>OX621207.1:15169987-16407487 GCA_951640565.1 Petrophora chlorosata | reverse complement strand
CTAACCTAACCTAACCTAACCTAACCTAACCTAACCTAACCTAACCTAACCTAACCTAACCTAACCTAACCTAACCTAACCTAACCTAACCTAACCTAACCTAACCTAACCTAACCTAACCTAACCTAACCTAACCTAACCTAACCTAACCTAACCTAACCTAACCTAACCTAACCTAACCTAACCTAACCTAACCTAACCTAACCTAACCTAACCTAACCTAACCTAACCTAACCTAACCTAACCTAACCTAACCTAACCTAACCTAACCTAACCTAACCTAACCTAACCTAACCTAACCTAACCTAACCTAACCTAACCTAACCTAACCTAACCTAACCTAACCTAACCTAACCTAACCTAACCTAACCTAACCTAACCTAACCTAACCTAACCTAACCTAACCTAACCTAACCTAACCTAACCTAACCTAACCTAACCTAACCTAACCTAACCTAACCTAACCTAACCTAACCTAACCTAACCTAACCTAACCTAACCTAACCTAACCTAACCTAACCTAACCTAACCTAACCTAACCTAACCTAACCTAACCTAACCTAACCTAACCTAACCTAACCTAACCTAACCTAACCTAACCTAACCTAACCTAACCTAACCTAACCTAACCTAACCTAACCTAACCTAACCTAACCTAACCTAACCTAACCTAACCTAACCTAACCTAACCTAACCTAACCTAACCTAACCTAACCTAACCTAACCTAACCTAACCTAACCTAACCTAACCTAACCTAACCTAACCTAACCTAACCTAACCTAACCTAACCTAACCTAACCTAACCTAACCTAACCTAACCTAACCTAACCTAACCTAACCTAACCTAACCTAACCTAACCTAACCTAACCTAACCTAACCTAACCTAACCTAACCTAACCTAACCTAACCTAACCTAACCTAACCTAACCTAACCTAACCTAACCTAACCTAACCTAACCTAACCTAACCTAACCTAACCTAACCTAACCTAACCTAACCTAACCTAACCTAACCTAACCTAACCTAACCTAACCTAACCTAACCTAACCTAACCTAACCTAACCTAACCTAACCTAACCTAACCTAACCTAACCTAACCTAACCTAACCTAACCTAACCTAACCTAACCTAACCTAACCTAACCTAACCTAACCTAACCTAACCTAACCTAACCTAACCTAACCTAACCTAACCTAACCTAACCTAACCTAACCTAACCTAACCTAACCTAACCTAACCTAACCTAACCTAACCTAACCTAACCTAACCTAACCTAACCTAACCTAACCTAACCTAACCTAACCTAACCTAACCTAACCTAACCTAACCTAACCTAACCTAACCTAACCTAACCTAACCTAACCTAACCTAACCTAACCTAACCTAACCTAACCTAACCTAACCTAACCTAACCTAACCTAACCTAACCTAACCTAACCTAACCTAACCTAACCTAACCTAACCTAACCTAACCTAACCTAACCTAACCTAACCTAACCTAACCTAACCTAACCTAACCTAACCTAACCTAACCTAACCTAACCTAACCTAACCTAACCTAACCTAACCTAACCTAACCTAACCTAACCTAACCTAACCTAACCTAACCTAACCTAACCTAACCTAACCTAACCTAACCTAACCTAACCTAACCTAACCTAACCTAACCTAACCTAACCTAACCTAACCTAACCTAACCTAACCTAACCTAACCTAACCTAACCTAACCTAACCTAACCTAACCTAACCTAACCTAACCTAACCTAACCTAACCTAACCTAACCTAACCTAACCTAACCTAACCTAACCTAACCTAACCTAACCTAACCTAACCTAACCTAACCTAACAGACAGACAGACAGACAGACAGACAGACAGACAGACAGACAGACAGACAGACAGACAGACAGACAGACAGACAGACAGACAGACAGACAGACAGACAGACAGACAGACAGACAGACAGACAGACAGACAGACAGACAGACAGACAGACAGACAGACAGACAGACAGACAGACAGACAGACAGACAGACAGACAGACAGACAGACAGACAGACAGACAGACAGACAGACAGACAGACAGACAGACAGACAGACAGACAGACAGACAGACAGACAGACAGACAGACAGACAGACAGACAGACAGACAGACAGACAGACAGACAGACAGACAGACAGACAGACAGACAGACAGACAGACAGACAGACAGACAGACAGACAGACAGACAGACAGACAGACAGACAGACAGACAGACAGACAGACAGACAGACAGACAGACAGACAGACAGACAGACAGACAGACAGACAGACAGACAGACAGACAGACAGACAGACAGACAGACAGACAGACAGACAGACAGACAGACAGACAGACAGACAGACAGACAGACAGACAGACAGACAGACAGACAGACAGACAGACAGACAGACAGACAGACAGACAGACAGACAGACAGACAGACAGACAGACAGACAGACAGACAGACAGACAGACAGACAGACAGACAGACAGACAGACAGACAGACAGACAGACAGACAGACAGACAGACAGACAGACAGACAGACAGACAGACAGACAGACAGACAGACAGACAGACAGACAGACAGACAGACAGACAGACAGACAGACAGACAGACAGACAGACAGACAGACAGACAGACAGACAGACAGACAGACAGACAGACAGACAGACAGACAGACAGACAGACAGACAGACAGACAGACAGACAGACAGACAGACAGACAGACAGACAGACAGACAGACAGACAGACAGACAGACAGACAGACAGACAGACAGACAGACAGACAGACAGACAGACAGACAGACAGACAGACAGACAGACAGACAGACAGACAGACAGACAGACAGACAGACAGACAGACAGACAGACAGACAGACAGACAGACAGACAGACAGACAGACAGACAGACAGACAGACAGACAGACAGACAGACAGACAGACAGACAGACAGACAGACAGACAGACAGACAGACAGACAGACAGACAGACAGACAGACAGACAGACAGACAGACAGACAGACAGACAGACAGACAGACAGACAGACAGACAGACAGACAGACAGACAGACAGACAGACAGACAGACAGACAGACAGACAGACAGACAGACAGACAGACAGACAGACAGACAGACAGACAGACAGACAGACAGACAGACAGACAGACAGACAGACAGACAGACAGACAGACAGACAGACAGACAGACAGACAGACAGACAGACAGACAGACAGACAGACAGACAGACAGACAGACAGACAGACAGACAGACAGACAGACAGACAGACAGACAGACAGACAGACAGACAGACAGACAGACAGACAGACAGACAGACAGACAGACAGACAGACAGACAGACAGACAGACAGACAGACAGACAGACAGACAGACAGACAGACAGACAGACAGACAGACAGACAGACAGACAGACAGACAGACAGACAGACAGACAGACAGACAGACAGACAGACAGACAGACAGACAGACAGACAGACAGACAGACAGACAGACAGACAGACAGACAGACAGACAGACAGACAGACAGACAGACAGACAGACAGACAGACAGACAGACAGACAGACAGACAGACAGACAGACAGACAGACAGACAGACAGACAGACAGACAGACAGACAGACAGACAGACAGACAGACAGACAGACAGACAGACAGACAGACAGACAGACAGACAGACAGACAGACAGACAGACAGACAGACAGACAGACAGACAGACAGACAGACAGACAGACAGACAGACAGACAGACAGACAGACAGACAGACAGACAGACAGACAGACAGACAGACAGACAGACAGACAGACAGACAGACAGACAGACAGACAGACAGACAGACAGACAGACAGACAGACAGACAGACAGACAGACAGACAGACAGACAGACAGACAGACAGACAGACAGACAGACAGACAGACAGACAGACAGACAGACAGACAGACAGACAGACAGACAGACAGACAGACAGACAGACAGACAGACAGACAGACAGACAGACAGACAGACAGACAGACAGACAGACAGACAGACAGACAGACAGACAGACAGACAGACAGACAGACAGACAGACAGACAGACAGACAGACAGACAGACAGACAGACAGACAGACAGACAGACAGACAGACAGACAGACAGACAGACAGACAGACAGACAGACAGACAGACAGACAGACAGACAGACAGACAGACAGACAGACAGACAGTGTTAAAAGAAGATTCACACCTACCTACACTATTAGAAAATGTATAAATAATCTTTAGCGTACCTACAAGGCATTTACTATCGGCACGATGGATGTCCTGGGCATTTTGAACGAAGTGTGCGTGCCTACTTAGATGAAGAATTTGGCTAGAGATGGATTGATCGTGGCGGGCCTGTGGCTTGGCCCCCAAGAAGCCCAGACTTAACTCCGCTGGATTTTTATTTGTGGTCCGAATGTGGTCCTATTTACTTGCCGTGCCTCTACTTTTTTATTGTTTCAAATCAATGTAGGTACCTACTTATCTACCTACTCTGAGCACAGGACCTATTTTTAGTTCTTTGTATTTGTTACTGGCCCAATTGTAAGTAATTCAGACGGTCCTGAGCACGATAAAAAAAATAAAAAGTATGAAGGGAAAATTGGAGTCATTGTTTATTTTCCTACTAATAAAAATAAAAGATAGCCGCGCGGTGCCGTCAGTCGGCTACCCCCGCTTGGACCTTGAAGCGGAGCGGGCGTTTGTTTTGTAGGTATCAGCTGACCGCGTGGCATTAGGTAGGTACCTACGCTCAGACGGCGCGCGGCGCGTCTGTCGTCCCCGCGTGTTTAGTGAAATTCATTTCAGATAATTGCCAAATATTTCTAAATTCTAAAGCCTGTACTGAGTACATACTTTTCGCAAAAATATCGAATTAAACTTCACCGTGTATAGTATCCGTTTATAAATATAATAACAGAAATAGCAGTAAAAAAAAAAGAAATGAAAAAGAACATTACATGGGCCGGGATTAACGAGTAGTTTATTGAGACAAATCTGTCAATTCCATTTCTGAGTTGTAAGTAACTCCAAAATTATGAAAAGAATTTCCAAACTGATTCTGATTGCTGATAATATTTTATTAAAGCATTACATAGTGATAATATCGATCATCTATTATATATTTCAACACTGTACGCACCTTACTTAAAAACAGGACAATCCATAAGCACTTGCAATACCTACTTTAGTTAACACTCACTTCACTATTTATTATCTGTCCAACTCAACTGTCGTGGCAAGACTGACTTCTCGAAATCATTTTGCCAACATTACGCCTCCCTTCTACTACCCAACTATGCGCGGGAAGTCAGTGCTGCCAGACGGAAAAATAAATATATAAAATTGAATATAATATGCTCTCCAATACAATTTCCTTAATATTATTAACATATACCTTTTTATATTTCTTATCATAATACTATTCTCTTAAAATATTTTATATATTCATAAAATTCCTTTTCCGAATACCAATCAAATGGTCTTGTCCGTGGGTGGCGTGGTGGGCGGCAGTCTCGACGACAGCCGCAAGGCAAAACACACAATACAGGCAAAACCAAAAAAATTAAGATATGTACCAGTACGGACTATCTTCCTTGCTCGGCTGGATAAGATCCATGGAATGTCTGATACATATTGGTATGTATATATTTTATTTATTTTTAAAGTTTGTAGTTTTACTGAACAATTATTTCTGTTACAGCTTACAGACTCGACTTTAAGAAGTGAAGTGCAAGGGGAGAAGACAAAGAAACAATGGCACAAAGAAAACAATGCATTCAAACTTCGTTCAAAAATGAATGTGGCTTACTGATTGACATAGTCAAACAGGGAGCTGGTACTAGCAATGATGGAAATACAGCGAGACGATTTTTTAGACATCCAAAAACAACTGCATGAATCACAGGTCTCAATGAAGATTTAATCGAAAAAATTCACGTAATTCTCCAAACAATTAGGTACATCTGGAGAACGCGTGAACGTTTCAAAATTTGCACAGTTTTGTCAAGAGACAGCAGTCCTTTATGTTCAATTAAGTATATCCATGGTATTTCATGCCTTCCAGCATACATAAATTGCTTATACACGGGGCTGATAAAATTGAACATTTTGATTTGATCCCTATTGGAAAACTCTCAGAAGAAGCATCAGAAGCTCGAAACAAACATTTTAGAAATTACAGGGAGGAAATTACAGGATTCTACAAAAGTGAGTAGGATTGCGTCAAATGAAGATATTTTACACAATCGTGCATTGTTGTTAATTATTTAAAGATAAGTAACTACATAATTATTTATACATAATATTTAATAAATAAGGAATGTATAAGTTGTGTTTCGAAATAATAATTTAGACGTCCTTTTTGGCAAGATATGATTAGAAATATTGTAATTTATAACATATGAGCTTGTTTATTTTCTTAATTTAAAGTAATTATTACTGAAAGTAATTATTCTAAAAAGTAAAACATTTTTTATTGTTCTTTCAACTCTCATTTCTTTCCAAACACCATCTTATTTTTAAACTTACATATGACGTAAATATAGTCGTTAGTTATGATTATCGGTAGTGCAGAAATTTCCAAGAATAACAATAGATTTAATCGTAAACAGATGCATTCCTTTTCATAAGGGTGATTAACAACCAAGGGTTTAACGACTTATGTAGGTTAGTTAGCACCACATAACAATGGTTAATGGTAGATACCTAGAATAGATAGTGGCCAGTAGAAATTAACAACAAACATTATCGTATATTCTTGCCTTTATGAATTTACATTTTGTTTATTAACCTTTATTGTATTAAATAACATTATTGATGATTAAACGAACTTACCTGTACGTGAAGTTCAATCACAATTACTCGAAGAGCTTCGTTCGAAGATATTAGCATTCATACACTTGTAGTAGTTCCACATATAGACTTGCCATTGCGCACTATATTTTAGAGATAAAGTAAAAAAAATAATGTAATATCAGGTAGATTGAGAAAAAGTTGCTCGGCCCGCGCACCACCGCCGGACGTACCGTCATTAAGTTTGGAGAGTAGCTGAGCTGTTCATATTTCACGACTTAAGGGTTCCAGCTTGTCTGTGAGGGAGGGAGGGATGCTAATATCTTCGAACGAAGCTCTTCGAGTAATTGTGATTGAACTTCACGTACAGGTAAGTTCGTTTAATCATCAATTACTCTCGAGCTTCGTTCTTTGATATTAGCATTCATACACTTGTAGATGTTGAGAGAAAAAACCGTCGTGAAATTATAATACTGGTTGTAATGTACTATAATAAATACAGTCACTCGAACTGGTAAAGCGAGCGATCAAGAGGGCGCGGGCTGAATGTACATCACGTGCGCAGCGTGCATCCCGCGCACTCTCTGGTTGGCCGTGGAGCTGACGAGTGTGACAATCTTATATTTGGTGTTTTATTGGTATTTTCCAAACAGTACATGTGGCGACCCTGCCAGTAAATAAGTTATTTCGTTGAGGTATGTACCAATGAATACACCATAAGAGGTAAATCGACGACTAAGACCAGTTTTGTTCGATACTTTTTCAATATTTTCTCTCCCCCATCCCGCCATTAGAGACACCTACTAGCTACTTGATGCGACCTAGGTCACAGAATCCTAAACACAGAATATTATGTTTTCTTGGCTATCGTAAAAAGAAAAAGTTCTATTGATTTAGATTAGATGATGGCCATAGCCGTAACTTCAGACAGCCTCTATCACAGTAATGTTTACAACAAAACTGGTCACGTAACGTTGATTGGTACCTAAAATATACACATCAGTGATGCCTCGCAATATTGTTGTCAGAAAATAAAGCCTAATGTAAATCTAGTTAAACGTAATTGGGGTGACTAAGGTCAATGACCTTGATGTCACAAGAACCAAAATAAGCTCATGTCCATTCCCGCGTCATTTATTTTTCCCGCTATTCAACTTTTTTATTCCATTATAACCAGCGCGGCGAAGAAAATATTTTCATTCCGCCAAAATTTTTTTTTTCTTCTAATAATAATATTTGCCATCATACATTTTAACCTCGTTTTTCTTTTTATTTTATGCATGGTTATTTATTAAAGCGCGTTAACAAAATAAAATTGGTTTTACTTATTTTGACAACAATTTGAGGTTAATGCTGGATGTCAGAGGTAGTTTGGGCAACCAAACGGTACCTAAATGATCCTTTGTGCTGTAAACAGCTGAATATATGACAAATGTCATATTAAAAAAGAGACAAAGGATCAAGTGGTAGTTCGATAAAATCGGAACTGTACCAAATAATACAAACAAAAAAAGAGGTAGTTTGATGAAAATCAAACGGTACCAACTCGCAAAGGAAAATTCCTTATTCACAGATAGTTCAAAATATGTCGCACGTACCACCAATTAAGTTTTTGGACTGTGAGGGCAAGTCAATTGCGATTGGCTTGCGCTGGGAAAAGTGGAAACGAGCACTCGAATTATATCTGACAGCAACAAATGTTACTATGCCCAAGTCAAAAAGAGCAATGATTTGCATTTAGGTGGACTGAATACAAGAAATTTATTATAACATCCCAGGTGCACATGTAGAACAAGTATAGGGTTTACCAAAAAAAAAAAAAAAAACCGACTTCAATGTATCTCAATGTGTCGAAGTCCAAGTTGGCGGCGAAACCGGTGAACATACATAAAAATATATATACAGTGGAACATAGAACCTCTTCCTTTTTGAAGTCGGTAAAAAGCTGTTGATAGAAATGATGTCTACGTGTATGCAGATAAAAAGTTAGATGCATACTTATCTCCGAAACAAAGTTCAGTTTACCAACGACGCCTATTTAGGCTTACTAAATAGGAATTCGGAGAAAAATTTGTCAAATTTTTGTTAGACAGGCAGCAGTGCTCAAAGTGCAAGTGTACTTCTTCTGAGGAGCACATGATTGACCAAATACTGAAAAGGTTGAGTCAGTTGAGCTATGGAAAAATATTAACTCGTGGGGATGTCGTCACGCATGATAAAATTATTTTTGAAGCCAATGTCTTAGAGACTATCCACCGACAACTTTATAACTTCAATTCGCTTGTGCCTAGTAAAGAATTGTTAGTAAACAGATTGGAAGCTACGAAAAATAAATTTAATCTTGTTCCATATGGTCGTTGTAGTAGAGCTCATTTCAGAGTTATCAAGTTTTGCCCAGTGCGAGCCAAAAAATGCTGGAAATGTGGATATGTGGGACATTTTCGAAACTATTGTAGAACAAGGGCGGCAAAACGTAATGTTGATGATATGCCCATCAAAGATGATGCTGCAAAAGAACTCAAGACAAAATCTGATAAAGTGGATTATGTCTAAAAATGTATTTTGAAGGAAGCGTCAGGCCAAGGTTTACTGACTGGGCTACCACAGACATTTATAAAAGTAGAAACAGATTGTACTATTTATATTCTCAAAAAAGTATTAATGCACACAATGCACCTTTTTTTTTCATTATATAAAGGCTTATTAAAAAATGTTTAAAACAGTTTGCCAAACTGCAAAATCTTTTTATTTGAGTAGAAAAATTAAATAATCTGACGACAAAATTAAAACAACATGGAAAATAATCAGCACTGAAATCGGCAAAATAACTTGCTTGCCCGTGCTTTATGCTAAAAATAAATGATAAATTAGCATCTAAAGATTGTGAAGTTGCTGACGCTTTTGAAGGCTTCTTATCAAACAAACCAATCTCAACTACCCAGTCCTTAAATTCATCTTCGACAGAGGCTTCCCTTTTACTGTCTAATAACGTCAATAAATGTGATAAAGTATTTGCATTTAAGCACGTTAATGTTCATACGATCGCGAAGACATTCAAGTTGTTTAATATAAAAATACCAAGGATCTTTGGGGAATATCCACAAAATTTTTAACTAGCATCAAAAATCCGATTGCTTCCTTGCTAGTTATGATATTCAACGAATGTATAGGTGAAGGGGTCTTTCCTCATTTAATGGAATATAGTTTAAACTGATTTCTTTATTTAGGTCAGGGGATAAGAGTGATCTGACAAATAACATACCTATTTCTATATTGGCAGCACTAAGCAAAATTTTTGAAAGTAAATTATATTAAGCTAACTGTTGTCACATTGCAAATTAAATGGACTATTTCAAGATCAATAGTATGGCTTTACTAAAGGTCGCTCGACTACGGATGCAGGAATAGGGCTCCTAAAGCACATTTTTGTACTATTAATTTTTATTTGTTTTTGTTGTTATTGGTGTACAATAGAGTGTTATCAATCAATCAATTTTGATGCTTGGGAAAGGTCGCAGGATGCTATTGGAGTTTTCTGTGACCTATCTAAAGCATTTGACTGCGTTAATCATGAAACACCAATTCGTAAATTAAAACATTACGAAATTCATGGAAAAACTTTTCATCTTGTATTCTCGTGTCTTAGCAATAGAATCCAAAAAGTTGACGTTAACGGGGTAAGGTCGTCCGGAGCTCTCACTAAAATGGGAGTCCCTAAGGGTTCAATATAGGGGCCATTTCTATTCTTATGTAACATTAGACCTGCCTTTTTTTTGTAAAGAACCTATGTGATATTGTTTTGTTCGCAGATGATACATCTCTTATATTTAAGATTGATAGAACAAAATATAACTTTTATGATGTGAATAAAGCCATCTCACTAAGTTCTACATTGATTTACCACTAATCATTTACTATTGAACTCAAAGAAAACTTAAATATTAAATTCTCACTACCCACGTTAAAGGAGTTTCAGCTTTTACTAACACATTAGTAAACTAAGGGTGACTCTTTAGACCTTGTTGACTCAATGATATTCCTGGGCATCAACTTGGACTCTAAATTTACAGTGGGGTCCACATATAATACCTATAGCTGAGAGATTGAGCTCAGCAGCTTATGCAGTACGTAAAATCAGACAGTTTACTGACGAAGCCACTAAAAGATTAATATATTTTAGTTACTTCCATAGTATCATGTCTTACGGAATATTACTATGGGGTAAAGCCATATTTACAGTTCATATTTGTTTTATAAAAAAGAGCAATTAGTTCCATTTATAACATGAAAGCTCGTGTCTCTCTTAGGAAACGCTTTAAAGATATCAACATTCTTACAGTGGCTTGTCAATACATTTATGAAAATTTAATGCATGCTCGCAAAAACATTAGCAACTTTAATAAAAACAGTGCATTCTTAATTATAACACTAGACATAAGAATAAATTGTATGTACATAGACTCAGGTTGCAGAGAGTAATGGTTCGTTTATGGGGAATTGTATACGCTTTTATACTAAATTAATCGAGGGATTTGATAAATGCGTAGATTCAAATCATATATTATGAAGAAATGATATTACACAATAAATGAATATATTAATGACAAAAATGCATGGCCTGTATGCCCTTAGCTCCATGATCATAACAGTTAACGGACGTAAATGTCCTGCGGAACCTTTTTATAGAAGTCTATTTAAAGATAAGTTACCTTCTGTCCTGGACAATGAATTCGCATGTGGTTCAGGAAACCAAACATAGAGACTCAGAAATGAAAGCGAAGGGTAAAGAATATGCAGACAGGAAAAGACAAGCAGTAGAATCAAATATTGGAATTAGAGAGAAGGAATGACAAAGGAGAATAAGTAATCGATCACATTTGACGATGCTACACACACAGTATATAGTATATAAGAAAGGAAATGATGTAAAAGTAGAAAATTACTAATTGCGTAGAAACGTAGTACACCTAAAACGAGTTGAATGGCACTGGAAGATTTGTGCAAGTGTCCATGATTCCACTACTACGACCGTCACTGATAGCGATGACCTTGTTGAATAGTAGGTAGTGGCTTCTGGGTTCAAGGATAAGTTAAGAATAAGTTCTTAATACCTATTACCTATGTTGGAAGAATATTAGTTTAAACCATAAATTTATTTAAGTTAATATCAGGAAACGTGCTCATTATGTTCTATATTTATGATTTTGTTGAAATGAAGCCTGCAAGTACCTATTCGGTTTAGATTGTAATAATATGTTAAATGATTATCTTAAAAGAAAAATAATTTTATTTTTAAATTTTTTGTAAAAGGCAGATGTAATGTACTATAATAAATACAGTCACTCGAACTGGTAAAGCGAGCGATCAAGAGGGCGCGGGCTGAATGTACATCACGTGCGCAGCGTGCATCCCGCGCACTCTCTGGTTGGCCGTGGAGCTGACGAGTGTGACAATCTTATATTTGGTGTTTTATTGGTATTTTCCAAACAGTACACTGGTATAAAAAGAGATATGGTAAAAATAAAATATTTAAAAAAATAACACGATATATTAGACCTAGATAATAATATTAATTATATTAATTTCAACATGGAAGACATCTGTTTATAACAATGATTATATTATATACTATAAAAATTGCTCTGCTTAGCTAACATTGTTATTATAAGAAAGTATACTTATATAGTATTTTATATATATCTGGCAAAATCACAATTAGTAGCTATATCGCCTAAAAGTAATATATTGTAATATTTGGCGAATATAGCAGAGGAACGGGTCCAGCCCGCAGTCCTTCTGATAACATCCAGGCTAACCCCGGATCTGTACGCCTTTGAAGTAGCCGCGTGTCTGGTGTTGTGTGCGGTAAACAGAGACGTGTCTATGCCGCTACGAGTATTTCCTAACGCACTCGTTACCAATCTGCTCAAAGTTTGTGAACTTACTTCTCGATGCGGTTTCCTGAATGAAATGAACAATAATAATTGATGACTCTGCCGTAGGTTTTTTGTCTTATCAAGGTAAGTATACGCAGAGAATTTGCTAAGCATATTTGCGGCCTTTGTGAGAAAAAAGGTAAGAGGATAGTACCGGTTGAAACGAGCCCACACGCGACGTTTTAGTCAGATCAGGGATTCTAATAGTAACTCTTGAGCCAGACATACTGATGTTATTTATATTTATTTTTGATTTATTAGATATTGTCTGTATTCTGTGGGCTGTGACAAGTGTTAGCAGAGTTACTATTTTTTTGCTGTGATTTTAAATCTTCATTAGGATACCAATTTGCTAAAAAAATTAAAACTTGATCAGTGTCCCAAGTCAAATTATATTTAGGTAATGCCGGCCGCAACCGAAACACTCCCTTAATTTTTTTTTTTTTTTTAATTACTTTAATGTTTATTACATGTTGGCCAAGTAAAAAAGATAAGGCAGATCGGAAACTAGTGTGCCGTACTGAGCGCCATTATTAAGGATATCTGTCAAAAAACAGAGGACATTGGATGTTGAAGCATTGTTTACATTGATTAAGTTTTCTTGGCAGTATAAAAAACCACACATGTCGTATTGTTTGACTGTGTTATCTGACAGAGACGCTAACAATGTTGCACAACTGTGGTATTCTTCTTCGGAGTAGCGATGTCCGGACATCATCTCCGCAATCAGTGTAATCCTCCGATTCACTGTGCGATCGCTACAACGAGAAATAATCAAATCACTGTGAAAACGTAGAATCACAGGTTTTGATGTAAGAAGTGCCTTAAAATAGGGAACCATGATTGTGTAGGCCACTGAGGAGCCACAAAATTTCCCGTCGCTTTATCATCAATTATTTTACGTAGTTTTTAAAATAATGGATATTGGTATAGAAACGCGTAAAAGAAAAAACTGGTCCATGATATGGTAAATGCATTAAAGGCGAAGGCATCCGGATCTCTGTGCCAAGACACATAAGATTCGCATTTGCGGTTAGTTCTACTCGCGAAAAGATCGATACAAGGTTTACCAAAGTAAGCTACGACTTTGTCATAAGAGCCTGAAGAAACTTCCCATTCGATGTCAGAGTATGAGCTTCTGGACTCTGCGTCTGCAACAACCTTATCGGAAGGACGAATGTAATCCGCATGTATCATAATTGTACGCGCTTCGCACCATTGCCATAACTGTTTTGTTACATTAGTTAGGTGAGGAAACTGCACTCCATCCATTTTATTTATATATGATATTGCCGTCATATTGTCGATACGTAACAAAATCTGATAGTATTGATAATTTTTTGCGAAAACTTTAAAGTCCTAGGAATATAATTAATATGTAAACAACGCTCGTGAGCATCTCAAGGACCACGGGCAGTCTTATCACCACAGGTGGCACCCCACCCAGTTGTTGAGGCATCAGTAAATATTTCTAAGGAATATTCATCGCTTTTTGTTTTATTTACAGCAGTATCAATATTGTTTAACCACCAATCAAAAACAGAGAACAATGCAATTGGTATTGTTATAAATTTGTCATAGTCATCGTTACCATTAAGACTTTCCTACATTTGTAATAAATCCTAAAACCTCCAATAAACATTTTATATCAGTCATGTTTTGTAAGTTAATAAGATTGAAGGATGTAATTATAAGATTGCTCAACCAGAAAAATGGCATCTAAATAAAAAGTGGATAAATATCCCTTAGAGCTTAACAGTTTTGCAACCGGCTTAAGTAACAAAATGGATTGTAAATATCTGAAAATTAATAAATGAATTGAATTGAATTAAGTATTTTTGTGAATACATAGGAGCAGTGTTTAAAACAAACGGCAAAACGTTGAATTCGTAAAGATTATTGTTCCATTTAAATCGTAAATACTTTCTTGAATTGGTCTGTATACTTATTAAAAATATGCGCCTTTAGGTCGATTGTACACATATAACTATTTTGTGATATCTATTTTAATGTTGTCCTTAAATCTTCGAGTTTGAAATATTGCGTGTCAATGCATTTATTTAACTGTTTTAAATTTAATTTTAAACGTTGTTTGCCGTTTGGTTTAGAAACAAGAAATATGCTGGAAATGTATTGGTCCTTGCATGGTTGACATAAAGAAATAGCTCCAATAGATAAATGATTATCAATCGATTTTTTAAAAGCCTCATGTTCATAATGTGAGTAGGTATTTAGGCTCAGTAGGCAGTGACAGTTTGAACCACTGGGCATGAGAATTTAATTTAATAACCAGTGATCCAAGACAGTATCACCGGGTTTTTAGTGATCATATACCACTGCTCGTAAAATAAGTGAGGCGGCCAGCAGGCCTTACCCTGTCTAACGTCTAAAACGCGCTTGTGGCTGACGCGATAACTGCCTCATAGCACCGTGATGCATCGCCGGCGTCGTCGTGGTCTGTCCCGGAGTCGGAGATGGATGCGCCACCCGCGCGTCCCTCGCACCCCCCGGTAGTGGCCTGCATGTCGGCCCAGGGGAAGCATTGAAGTTTAAATACCTGTTAAATGTTCTAATGGGCCTTTGAACAGAAGACTTCATAGTTGACGCTGCCCTTATATCATCTCCGGACTTGTTTATTGTTTTCGCTGATCTTAGAGTTTCCAATAGATTGCTACCGAAGAGCAGATCATCTATTTTCGTCCTTTTTAGCTGCTCCCTAAGCTCCTTCTTAACGGTCGATAGAATAAAGAATCGGCGTGAGATTGAATCAGTGTGTTGTATGTCACCTAATATACGAGCTGTGTCCATCAATAGCTTTAGAAGTTCCGGGTTTTTGTTATCCGATGATAGAAGCAGCGTGATCGCTGTACTGAGAGATGACAAAGCGCATGAGGTCATCTCTTGTTTACTTTCGATCCCCTTATCACACTTAACTTGACTTTCTATTAGAGAAGCTTTAATTTCAGGATTTAGGGTCGGTGCTTTAATAAATTTGCAATTAACTGGAATCACGTATTTTTCCTTTAATTTCTTGCGATTTTCTTTAGAGAGACCACTAATCGCAGTGTGATTCAGCCTAACCGCAAGGTCTTTCTGAATGTCATCGCCGTATATTTCATACAGGCGGGATCTTTACCCAGTATTTCCAACGGGTCTGGGTCCAACTCAACGACCTGCTCTGCAGTCGAGACTTCCGCCTCGTTTGTTTGTGTAGTAGACGCGGCAGGCAGATCTCCAGAAGCGGCGGTCTGTGGCAGCGGCGGCGGGGTGGCGGGGCGGCGGCGGCTGTGATTGGCCGTGGCACGGCGCTGGCGCCGGAGGCTTCGAGCGGCGGCTCGGTTTTGAGCGGCGGCGGCGGGGAGGTAGCAGGTGCATCCACGTCATCACTGTCATAGATGGGTTCTGGAATGTCTGAGTAATGGGCGTCGTTCCAGTAGGAACATCCGGGTAGCGCGTTGTCGACGATTGTGACAGGGTCGCCCTCGGCAAACAAACCAAGTAGGTATGTTGCTTGAAAATAAGTACTAACAGATAGTGAGATTCCTTATGAAAAACACGCAAATTCTGTATAGTACAATTACATTACGTACTTATTTTGTAGTAAGTAACGGGTAGGTAGGTATACATAGCTATGGAAAAACCCCATTGGTAGATCCGAGCAGCATATACTTTAATTTGGAATTAGAAAACCCCAAAAGGATAGTCCGATTTTCCATTTAGCTCTTTGAGTATGAAAGTACCTAGATATAATAATACCTATGCGGATATAGATAGATCATTGGTTATAAAATTCTATGTCTATAGTAGATAAAATGGAAATAGCTTCCTCCGCGATTCAAAAACACACACAGTACCTACCTAATGCATAATGCAATGACTTACCCATTTGGTTTCGAGGCGAAACATTATCGCTATCTAATGAGGATGTATCACTACGGCGTCTACCACGCTTAAGTCGTCTTTCCAATTTTTTTAGTTTTTTACTTAAATAACTATATTCACTGTCCTCGTACTTGTAACGTTATCTTTTAGGCATTTTAAACGATATACAATTATAAAACACTCCAATTGAAAATAGAAATAACAGCAAATGATTTAACGTGCGGAACAGCGAAGCACTAAAATGTGAATGACGGTACGTCCGGCGGTGGTGCGCGGGCCGAGCAACTTTTTCTCAATCTACCTGATATTACATTATTTTTTTTACTTTATCTCTAAAATATAGTGCGCAATGGCAAGTCTATATGTGGAACTACTACAAGTGTATGAATGCTAATATCAAAGAACGAAGCTCGAGAGTAATTCAGTTATTTTCATAAATAAGTAGTACCTAGGTACTCGTAAAAACCTACTTAGGTTCAGTTATTACTGTTTCTTAACATAATGTTTGATCTTAAACTACATAAAAATACTTTGATTTCGTTGCAGGGTAGTACAAAAAGTACCGATATTCTGTGGCGTTTGGCAAGGTTGCGGGTGGTTGCAGGTGTTGAAAGTGTCATATGAAAGGTGAATACCTATATAATGATACCTAAGTAATGACGAGACGAAGTGGGCTAAAAGTTCCCAGAAACAGAGCATAATAGGTGTCCCTCCATACAACATTTTTGCACTTTGATTATTTTCTCGCTAAATATTAGTTTTAACAAAAAATGTTATAGAATAGTTTCGTTTTAAATTACTTTGCTCTATCGATTGACATTAAAGAAATACCAAATTGAGACAAAAAATCGTAAGTCCCTATTTTCTCAGTTTCGACCCACTGTGCGCCGTAGCGAAGGCGGCCTAGCGTCGCGTCGCGATCTTGTGAGCGAGCGGGATAGACGCGCTAGCGGAGCGGAGGCAAAATTGGAATTTTAGCTGAGGTTGTCTCCTTTGAATCTGCTTTAACTTTTAAACGAAGCACAGACATACTCTGATATTTCGCGATCTATCAGACAATTTGTTACATTATGTAGCGCAGACAGGTTCTTTCGAGATGATCGTTTTTGAGATAATTTGGTGCTGACCCGGTATTAATACCGTTAGTAATTACATAGAAGACCAAGATGAACATTCCTCTTTTGCCAAGTAGCCAACTTTCACATAAGAAACATAATATTGTAAAAAAAATATTGTATCAAACATACACAGGTAAGTAGGTATGTTTACCCATTTCTGTCCTATACCACCTATACTCCAATTGAAGGCCGGGTGCAGAAAAGAAATGCAAAAACTGGTCTGGGTGGGTACCACAGCTTTGCCAGTTGTTCAGCCGTCAAGCAGTAGTACGCAAGCATTACTGTGTTCAGAGAAAGTAACTTGTATGGATGTGTGGTTAGGAACGAACTGACTGACATACTTTTGCTAAAAGAATATGTCTTCTTGTCCTTTTGAAGAACTATTCTAACTGACAGACTAGACAGTACATTACTAACATTTATGAATTCCCAAAGATTGAGGTACATAGACCTCCGAGAACAGTCTCGAAGGAGAATTATCCAGTCAGGGACGAGATTCACTGTTAACAGCGGATGGATGGTGCTGTAGCCTATGTCAAGACTATTCTATATTAAATTAAATTCATTTATTTATCAAATGTTGAATATAAAATTTCTAATTTATCTCTTAAACTTTGCATTACAAATATATCCATGTTTAATAGATTTTCCTTTGTTTAACTAATGTTTGTTTATTCAGAAATTATCCCATTAAATATAAATTAGAATGACTGAGTGTAACAATACCTAGGAGAGATATTCATATATTTATAATAGTATAGGTTCTCAAATTTAGTTATTAGGATTAGTTATGAACTGTTTTAATTACTTTTAAAAGATCTTGGATTATTTCGGTTTCGCAACGTACAAAAGGTTCAAGCTACTATATGATCACATTGGCCAAATATAAATGAAATCATAATAATTCTGGAGTAGGATAATGAAGGTATAAATGTTAGTGTTTATATAATTAGTGAAATTTTATTAAGTAGATATGAGACAGAGGTAATAAGTAGTTGCTAACAATAGACCACATTGGCTAGGATTAGGCTAGGCTAGGATAGCATCAGCGTGGGAGGAGGTCACGCGCATGCGGTGGCATGCGCGGGCCTGTTGCGGCGGTGGACGGAGGACCTGGCTCCACCGGTCCCTGGGCAGTCAACGGTGGAGGCCATCCGCCCGGTCCTCCGGAGGTGGGTGAGGCGGCGACATGGGTCGCTGCCCTTCAGACTGGTGCAGATGCTTTCCGGACACGGATGTTTCGGAAAGTATCTGCACCAGATCGCAAGACGGGAGGCGACCCCAGCCTGCCATGAATGTGGGGCGCCGGAGGACACGGCGCCCCACACGCTGGAGGCGCCCCTATCAGGGATCTCTCCCTGCCGAGCGTGGTGAACGCCATGCTCGGCAGCGAGAGATCGTGGCAGGCGGTGGTCTCCTTCTGCGAAGCGGTGATGGCGCAGAAAGAGACAGCGCAGCGGGCCAGGGAGGACGACGTCCTGTCTGACCCGCTCCGACGCAGACGAAGGGGGGCGAGGAGGAGGCGATACGACCGCCTCCTCCACCCTCCGTAGTGGGGTCACCGGTTGAGAGTCGGGGGACTCTCTGCCGGCTTGCATGGCCCCACTCGTCTGGGGGGTGGCCTTGTTGAGCAGGGTCACCCCTCCATAGGCGTAGTGGCCCGGTTTACCGGGCCTGCTGCCGGGGCGAGATGGTGAATGCTAGCGCGAACCCATCTCGCCCCACCATGGCAGAAGACTGCTCACCGTGGGGTTTTAGTCGGTAGGAGTCCGACATAACCTCTCTGCTGCCCCCGCAGCGGAGAGGTATCCATGAGGATTTCCCCACGTAAAAAAAAAGGCTAGGATAGCATGTTACAATGTGCTGGCGTGACCAGGATAGTATAGAGTAGGACAGGATGAGTAGGATCGACACGGTACAATTTGGTGCCGTAGTACCTAACTCACGATAGGTAGGAACGTTACAATTAGGTTTTAGGATGTTAGGATGATGGGATGAATGGGGGAGATCGTTACAATTTGGTACTCGTGACCAGAATGTTACACGACGAAAACGGCTTCACCCTCGTGGAGAAAAAAAAAGCGTCGTCATCGTCAGAGCCGTAACCATCGCGGCACCGCCACGGTTACAACTTCGACGCTACGAGTTGTAGCCCCGACCGTCAAAATTTACCTCTCTCGCCTGGACAAGGAGACGAAGGGTGAAGAAGTCCTTCGATACGTCCGAGAGAGAATAGGCATGTACCGGAGTTCGCGTGAGGAGCCCATCAACGAGAGTTTGTCGCGGCTGGAGCAGACTAGGACCACTGATGTCAAGTCCTACGCGCTCCAGGTTCCAGCGGAACACGCGAAGATGTTCCTTACCCCGGACTTCTGGCCTACAGGGGTAGTCTACCGCCGTTATACGGAAAGTAGGCAAAAACAATAATTCCTTATGTGTTGTTTAGTAGCGTATGTCAGTCTATAAGGTATATATTCTATGGGCCTCTGTTAATTTTACTTTATTGTACATTAATACTGCCTGAAATAAATAAATAATTAGATAATTACCTAATGTAATTCTATAAATTGATGACATATCGAAATGTAGGTACGAGTGTGCTTGTACAAATCGTATTAGACTATAGTAACGATGTTAAACTTTGCAATTTATTTTTTGTGTTGTATTATACCTAAAAAAGCGTCCTCGAGAGGATCGGGGAATATGGGCAGCCGACGGCTAGAAGTAAACCCAACCTAAACAGTTCCTATACAAAAGGTATAGGCAGATATATTTCTTCTTCTCTGTGCGGAGCTCTGAGATTTCAATAGGTATAATGGGAAGTAATCAAAATAAAAATATAAATCGGCAATTTTATTACAACAAACACTTCATTTTCTTTTACAACCTTTACAAAAATACACTTTCTTAATAATCTTTCGATAAATCTATACTACAATCAACATTATTTACAAAAATACAAAAATATTTACAAGACGAGTTCACAAAGTGAAAATAAATAGAAACGACGACATGGTCGCATCGCACTATACTAGTATCACACGGTTGCCGTGGGGGCGGGGCGGGGCGCGGGGCGCGCGGCCGGGGCGCGGGGCGCGCGGCCGGGGCGTGCGGCTCACACGAGCACCGTGAGGCGCTCGGGCGGGTGCAGGCGCGCGGGGGGCGGCTCGGGCGGCGGCAGCGCGCGCTTCGTCAGTTCCTTGTCACGCGGCGGCGTGTCGTTCCGCGCGTCCGCGTTCTGCGCCTTGTACAGCGTGTGCGCACGCGGCAGCTCCCCGCCGCCCCCCGCGCCGCCGCCGCCTGCGCCCCCACCGCCGCCCGCGCCCCCGCCGCCGCCCGCGCCCCCGCCGCCGCCGGTGTCGTCGCGCAGCGGGTTCGCGTACCGCCGCAGGTTCTCTTCGTTCTGCAGGTTGTTCGACTTCTCCTCGTCGCAGCGGCGCGAGCGCTCGAGCGCGAGCGCGGCGCGGCGCCGGCGCACGACGAGCAGCGCCGCGCCGCCGGCCGCCGCCGCCAGCGCCGCCAGCACGCCGCCGGCGAGCAGCGCGGGCGGCGCGGCGGCGGCGGGCGCGGCGCGCGGCGCGGCGGCGGCCGGCGCGCGCAGGCGCAGCGCCGCGCCCAGCAGCGGGTGCTGCGCGAGCCGCCGCCGCGCCACCAGCTCGCCGAGCTCGCGCAGCACCCCGCGCAGCTCCTCCGCGCCGGCCGCGCCGTCGCCGCCGACCTCGTCGCCGATCCACTGGAAGGACGATCGAATCGATATACGAAAACATACCATAAAAATCAACCGCATCTTATTTTCCAGATGTCTCGATTAGAGAACGTAAGGACTCGCGACTTTGTTTTCCTGCGTAACTTAAGTTGTATTTTCACCTGTCAGGATCCCGGGAGCGAACTCACCAGTGCGAGGTCGAGGGCGTCATCGTCATCTGGCGAGATGTCGCAGAGCAGCGCCAGCGGCGGAGCGAGCGGAGCGCGCGCGGCGAGCGAGGCCGCGAGCGCGCGCCGCAGCGCCGAGCACGCGCGCTCGACGTGCGCGCCGGGCGCGAGGCGCTCGCGCGCGAGCTGCAGCTGCGCGCGCGCGCAGCCCGGCGGCAGCGCGCCGCGCGCGCCCGGCCAGCAGGCGGCGGGCGCGGGCAGCGCGGGCGGCTCCACGCTGCGCCCCGCCACGCGCCGGCACTCGCCCAGCGGCGGGCACGGCGCGCGCAGGCAGAGCGGAGGCGCCGCCGGCACGCATACCTGGAACATTAGCATTATGGGGATTCGAGAATACAAAATAAAAATATAATCGGGCGCGGAGGGACGTACCTCGTCGGTGCGACAGGGCTGCGCGGCGGCGGCGGGCGCGAGGCAGTCGGGCACGCCGCACCACAGGCGCGTGCAGACGGGCGTGCCGGCGTCGCAGCGGCACACGTTGCAGCCCCACCACCACGTGCCGTTGCCGGCGCCGCACGCCGCCGCCCCCGCGCCGCCCTCCGCCTCCCCCGCGCCGCCCTCCGCCTCCCCCGAGCCCTCCGCGCCGCCCGAGCCGCGCTCCACGCCCAGACCAGCCAATACTATATAACAAAACATATTTATTAAATAGGACAATAATAATATTAAGAAATGCACTTTTAAACGTCACGTAATGACTAAATGATGTTTAGTCATATCTGGACGAGAATGGAATTATGAGAGTGACAAGTTTTTTTTTATTGGTAAATGGGCATACGTTTGACGACATCTCGCCTGATGGAAAGCGAAGATGCGGCCTAAGATGGAGCATGCTTGCCCATGAGATGCCTATTCACTCTAGACTAGAGACACAAGTTGTAGCTGTTTGGGAACAAAGACGCTGGCAGAGCGTTCCACTCCTTAACAGTTCGCATGATAAAGGAATCTGCGAAACGCTTAGTACGGATAGGAGGGATATTAACGACGTACGGGTGAAACGACTCTTCCCGCCTGGAAGTCCTTAGGTGGAAGGGAGAAGAAGGAATCAGATCGTGCAATTCCTGGGCACAATTCTCGAGTGCAGTCAATAAAAAACCGCAAGACACCCAACGTTCCGTCTATGTTCGAGACTTGTCAGCTTCTTCTATCATTAATTAACTTAATTTCGCGACGTTCTATAGAGTCTAGAGCTGCCAGCTGGTATTTGGCTGAGCCATCCCGAAGATGGCTACAGTATTCCATGCAGGATCGTATTTGGGCTTGGTATAGGGTCGGGAGTTGCGTGGGACTAAAAATGTCTCCTGACTTCGTACAGTATACCAAGCTACCTGGCAGCGGTTTTAGCTCTTGTCTCTATAAAACGTCTTAAGTTTAAGGTGGGTAATATTTGCAAACCCAGAAGTTCAAGCTGATCAGCGTAGGGCACAGGAACACCTTGGAAGATTGGGGTCGATGGTGGGAGGTACGCTTTGCGGAAAACAAACACGCCTGTGTTTTCGAAGCATTAAACCTAACGAAGTTGTCGTCACCCCAGCGCGATACCGACTCAAGAGCTAGTCTGACACGCTCGATCATCGCTTGTCTGTTGATGTAAGGCCCCTTAGCACGTGCACTGGATAGGTATATCTCTCAACAACAGTGCTATCGTCTGCATATCCCAAGACGCCCGGAGTGAGCAAATCGTTCATATGCAGAAGAGACAGTGTGGCAGAGAGAACCGAACCTTGAGGAACTCCGGCATTGATCTTCCTCTCCTCCGGATGCCAACCGGCCCGATGGAGCACCACAGGAGTGTACACAGGCGGCGGGGCAGCCTTTCATTGTTGGCTAGACAATTACTTGGGCCCCCTACAACCTGCGGTCGGCCAGCAGATAACCGTTTCTATGGATCCCGCTACCCTCCGCAGCAAGGCAACCGACGCAGATATACCCGGACATCAGTACTGGTATGTTTAATTGCCAAAACACAACTCTCCACATTCAACTCATCCAAGGGCTACCCCGAACATCATAATGAAACACGACGAGTCGTTTGGCACCATATCTTTGTTCGGCTGGTGGTTCGAGAGCTGGCGGACACGTGTAGGACCACTAGGGCTAAATCCTACGGACGCGAGCAACATTGACCCCCTAAAACTAAAGTAGACTGCAAAAGTCTGAATTGGCTGAAGATACGAAACATCCTATATTACTACCGCACTCTTAATAATTGATCGTAGCAAATGCGCATCAAACTACCCTTCATGGAGGAACCCAACTGACGGCAAATTACCTCTGAAGCACGTATTGGATTGTCGGTGTAAGAAACCTTGTAAAACAACATATCCATCGATGTGTCGTATGTGTTAGACAGGGGCAAGGGTTCAAAACCAATTTATAGGATCTCTTCCATCGGTAAGGTGCACACCCGCCAGACCATTCCTGCATACTGGAGTAGACTATGCAGGCCCAATAAAGATCAAGACAACAAAAGGTCGAGGCAATCTATCGCATAAGGGCTACATATGTCTGTTTATTTGCATGGCTACCAAAGCCATGCATTTAGAGGTCGTGAGTGATAGGAGCACTCAGGCATTCTTAGCAGCATTCAGGCGTTTTGTTTCCAGACGTGGCCATTGCTCTCAAATGTGGAGTGACAATGGAACCACGTTTGTAGGTGCTTTTAAGGAACTAGAACAGCTAAACACTATTCAGCAAGATGTGGCTGAACATTTAGCAACGCAGGGAACTGAGTGGCATTTCATTCCCCCGCATGCTACTAACCAAGGCGGCTTGTGGGAAGCAGGGGTGAAATCTACAAAATTCCACTTGAAACGTGGAATTGGAGAATCAACTCTTACAATCGAGGAGATGAGCACATTTCTCAGCTAGGTGGAAGCCTGTTTTAATTCACGTCCCATCACGATGGATAATTCTAATCCAAGTGAGCCACTTCCATTGACACCAGGACATTTTTTAGTTGGAGGACCGCTACTAGCGGTACCAGAGATCGAGAATTATTTGGAATCAGGCATAAGTGCAGTGACAAGGTGCCAACTCATTCACAAGATGTTGCAAGACTTTTGGCGTCGGTGGTCTCTTGAACACTTATCGAATCTAATGAACCGATATAAGTGGAACTCACGAGTACCAGAGCCAAATATTGGAGACTTGGTTCTTATAAAAGAGGACGACTTGCCGCCAAGTCGTTGGTTGATGGGGAGAGTCGTGGAAAAACACCCCGGTACAGATAGAATTACCCGTGTGGTCACACTTAGTACTAAAGCGTCTACTTTGAAAAGAGCCACGTCTAAACTGGTATATGTATCTTACCGATTAATGAGTAGCATATTTATAAATTTATTCTGTAGAAGCTAAGGTTAGTAGATCATTTATTTTTTGTAAATCTTATAGTTATCTAAAATTTTAATTTAAAACAATTATTATTAGTGAGTTAAATATGTCATTAAGTTTAGAGATATGTACGTAAACAAATTGTAATTTCAGTCCACCAAGTACACATCGTTTTAATCAAGCCATGGTGGGCAGTATTCTATTTTGGCCTTACAAACAAGAAATAAACAAAAAAAGTATTAAGTACATTTATTTCGTAACTAAATGTCCTTGGTGGGAGGAATGTTAAAATGATTTTTAGTTTTGAAAACTAGAACTAGATGGCGCTGGCCATCGCTAAAACACTCATACGCTTGTCGCATCGATGTGTTTGGCACCAAATGTTCGAAATACAGAACAATCAGAGCAAGATACTAAATGGTTTAATTGCATCCTGGTAATACGTACCTATCCCTTGTAAGAACAAGTAGATCAAAAGAGGTAATCCCTCACATAACGAAACGCAAAACTGCCTCTACCACTTCGGAATTATGCCCACTAGAGAAGATAACACCAAGAATTTTTGCGGGATGTCTCTCTTTTGAATAAAGTAAAAACAAAAGACAAGCAGGACATTGGGTACCTACAGATTAAATGTATTAAATCGTTCGACTCTTTAGGTTTGAATTAGATGCTTATTTTAGGGTTTTGGGTTAACTTGGCTCAGTTCGTGTAGTCTTGTCCCCTTTTGTTTGCGAGAAAGATTATTTTCTATTTGTCTGCGGGAAAGATTATTTTCTATTTGTCTGCGGGAAAGATTATTTTTTATTTGTCTGCGGGAAAGATTATTTTTTATTTGTCTGCGGGAAAGATTATTTTTTATTTGTCTGCGGGAAAGATTATTTTTTAATTGTCTGTGGGAAAGATTATTTTTTATTTGTCTGCGGGAAAGATTATTTTTTATTTGTCTGCGGGAAAGATTATTTTCTATTTGTCTGCGAGAAAGATTATTATGCAGGCGTTCAGAAAATAACTTAGGATGTGTTCGAAAACGAATCTACCCCGGTTTCATAGTTATATATTCAGCTTCCGAAATCAGTGCCTGTTCCAAAGACATGAGCTACAGTCGGAGTGCAATGGAAGCGTAGTGAGCGAGTGGTAGCGGTTGACTTACGTTCGAGACAGCGGCGCGCGGTGCGGGGCGGGAACGCGGGGCACACGCAGCGCGGCGGCGCGTGCGGCCGCGCCGCGTCCGGCTCGCACGCGGCGCCCGGCGGGCAGCGCGGCTCGCAGGCGGCGGGCGGCGCGCGCGCGGCGCACGCCTCGCCCGCCCAGCCGGCCGCGCACTCGCACCACCAGGCGCCCGCGGCGCCGGCCACGCAGCGCCCGCCGTTGCGGCACGGCGCGGCGGCGCACGGGTCCAGCGCCAGCTCGCAGTGCGCGCCGGTGCGGCCCTCGCGGCACGCGCACGCCCAGCCGGGCGGCGCGGCGCGCGGCACGCACGCGCCGCCCGCGCCGCACGCGCACGCGGCCGGCGCGTCGCACGCGGCGCCGGCCCAACCCGGCGCGCACGCGCAGCGCCACGCGCCGTGCTCGCGCACGCACGTGCCGCCGTTGCCGCACGCTCCCGCGGGACACCTGTCTGCAGCTTCCACGCGCATCGAGCACGTTTTGCCTGCGGATTAAAGTGTGTGTCGCGTCGGTCGAACCTCACCACGACCTGTCTCCGCCGCCGACGTCAGACTCTTGGTGCTCGTAGCTCCGAGAGTCGGTCCGATTTGTTTCACTGCCACGTGTCACCCACTCTGTCACCCATCTCGTGAGCCGACCTCGTGTGTGTCATTTATACCGTCACAAACACCAGCGCCCGAGAGTCAGACGTGAGCGGGCAGCCTATAAATTTTTACTACGTAACATGTAACAGCCGGGTTTGAAAAGTACTACAATATGACTACCGTACACGGAATCTTTTTGTTAGTTATGGTGACGCGGCCTCGCGGCCTCTCGTCGTACCCTCATTTCATAGTCGTCGTGATATGAATACGCTGTGCTTCTACAAAATACTGATACCCAGCATTATTACAAAAAGAAAACAATATCAACATAGAGTACGAGGACAGTACATAGGTAGGTGCTCGATAGTTTCTTAAGATTTTAAGTAATTAGTGGGATGTAGATGTGCAAGTTCGAATGCATACACTACAAATATATTGTGAGAGACGGCACGTGACGGTCGCCGTCCGGCCCGGCGCGCGCGTCGCCGCCCGGCCCGGCGCCGTCCGGCCCGGCGCGCGCGTCGCCGCCCGGCCCGGCGCCGTCCGGCCCGGCACGCGAGTCCCTCACAGATGCATATTATTTCCGGTCGTTCTCATCTTGCTAACGCGAACGGCGAGTACTTGAAGACATACCCTCGTTTATGGCCAGGATCATAGTTTAACATTTTCTTATAACATTTTTCTGTTTTTGTTTTATAGAAATATTTAAAAAAAAACTTGACGTAACAATGTAAAAAAGTAATGTGAATAATAATAATATAAGTCTGACCGGTCCAGCCGTCGCGGCAGACGCACGCGAAGTCCGCGGTGCCGTCGATGCAAGTTCCGTTGTTGCGGCACGGGTTCGCCGCGCACTCGTCCAGTTCTGCAAGCGGAGGGGGCGGGCGGTGAGCGCGCGTGCGTGGGGGCGGGGCGTGGCGGGGCGGGGCGGGGCGGGGCGGGGCGGTACTCACGGTCGGTGCATAGCGCGCCGCCGTAGCCGGGCTCGCAGGCGCAGCGCGGCGGCGCGGGCGGCGCGCGCACGCAGCGGCCGCGCGCGCAGGCGGCGCCGGCGACGCAGGGGGCGCGGGGCGGCGCGGGCGGCGCGGCGGGCGCGGCGCGCTGCGTGCAGTTCTTGCCGGCCCAGCCGGGCGCGCAGTGGCAGTAGTAGTCGCTCTGCGCCGTGTAGCACGCGGCGCCGTTGCCGCACGGCGCGCCGGCGCAGTGGTCGCGGTCGTCCTGCACGCACAACAGGACATGCCGTCACACGGAGCCGGCGCACACACACACACACCGAGCAATAGTACGTCATGTGAGACAACTGTACAGGTTACTAAACTCACCGGGCAATAGCGTCCGAGGCAGGAAGTGAGCTAAAAGCAGAAGTGGGTTAGTTCTTGTTAGAGCGACACAGGGATGCATATCTCGTCACCTACTATGAGGAAATGTTATCGAGTTCGTGATTACGTAGGTATAGTTATACTCTAGGTCTAGAGTCTATGTCTAGCCAAGAACACCGAGTAGCGAGCGTGATACATTGATTAGTAGTCGGCGGTGCGGAGCGGGGGCGGTACCTCGCAGTTGGTGCCGGAGAAGCCGACGGGGCAGATGCAGCGGTAGGCGTTGGGCAGGTCGACGCACTCGCCGCCGTGGCGGCACGGGCGCGGTGCGCACTCGTCCACGTCGAGCGCGCACGTGCGACCCGCGTAGCCCGCCGCGCACGCGCAGTGGAAGTCGTCCACGAGGTCGATGCACGTGGCGCCGTTCAGGCACTGGCCCACGCAGTCGTCCACGTTGGACTCGCAGTCGCGGCCCGTCCAGCCGGCCAGGCACGCGCACGCGTACCCGCCGGCCGTGTTGTTGCACGCGGCGGCGTTCACGCACGGCCCGAGCGCGCTCTCGCCGCCGCCGTCGGCGTCGCCGTCGCCCGGCTCCGCGCGCTCGGCGCACTCGTCCACGTCTGCAACACGGCGGGTGTGAGCGGGCCGGTGGCGCGACGCGGGGGGCGGGCGGGGTCGGGCGGAGAGCTCACCGTCCTCGCAGGTGGGGCCGGTCCAGCCGGGCGCGCAGTCGCACGCGAAGGCGTCGAGGCGGTCGCGGCAGGTGGCGCCGTGGCGGCACGGCGCGCTGGCGCAGTCGTCGAGGTCGCGCTCGCACAGCGCGCCGCCCCAGCCGCGCTCGCACGCGCACGAGAAGCCGCGCGGCGCGGCGCCGAGGCTGCAGGCGCCGTGCGCGCACGGCCCGGGCGCGCACGGGTTGTCCACGCGCTCGCAGTCCACGCCGGAGAAGCCCTCGGCGCAGCGGCACAGGTACTGGTCGGGCGCGGTGTTCTCGCACGTGCCGCCGTGCTGGCACGGCTCGTGCGTGCCGCAGTAGTTGAGATCTGCCGGAGGAGGTGGGCGGTGAGAGCGGGCGCGGGCGCGGGCGCGGGCGCGGGCGCGGGCGCGGGCGCGGGCGCGGGCGCAGGCGCGCTCGGGTACCTTGGTCGCAGAGGATGCCGCCCCAGTTGGTGTCGCAGGTGCAGTCCCAGGAGGAGCCGTTGCAGTAGCCGTGCTTGCAGCCCGGGTAGGGCTGGCACTGCGCGCACAGCTCGCCGCGCCACCCCGGCCGGCAGCTGGAATGCATGCCACTCGCGTCAATGTCACTAGTGTGGGTTCGTCACAAGTTTACCAAAAACAATTTGACACAATATTCAATACGCAGATTATCTACCCAGCAACATCTACAATAAATAGCCAAATGTAATGAGGGAACTCACTCGCAGTCTCCAGGGTTATCGCAACGTCCGTGAATCGGATGACATCCCTCCTTGCACACGGCTGAAAGTAACAATAGCGTCCATGTTAGTGCACCGCGTGCTGGCAGCCGCTGCAACAGTCGCAAGACGTTCACTACACCAGCGCCACCACCAGATCTAGTTTCGGCCAACACCACTCAATACTTGTGCAGCGCCCTCACAGGGCACATGTATCTAGTCTATAAGACATCTTTAACACCTGTCTGGTACATTACATGTAAGCATTATAATAGCAAATGAAATAGACATTAGCCGCTATACCAATGTGTTCGTTACAAGGGTATTATTTTGTCAAGAGCTCTACGTTTTCGGTGCATCTTAAGTCTTCTGTGGTGCATCGGTCAATTCTATTAGAAATAATTTTTCCTAAAACTATTGAGTGTGCACCATTCGTAAGCACGTGTGATCGCATCGTTCAGCTATTCATGTTTTGTGACGTTCAATTCGTTCCTTATATGAATGAGCAGGGCTAGTAGCATGTATATATTAGGGCATGCAGTACCATTCTCAGTACCGGGAATTTATTGCCGATACTGACCCAGAACCGGGAATTCCCGGTACTTTCGATACTTTCGATACTGAAAAATTAAAAGGATCTTGCTATGAAGCAGAAACTGCAAAACATAGAACTTAGTATTTTTCATATTAAATTTAATTAAATAAGTATAAAAATATCACTGACAACAACAATATGTTTCATTTATAAGAGACCAAATTAAGTCAAGTTTACTCGAATAATCATTAATAAATTAAGAAGTTGGTTCAGCATTAATAAATTACGTATTTAACGTATCTTTTATTCTTATGACATAATTATAGACTCAGTAAATCAGTCTTATTAAAGTTAGAAGTCTTGCTTTAAACTATGAAATAATAACAACCAAATAAATTCTACATATTCAAATCAACATTTAAAATATTGAATCATTTTTCATTAGTGAAAAACGATCTAGAGAAGTCATTCAACACTTCAAAAGAACCTTTTTGTTTTCTCTATACTAAGTACGAAGAAAACTTATAGCGTCCACACTTTTGTCGCTCATAGAACTTCTTAGTCTGCTACATATGAAACCAGCAGATGAAAAAGTTCGCTCAGGTTCTACGCTTGTTGGAGATCCCTCCAACGGTCATAAGAGAATTGTAAGCCATTGGTTCTTTTTGAGGTAAATCTTAATTTGTGCAAATTAAACATGCCAATTTACGTTTTTGAACGCACTCAAATGTGACGTCGCGTGTGTCATCGAACGTATGGTATCCGCTTCCGCCTGGTGACTGCACCAGTCTGCGAAACCATCTTATAGAAATAGGCCGCGTATCGGCCGAATTTCTCTCCGCGCCTGCTCCTCATAGTAGGAGATCTCAGGGACTCCTGATAGAATTTAATATTCTTCCCGCGTGTGAAAATCCACTTTGTGGGATAATTGCTACATACCATTTTGAACTGTGTCGTGTGATCTGTGCTATAGAACAGGCTGTGTTAGATAGCTGCGCCGGGACGCCCCTGGAAGCCTGGATATAGACGCTGGATTGGTATGTAATTTGCTGCATTTTATGTATTTGCTTCAAACGTGAACTATTCTGGCCAACAGGAATTCTTCCCTCTATTTGTCCCCACAAAACACTCGAGATCGACTGAAAAGGTCCTCTATACAGTCCCGCGGTCTGAAAATTTTGATATCCCCTTAATTTTCGACCATTTTATGGTCCTTCGAACCGGATCATTTCGGTTCGATTTCCGTGTTTTCAATTCTATACACGACACATATCCGCCATTTTTTTTGTGCTATCGTTGCAATTAAATTGCATATCCGAATATATCTTCACACTAAATACGTAATCACGTTCCTTACTTTACTCGCATTTTGTTGTTATTCGCTTATATTTTAAAGATCATTGTATTTTTGCGATAACGCCTGGCACATTCCTTATCTTTGTACAAGCTGTTGTAGGTTATTGCGCGCCGTTCGTTAATCATAATATTTCAAGATGGCTAATGAACCGAAATTAAAAATATTAGAAAGTCAACGGGAACTATATTTCGAACGCATTCAATTAATATATGACAATTCATGTTGTGATTTAGATGACCCAATCGCCTTAGAAAACTTTCTTTGCTCGGTTGAGACCTTAGACGAAATTCGGTCTAATTATCAAATTACACTAAAGGAAATTAACGCAATCCTTTTGAAAATAGACAAAGACGCGAACCCTGATTTTAAATCCTGGTTAGCTTTAGAGGATCTTTACTGTCGCATTAAAAGAAAACTTTCCCAAATTCAAATTAAATCCAAATCTGATCTAAAATCGCAATGTAAACAATCTCACGGTCCTAAACTCGGCCCGATTGAGATTTGCACATTTAACGGTGATCCGCGTGACTGGAGTCTGTTTTATGCGACCTTTAATAACGCAGTACATTTAAACCCGTCACTCACGGATACCGAAAGAATGTACTATTTAACATCAAAACTAACCGGAAAAGCAAAATCAATTTTTGCCGGTTTCGTTCCTTGTCCTTCAAATTATTCGACAATTTATGCCGGTCTTATAAAAAAATTCGAGGACACAAGGGGTCTCGCCACCTCGTACTTAGATCAGATATTTTCGTTGAAACCTATTGTTTCTCCAAACGCTAATAACCTTGAAAACTTTGCTGATCAATTTTCAAATGCATACCTAGCTTTGAACAACTTAAAAATACCTAACCTATACGACTTTGTTCTGTTTTATTCTGCGTTACAGAGATTAGATAAGGAAACTGCTCGTTTATTCGAAATGGAAAATCGAGGTAATCAAATACCTACGCTAGAAAGCCTAATTACTTTCGTCCGCGATCGAGTCAAGGTACTCAACCGCACCGGAGACACTCCATCCGTTTTGAACGTTTCGTCGTCAAAACCTAAAATTCAAAACCCGACCAAAAGTAATAATGTACGTTCTTTTGTCGTAAACAACAACAACAACAATTCAAACTGTTTGTTGTGCGATAATACCGACCATGAACACTTGTATTCATGTCCTAAGTTCAGGTCAATGAACCCCCGCGAACGCTATACATTAGTAAAAAACTTTAATGGTTGCATTAATTGTTTAAGTAAGAAACACACAGCCTATTCTTGTAATTCCAATTCCACTTGCAAAAAATGTCAAAAGAAACATCATTCACTTTTACATTTTTCTGACTCTGATAAATCATCGGGACAGCAGTCGATGACGTCACAGCACGCGCCAGCTGACCGATCAGTTTTATTACCCGCTCATAGTCGAGGAGCCGAGGGAAATATTTCTCCGACCTCCACTGAATCGGTTTCTTATAAACCCAGCGATAAGGTTGTTTCTCTTTGTAGTATGACCGTAAGTTCGAATCACCCGCAAAAATCTACTAAAGTTATTTTAGGTACCGCACTCGCAGACGTTAACGTGTGCAGAGATGGTTCCGTTGCTCAAGTTAGATTATTAATTGATAACGGATCGCAAAACCATTTCATCACTCGCAACGCATGTAAAAGATTAGGCCTTCGCATCTTTAATGATTGTTCCGAGAAGTCCGTAATGGGAATAGGCAACAGCTCCCAGACTATCTCAGGAATAGTGGACTTGACTTTATTTTCTAAGCATGATCCGAACTTCTGTTTACATATTCAGCCTCTTGTGCTTAAAACAATTTCAAGTGATTTACCAAGTTGTACTTTAGATATTTCCGCCGTACAGTACTTATGTGATATATCGCTCGCTGACCCGCAATTTAATGTGCCCGGGCCTATTGACATTTTATTGGGCTCTGAGACATTTATTGAAATTTTGCGGCCAGGTAAATTATTAGGACCGCCGGGTCAACCTGACGCTATAGAAACCGGTTTTGGTTATGTAGTCATGGGATCTATCGCCGCGCTTCATGATAATGATAAACCTACATCACGAAACGATCATAACCGCGCATTCTTCTCCTCAAGTGATGAGTCAATTGAGACATTGATCTCAAAATTTTGGGAACTGGAGTCAATACCTACTCAAAAACATATGTCTAGGGCCGACCAAGAATGCGAGGATTTTTTTATGACTAATACGCATCGAGACGTTTCGTCGGGTCGTTATGTCACTGCGTTGCCCTTTTCACAGCCGCCTTCTGTACTAGGAGATTCCTTGACGACCGCTTCGCGCCGCTACTCTTATCTCGCGCGCAAGTTCGATGTAAACAACCTATTGAAGGATGAATACGATGTTGTTATGAAAGATTATTTAGACAATAACATTATTTCCCCCGCATCCGGGTCGATTACCGATCTTGATTATTATGTCATTCCGCATCACGGCGTTTGTAGACCGGGTAAAACGGTACGAATTTGTTTGAACGCTAGTGAAAGGTCAAGTTCAGGCATTTCTTTAAATGACTGCCTGCACTCTGGGCCAAATTTACAGGCCAATTTGACTGCAATAATTCTGAAATTTCGACTATTTCCTGTAGCTTTGACCGCTGACATTAAACAAATGTTTTTAAATATCGGAATTCGCGAAAAGGATCGTCGTTTCTTAAATATTTTGTATAAATTCAAGGACGATGATAACGTCAAATTATATCAATTCAATCGCCTTTGCTTTGGACTTCGTTGTTCGCCCTACATCGCTTTAAAGACCGTCAAGGTACTCGCTCAAGACGAAACTGACTTCCCGCTTGCGTCCAAGGTTGCTTCCAGTGATTTATATATGGATGATTTAGGAACTTCGGTACCTACGAGCTCCGTGGGAGCGCAGCTAGCTTGCGACTTGATAAGTTTATTTAAACGAGGAGGTTTCGACTTAGTAAAATTTATGAGTAATTCGCCCGATGCTTTAAACGCGATCCCTCTTGAAAACCGCTTATCCTCAAAAATTGAATTTGATAAAGACGACAACTTAAAGCTTTTAGGATTAATTTGGTCCCCTGTGGAGGATGAATTTTCGATCGCGCTCAAATTTAATCCGCAAACTAAATGTACTAAACGCTTGATGCTCTCGACCATCGCTAAGTTATGGGACATAAACGGGTTTTGCGCTCCTGCGATTCTATTCGCTAAATTGCTTATCAAAGCACTCTGGATTGCCCAGATAGGTTGGGACGAGCAACCCCCGCAACCTATATGTACTGCTTGGAATCGTTTCCTTAGTGAACTTTCCGCGTTGGAAAACTTTAAAATACCGCGTTTTTTAGGTATCGAACCCCACTCGCGTGTCATCCTATTAGGATTCGCTGATGCCAGTGAAAAGGCGATGGGAGCAGCGGTATACCTATGTACGACTACCGCATCCGGACCTAATAAGGTTAATTTGATTGGCGCTAAAAGTAAAGTCGCCCCGCTCAAAGTTGTTTCTTTGGCGCGCCTGGAGCTATGCGCTCTTTTATTGCTTTCTAAGCTGTTTCGATTTGCTATCGATACGGTTTCTTCCCGCTGTCGCGTTGATGAAATTTTCGCGTTCACTGATTCAACAGTAGCCCTGCATTGGGTTCACTCCGCACCGCATCGTTTCGATACTTTTATCGCTAACCGTATTTCACAGATTCAAGATAATCTGGATCCTAAACACATTTTTCATATAGAAGGATCTCAGAATCCGAGTGACTGTGTAAGTAGGGGACTTACTCCCGCGCAGTTACTGAATCACCCTCTGTGGCTTCACGGCCCGCCCTGGGCTCGTGATGAACCACATACTTGGCCCATCTACCGATATACTTTCGATTCGTCTGCCGATGACAAATTATTAGAGATTAAAAAACCTACAAAATCTTTTATAAGTACCGATGTACCCCCTCACTTTATTTCTACGCTGGCCTCGAAATTGTCTTCTTGGTCCAAGCTTCTCCGCATAACAGTTTATATATACCGTTTCTTAGGTAAAATCCCGCGTTCCGAACAAATGGAACTTTCACATCTAGAATATGCTGAAACTGTTGTCGTGAAGGCTCTTCAACAACAACATTTTTTCGATGACATTAAAGCTATTGCTAAAAATCGCAAGGTATCGAAAGCATTGCTACCACTTTCTCCATTTATGGAAAATGGTATCCTCCGCGTTGGTGGTCGATTAGAAAAATCGTCACTCAACTTTGATGGTAAACATCCTATACTTTTGCCCAAGAAAGACCACATCGTTAACCTTTTAATCGATTACTTTCATATCAAATACCTACATTGCGGCCCTCAGCTGCTATTGTCTTTAATAAGACAAAAATTTTGGATTGTTTCCGGTCGTAGCTCGGTAAAACAACGTTTCCGTCTTTGCAACAGCTGTTTTAAAGCGAAACCGCGTACCGAAGCGCCTTTTATGGCAGACCTCCCCGCACCGCGCGTCAATGAAGCCAAACCGTTCCTGAATACGGGCGTGGACTACGCCGGTCCTATACATATTGTGATAAGTAGGTACCGCGGCGCTCGTAAGGAAAAGGCTTACATTTGCTTATTTACTTGTCTTGTAACTCGCGCCGTTCACTTAGAGTTAGCTGTAGACCTAAGTACGGACTCTTTTATGCGCGCTTTTAGACGTTTTTTATCGCGACGTGGAAATTGTAAAGCATTATTTTCGGATCACGGCAGTAACTTTTTGGGCGCAAAGTCTCAAATAGACGAATTAAATGGATTTCTTAAATCCAAATCCTTTTGCGATTCCTTTAGCGAGGAATCTCTCGCTCAAGGTGTTAAATGGCACTTAAATCCACCTAGTGCTCCTCATTTTGGAGGGATTTGGGAGAGTATGGTTTCTTCTGTAAAGCTTCTATTAAAACGCACAATTAAAGATATCTTACTGACATACGAAGAGCTTCTTACTGTCCTTACCCAAGTTGAGGCAATCCTCAACTCGCGACCCTTGACTGTCTTGAGTTCTGACCCCGCGGAGCCTGTCGCTTTAACGCCCGCGCATTTTTTAACCCTTGAACCGCTCAACTCATTCCACTCCGATTCTCATTTCAACTCTGTGCCGGTAAATTTAATTCGCAACAAACATATGATTGACCAAATTGTTCAAAGATATTGGAACCGTTGGAGGCAAGAGTATCTTAATACCTTACAAAGTCGCGCTAAGTGGAACACAAAAACCAATGCAGTAAAGAAAGGAACGATAGTTCTAATCAAAACTGAAAATTCACCGCCGCTGCAATGGCCTCTTGGCGTAATTGAAGAGGTACATGCATCTTCTGGAGACGGAATTGTGAGGGTTGCAACGGTACGCACGAATAATGGTATTTATGTTCGTCCTGTGGTAAAGCTTTGTGTTTTACCCACTCAATAACTTACACCATTTTTTCTAACTTACGCGCACCCTTCAGGTGCTTCTATTTATTAGTTTAATTTAACTTCGCATTTTACTTTGAATTCATCCTTTGTACAGGACTACTCCTACCCGCAACATACACCCATATCCTAATATATTTATGTACTATTTCTTTTATTCACACCGCTACCCTTTAGAGATCGTTTTATTTCCCTGTACTTGTTGGTTCAGGAGACATCTTTATCTCCTGAAGGCCGGGGGGATGGTTCTTTTTGAGGTAAATCTTAATTTGTGCAAATTAAACATGCCAATTTACGTTTTTGAACGCACTCAAATGTGACGTCGCGTGTGTCATCGAACGTATGGTATCCGCTTCCGCCTGGTGACTGCACCAGTCTGCGAAACCATCTTATAGAAATAGGCCGCGTATCGGCCGAATTTCTCTCCGCGCCTGCTCCTCATAGTAGGAGATCTCAGGGACTCCTGATAGAATTTAATATTCTTCCCGCGTGTGAAAATCCACTTTGTGGGATAATTGCTACATACCATTTTGAACTGTGTCGTGTGATCTGTGCTATAGAACAGGCTGTGTTAGATAGCTGCGCCGGGACGCCCCTGGAAGCCTGGATATAGACGCTGGATTGGTATGTAATTTGCTGCATTTTATGTATTTGCTTCAAACGTGAACTATTCTGGCCAACAGGAATTCTTCCCTCTATTTGTCCCCACAAAACACTCGAGATCGACTGAAAAGGTCCTCTATACAGTCCCGCGGTCTGAAAATTTTGATATCCCCTTAATTTTCGACCAGCCATTGCCAAGTATTGTCCCATAATTCCTCCATTTTCGTATAGAGCCATTTCTACTTGAACCGAACTGGAAATATCATTAGAGCGATATGATGACCTATCTTGTAAAAGTAATTTCTTCAATTCTTCATCGAATTGACGTTTCGTCATCACCAATATCCAGACTAGATGTTGCCTGCGGCTGTGCACTAGTTGTTGCCTGCGGCTGTGCACTAGTTGTTGCCTGCGGCTGTGCACACAACCCCTAACAGGGTTAAACGAGTTGGTAAAGTTTACATAAAAAATCTTTGTTTATAGCGATGAAACTTGGTACACACACCTAACAAACATTATTAGAACGTGATTTACAATTTTTGAAAATCATCCCTTAACAGGGTTAAACAGGGTGCACAGTGAAGATTATTATTTTAAAGCTACAACGATGAAATATGATGTAAGTGAAATTATAGATGTGTATTTCACTATTTTTTGAAAATCATCCCCTAACAAGCCTATGCAGGGTGGTAAAATTTGTATAGAAAATCTTTGTTTATAAAGTTTCGTGGCTATGACAAAACTTGGTAAAAGTAGATAATTAAAACGTAATTTAAAGTTTTTGAAAATTATCCTTTAACAGGGTTAAACAGGGTGGAAAGTGAAGATTAATATTTTTAAGCTACAGCAATGAAATGTGGTATATGTGCTTAGCCAAAGAAATTATAGATATGTATTTTAAATTTTTTTAAATTATCCCCCAACAAGCGGGGTGGTAAAGTTTGTATAGAAAATCTTTTTTATTTATGAAGTTTGTGGTTATGATGAAACTTGGTACACAAACTTAGAAAAAGGAGATAATTAAAACGTGATTCACTTTTTTTTTAATCTACCCCTTTTTAATAAGGGTGGAATGAAGTTACATTTTTTGTAGCTACGTCGATGAAATTCGGTTCATATACTCAGACAGATAAATTTTAAGCACCTGTTTCACCATTTTGCTGGAAACATCCCTAAACCGGTTCAAACGGGGTGGTTAAGTTTATGTGGAGAATCTTTGTTAATGAAGTTTGGCAATTAAATTTGGTACACAGAGTAAGGAAAAGAAATAACTAGAAACGTAATTCGTCATTTTTTGAAATTCACCCTCTAACAAGGTTAAACAGGGTGGAAAGTATCAAATATTTTTTTGTGCTACTACGTTGAAATTTGTTATAAATATTCAGCCAATAAAATTCTAAACACGTATTCCACCATGTTTTGAAATCATTCGCATAACAGGGTTATACAGGTTGGTAAAGTTTGTATGGAGAATATTTGTCTATGAAGTTGTAGCAATGAAATTTCGTATACAGACCAAACAAAAGTAATAAATTAAAACGAAACTCACATTATTAATTAACCTCTAAAAACGTTAAACAAGGTGGAATATAACATTTTTTCTAAACCTACGAAGGTGAAATTTGGTACATATACTAATCGAAGATACTGTACGCACATGTTTCACCACTTTTTAAACATCTTAAAAGGTATATTATTATTAAAACTAGCGTGAGTATTATTCATATTATTGTTTACTGACCGGCTACACTCACGAGAAAAAGTCGAGACACTCGACCGCTCGAACACCGGTCGAGTGTCTCGACTTTTTCTCGTGAGTGTAGCCGGTCAGTAAACAATAATATCTTAAAAGGTCTAAACGGGATGGCAAACATTTGTGTGGAAAACCTTTGTTTAAAAGGTGAAAGCGAAACTTGGTATATATAGACTAGGCAAAAGAAATTAATCCTAACGTAATGCATTTTTTTTACAATTTCCTTATTCGTACAGGACTTGACTTTTAAATGCAACATTCAGAAAAATAAGAAATTCTAAAGGTGTAGTCAATCGAAGATTTACAAATATTCAGCAACTTTTGTAGTTGACCATACGTGTCGCAGGGAAAGGAGGATATCTGAGATTTCGCGAAATTCCTAGAGATACCACGAAATCATGGGGTAATTATGTTTGGGAAGGATCACTTCTCCGCGCTCCGACTAACTTTTACCCCTAGAGTGTATATAAAAAGCGCGGAGCCAGAAGCTCGCGAGGAGTTCCTGAGCAAAACGAGTGCGCAAGGCCAGAACGAAGCGAGGGGGAGAGGTGGCAAGCGTAGCGAGCCGGCGACCTCCCGAGTGGAGTGATGGTCGAATGCGCGAGTGGAGCGAAGGGATGACGAAGCGAGAGTTCTGGCAAGAGCCTATTTATTAAAACTGTACGTCGTATCTCTAGGGATATCGTGAAATTCCTGGTACCTCATTTCCCTGCGACATACAATATTTTTTCTGGAGCTACGACGATTGACCTTTGGCCAAAATACTTACATATACTTAGCCAAAAAAACTATTGACATTATATTATTACCATTGTTTTGAATACCATCCCCTGATAGGTTTAAACGGATGGTAAAGTTTGTAAAGAAAATATATGTTTATAATGTAAGTATTCTTTCTGTCTATTTAAAACGAGATAAGAGCTGAAAGAGATCGGAATAGAAACGAAATGAATTCGGGATAAGATTAGGATAGAAGCAGGACAAAATCGGCATAGAAGCGAGAGCTGCCGGAAATAGCCGGGAGCAAAATGAATTATTCTACTAAGCGTACAAAGTCGCGGGCAACAGCTATGTAAATGTAAATAGAACATTTAGGTTTCGAAGATTTCTTTTACTCAGGCTTCATGTATGTACCACTGTATATATGTAAGTATGTAGGGACCGCGGTTTTGATCATTTGTTCACATGTTATGACTTTGCGCTGCCGCCGCACCACAAATTCATGTAAATGATCAAAAACTGGAATCGGTTAGGATCGGAATAGGATCGGGAGCAGAGCGGGACAATAACGGAATAAGAAAGGGACTGTAACAGGATAGGAGTGGGAAGGTAACGAAACAGAAGCGGTACAGTACGGTAAAAAGATAGGAGCGTGACGGGAACTAGAACGGAAATATGGTGGGACGGAGAATGGTCGGAAGCAGGATGAATACTTCACTACGCGTACGAAGTCGCGGGCATCAGCTAGTAATATTATAAATGCGAAAGTTTGTGTGTGTGATGTTTGTTACCAGGTATCACCGTAACTACTAAACGGATTTTGATGAAATTTGGAATAAAGATAGTTTAAGTACTGAATTGAAACATAGACTATGTTAATTTTTAAAAATCAACCCCCAAGGGGGTGAAAGAGGGTGGTACAGTTTGTATGGAGCATTTTTATTCCTTGGTTCAATTCGCTCAAAACTCGGTACAAATAAACTTTAAACTAAATAATGAAATACGTATTTTTTATTATTTTTTCAAAACTACCCCTATGAAGGGTGCATGGGAGTTTTAAAGTTTGTACAATTTTTTTCAGTGTATGCTTTATTCCGTGGTTGACTTCACTCACAACTCAGAACAAATAAACTTTAACATAAATTTTAAAACAGGTGTTTTTTATTTTTTCGAAACTACCCCTAAAGAAAGCGTAACATCGTTTTAGTTTGTAGGTTTTTCTTTAAATTTTAGTTTTCTTCATTCAAATTCGGTACAGATACAAATGAACTTTAAACTAAATAATGTAACACGTACATTTTATTTTTTCAAAACTACCCCTAGGAAGGGTGCATGAGAGTTTTAAAATTTGTACGGTTTTTTTCAGTGTATGCTTTATTCCATGGTTCGATTCACTCACAACTCAGAACAAATAAACTTTAATATAAATTTTAAAACACGTGTTTTTTATTTTTTCGAAACTACCCCTAAAGAAAGTGTAAGGGCGTTTTAAAGTTTGTATGGTTTTTTTTAATTTTAGTTTTATTCATTCAGAACTTGGTACAAATAAACTTGAAACTAAATAATGAATCACGTATTTTTTATTTTTTCCATACTACCCCTAGGGGGTGTGCAATAAAGTTCTAAACTTTGTACGGAAAATTTTATTGCTTGGTTCAATTCACTCAAAACTTGGTTTGAATCCTAATCATAATATAGTATCATATAATATAGAACGTATTATGTAATATATAATATAATACATGATGTACCTAATATATAATATACAAAAAAAATTTTTTGCCACTCCCTTGATGGCTAGCACAACGCTTCACCAGAACAATTATTGCAGTGCCACCCAGAACCTGAATACAATAAAAAGCAATGCGTAGCGTAGAGACATCAGATATTAAGTCTCATATGCCCAGTGATTTAATTGGCTAGAATGTCCTTCAAACTGGAACATAGTAACGCTTGCGCACTATTGCTTGGCGACAGAATAATTGGCAAAGCTGTGGTAAAGTTTGTATGATATATTTTTATTTTAGGTTGATTCAATCAAAACTTGGTACAAATAAACTTTAAAATAAGTAATAAAACATATTTGTATACCTACCTACCTTTAGGAAGTGTGCAAAGGAGTAATAAAGTTTGCATGTATTTCATTTTAGTTCGATTCACTCAAAACTCGGTTCCAAAATGTAATATAATACATAATGTAAAAAATAATGTAATATATGATATAATACATAATGTAATATACAAAAAAAAAATTGCCACTTGCCTGATGGCCAGCACAACGCCTGACCTCAATAAACAAACTTAATACCATTAAAATCACTGCGGAGAGCAGCACCCCGAGACATCATATATTAAGTCTCATATCAGTAATTTCGCTGGCCACAATGCCTTTCAAACCGGAACGCAGTAATGCTTGCGCACTACTGCTTGGTGGCAGAATAACTGGCAAAGCTGTGGTACCTACCCAGGCGGCCTGCCGCACATGAGAGACCTAACTCAGTTTAAATCCTAATCCTAATAATATTATAAATGCAAAAGTTTATGTGTATGACTCACTCAAATCTCGGTACAAATAAACTACAAAATAAATAGTAAAAAACTTTTTTTTCTAAACTACCTCTATAAGGGGTGCAAATGAGTTCTAAAGTTTTTATGGAAAATTGTATTTCTTGGTTCGATTTAATTTTATTTCACTTAAACCTCGGCTTAAATAAACTATAAAGTAAATAATGAATAATGTATTTTATATTTTACAAAATTACCATTAGGTAGGGGGTGTGCAATAGAGTTCCAAACTTTATATGGAAAAAATTGTATTCCATGGTTCGAAAAAATAGACAATCGGTGATGGGGCATGCCTGTCTAGGCAATTTCGTATATTTTATACGGCAACCCATGTTTGGCACGGGAAATACGAGAACAAATCGTCGAACACGTGCTTAACAATTGAAGCGAGTTCGCAAATACAGAATCATGATAGATTCGGAAATAATCATACGCAGCGCAGCCGAACAGCCGAGTACTTTTCTTACTTGCGACACATCAATTTCCACGCGGGCGAAGCCGCGGGGCGCAGCTAGTATATATATATGTATGAACTCACGTTTCTCGCAGTTGTCGCCCTGCCAGCCGGGCAGGCAGCGTTTGCGGCCGTCGCGCGAGCACGCGTAGTGGCCGAACTTGTCGTCGCGCGGGCGGCAGAACGTGGTGCACGTGGTGTTGTAGTAGTTGGGCTGGCACAGCACGCGCACGCGGTACGCCACGGCGGCCGCGGCGCCCGCGTACCGCAGCGCGTGCCACTCGGCGCTCGGCTCCACGATGCCCGACCACCACGCCTCCTCGATGAGCGCCTCCTCTGCAACACGCACGCACGCCACCTTACACACCCGTCGCCACACGCCACACGCGCACGCGCACCCGCACGCCGCGACCGCTCACCTGGCTCCGGGTACTCGGAGTCGTCGTACGCCTGCAGGATCAGCGTGAACGACCGCTGTCGACAACGAGAACGACATTAGCATCGCCGACATACACATATACAGGCAGTGTGCCGTCTGTAGATACTGACCGTCCAGCGGAAGGAGAAGGGCAGCGCCAGCGTGTAGAGCGGCTCGGCGAGCGTGAAGGAGTCGGTGCCGAGCACGGGCGAGGCGTTCCGGCCGAACGAGCAGGCGCCGGGCGCCGCCACGGACTGGTACTCCTTCAGGCAGAGCGTGAAGCGCGTGCGGCACGAGTGCGCGCAGCCGCCGCCCCCGCCCCCGTCGGGCGCCGCCGCCGGGGGCGCCGAGCCGCCGCCGCAGCACGCGCCCGACGACAGCTCCAGTCGATAGTTTGAGAACTCTAAAATTTGTAGCTCGAACACGCCCGCCCCCGCCACACACTGCAACACAACCATGCACTTTGTTAGACTCACTGTTCCCGGCGGCGGTGGCCAACAACTCTGGGACAAAAGATAAATAAAAGTAAAAATGTTTTAACAAAACAAAGCTTTTAGAATGAGAGCATTATCACTTGTCGTATCGTATTTGGCCTTATTTGGCCGTAGCAGGCCCATTTACCAGAGAGGTCAATGTGTAGACGTAGGTTTTGCAAGTTTAGTATTTTCCCGTTTGCTTTATATTTTCATACATAAACTTTTTGGCATTGATGAAAGTTAATTCAAAACTAGTTCCTACTCAGATTTAAACAACATAGGATCCATACAATTAGAACGCTCATTCTATGATAGCATCATATTGTATGTGGGTACCTATACATATGTAAACACCCGACCTGCTTATAAGGAGCGCCGACGTAGCATTAAGTATTATATTAGCAATAGCATAGAGCAGTCATCATGTAGCCTTTAACCAATACACACGTATACAGACTACCGGCCTTTCACTTAGATCCACCATCATCATCATCATCATCATCATCACCTACTCCACATGGCGACCCTACCACAACTACATCTCTACATGGCGACCACCTACAACTGTACATGCGACCTTGCCAGTCGAATAGGGGATCGGACAACTTTTCAGAAAGTGTTTTAAATTAACTACAATGAATATATATAGCCATGAAAAGTACAATTTTAATTAAATAACGCTCTAAAAGTACCTAAAACTATGTTTAAATATTATGTTTCAAATATTGCCGCGCTAAAGGTCCCCTCAAAACTTGTGATGTCATAATGTAGGTAAAAAACGACAAACTCTTAGAAATAAAACTTGCAAAGAGATTCTACGTTTTGTGAAGAATGGGGACTATGTTGTAGTAATGGAACGAAAAAATTAGCAAAAATACATTTTATGAAAAGCAAAAAAGTCAAATAAACACAAGCTTGACTCATGCAAATGACGTCATGCACTGTTATTGTTGTTTCGTTTGAGATGAAGAACAGATTAAAAATATCAGAATTATTTATTGATTTAAAAATATAAATCATTATTATTTCACAAAAATATTGATTGACTGATCTTTCTGGTTCGACGAACATTCGTTCTAACTACATTTTAGATTTTTTTTCGATTGCTGTCCGATCCCCTAATAAGAATAGAAAATAATATGAATCACTGCCAACGCGTGCCTAGGAATCTAGAAGAAAAAGTAATTAAAAGCCTGCCTAGGCCTCTTGAAGAAAAATATCAAGCCTGAAAATTGATAAATAATATGCAGTCTGCCAGTTAACATTTTAAATGGAGTTCAAGAAAATCTAAAAAATTATGAAGATGTAGAAAGAAATATATTCTAAGAAGAAATCGCTATTGAAGAAAGAAAATTAATAATTATCAAGAAGAAAGACGAAATTTAAGGAGAATAAATATAAAATAATGTTATGAAAATAGAATATGAATTATAGGAAGAATAATTTATGAAAAAAAGCATAAAGATAGAAGATGAATAATGTGAAAATAATTATGAAGAGAGAAAATAATGTATGAAATAAAATAAGACAAATATTACGGAGAATAAAATAATAAATGAAGAAATATTTTGAAGATTGAGTATGAAATATGGAAGTTATTTCACGAAGAATTAATGAAAGAAAACGAAAAAATATTTATACGGAAGAAAGGAAAATAATGATAGAGAAGAAAAAGAGAAAAAAAAATCAGTCTAAAAGAAACGGATCCAATATAGTGCCTTCCATAGTGCCTTCCATCCTACAGGCCTATATTCTAATATATCAACGTGACGACGACGTGACTACGTGACAACGTGTTATCTTCGGCCTCATGGAGCACGGAAGCAAGGGATTGGTGTCCAGGGTATAGTCCGGCCCACACGCAAGAGAATTTGGACAACAGCAGCGAGTATCATCACCAAGGATCATCATCTAGACTCCTGCCCAGCTGACCTCGTCAAGCACCCGCCCGCGCCATCCCATGTCGTAAAATTGAACTTTAATAAAACGTGGTTTTGTGCGTAATTTGTGACGAATAAAAAAAATAAACTGGAAGTACTCCTTTACAAATAGGTCATCATCATCATCAACCTCCGCCATCACGTTCCCACTGCTGGGACACGGGCCTTCCCTCGTAGAGAGTGAAGGCTTATAATCGGAGATGTGTAATTTAAGTTTAAAGTTGCCAAATCGCAGAAACTTTCGTTGGATTTTTTATATTTTATTATTTTTATAAATTGATAGCAAGGATTCCAGGCTGCAGCATGTGCAGCACACTATAGCTGACTTCTCACCAATGCACAATACTCCAGGCTGCAGCATGTGCAGCACACTCTAGCTGACTTCTCACCAATGCACAATACTCCAGGCTGCAGCATGTGCAGCACACTCTAGCTGACTTCTCACCAATGCACAATACTCCAAGCTGCAGCATGTGCAGCACACTCAAGCTGACTTCTCACCAATGCACAATACTCCAGGCTGCAGCATGTGCAGCACACTCAAGCTGACTTCTCACCAATGCACAATACTCCAGCCTGCAGCATGTGCAGCACACTCTAGTTGACTTCTCACCAATGTACAATACAACATTTTTAGTGTTTGAATAGTTTTAAAGTCGTCGGTAACTCGCCAGATGAATCCCAATGTCTTCGTAGCTTTGGCCGATTGCAAGCCGAGTTTCGATGTACTTGTCGAGGAGAAGCTTCGAGTCCAGGATAACACCCAGGTCTCTGATATGGTCAGTACGCAGTAACGTTTGATGGTTCAAATTATAGTTGAATCTCGAATAATATCCTTCGATACGTCCGGAAGAGAATAAGCATATACCGGAGTTCGCGAGAGGAGCCCATCCACGTGAGCTTGTCGCGGCTGGAGCAGACCAGGACCAATGATTTCAAGTCCTTCGCGCTCCAGACACGCGAACATGTTCCTGAGCCCGGACTTCTGGTACAGGTGGAGCCTACAGTCACAGAATACTAAATAGCAGTTAGAGTGGCTTACCAGACCAGGGGCTTGTTGTCTAACTCAAACACCTGCCGCGATACCTTGCAATTTGACATCTGAAGGATATTCACGAACTTACGATTGTGATTGGAAGCTTCAACAATTCCATTTTAAAATCGAGTTCACGATTGTAATCGCTAGACATCGCGATCATAAGGCGTCGCGATACGTTAGAGTTAGACATCAGAGCAGCCCCATGGGCGGGGGCCCATATGTCTCGCAAGCGCCAATCGTATATCGTGTTGAGCTCAAATCTAGGTATAGGTTTACTACGACTAATGTGATACGTTCTAGTTATTGTCGAGTCAGGCAACAAATCGAATTAATCTCATTCATTTATGCCAAAATATTGTCGCAATGAATCTACACCCTAATCTGAGCTTAACACGATATACGATTGGCGCTTGAGGGACATATGGGCACGGGGGCTGGCCTCGCAAGCAGCACCAGGTTCACGAGTATGACTTGTGGACCAGCCATCAGTTCATGAGATGCTTATTCAGAACTTACGCTGGAGAACCACAGGGGAGTGTCATAAGTCCGGTTCTATACTTATTGCACAGTTCATCGCTTGCCCCGCTAGGTGACGTAACCGACATATTTGGCGAAACTGACATTTTAATTAAAATGTAATCTACTTTCGAAGGCTAACCGATCCGTCTAATCAACGCAGCGTCTCTGTATCCCTTAGCGTTGCTTAGAAAACGTTACAGCTGTCTTAGCCGTTAGCTGTTTGAAGAAATGGGAATCACACTAAGTGCCCTATTGAGGCGCCGGCGCGGGCGCGGACGGCCGCGCCGCGGGGGTGGTGCGGAATGCAAACATCACGCCGCTGGATCTTTTTTGCACACTCAAATTAGTCCTCGAGATTGTTAAAATTGAAGTTAAAATTGCGAAAGCTCTTGTTCCGCTTTGATAATAATGTTTGACACGGGTATTTCTGAAACGTTACAAGTCTGTTTAGTAAGATTGTTTACTTTAAACTCGAGTTGATTCTAAACTTAAATGTATTACTTTAAAGAATACATAGTCGTATTTGACAATGTAATCGTAAATATTTTAAAAGAAAGTTCTCACAAATATAGTTATGTATATTCGCAATTTGTTTGTTTGTCCGTAGACATCACACTTTGTTCGAATTGCACAATGACGTTGTATGTAGAAAGAGTCGTAAAAATATAAATTATAAGTCTTATCTAAACGACGAATCCAATGATACAGGAATAATGTTTATTGTATGGCCGGTGATGCAATACATGATTAAGGACTGACACAACGCATAATACACCGACTTAAGAGTGTCAAAGCTAGCCACGTGACAAAGATGTCTCATTACACTGACCACTTTTCTGATTCGTCCAGACAAGGTATGAATGTGCATTTTAAATGAAAGGTTCTCATCCACCAAGACACCAAGATATTTTAAGACCTTAACTCTAGTGAGTCCTTCACAATTACAGGATGCTGTATTGAACAGCCCTCCACAACTATGTATTTTAATATCGGACAATGACGAAGGTGGAGCAGAAGTGGAGGTTATATGGAAGCAGATGAACATTGTTTTCTTTGTATTCAATGTCAGAAGATTATTCTGCAACCAGTTTTGTATTTCAGACATACCAAACTCAGCTGCCGAAAAAGCATCCTTCCATGAAGGCCCATTAAATAATATCGCAGTATCGTCTGCGTAACATAGAACGTTAGCATTTCTCACGGAAATTTCATGTATATCGTTAATTTACAGTATAAACAACGTAGGCCCTAAGATGCTACCCTGTGGAACTCCAAATTTAATAACTTGCGGCAAGCTCACTCTATCTCCAACCCTTACACACTGTCTCCGCTCCGTATTGAACGCGATGATTGAGGACATTGATGGTTTGTTGATTTCGATGTGGGTCAGAGCCTTGTACGGTAGCATGCGATAGCTACGAGACGTGCGAGCACACCAAACTCTTGGGAATAGAGAGCACACTGCTTTTGGACAATAAACTGCTGTCCTCTCGAATCAGCATTAGGGAATATTACCTACAAGTAAGATCGATGTACTTAGGACAACAATAAGCAATACCACGGAACGAAACAGCTGCGGCGGCAGCGGTCAGCACCGCTCTCCTCCTCCTTCACGAGCGAGTGGGGCGCGCCGCCCGCCCCCGCCCCCGCGGGCGGTCCGGCGGGGCGTGCGGGACCCACGCCCCGCGCGCCACCCCGGCACGCCTACACTATTCGCCTAACTCTACCGGCTTGAGCTGTTACGCTTCGTGCCTACGAAACGTGTTTGTGGAACCGATACACAGCAACAAGTTGGGATCAACGGCGTAACATCTTCCGAATGTGTAGTCACAACGGAGATAACGCAGGAATCACCTTTTTAATTTATTTGGTTCACAAATGGGATGCAGGCAACAATTTAGCATAATACATTTGAAAGCTAGTTGACAATCAGCGTTCATCCTTAAAACAGTGAACACGGCATGCCATGTTGATAAGTTAGATCTAAGAAAATATATTGGGACCGTTCTTATTTTTATCATACAGACGACTTGCCTACCATACAGGATGAAAGACCGAGCAGAGATTTTCTATAGGCTGATGATACATGTATATTTTTGAAAGTAGATTGGAAAGATAGCCGATGCATATACATCAGTTCACAACTAACACATAGTAGTGTGTATACAAACTATGTATTACATGTTGTTGCGAAAAATGTAATATTGTACCCAACGCGAATGTAATCGAACCGTTTGCAATTATCTAGGTATGTCTAACTTATTCTGTGGAGTGCGTGGTTTGTAACGTGAGCTATATGTTTGCTTTTATTTAACTGAGAGACGAGCAAGATTTTGATGTCACCATATAGTAAGCGCCACGCCTGCCCATAACAATTGCAGTGCCACCCAGAACTTTTAATACCATAAAAAGCACTGCGTCGTTTGCATTGCCCTCATCGCCCTGAGACATCAGATAGGTATTAAGTCTCATATGTCCAATAATTTCCCTGGCTACAATGCAATTCAAACCAGAACACAGTAATACTTGCGCACAGTAGTGCGTCAAGCAGTAGCTTGACGGCAGAATAACTGGCCAAGCGGTGGTGCCTACACGACAGACAGCCCCCGCATACGAGAGACCTACCACGAGTACCAATAGAGCCAAACTCGACACAGATCAAGTATTAGTAATGCCTAGGTACCTACAGGTATAGACCAGGGCCATCCAGGGCAATGGGTCATGCTCACGTCGCTGCTCTATCCGGGAGACTGGTGTTGCTGCACATCGGTCCGTGGAATTAGGCGATTGACGGATTATAGTAATAAGTACGTCTCGGTTAGTTTACTTTGCAAACTTGCACAGCATAATGTCATATTATGGCATCATGCTGTGGATTTGTGCCGCGGCGCGGATGTAGATCATTTATATATTACATAAACGTTTTGCGCTATTCACAAGTTGCTTATATAGGTCCTCGTGATCTTTTAAATTAATTTTAACTTATTTGTATATTTATGAAATTATAAAGCATGTCCATAAAAGTTTAATTAAATTCACGGACCTATAAATGGCTTGAATATTGTAGGTACATAACCGCGGAGCTCGCTAAAAGTAAATATTATTTCATATAGCTTGTGAAAACTTACTGTTCCTTATAGCATGTAATTAAGATATTCATGGAACACTTCGCTGTCGCCAGTAATAGTTGGTAGGTATTCTTTGCCAGTAGACTGTTATAAATAATGTCCCTCGCGGCATCTGGCCGTGTCTGTTGGGTAGCGGTAGAGGTTCTTTTTCCGATACAGTGGTAGTCGTTGTACGTTTGCTATTTGCTAAAATGATTGTCTCCCTCTACTCATAGCACAAATAACAGTAAAAATATTTAATTTTAATAACGAGTCGATAGTCGATTTTGTGATATCACAATATATAAATTCATTTTATGGTTTCCTGATGTCGTATACCAATATGTTTTACACTTTTATGTAGTTGATATCCGTAAACGCAATGGAAAAAATAATCCCTAAGAAACTGTCTGTATTTATTTGTGAGATAAAAAGAAGGTAAGGAATGGAACACCTTACCGGCGGCGTCTTTGTTTCTCGATTCTTATAATCTAAGTGTCTTCAACTCCCGAGTGAATCGGTATCTTCTAGGCAAGCACGATCCATCATCGACCACGTCGCCAGTTTCCATCACGTGAGACTGCGGTCAAATGCTAGCCTATTGGGACGTAATGAAAAAAGGTATGTTTGTAACCCAGTCGAGCTCCTTCCTACAGTACAGATGTATTCAAGTGCCACGTTTCATCCAACACAGTTCAAGTGCCACGTTTCATCCAACACAGTTCAAGTGGCACGTTTCATCCAACACAGTTCAAGTGGCACGTTCCATCCAACACAGTTCAAGTGCCACGTTTTATCCAACACAGTTCAAGTGGCACGTTTCATCCAACACAGCTCAAGTGGCACGATTCATCCGACACAGTTTAAGCACAGTAACGTGATCGAGTAACAAACAAACCCAAACTGTTGGATGTATAATAAGAGATAGTAGACAATAGGATGGTTAGTAAATAGTACAAAACAGGAGTAAAATAGAACTTTCAAATTACTTCACTACGGATATCGTGCAACTTCTGGATTTTGTAAAATCCTATTGACAGCAACAAGCTTACAATATAAATGACATCTCATTCACATCATCTGGATCTCAGACTAATGACACTATGAGATCTGGATCTTTGGTTAAATGGGGTTTCCGCAACAGCGTTACTGCCATTTTTATTTTCAGCATACGAGAATAATTTAACTCTTATAACGAGAATAATAATAAATATTTAATAAAACGGCTAGGACTCACGTAGTTTGTCGAATTAGTCGACCTAGGTTTCGAGCATATTCGAGAAAATTAATGGTTAAAAACCACAAATTCAAAGTGAAGTGACCACCATGACATAGGTATAAACACTAGAAATAAGGATAGAATTGCTGTTTGCACCTTAGGTTTAGACTGACTAAAACTCCTTCATGGGCAATCGCGTAACATAATAATATGAATGTGAGCGGAGGTCACAGAAAGTGCATTCAAGTCGCGTGTGAAGACTATTCTAATCATTGAGCTTTATGATTGTAATACTAAAAAAGCTTATTTATAGAAGACAACGTTTCACGGAACATTCCGCTTCTGCCAAGTAGCCAACGTAAGAAACATAATATTTCCAAAAACAATCATAATTGTAAAAAAGTGAAAAACATGTCCCTCAATATCTTGCCGTATCTTCTGGATAGTGGTTCTTTATCTGATACGGTGGCGGTGGTAGGACTGGCAGACATTGTAATAATTGACGTTCATAAGTGTGTCTCTGATGGCCAAACTGAATAATAGTTATTTGTTATACAAGAGTGCAATATGGCTTTTTAACCGCGTGCTCAATTTTGAATCACTCGCTGCGCTCGTGATTCTAAACTTAGAATCCTGAGCATTAGCGAGGGAATCAAAAGAGCACGAGGTAAAAAATGTTTGCACTTGAGTGCAACACGTAACTTTTCATCCCACCTCAGCGAGGAAATGTCTATATGCAAAAAAATAATTTACAATCAAAGGATACGTTGCGCGCAAATAAAAAAAAATGCATTAAAGAGGTTCCGAGTCTAAGTTTTTAACAAATTAAAAAAGTTGTATGATCAATTCGGCACCATGGAGGTAGGAGTAAATAGGTTTAATGATGTTTTGAATTCACAAACTTAGTGCACACGATGAAAAGAACTTTTTCATCCCCCCATCTCGAAAGAGTATTTTTGCTCTTCGATATCTGAGTGCAAAAGTCGTTTTTATCCGCTAGAGGATAAAGTAAATTTGAATTTAGAACATCGTGTGCACTAAGTTTGTGAATTCAAAACATCATTAAACCCATTTACTTCTACCTCCATGGTGCCGAATACATCATACAACCTTTTTTTATTTGTTAAAAACTCAGACTCGGAACCTCCTTGGTGTACTTTTTTTTATTTTGCTTTGCGCGTGCAATGTTCTTTTCACGTCACATTGTCAAAACCTTAGGTTAAAAACAAGAAACTTGAAAACAAGTGAAAAACCTAAAATGAGTGATTCTAGCGACGAAGAAGTTTATTTGACGCGCCAACAGAATTGACTGAAACTTTTAATGCGCTAATGAGCGCTAATGAGCTAATGAGCCATCAACAATTACGCGAGAAGTATTTGAAACAGTACGATATGTTTAACATGTGGCGACTAGCTAAAGGAGCCAAAACTTTCTCAGAAAACGTTTTGCTGGCATTTTTTATTAAATTATCCGAGACCAAGAAACCAAGCACTCTATGGAGTACGTATTCAATGCTAAAAGCAACAATAAAGATGAAGAAGACATACACATCGACACCTATCCTAAATTAGTGGCATTTTTAACCGACTTCAAAAAAGGAGGAGGTTCTCTGTTCGGTTGTATTTTTATTTATTTTTATTTTTTATGTTTGTTACCTCAGAACTCCGTCATTTGTGAACCGATTTGGAAAATTCTTTTTGTGTTGAGTTCAGTATAGCTACGAAGTGGTCCCATATAAATTTCATCGATATGTGACTTTGGACTTCGAAGATACATTGAAGTCGGTTTTTGTTTTTTTCTAAAAATTAATTATTAAAAAGAGTCTGGTCTTCAACCAAAAAAATCGAAGGTTTTCAGAGCATCTGAAATGGAAAAGTTTCTTGACGAAGCACCAGATTCCGTATATTTGGCGGCAAGATTCCTATCATAATGTAGTAGATAATACCTAAACTGAAATAAAAGTATCTTGTGATTGTAAATGATTTTTTTGCATATAGACATTTCCTCGCTGAGGAGGGATGAAAAGTTACGTGTTGCACTCGAGTGCAAACATTTTTCACCTCGTGCTCTTTTGATTCCCTCGCTAACGCTCAGGATTCAAATTTATTTAATTTAATTTATTTATATTTAATTTTAATTTATTTCTAATAATTTTAGAATTCCTCGCTTGCTCGGTCATCAAGATTATAATCAATGCATGCATACACGCGTTGGTTAGTTAACTTTGTATGTGCAGATCTACATCCAAATTGAATATAATATCAAAATGTGTCTTCTTGCTGTGCAGTTTGTTGCTGATGTAGTCGAAGTGTTTACACTGCAGGGTATCAGACTTGTATAGGGAGTAAGGCTGCCTGCACACGTCCTACAAAAAGTCGGTCACAAAGTAGATGACAAATTTCGGTGAGAAAAGCGGACCGACTATCGGACCTACAAAGTCTGACGTCTGCGATAGAGAGTTCAATGGGAGTAATTTGAACAACACGTACGTCGTACACAGTGAAGAATGTTTTCATTTTTTGAATAGAGCTATTTTCTTACGTACTCATCTACCTAGTTAGTTATATTTATTATTCCATGCAAGCCCACACAATTTCATTTTATAAAAAGCACAGTCTCGTGCACGACTCTCAGTGTTCCTGCTCCGTTGTCTCATTCTATGGTAGTTGTTGTGTTTTTTATAATTCGTATCTACGTTAGTCTATAAGGGTATATGTATATAGTAGAGCTACCAAGGAGAACGCACTACCAAAGAGTACGCAATGCTTCTAAACAAAGATTATTATTTTCTAATGGCACTTCTGTGACACCAATCAGTTGTCTGTGTCAAGAAAACTTAGGAAAACTTAGTTCTGCTGCATATGCGGTTCGTAAAATTAGGCAATTAACTGATATAGCTACGGCTCGGTTAGTTTACTTTGCATACTTCCACAGCATAATGTCATATGGCATTTTGCTGTGGGGTTCTGCTGCGGATATAGATACTATTTTTATATTACAAAAGCGTGCGGTTCGCGCGATTTACGAGTTGGGTCCATGTGACTCGTTAAGGGACTTTTTTAAGCAAGTTAATATATTAACTTTACCTTCTTTATATATTTATGAAAATATAATGCATGTTCGCAAAAACTTCCAAAAATTCAAAGTAAATAGTGACCATCATAACATTAACACTAGAAATAAGGATAGGATTGTTGTACCTAGGTATAGACTAACTAAAACGAATAAGTCCTTTATGGGCAACTGCGTACGTTTTTATAATAAAATTCCAAAGTGTATAACGGAGCTCACAGAAAGTAAATTCAAATTACGCGTTAAGAATGTTCTAATGAGAAAAGCATACTACACTGTTCGTAATTACATAGAAGACAAAGATGCTTGGAACATTCCACTTCTGCAAAGTAACCAACTGGTACATAAGAAACATAACATTGTAAAATCCCAAAAAATTGTAACAAAATCTCTAAAAAAAAATGCCCCTCAGTTTCTTGCCGTATCTTCTGAGTAGTGGTTCTTTTTCCGATACGGTGGTAAAGTCATTGTGATAATTTGACGTTCATAAGTGCGTCTGTGATGCCAAAATGATTAAAGAGATTTTGATTTGATTTGAAGACAAGGTGCCGGACATAGCTTTGCTTCACTGCGGTAAGTTTTCACATTTTTTTGCAATATTTAAGTTTTCAACATGTTTGATGTTATTTATCATCAATTTTGAATGTGAATTGTAATATTAATATGAATGGAGATTATTCATGATATTTACACATAGAACTTTGTATAGATCGAGGTTATGTAGGCATATTTTGTTGTTAGACGAAAATAGTTGGGATCACAGATCCAAAAGACGTTTTAGGTAAGAGTACGCACCCTAAGAGTATGCATACAAAGTAAGAGTTAGTTTGTATGCAATAAATATTTTTATTTTTTCTATTGATATTGGACTCGCACGCATTTGCTATTCATCAAAACATTCTATAATAATAAAATTTTATTTTATTTTGCTTGCGCTTCGTTTCTTTCACAGAACCATCAACATGGGCAAATATAAAAGGAAGACATAGACTTCTAAGAACTAAAGATGAAGACTGGTTCAATGTTGTCGGTGCGAGGCTTGGTGGCAGGACGAATGCACAGACTATGTTGTATTTGGGGCCCTAACATGTGATAACTGAAAATAAATATCTCAATTTTTCAATGCGTAGCTATAGCGCAGGCTAAGAGTACGCATTGGACTGGTCATAAGGCAAGGCCATTTTTTTTTATTTTTAGTAAAATTACTTATTTTAAGAATAAAAAATAGGTTCCTAACGAACTAAAGATAATTAAGAAATAACTTTGTAGACTGTAAACTTAAGTTGATTTTATTAAAAATGTAAATTTGGAAAGTGCGTACTCTTTGATTGCTCTACCCTATTTTATGGGACTCGGATACTTTTACTAATGCGTTATTATTATTAAAACATCTTTAGAAGTAGCCAAGGAGATGCTCATTGACAGAATGAGCTAAAATTATATTATCATAGAGGTCTGATATTTCATTTATTTGTATAATAAACTTGTTTGATTTCCGCGATTACTACACATTCAATGAAACACTGTTAGAGAATAAGAATAGAGACTAGACCTAAATGGAATAAAGTAATTTTGTTGATTTGACTATTGGACTTGACATTTCGAACATTTTGCAGCGTCCGTGGTTATATGGACACTTGCCAAGAAAAGGAAATTATTGCCTACACATAACTTATTTGCACGCTTAAAAGTAAAATTGCGCAAAATTGACTCAGTTGCACTCTGGCCCCGCGTGTGTAACTGACTCAGTTGCACTCTGGCCCCGCGTGTTTAACTGAATCAGTTGCACTTTGGCCCCGCGTGTGTAACTGACTCAGTTGTACTCTGGCCCCGCGTGTGTAACTGACTCAGTTGCACTCTGGCCCCGCATGTGTAACTGACTCAGTTGCACTCTGGCCCCGCGTGTGTAACTGGCAAGTGGCAAGACTAGTTCGATCCCGAAACTCTTAAGTTCGAAGTAAAGTACGCGTACTCGTACAGTAAGTACCTATGTATAACATCCACATTAGAATGTTTCATTTAGATGTGAATATATCGTGCATTTGAAAGTGAAGCCTGAACAAGCCACAGGTTGGGTTAATCTACCGGAGACCGGTTTCGAGCGTTTATTTATTACTGAGAGTGGGCCGGATGTTTTACTTCTCGCTTAATTTCAGATATAAAGCATAATTACGGTAAAGAAAACTGGAACCGACAGCGAAAAGCCGGATCATGGCACGTAAACAAAAACACGTTTTGGGCAATATCATTAACGTCGTTTCAACAACCGAGCACAGAACATTCTCATCGGAGAAAGCAAGCTATCCTAAGAACAAAATGACCTAATTTGCAATTGATTGATTCATTTGAATTTAGTTTTGCATGAATGAAACATAACGCAGGAAACCACAAGTAGTGCGGAAATGCGGCTGTACTGAGCACTTTGTGCGGTAAGTATACGTGAGCGGGCGCGGCGCAGGCTCGGAGCCGCCGCCGCCGCGCCGCGCGACTGCTCAGCATGGCGCGCACGTACGCGCGGACACTACTCCGCGCGCGGTCAACACTGCGCCAGCGGGCATTCTTACGATGTCTTCATAATCGTTTACGTTAGTTCCATGAGATTATTATAGCGAGCCGTAAACTATACAAATAAATTCAAACCAATTTAACTTAAGTAGTTCATATACATATGTATACGCAGATCATTGTTGACAATGGATGATTTGAATGTATCAGTTGAGCGGATGTGATGTGTCGGCGGATGATATCTGAACAGCGTCGGCGACCATCGTTTATTATTTATTCATTGGAGTTAGAGGACAGGACACCGCGTCCACTGCTTTATTGAGGTACTTATATTGAAATTCAGATAGGTTAACTGACGAGCTGCTTCGAAACATCGAACTTGTGTAACGTAGGTGTATACCAATATACTTACATACATTTATACAGTTGGTATTGGTACCTATATACAAAATTACAAATTGAATTAAGGATACTCTCACAGCCACTGATATAACGATATCGGTTCAACATTATTAAAACTATCTTTGATAAGATACCTGGACCGAAGCCGGAATCAGTACGGTTGGTTGTGGCTACATCCAGACAAAACAGATGTCACATAAAGCTTTTTAGATTTGAACATATTCCCTAAACAGAGTTCACGTTTTAAGAAATTTCTTAAGATCTCTTCAATTTGCGGGAAAAATAACTTAGGTACTAGTTCCTTATCAATTCAACTCAACTCAAAATATCTTTATTCAAGTTTGGCATCACAGACGCACTTATGAACGTCATATTATCACAAGTATAATATATTATATACTCTAAGATCAGAAGACTCTACCATCGTATCGGAAAAAGAACCACTACTCCGAAGATACGGCAAGTAACTGCGGGGCACTGATCCTATAAAAATCTATAGGATCTAGCACTGATCCTATAGATTTTTATAGGGGCATTCGTTTTTAGAGATTTTGTTACAATTTTTTGTGTTTCTACAATGTTATTTTTCTTATGTACCAGTTGGCTGCTTTGCAGAAGTGGAATGTTCCAAGCATATTTGTCTTCTATGTAATTACGAACAGTGTAGTATGCTTTTCTCATTAGAACAGTCTTAACGCGTAATTTGAATTTACTTTCTGTGAGCTCTGTTATACATTTTGGAATATTATTATAAAAACGTACGCAGTATCATTCAGGATAGTTAGTGTTCTTTGACTCAGGAGACTTTAAATAAAATTCTTGACTCGACAGTCAAATATTTAAAGACAATAGAGATGAAGATGAATAGTCGAGCTTGCGGGGTAGGGTAGGTATGTAACTGATGCGAGGAGGACGAGGGTCACGTACGCGCAGCAAGCAGGCGAGGGCGAGGGCGAGGGCGAGCAGCAGCGGCAGGCGCCGCTCGGCCGCGGCCGGCGCTGGCGCCGGCGCGCACCGCATCGAGTCAGCGCAGCGCGGGGCGCCGCCTCGGCGCGCGCTCCCGCATGCCGCCACGCGGCCGCGCTGCCGACGTCTCACTGCACTGCACGCCGCACTCCGCGGGAACCACACACTGCACGGAGCACTGCACTCTCACTGGCTGCTGCTGGCGGCACTGACGCGTGCGCTCGCCGCGGGCTCCGGGCTCGGACTGCCGGCGGCACGCGCCCCCCGCGCCGCCCCGCCGTGCCGCGCCCCGCTCCGCCCCTCGAGCTTTTAATCCCGCGAAGCGGTGCCGGTGATTTATTTTTATTGCACTGTGTAGCGGGCGCAGGGTGCAAGGCGCGGCGCGGGGAGTGAGGGGAGAACGGCCCGTTTTCGCGATTAATATCAGCGCCCGCGCATTCGATAGAGCAAAGTTCTTTTGCTGAACTTACTTGATGGAATTCCGCGAATGCTAAATCATTATATTTTCTTTAAGTAAAAGCTTTTCTTAACGCATCGATGGCAGCTCCGTCTCTCACTAGAATATTTATATTAAGTATAAAGGAATTTAAGATTTAACACAGCAGGTATAGTGTAGACTTTGATATCTTATAAGTAATTAAAACAAGTTTCAATGGTTTATTAGTTTTAATAAAATATACAGTATAATCTTAATAAAAGTGCTGCGCGTGTGTCGAGAGAACTGACAGTCGAACAGATGCGACCCGCGCCGATCAATTCCGTTGGTTGGCGTCTTGATGCTGGATGGTACTTGTGGTGTGAGTGTGACCCACGCTACGCTACCCGACGCCACGCCACGCCACGCCACGACGATCGACGGCGCATGTGTACCTAATGTAAGTACTGCGGTACGCCGCGCCGCCATTTCATAGTATAAAGACTATATTATAGTTTCTGATATCATGCCAGGGACAGGTACGACTGATCAAAGGCTCTTATCAAAATTCACAATATCCATGCACCACATTTTCTTATGGAGTAGCACAGGGCTCGATACTGGGCCCGCTGCTCTTTACGCTGTTCATATTACAAACTGACAAATGTTTTCTTATGGAGTAGCACAGGGCTCGATACTGTGCCCGCTGCTCTTTACGCTGTTCATATTACAAACTGACAAATGATTTCTTATGGAGTAGCACAGGGCTCGATACTGGGCCCGCTGCTCTTTACGCTGTTCATATTACAAACTGACAAATGATTTCTTATGGAGTAGCACAGGGCTTGATACTGGGCCCGCTGCTCTTTACGCTGTTCATATTACAAACTGACAAATGATTTCTTATGGAGTAGCACAGGGCTCTATACTGGGCCCGCTGCTCTTTACGCTGTTCATATTACAAACTGACAAATGATTTCTTATGGAGTAGCACAGGGCTCGATACTGGGCCCGCTGCTCTTTACGCTGTTCATATTACAAACTGACAAATGTTTTCTTATGGAGTAGCACAGGGCTCGATACTGGGCCCGCTGCTCTTAACGCTGTTCATATTACAAACTGACAAATGTTTTCTTATGGAGAAGCACAGGGCTCGATACTGGGCCTGCTGCTCTTAACGCTGTTCATTTTGTAAACTTTTTTTTTATTTTTTCTTTTCCTTTCCTTTCTTTTAATTTTGGTCCCCATTTATATTACAATCTAGCCAATGTATTAGGCTAATGAGTAATTTGCATTTAACTTAAACTAATAGGTAGGCTAAAACTAAGAATGTGTCCATTAACACTTTTCTTATTGTCTCTATTAAGGTGAAGACACACTGTTCTTGTGTTCTTTTAGGTAGCACTTGTACTACATATTATCACTAATTCACTAATCACTAAACACTACACTAACTCAAACGGTTTTGTTCTTTTAAGTCTTCTCACCATATTCGTGTGGTCGAGGATCTGGATTGACTCGACGTTCACATGATGATGAATCCTATGTTCATGAGCTTCGGCGTATTTTTTAATAACTTTATCGACGAACTCTACTTTGAGATCCCGATGGAGATCGTCGTCTCTTATGTACCAGGGTGCGTTTACAATTTCCCTTAATACTTTATTTTGAAATCGTTGAATGAATGTATTGCTTTGTTTGGTACAGCCCCACAGCTGTATACCATAAGTCCAAACTGGCATTAGGACTTGTTTGTATAATAATAATTTGTTGTGTGTTGACAGCGTAGAGTGTCTCCCAAGCAGCAAATACATATTTTTATAGCGTAAATCAAGTTCTTGTCTTTTCTTCTTGACGTGCGCTTTCCAGCGAAGCTTTGCATCGAGCGTCATGCCAAGGTATTTAGCTGTATTTTCATACGGGATTTGCTTGTTGTTAACGTAGACTGGTGAATTAGTCATGCATCTTGTTGCTGAAGTCTTATAAACTGACAAATGTTTTTACAATGTTGAGCTGTTGAGCTCCCAAAATGTTGAAATCCCAAAATTTTGATATTTTGTAAATCCCAAAATGTTGAACTCTTCTTTGAAGAAAAATAGAAAAAAAATAGTTATTGCATGATATTAGGGTTCGCCGATGCCCACTCAAGTAAATCTTGGAATCCTGGAGCAAACTCTTCGTTAAGGTTAAGATCTACAAAATGAGGATTGGTGCTGCAACATTGTTAAGCTTTTTGTAACGAATATCCTTCCAAGACGGGGTGTTTTTTAAGGTTAGCTAATTCTTGTAATCGCTTTTGTCAGCATGTGGAATCATTGTTTTAGGTTAGTCGGTAGTAGGTCCTTCTTCATTCGAAGAGGACGCACACTGGTCAATAAGAGATACAGGTATTCAACTTTATTTAAGTTTTAACCACAGATGACTAATTGAAAGGCAAAACATCAGCTCTCTTCATCTCAAAGCAGTGTGTTTTAGGAATGAGCACATAATATTCGAATCGTCAAACCATGGTCAAACTATGACCTGATATTATTTTGTCATTAAGATATTTAAATTGTATTAGCATAACTTATCTCTGAGAGACCTTGCAGCGCCGAACATCATATTAGAATTTATGTGAGGTTCATTTAAGTTCGGCATTATGTAAGTACCTAATGCAATTTTATACCAACGTGCAGTATCAGTACAGTATCCTTTACTATAATGTCACTTCACGTTCAATTCCCTTATTGATTGAACAGTTTGTGCGATTTCGCTCAGCAATCAACAACTTTGTGATAGGTTAGCCTGACGAAAAGTTTAATTTAAGGTTAGCCTGTAAATCAGTTTTTACCATTAGAATGTGTTTCACTCGTCAGAATCATAATGAAGTTTCGTGTACTGAGCCGCGCAGAATGTAGCGCAGTGCAGCGCGAGCGGTCAGTGGTCAGTGGTCAGTGGTCAGTGACCGTTCTAGGAACTCGCGCCTTAATTTAGTTAATTTGTTTAGCTGCCCGTGATGGATGCTGCCCATTGGTAGTTCGTTTCAATGCCTTCACCCGCGGCCCCGGCAGCGCATGCAGTGGACTGGTTCCAACACGATCCGCTCCATTGCACAACTTCTCACGCAAATTACGTCCAATTATGGCGAGTGCGAGTTGCGAATTAATCACGCGTCCTATCGAGTAATTAGCACAATTATCGTGTGACCACAGACGCAGCTCGGCACTCTCGCCTCCTCCGCCACCGGCGCCGCCACGCCGGCCGCTGGTGCAGGCTGAACCGCATCTTGATCTCTTCGTCCACTGCCGGCTGTTGTCGCACAGTCTTCTGCAATTCAAATGCGAGCAAGCTCCGTTACCAGTGGGTACCCCATTTCCCTAGATTCACTGCTGGCTCTCTTAAAACTTTGAAACTCATGTTTAATAATACAGTTGTGAATGAGGGTCTAAGTGCAGTGATCATAGGACAATGTGAGGCATGAACTTGTGACTGTGAGGAGAGACGCACAGGGGACAGGTTGCGGGGCTCGGGGGCGGGGAGGTCGCTTGCCTGCGCGGAGACACGGTTCTAATTTATTTAGACCCCTTCATCCATATCCCTTTTTAATAATGAATCATTTTAAAAGAAATGAAATGAGGTCCGGGGCGGGCGTGGTTATGGTGACGTAGATACTAGTTGCGTCTTTTAAAAAATAGATACGCGTCGAAGGAACGACAAGATGACATTTTTTCCCCCAAATTGTCGACCAGCATGCTTGAGACGCTGGACTAGAACGGACGAGGCATTCATATAAAATAGGTATACGTTATTTCACATCGGCGAGTACGAACTATTTCACGCTAATATGGGGTATTTAATGAAATAGATAAGTAAATAGTCCGTATTATTGATATAATATTGACATACCTACTTCAGAAACTACACATTTTACGCAATCAAATTCAAATTGATCGCACTAAATAAATCAACGGACTACATCATAGCGACCTAAACGACCGAACACATATTGTAGGGTAAGGTTAGCTAAAGCCTCGGCTAACAGTACCCACTCTAGAGTAAGTATAGTCACAGCACAGTCTAGCAAATATTAGGTTGTGGCCATAGCTCCAAGGAGCGCGGTGGCGGCGGCGGGCGGGGCGGCGTGCTGACCCACAGCCGCGGGGCAGCACGCTGCGCGCCGCGCGCCGCGCGCCAGCTGGCAGCCGCGCCGCGCCCGCCAGACCGGCATGTGGCAGTGGCAGTGCGAGGATATCCTCCACCCTCGGGCGAGCCGTCACCCACGTTTCTGCTCTGGAACTATATGTCAGTACCAGTACTCATAACTACTTGCATAGCAAGGAAACAATCTAAAAAAATATTTTCAAATATAAGGAGGTAGGTACTTACCTATCTTGGTTGGTTTTTAGGACTAGGTACATACTTAATAACATTGACATATTTACATATACATATGTACATAGTACATATATATATCGAGGCTTAATAATTACATAATATTATTATTCGTTGTCTATATAGTTATTATAAAAATGTATCTAGTCTACCTACCTCATGAGGAGGAAAAAGAAAATCCAATTCTGAACTTTGGAAGCTCGGATTCGGGATTGGAGCTGAAGATCCATTATCTATTAAGAATCAAAAGAGGTACCTAGGTATTGAGAATAACATTACTATATGGTCTATGATCACTGATCAGCATAAAACGAAGACTCGGCAGCATCACAGAGCAGTCGTCGGACGTGATAGATGATAAACATTGAATTGTTTGGTATGTTAGACAAATTGAATGAGTCGGTGGGCTGTGGGCAGTTCTCCGCCGCGCGCGCCGTAGGAACCGGTCGCTGCAAGTGCGCCGCACACACAAACGCCGCGCGCGCGCGTGTGCGCGTGTGTGTGTGCGTGTGCGCACACGGTGCAACCTGCGACTCCTGCCAGGAACAACAGTTTCAAGATACTCCCGTTCCGCAGCTTTAGATTAACGTTTTTGGTGCCTATACAGTTAGTGCAAATACTGTTCACATTTCAAATTCTGTTTTTGAATCCACCATAATGGTTACTGAGTACATATCATGTATCGAGTATTAATAGACCCTTCGCGTAGTTTAGTTCATCCAGACAAACTGTGTAGTCGTAAGCGCTATATTAGCTAGTTTAGTAGCTATATCCTCGGTTGCAGCGCGGTAGTGGCGATGCCGGCGCGCGGCGCGGTGGCTGCGGACTACCGCGGAGTGCAGTGCAGTGCTTTGCGCGATGCAGGTTGCGCAGGGCGTAAGTTTGCGACGATTGGGCGAGTGGCCGGCGGCGACCGGTTTCGAACCCCCGCGACCCCGTGCCCTCACCCCCTGCCCCGGGGCGAGCGCCCGAGGCTCGTCCTGAACCTGTCGGGATACAATCTCGGCGGGAGCGGCACACACGCCATTCCATGTGTTTATTTTTAACTTAACAGGTTACCTCGAATCTACTTAATGTCTACCTGTGCATTTGCTTCGATCGACCACTTATGTTTTTTAATTCGAGTCGAATGGAGGTTGATAATTCGGCGGTCAGTTGCCAGGTGTTCCCAAACTTAGATGTTTTTTCGGAGGACCAGTTTAGGGAAACATTTGCTTATTTGACGATTACGACTTTGATGAATGGAAACGATTCTTTTAAAATGCAATTTAAGAGGACAATTTTCAAATTATTTCATATATTACAAATTTCTATTAGGTATTAGGCTAGGTACTTTGAACTTATAGATAGATGGGTGCTGCGATGTTCGGGAACTTTCATCCGTTTAGCGTGACGGATTTACCTACGCACAGTCTGCAGCTCGCCGCTCAGCGGCGCGGCGGCGGCGCAGCGCGCGGCGTGCTCTCACGGCGCGCGACGTGCTCGGCATGACAAGTGCGAGCTGCTCCATTCACTCGCGCTGCGCCGGTCCACTGCCCACTGCCTACCACTGCCACGTACTTTACTCAATCTTTGGCAATACTTCTGACTTTTATTATATTATTATTAGTATATTCAGCCTATATCGTCCCACTGCAGGGCAAAGGCCTCCCTACTTTCCTTCCATTTCCATTCGGTTGTTCGTTTGGCCCAAAGTTCGACAGACATGCGGCTGACGTGTCCAGCCCAATCCCATTTTAAACTAGCAGCTTTCTGAGTGACATATTCTAATTTTTAAGATAATTTCATAATTCGTCTATTTTCTGAGCACACTCTTATAGCCCCTGTGGTGTCATGGTTGGAAAGCTCGGCGATGACGATGTTGCAAGATTTATCTCCACTTTAAGATCTAGTATTTTTTTCGCGTCTGTGCCGTCTTTGGTTCCTAAATACAACAGTAGGGCAGGGTCAGGCACAACGATCGAATGCAAACATTTACAATGTTGAGCCTACAGCTAGAACTCAAATATACGATGTAGGGTGTGTATAACACTGCTCAGTGCCCTAATCAAATTAATCGTCGTGGATCGATAAACTTTGTTCGAACCAAAAGAAACGGACACTTAACGGAGCGTCCTTGAGCAGAGATCAAGTGGCTCCGGGCTCGGCATTGCGCTGCAGCGACACGTAATTAAAGATTATGTTAATCGCATTACCCGCTCGGGCGCAAGCCGCCGCGGCCGGAGGCGGCCGCTCGGGCGCGAGCCGCCGCGGCCGGAGCGGAGGCGGCCGCTCGAGTGCGAGCGGCCGCGGTCGGAGCGAAGGCGGCTGTCTAATGCATAATCACTGGGAAAGGAGCGTCATTAACGTAATCCTTCTCGTTCCACTGACACCACTTGCACCAGTGATCCAACCTCGTACACCGAACCGAAGACCGAAGATGAGATTCTTGTTTTTTGTTCAGTTGTTGGAACTACAAACTACCTGCAGTACCTACCTAGTTCAATAATTATTTGATTCTACTTTGCACTTAAACATAACATCACGGCCACATAATAATAAGCTACCATGTAGGTACTTTGCAACAAATTAATGTGAAATTTACGGAATGAGGGCGTGGTGACATGTAATACAGGTTTTATAAACCTATTTCAGGCACAACACAGGTTTATATTTTTTGTACTATCTACCTAATAACATTTTTTAGAAAAAGAAATAGCCTAAGTTACAATTACTTGTTGGGGGGCAGGAGCTTGGGTCGTGTTAGTGTGATGAGGGTGTACGACAAGATTGCAAACTCATGTACGACCAACATATAGATAACATTGTCACAAAAAAACAAATAACTATTTGACTATTTTATAATTATAACAACATATAATTAGACATTGTGCCTATGTATCACTCATTTTATTATATTGTATTATTTCCTCTGTCTAATTGCACGCCGTAATATGGCTAGATATGGAGCACTGCTACAAACATTTTGACATCAAGACCAATTGTACCCATATTTACAATTAATAAATGATTATGATTACGATTATTATGAAAAGCTTTTAGTAATGAGGTTATAAGTTTTATCTATGAATACCATAGTGTAGGCCTGGTATGGCAGCTGTCGTAACTACTTCTAGTTGATTGTCAGTTTAAAATATACAAAACGATATACAAACATTATAATTGGTTTCATTAAATAATTATAGGAATATGTAGACTTCCATGTGTAATTAGTTTCTCAATATTTAAAGCTCTGGATTTCATTATGCGTGTATCTAAACCCTTCAACAATATAAAAACGCTTGAGTACTGTTCGCGGGCCTGGAGCCCTCGCTACGAGTGCCACGAGTGCCACATATCGCGTATTGAAAGAATACAACATACATTTAAAAAAATTGTAGTTTCGCTCCCACTGTACTGTCGCGACGAAAATTATGAACAACGCTGTAGGCGTCATCATTTTGTACCACTTCAAACTAGACGTACCATAGCAGATGTCATTTTTTTACCTAAATATCATAAATCCTAAAATGGATAGTTCGGAATTACTCAATAAAATTTCTCTATGAGCTCCAACATTCGGTTCTCGATATACTGTTAGCGAATTACATCCATCCACAGCCTACGTCACACTCCGACCATAGACAATAACATGATTAATTATTGAATTAAATAGATAACACTGAATTAGTTGATTAGAATAATTGTTTAAATGTTGTTTAATTATTGTAACGTGGTTTTATCAATTATATAAATTTTAACGTTTGTTTCATGATTACAAACTAGTGATTGTACATTTTGGCGCCAGCAGCAGTAGCGCCACTAGCAGTTTATTAACTTTATTATCTAACCCATCAATTAAATAATGTAACTAACTCATCATAATTCTTAACAAAATATTTAAGCTACTAACGCTTCTTAAGTCGATTAATTTATTGTAAAATAACATTCTTGATATAACTTAATAAACATGATTTGTAAACTCGTAGTTCGTATAAAAGTGACAGCTATGCTTGCCAGCATTCATTGTGAATTAATAAGTGCTTTAAGGCGGAAGGTCTGCCCAAAATATAAATGTTGGAACCTAAACGACGTTTTGTTTAAAACCAAATCCCACGAACCTTCATAATACACCACTCCTTGGTGTTCCTTCTGCAAAGACTAATTACAAACAGAACACTTTCTTTTATAATAGAACTCCACATTTCATAAATAACCACTTGAAAAATAATGATTTCGACATCTTCTTCGGTAGTGTGCGTAATGCTTTGATGCCAAGCTTCTGAATTCTTTGGTTCTCAAACTTAGATTTATTTAAATTACTGCAATTATTATTATTTTGAAGTTCTACTGTCACCTACAAATGTATGCGTTACTGCTTATATGTACAAAACTGATAAGTACGTATATTAATTTATACTTATAGGTGAAAACTTGTAATTGACCTAGTTATCCTAAACATAATTTAATTATCATATGCATATACATATTGGCTGTAAGTTTTCCGAAAATAAATAAATAAAATAAACAAATAACTATTGTGAAAATATTGTGAAGAGAAAATATATAAATAATTCTATGAATATGCAAACAACTTTTGCATATTCATAGAATTAATGATTTTATTATTTCCTATAATCTCGCCAGAATCTGATGTCCACACTTTTTGTAAATTTGACGCAGTGGTGGCTGTGGGAGGCAAGCCCTCGACGCAGTGGTGGCTGTGGGAGGCAAGCCCTCGACGCAGTGGTGGCTGTGGGAGGAGTCCTTAACGTAGTAACGCAATAAGTGATGCATGGAAATGATTCGATATAAAGTGGTGTCTGCATCACACCGGCACCGGCTAGGCTCTGACGTCCCACGCTCCGTCACACGGCACGCGCTCCGTGTTGTGTGCTCGCGTCATGTCGTGAGTACACGGCACGCGCTCCGTGTTGTGTGCTCGCGTCATGTCATGAGCATCGAGCGATGCCAGTTAACTTTTGCGCCATCCCTAGAGGCGCTGAGAAGAATTTTATTCCATCCTCATAATATATTAAAAAATGGTGTTTCGACTCTCATGTCAGCAGCTGAGCTTTGCCAGCGGCATGTTGTGCGTTCATGGTATCTATGATGTAGTCTTGAACAAGACAGTGCGTGTAAGACGTCCTCACCGGGACCAAGGAATACTATTACAACGTTAGGTAATAATTAGAATAGAATAGAATAACTCTTTATTGTAACACCAAAATACAGAAATAATTAAAAACTAAAATAACAACTAACTTAATAATAATGTCACAATGGACGGTCTTATCGCTCAAAGCGATCTCTTCCAGACAACCCACCAGTGAAGGAATGTATACAGAAATATATATGGACGGTGTTACTTTAAGATAATTTTGTTATATAATATAATATACCTACATAAACCAAAGTCATTACATGAAATACATAACATAATTAATAAAATATACATAATAAATACTTTAACATAAAATATACAAGTAAATTAAATAATTAATAATGAATACTACAAAAACGGAAAACGATAAACGATACACGGAGGAGCGGTTAGTAGTGAATTAAAGTCAAATAGAACTATAAAACATTGCTTTAAAATGTATTGTTAACGTGTCTCGTTAAATAAAGCGCGCACGGAGCGCTCGCAGACCCTTGACGAGTGTGTAGTGGACCAATTGTCGCCGAGTTTAATTGGAGTCAAATTGAAGATTAGCCGAGCGTTAAACTCTCGCATACACCTTGCGCACTGCACGCTGCACCGCGATGTTCATATCTGGTAGTGCTAGATACTATTAGCATAATAGGGGATCGGACAGTAATCGAAAAAATATCTAAAATGTAGTTAGAACGAAGGCTCGTCGAACCAGAAAGATCATCCAATCAGTATTTATGTGAAATAATAATGAGTTAAGTATATTTTTAAATCAATTAATACAATCTAATAATTCTGGCATTTTTAATCTGTTCCTCATCTCAAACGAAACAATCACAGCGCATGACGTCATTTGTAGGCAAATGCCGTGAGTCAAGCTAGCGTTTATTTTACGTTTTACTTTTCATAAAATTTGTTGTTGTTTATTTTCTCGTTCTATTACGTCAATATAGTCCCAAACCTCACAAATCTTATTTAAATATCTTTGCAAGTTTTCTTTCGTAGAGTTTGTAGTTTTCTGCCTTCATACGAAGTCATATTTAAACATAGTTTTAGGTATTTTTACATACTTATTTAATTAAAATACTATTTTTCAAGGCAATATATATTCATTATGGGTAATTTATAACACATTCTGAAAACTTGTCCGATCCCCTATTTGATACCGTTGTTCAAAAAAGGACAAACCTGGGAACTCGGCGATTATAGACCAGTAAGCATATTGCCAACTTTGTCCAAAATGGTACAATCCATTATCAAAAATATTTCGAATAAATAATCTCATTGCGGCGCGGCGGCGCCACACGGCGGCGGCGGCGGCACTGTTCGCATTCAGTAAAGGACGTTCCACTGAAACGGCGATTAGAAAAGTAGTCTACTTCATTTTGGAATATTTCGATGAGTCGCAAAAATGCGCTAGTATTTTTTGTGACTTATCCAAAGCGTTCTATTGCGTACGCCATGATATACTGCTTATGTAACTCGAATATTTACTATGGGTGGATATGGATAATGACTATGGATTTAAAGATGCAACATAATTTGATGCGATTGTACTTAACCAATAGATCTCAAGTCGTAACAGTGAATAGAAAACCTCTGATAAAGGAGACTTAGACATAGGAGTACCTCAAGGATCCATACTAGGACCTGTATTATTCTTGATATACATAAATGACTTAGCAAAATATGCTTGCAGGATTGGGGTTTCACAAGTTTGTTTGTGGATGGACAAATGTAAAATTACCTTAGAAAACAAAATCATAGAAACAATGGACTTCTTAAAGAATGGTTTGAAACGAATGGTAGCATACTTAACGAAGATAAACGCAAAATTATAAGATATCAATTGAGAAAGAGTACGTTTATCGACAAAAATTAGAACGTAGTTGCACAACAAAAAAGAAAAGGATTGGAACCATTGACATATATTCTACTACATATATTATATTACTAGCTGATGCCCGCGACTTCGTACGCGTAGTGGAGTATTCATCCTGCATCCGAACATTTTTCGTCCCATCATATTCACGTGTCAGTTCCCGTCCCGCTCCTATCTCGTTACCGTACCTTACCGCTTCTGTTCTGTTACCTTCCTGTTATCTTCTACTCACATCCTGTTATCTTCCCGCTTCTATAGCGTTACCGTAATGCTCTGGTCCTGATTCCGTCCCGCTCCTATATCATTATCGTCCTGCTCTGCTTCTAATCATATTCCGATCCTAACCCTTTATCGTCCTCCCTAGCGAACCCCCTATCGTGTTATAGTTCCCCTCCTATACCGTTATCATCCCCTTTTTGTCCCTTTGTCATCCCACTCCGGTCCCGATATAATTACCAAATTTTTTGGCCCTAACTTCAACTCTCGCTTCTATGCCGATTTTGTCCTGCTTCTATCCCAATTCTATCCCGAATTCATCGCGTTTCTATTCCGATCTCTTTCAGCTATTATGTCGTTTTAAATAGACAGAATACTTACATTATAAACATATATTTTCTTTACAAATTTTACCATCCGTTTAAATCTATCAGGGGATGGTATTCAAAACAATCGTAATAATACATGTGTCAATAGTTTTTTTGTCTAAGTATATGTAAGTATTTTGGCCAAAAGTCAATCGTCGTAGCTCCAGAAAAAATATTGTATGTCACAGGGAAATGAGGATACCAGGGATTTCACGAAATCTCTAGGGATACGACGTACAGTTTTAATAAATAGGCTCTCGCCAGAACTCTCGCTTCGTCATCCCTTCACTCCACTCGGGAGGTCGCCGGCTCGCTACGCTCGCCACCTCTCTCCCTCGCTTCGTTCTGGCCTTGAGCACTCGTTCTGCTCAGGAACTCCTCGCGAGCTCCTGGCTCCGCGCTTTTTATATACACTCTAGGGGTAAATGCTAGTTGGATCGCGGAGAAGTGGTCCTTACCATACATGATTATACCATGGTTTTGTCGTATCCCTAGGAATATCGCGAAATCCCAGATATTCTCATTTCCCTGCGACACGTACGGTCAATGACAAAAGTTTAGTATTCCTTATTTTTCTGAATGTTGCATTTTAAAAGTCTTTTAAAATCCTGTACGAATAAGGAAATTGCAAAAAATTGCATAACGTTAGAAATCATTTATTTTGCCTAGTCTATAATACAAAGTTTCGCTTTCACCTTACAAACAAAGGTTTTCCACACAAATATTTGCTTTATTTACGGGAGTAAAGACCTCTTAAGATGTTTTAAAAGTAGTGAAACATGTGCGTATAATATCTTCGATTAGTATATGTACCGAATTTCATAGTCATAGGTTTAGAAATAAAATTATTATCTACCTTGTTAAACGTTTTTAGAGGTTTATTAATATAGCGAGTTTCGTTTTAATTTATTACTTTTGTTTGGTCTGTATACGAAATTTCATTGCTACAACTTCGTAAACAAAAATTCTTTACACAAACTTTACCACTCTGTTAGGGGATGATTTCAAGACATGGTGAAATAAGTGTTTATAATTTTATTGGCTAAGTACTTATAATAAATTTCAACATTGTAGCATTAACAAATTTTTGATACCTTCCTTCCTGTTTAACCTTGTTAGAGGGTGAATTTCAAAAAAAGGCGAATTACGTTCAAGTTTATATCTTTTGCTTACTCTGTGTACCAAATTTAATTGCCATAACTTCATGAACAAAGATTATCCATATACACTTAACCACCCCGTTTGTACCGGTTTAGGGATGATTCCAGCAAAATGGTGAAACAGGTGCTTAAAGTTTATCTGTCTGAGTATATGAACCGAATTTCATCGTAGCTTCAAAAAATGTAACTTAATTTCACCCTTTCCCCCAATATTAAACCTAGTTATGGGTAGATTTGAAAAAAAATTGAATCACGTTTTAACTATCTCCTTTTTCTTAGTTTGTGTACCAAGTTCCATCATAACCACAAACTTCATAAATAAAAAAGATTTTCTATACAAACTTTACCACCCCGCTTGTTGGGGGAGGATTTAAAAAAATGTGAAATATATATCTATAATTTCATTGGCTAAGCACATATACCACATTTCATCGCTGTAGCTTAAAAATAATAATCTTCACTTTCCACCCTGTTTAAAACCCTGACCCTGTTAAGGGATGATTTTCAAAAATTATAAATCACGTTTTAATTATCTTCTTTTACCAAGTTTTATCATAGCCACGAAACTTCATATACAAAGATTTTCTATACAAATTTTACCACCCCGCTTAGGCTTGTTAGGGGATGATTTTCAAAAAATGGTGAAATACACTTCTATAATTTCATTAGCTTACCACATTCACCACATTTCATCGTTGTACCTTAAAAATAATAATCTTTACTTTCCACCCTGTTTAACCCTTTTAAGGGATGATTTTCAAAAATGGTAAATTACATTCTATTAATGTTTTGTTAGGTATGTACCAAGTTTCATCGCTATAAACAAAGATTTTTTATGTAAACTTTACCACCTCGTTTAACCCTGTTAGGGGTTGATTTTTGAAAAACGCTGAAAACTTATTTTTAAACTTGATCAAACTTAATTTATTTACCCTGTTTCTTTACTATAGCTACAGTGTCGCATTAATAAAAAATCCTACTCCATACAAACTTTGCGGCCCTATTTAATGACCTTAGGGGTTGATTTTTGAAAAGTTACTGAAAATATATTTTTATATTCTTATGTTTAGTCAATCTACTAAGTTTCATAACTTTACTGAAAAAACCTACACCATGAAAACTTTACTACCCCAAGAAATGACCTTAGGGGTCGAATTTCGAAAAATGCCGAAAACAAATTCCTAGTATTCACATGCTTAATGCTCACACAAAATTTGATAACTACTGGTCAAGAAACAATCACCGTAGCATACATTATATTTTCCGCATTCCAATCTAAAAAACCACACTAAACCCCCTTTAAGGGTTGATTTTCAAAAAACTGTGATACACGTGTTCCTTTATTTCTTTTGCATAGTATACTGCCAAAGTTTCGTGACCGTGCGACAAAAGATTTTTTTTCCCCATACATCCTTTATGACCACATTTGACCCACTTAAAGGTCAAATTTGTTTTGTGAAAGAAGTCATTATAGGAATCTGAAAAGTCAATTAATTGTGATACGCATACTATTATCGCATACAAACTGAAATTTAATTCAATTATAATTTTATTATTAATATAATGTACTAGACTTAACATGTTGTTATATTATGGCCCATAAAAAAAAGACGTGTGACACTCGGAGACTGCCGCGGTAAAGCTATTGCATAGCATTTGGAGGGGGGGGGTGTTTGATGTGAATTTCTGGATTCGGTCTCCACGCTCAAGGCCCGCGATAGAAGCTATGCAATAGCTTAAAAATCTATTATATCTATTATATAATCTACCGTGGCCAAGTTGCTGGCGGTTAGGGTGGCTTAGTGAGGCCCTGCCGCGCCGCGCCGCGCCGGGGCGAGATGTTGAATGCTAGAGCGACCCCATCTCGCCCCACCACGGCCGAGGACTGCTCGCGGGGGGGTTTTTAGTGGGTTCAAGCCCCACACACCCCCTTCTGCCACCCCCGTGGTAGAAGAGCAGTGCAGCGGCATTTTCCCTCCCTCAAAAAAACCTTAGTGAGGAAACCTAAGGGCCGTGTTAAGGAGAACCTCCTGATTCTTGTAAGTAGTTAGTTTAGTTTCAGTAAGTAGAATGTAGATTGTTTTTTTTTATGGAACTAAGTGATGAGACGAGCAAGTCGTTCGCCTGATGGTAAGCGCCACTCCTGCCCATAACAATTGCAGTAGCACTCAGAAGTTTTAATAGAGCGGTCGAGCTTGATGTTCATTCCTCCTCATTCTTCAGTATAGTTCCTCCTTCCTCAGTAGGTATAGTATCCATTAATCCTTCCATCAAATCTGTCTGTCCATACATAATTGGATAGGTAACGAATTGAAATTCTAAAAGCATCAAAGAGATCGGCGAATCTGAGTCAAGTATGTCAACCAAGATTAGCTTGAGCGAGCCGGCCTCTTCACGCACCGTCTAGACGGGACTTAGACTAATCCCGCGTTAGACTACACCTATACCTAGCCGTCCGATCTGACACTAAATAAATCAATTAGCCGAATTAATTACATTTCATGCATAATTGATTGACTCGCGCGGCCGGCGCGGCGCAGCGCAGCGGTGCGGCACGGCCGGCTCGGCGCGGCGGCGCGACCAGCGCGGCGCGGCGAGACCAGCGCGGCGCGGCGCGACCAGCGCGGCGCGGCCCTGGGACCGAACTATATTTGACTGACTCATGTCAATTACAAATCAAAATAAGGATTATAAATTTAATCCATTAAAAGTACACATAATCTAGGATGTTTTATTAAATTTAATTTGGATGGGTGTTTAGCTAGATAGATAGCTTTTGCAATCAAGCGTTGTCAAAAGAAAAAAGAAATTCCTACGTTGTATTAACTATAGATGTAACCGTGGTTTTATGTCGTATGAAGATTTGCTTAAAAAATATAACTTAACAGACTTAAAGTCGAGGAGGTTGCAACTTGGTGCTATGCTTTTATATGATATCACAATCGTTACGACTGCCCTGAGTTGGTGCATAGGCTTTGCTACAAAGTTCCACTAAGAACCCATTCACGCACCGTGCACAAAACATTTGCCACCGCAGCCTGTCGCACCAACGCAGGTCAGCGATCGCCATTGTATCGCTTGACTAAATCTTATAACGATCATTTTAATAGTATTGATATATTTCATGAACGTACTAGATGCTTTCGGAAGTTAGTGTTGGAGGTTTTGTGCGAGAGTGGTAATTAGTTTAATATGTAAATAACAGTACAAATCATAACCACACTCGTTCTGTTCACATTATATTATCAAAGCAACCTGTGGCCAACGATGTTGGTACACTAATTATGTAATCATTTATTATACCTATGTAATCATATCTGTTGTGTACTGTTTGTGATCCATAATAAAAAAAAGAAAAAAAAAGCGTTCACTTCTATCTACATTAAATTACAGACATACATAAAAACAATTAAAGACAGTGTTACAATGTGTAACGCCCATTGTAAGTGCAGCTCCTGGAGAAACCATACTCACCTGAGTATTATGTTCCACGGAGGAACTGGTTGTGAAGAGGAAGTCAGTTCCGTACTAAAGTCTCCACGTCTCCACATGTCTGACCCACCTGATTACGTGCGCCCTCTGATGTACCCTCGTTATATATATGTATATTCTACGCTGACGATGGCACGATTCACTCGACGGCGGCGCGACGGTGCCGGCGACGCCTACAGGCGGAACGCGGTGTACTGGGGACACATCCAGTATGGATGATGGTTTGGAATCCTCACTAATATCCCTAAATCGGATTATGGCGCACAGAGAACTCACTGAGTCACAAAATATAGCTCAAACGCAAGTTCGTGTTATTTAATATCAGTTTCACATGCGCCTACAACTTATTAGCATTTATTAGCTAAACTTAGAATCAGCTATGTTTAAATTCTGGTTTAGAAGCAGAATAAGAATAATATTTCTCTGAATATAGGTAATTATGTTAGTGAGGGTCGGGGGTCAGTCATGTGCGCCTGTTGTCCCGAGCTGCGTACAGTTTGATCAAACAAATCAATGCACCTCACATTCTTTAAGAATCCATTCAAGAAGGGAAGCATTCACTAAAAGCATTCTTGTAATAATAGATGTAGAGTCTGGATTGCAGCTCGGGCTCCGCAACATCCACTGCGACCGCGACTCTCATTCTAATGTCAACTCTATCGGGACGAGTAAAGATAGATTTTAGAGCGGAGCGGTGCAGATGTGACGGTCCGTAGCAGGTGGACCGAGCGATGTTTATACAAACCGTATTAGAAGAACGAGCCTCAAATTAACGTTAACCCAAAGTTTTGGAAAAAACTGGTCGTTTAAAAAAACAACCGAGTTCCAGGTGTGTTGTGCGCAAACAGCGCAGCGCGCAGTTTGCCGAGCACTCGACAAGCGCGCCGCGCCGCCCGCGCCGCACCGGCCGCGCCGCGCGCTGTTTGCTCCGGGCCGCTCTCAGACCACCAAATATTATTGGATGATGATACGCCATTACGCATGTTGTCCATTGTTGACGATATCGACACACAGCACCGCCCACGTCCCCCGCACCGCCCGCATCCCCCGCACCGCCCGCGTCCCCCGCACCGCCGCGCCATCGAAAAGGACATAGACATAATTAACCGACGAAAACGGCTTCACCCTCGTGGAGAAAAATCGTCGGCATCGTCAGAGCCGTAATCATCGCGGCACCGCCACGGTTACAACTTCGACGCTACGAGTTGTAGCCCCGACCGTCAAAATTTACCTCTCTCGCCTGGACAAGGAGACGAAGGGTGAAGAAGTCCTTCGATACGTCCGAGAGAGAATAGGCATGTACCGGAGTTCGCGTGAGGAGCCCATCAACGTGAGTTTGTCGCGGCTGGAGCAGACTAGGACCACTGATGTCAAGTCCTACGCGCTCCAGGTTCCAGCGGAACACGCGAAGATGTTCCTTACCCCGGACTTCTGGCCTACAGGGGTAGTCTACCGCCGTTATACGGAAAGTAGGCAAAAACAATAATTCCTTATGTGTTGTGTAGTAGCGTATGTCAGTCTATAAGGTATATATTCTATGGGCCTCTGTTAATTTTACTTTATTGTACATTAATACTGCCTGAAATAAATAAATAATTAGGTATAGTGCGACAAGGATATTGATGGAACTAGTAATCGTTTTCAGCAAAATCTTTGGTTAAGATAACTGTCGACGTTGAAAGTGGCGTCTTCAATAAATGAAATTGTAAGCGTTCAAGCTTATTAAGCTATTCTTCGGTTAAATATAATTATGAGGCGCCTGCATCATCGAGTATAGGGAGTAGAAAAGACTGCGAGCGCCATTTTAATAGGCAACAAGATCCGTGACTTTCTAAGAAAAGAAGCGGATTCAAACTATTTACGGCTTGTTTCCAAGAAAAGAAGCGGATTCAAACTATTTACGGCTTGTTTCTAAGAAAAGAAGCGGATTCAAACTATTTACGGCTTGTGTCTAAGAAAAGAAGCGGATTCAAACTATTTACGGCTTGTCTCTAAGAAAAGAAGCGGATTCAAACTATTTACGGCTTGTTTCTAAGAAAAGAAGCGGATTCAAACTATTTACGGCTTGTCTCTAAGAAAAGAAGCGGATTCAAACTATTTACGGCTTGTTTCTAAGAAAAGAAGCGGATTCAAACTATTTACGGCTTGTTTCTAAGAAAAGAAGCGGATTCAAACTATTTACGGCTTGTTTCTAAGAAAAGAAGCGGATTCAAACTATTTACGGCTTGTCTCTAAGAAAAGAAGCGGATTCAAACTATTTACGGCTTGTTTCTAAGAAAAGAAGCGGATTCAAACTATTTACGGCTTGTCTCTAAGAAAAGAAGCGGATTCAAACTATTTACGGCTTGTTTCTAAGAAAAGAAGCGGATTCAAACTATTTACGGCTTGTCTCTAAGAAAAGAAGCGGATTCAAACTATTTACGGCTTGTCTCTAAGAAAAGAAGCGGATTCAAACTATTTACGGCTTGTTTCTAAGAAAAGAAGCGGATTAAAACTATTTACGGCTTGTCTCTAAGAAAAGAAGCGGATTCAAACTATTTACGGCTTGTCTCTAAGAAAAGAAGCGGATTCAAACTATTTACGGCTTGTCTCTAAGAAAAGAAGCGGATTCAAACTATTTACGGCTTGTCTCTAAGAAAAGAAGCGGATTCAAACTATTTACGGCTTGTTTCTGCCCATTGTTAAGTAATACCATTGAGGAATGACACCTCAATGAGTAATACTAAGATTTAGTAAACTTTTTCTTTGGAGTAATACATAGTGTTTTTTGCTTTTGCGGTGTACATGACATCTGTCTATCCAAAGACAATTCTTTTTATCTTTGTGTCTATCAATGTAAATTCCCCATTGAGGTCTTACTCCGCAATGAAATTCCCAGATTTTTTGACAGTATCGCTGATTTTGATAAGTCAATAATTCAATAATCACCTGGGGGAGGCGAAACCAGCCGACCTTGGAGATCATCCTTGAACCACCAATCACTATCATTTGAGTTTTTGTAGTTTGATTTTAAGACCGTACGAGTTGTTCCAGTCAGATATTATTTGCAAGTCGAAGTAGATAGATTGCAAAGCGTCAGGTAATTGATGTATCGGAGCCTATGTGAAAATTTGCAAATCATCTGCGTAAGGATGGTAGGAAGTACAGAGTTGTTTGGAGATCGAGTTGATAGAGATTGAGAAGAGAAGGGAAGATAAAACGCCACCACGTGTTACGTGGTACGCGCCACGTGGTACGCATGCAGTCGTATTACACCATGATGAGAAGTTCTCATCGGAGCGCATGCGCTGTCGGCGACCACGCAGGTAACTACGACACCAATTAATTAACGTTGGAGATATGTTTAGAGCATGCAGTAGGTATACAAGTAACACCTGCTTGAGATCCTGTCATCATGTACATACATATAATGTTACTAGCAACCACCCGCGACTTTGCCCGCGTCGACATAATAAAATGTAGCCTATCGCACTCAGGGCAGTGAACGGAGTTCACTGACTCAGGAATAGTGATGTAGCTTTCCATCAGTTAAGAATTTTCTAAATCGGATGAGGTGTTCTGAAGAATACTCATTCATACAACGTTCAAACAACTTCAACACAATTCATCCTCCTTTTTATATTAGTATAGCACACGGAGTACATCATTTTTTTCAGCCGCATCATCATAATTAGCATCGTTAAGTTCGGCAGCTCCTCACAATGCTCCCACTTGTCCCGGCGGCGGCGCCCCGGCTCCGTCCATCCGCGACCTGATCGCTCTTATCGCGAGCACATGTCGCCGACACACGCACTACGCTCAATTAGCCTTTTCAAGTAAACAACGAGTCCACACATTACTTACGCTAATCTAACACAGAACCACATTAAGGATGGTGAAAAAGCAAGCCATGTACCTATAATTTAAGTCAGCAAAGGAGTGGAAGGCATTGCCAACGTCTGTGTTTCCTGACAACTACAACCTGGGAGTCTTCAAGTCGAGAGAGAACAGATATCTTCTAGGCGAGCGTGTTACACATTAGACCACATCATTGCTTACCATCAGGTGAGATAGTCGTCAAACGCAAGCCTTTAAATAGTAAAAAAATATTTCGTAGGTATAAAGCTAAAGCTAGTCATTCGTAGCAATGAATAGTTTCCATATACCTGGCAATGCATTGGCTCCGTCCGTACATCAGCAGGACGTAAAGCTGTCCATTCGCCTCCTTCGTTTCACTTAACATTTGGCTTCGACTTTATGTAGCGGGTGACGAACGGCGCCGCTAATTGGTTGGCAGTTCCTGAGGACTCTATCTGCTGTTACAGAGATAACGGCCATTCGTCTCTATAAACGACGCCGCACCGCCTGACTGTTATCCGAATATACTGCATAATAGTTTATTGAGCTTACAGCCACGCACACACTGGTAGGGAGTCGTGAAGAACACACAGTATGGATCTGCACTGAGATAACAATACCGTTCATACACTTTATTTTGCAAAACCGCACTCGAGTCATAAGTCTCATAATATACAGCATAAGTAATTTCGCTTGCAAGCGTGGGCGTGGCCTCCACACGTGAACACAGTGTAGCTTGCACTCTGCTGCTGGCCACTTGAATACCTATCTGGCAAACGTATGACACCTACTTTACCAACACTGCCCTGCCACGTCCTTGACACTGCACGATGTGTGAATAGTCCTTAACTTGGCATCAGAAGATTTTCAGTCTCAGATTCGGATTCACCCTGAATATGTCGTCCGGCTGAAGGTAGAAGCTCGCCGATGTGACGTGTCGCGGAGCGCTACCGGCAGCAGGCAGCAGGCAGCAGGCAGCAGGAAGGAGATTGTAATACATTATATATTATTGTCCAGCGGCAGGCCTCAATCGGCACCCGCGCACCTGATGTAGGTACGCACGCACATCACCAGGAGCCGTCCGTCGTCCGTCCGTCGTCCGTCCGCGGTCGGTCGCTGTCGCGGCCGCGTCGTGCCGCTCCGCGGCGGAGTCGTGCCGCTTCCGCCTCGCAGTCGGCTGCCAATTAGCGGGGTAAATATATTCCGTCGTTAACATAGCATCCAATCAACCCAATCTCATCGTGATCGCACCGTTACACTGATATCAGTCGTCAACCGTCGCGTCGCGTCGCGTCGCATGTCAACCGAATCGAATGTAATGACACCTGACTCCTCGCTTACTCCTTCTGTTTGTTATCATAGAACATACAGTTTGTTGTAAACTGTACATTACCGATGGAAACATTGTTGTAAGGTGATAAGAGAAGCTTCTCATTCTTCATAACCTATGGTGTAACTTAGTTTTCTTTGGTTATACCAAAGATAAAATATGACTACGTACAACCGTAGTGAGACCAGTGCCACTTAGTGTTCTTTGGTACCGAATACTAATAATACAAATGAGTACATGTGCAGTAGTTATTACAAAACATATACATAGGTACCTGCCGCTTGTGTAGTAGTGTAGTCTTTCAGTATTAATGACATCCAAGTCTCAAAGCCGTGTTCGTTATACCTTCTAGTTGTTAGCATATATTTGGTTTGCAAAGTGTTTCCGGTGAGCTTTTCGAGAGCTTTCATCTCATCAGTCATAACATAAGGCTCGATTGAAACGGTCCGTTATTCAAATGTAAGGTACGAGTCCCCGCGCCTTGTGGTGGAGCAGCGAGCGGGCTGCAGTAACGAGGCCCATCACTGCGGCCGCCATTAGGGACCACCGCGACCGGCGCCCCGCGCGCCTCGCCGCGCCGGCGGTGCCCCGCGCGCCCCGCCGCGCCCGCCGCTCCCCGCGCCGCCGCACCGCAGCAGCGCAGAGCCGCGACGCGACACGACGTGCGCTGATTGACTTCTATTGCACGCTTGTCGCATATGCCCACCCACAATACAGGGTGTGGCAAAATTCAGCTCTCCAGGATAGGTTCACTTACCCTTGCAGTGCAGGAAGTTTTGTTCTTAGGAAACGTGGGTTGAATTTTGGAGAAAATAAAAACTGCATAGATATTTGTTTTTTTTATAAAAGTACTTCAAAACGTAATTTCGCAAAAAGAACAGCGTGGGCTTAATAGACCCTATTTCCCATCAAGAATGTTCCCTCGAAGTAACCCTTAAAATAAAATTTATATTTTATCAATTTGTTTGAATTGAAACAGGTACGATTCACTCCAAGTTGTTCGTTTTTCCATAATTAAATTTTTGACTGTGGTTGTACATTTTTTCAAAAATGCATAAAAGCATATATGATATTTTTTCTTAAAAATTCAACCCATGTTTCCTAAGAACAACATTTCCTCACTGGACAGGAAAACCTACCCCTAAAGTCCCAAAATGTTGCCACACCCAATATGTATGAATATATATATATATATATATATATATATATATATATAAATAAACTAACTAACTCACTTTTAGCCGTTGGTTGCCTTACACTTTATTATTATTATTAAGAGCCTGTTTAGTCCCACTGCAGGGCAAAGGCCTCCCTACCCTCCCTCCACTTATCTCTATCCATTGCCACAATAGACCAATCTTTAAGGTGGGAGTCTAGCTCGTCCCGCCATCTCCTTCTTGGTCTGCCGCGAAGTCGTTTGCAATCGTGTGGGGCCCACTGGGTAGTGGTTTTGGCCCAAAGATCATCCGACATGCGGCAGACATGTCCAGCCCAGTCCCATTTGAGTGCTGCTGCTTTTTGGGTCACATCTGCTATCTGAGTCCTGGAGCGCAGTATGGTGTTTCTTATACGATCAGTACGCTTTACGCCAAGAATACTGCGCTCCATAGCTCGCTGGCAGACCTCAAGGTCGGACCTCTGATGATTTGTCAAAGACCAAGTCTGCGCACCGTAAGTGAGGATGGGAAGAATGCACATGTCCATGAGTCTGCGCTTAAGGGACAGAGGGAGACTTCCCTTCATGAGGTCTTTCATAGACCAATAGCTCTTCCAGGCGTTTTCGGTTCGGCGTGCAATTACACTTTAAAACTAGCTTAATTGAATTGTAGTTAGCGTCGCTGATCGCTGCTCGCTGCTCGCTGCTCGCTGCTCGCTCTGAATACTTATATAATCGCGTATGAACTAAGTCCGCTGTGGCGCTGTGGCGCGTCCGTCCCGCGCATGCGCAACTGATCCTCTCCCACGACACGCACACTCTACGCAGATGTAGACCGTACTCAACAGGTCCTACACCTAGCCACCGTCTTTATACTGCGAGTACGTGCTGGCGGTTCGCGTGGCAACTGTCCCAGACACAATGCACATCAATCTTCAAAATGCACTCCTCCCGGGAGCTTTCAGTTAGGACCAAGAAAAATATATGATTACGTAATTCAAGCAACTTTGAAAAATAATGAGTAATCCATCTCTTATCCGCCGCATTGCACTTCACAAAACAACAAGGAGTATAAAAATCACAACAGATGTATAAAACAGTGAGTTCTGTCAAGTGTTAGGTGTTGGTTAGGAGCTAGAGCGCATGTGGCGGTGAGTGGCGCAGTTGTTAGCACAATGCGCCTGAGGGGAGCGCCCCGCCACCGCCCGCCGCCGCTCGGGAGGGGTGCGCACTGCTCAGGGCAAACAATAACATACTGTCTAATATTTAGTGTTTCAATGTAATAATTGCAATATCAACTTTATGGCTTTAGCTATAAGTGTTACGTGTAACTATATCTCTACAATACATTTATGATTGGCGAAATTTTAACCATATTGCAAACCGATTATCATGACGAACGCAGTGGAAAGGAACATCGCACGTATTCCCTGTTCCCGAAAGACTGATATTGTAGCTATATCTTGTAAAAGTATTTCTAATGATGTGCTCTTGTGTGTTGATGAACGGCATCTCATTGTCTCATCAACAGCTCGTGTGACAGGTTACAGTTCCAGCGGCGCGGCGCGGCGCGGCGTGCACGTGCGCGGTTATCAAATACCCGAATGGTTATCAAATACCCGAATTATGGCAGATGTGCTCATAACAGCATCAATATGTCATAAATAAATAATAATTCATATAATGTCTGTGGAGTGTTGAGTAGAGTTGGCTTCGTTTAAACATAATGTATTTTTGCGCTCATTTGCATGTAGCGTGATGATTGCAGGTCGGCGTTATTCTTAGTCCTGCATCGGTTACGAGCGACGACCCTCACTGGCCAGCGAGTCGCACACCGCAGGTTTTCTTTTATCGGCTTATGCGCCAGAACGTCAGACAGTCCCAAATGTTACCTCTAGGTAACTACACATTCGAATACTATCTGTGTAAACAACACAGATATATTATTATGGGATTTTCATCTGTCATTTGAATTCAGAATGACAGCCTCGGTGGTGTACTGGTTGGGTAGGTCAGCTCATATCTCATATACTACAGAGATTGCGGGTTAGATTCCCGCTACAGGACAAATGTTTGTGCACGGTAAAACAAGTGCAAGTATTTGTTCTGTGTCTGGTTGTTGAGGGACCATGGTCCTCGTAGTTTCTGGTTCCCTACTAAGTAAGGGGATCTTAGTTATTGAGACCTTTGGCTTTATTATTTATTAAGTTTTATTTTTTTGGACATTCGATTACACTTCATGATAAAAAAAAGAGGAGTGCGTCACTACTGCTAGCTTTGAACAGTCCGCTACTATAGTGCGAGCCAGCATTAGCAGCGCTGACGACGCGCCGCGCCGCGCCGCGCCGCGCCGCGCCGTTGCACACTACGCTACCACAAAATAGATAAGTACAGAAGTCAATCTACATACAAAGTGCGCTTGAGCAACGCACACATAGACACCGCTCACGGACACGATATCTCGGATCAGATGGGATCAGTGCGAGCGCGAGTGTCATCCGCTTGAGACACGCGTCTGTGAACTTTTTTGTGCAAAAATGGAGCAACAGAAAAAGAGTTATTATAACTTTTCAGTGGACGGTTGTTTAAATTCAACATTAAATTGTCGTTTTTTGACCTACCAGTTGTTTCAGAGAGGTAAAACGAACCATCGAAATACAAGCAAATACCTCCTGTATTTGCTTGTATTTCGATGGTTCGTTTTAACGTAACACAGAACAGTTAGGTAGGTAGGTAAGGGCCCCGGCCCCCGGCCCCGCGCCGAACAAGCGAGCATGACTTTGTGGCCTTGTCATATTTTTACGATTTATATTAGATATTTATTGTAGTATAAACTGTGTTAGCCTTGTGTTCAATAACCTAATGAGGAAGATGTAAATGTAAACTAATCGCATTTTTTTATATTTTACTAAAGTTTAATTAATTATAATAATAAATGCGAAAAAAATATGTCGGTCTCTCGTAAAGTTATTTTTTTTTAAATCAATCTATTTTGAACTTTCTAAAAACTTTCTGCGCCGTCCGAGTAACCGTCGTGGCGTCACACTGCCGCGCTGCACCGGGTCGCAGGCAGCGGGCGCGCCCATTCAATTTAACAATTCTAGCGCGACCGCCGAGCGTAGGTATGAAAAGTGACATACATGAGATTGACTTCTGTACTTATCTGTTTTGTGACGCTACGCATATAATATAGGTATGATTGTAGCCGCCTGGAGCTGTAGTAGGTGTACATATAGCTAAGCGCCGCGAGGCGACTAGTACAGTTTCGCCGTAAACTGCGAACCGTTTTCAAAACTACGGTACACCAGCCGAGTGCGACACGTGGCGTCATCGACGTGTGATCCTAACTCGTCTCGCTCACACGACTAATGTAACAATATATATACAAGATTCACGTATAGTATACAAGATACAGGTATATTATTGTTATACATACATGGTATACATTTTGTGCTACAACTAATTACAAAGATACATTACAGAAAAAATATTAAATACAATTATGTTGTGAGAATTTAAAGTGGGTATGAATACAAATTCAGAACGGACTTGTTCAATGTTCTCGATCTCGTGTATAGAAGCTTTAGGCTTCTATACGGGCGTTAAATAGCGATGACGCGGCCTTCCTGGTAAAGGTTAATTGAATTGATTACTCGCATCGCTGCGCTGCGCTGTGTGTGGAGTGTGGACATGACACTAGCCGATCCCGCGTCAATTGCTGCTGATGCATCGCCACGGGCTGCGATAGGTCGCGCGCGGCCGCGGCGAGCTAATAAGGCGGATGTACGCACCGACACCCGCGCCCGCGCCGCCGCGCCGGCGCTAAACCCCGTCACCGTCACAATGCATGCGCATGCATATCTTGGCGCGACAACCGACGAGACCGACGGCGCGCCGACGGTCCCGGGCCTGCGCCTGCGCCTGCGCCTGCGCATGCAAGGTGTGAACGCGAGCTCGTTAGCTCTCAGCCTTGTTTATAGTCGATTGAACGCGAAAAACGACACATCACCTGACGAAGGTTTACGGTAACATTGAACGCATTAGTCGCCGGCGCCGCTCCGTGCACCGCACGCGAGTGCGCCGGCGGCGGCGGGCGCGGCGACGCTGCGTGGAGGCGGGTGAGTCGATGGTTATTCATTACCGCTGCCGACGTGCAACTTTGTTACAAAATGGTAAAGGCGTGTCACGTTTACGGTCTTCACACGGCGCGATGCGTATCGTCACGAAAACTAAAGAAATCTTGTGAACAAACCGCTTGCCTTTTAGTGGCTATCTGTTCTCCCGATATGTCTCGTGATTCCATCTTTATGCGAATTGCGGTGGAGGCGCCGCCGCCGCCGCCGCCGCCCGCCGACGCACGTAATGGAACAAACGAGCGCGCTCTTCATTTAGTTGTTTGAATGAATCGTGTGGGACGAGTGTGTTTAGTCGAACCGATTACTTACGTTTTTCCAAATCACCGTCATTAGAAGATACCTAATTTAATTGTAATGCCATTAATTGTGTAAACTCAAGTTGTGGGAAAGAATTTCATTAGTACAGGACGTAAAAAGTTAATGCGGTGCGGGCGCCTCGTTACACGCTCGCGTGTTACGAACGCGGACCGTACGAGCGATAGGGCTCTGAAAGGCTCAAAAAGCGTAAAATCATCGTTAAAGGGAGCACTCATTATACATTCTACGATGGCATGGCACAAAAACAACACGTGATTGTTACTCCGGCTACCAAATAATACCCCAATAGAGAGGGGGATTGTGTGTAAGCATCGTGAGAAGCGGCACCTTTGTGCGTGTGAGTGCATGCGCCCACGCACCGCACCAAGACTGCGATGCGGCGCGGCGGCGGCGCGTTGCGGCGCGGCGACGGCCGGCGCGGTGCGGCAGGAGCGCAAGTGCGTCGCTCGCGGCGCGCGCTACTATTCACGGCGACACTCCACCGCCGCGCCGCCACGCCGCCGCGCCGCCGCGCCGCACTCCCTCGCAATATATTCTGTTTGTAAACATGCCCTTGTAGTCGAGTCAACCGCAAGTCATCGCATTTGATTATTGTATGTGCTTAAATAGGGTATTATTATGTGTGGATATAGAGTTCTACGACCAGTAAGATTGTAGCGTTATACATTACAGTTACAAGTCGTTTGTCGTTATTCGTCAGCGGAGAATTTGGTCCCAATAAAATCATAGTCGTGTAGAGTATGGGATCGAGCGTCTCATCAGGATTAATTTCTCAGCGAAATCCAACCACAGTGATAATTATGTAGAACGGCGCGCAGCGGCGGCGGCGGCGGCGGCGGCGCGGGAGCGAAGCTAGGGCAGACAGGGAGGTCATCCCTGTGTTCCGGAGCCTTAGAGTATACATAACTAGGTACCTAGTTATATATAGTGAAGTCCGGAGCTGGTAGAGCACCGACACTGTCGGAAGTCAGTGATGGTCGTCGAATCTGTCGACGGTCGTGCGACTAGACGAGATGCCCCTTACGGCGCACTGCTGTGCTCGCTGCAGGCAAATAATAAAATTAACTAATAATGCTATTATTTTCTAATCTGCAGAGTTCAATTACGGCAAATTTCTGATAACACCGGTTTATGTACTATTTGTTTCGCTGAGAATACACACCCACACACCCCATAACATACACACTCACACCCTTACACATACACACACGCTCACACGCTTTGTCAGTCGAAAAAGTCAAAGTCAAAGTCAAATATCATATATATAGGCACAAAAGTGCACTTTTAAAGGTCATAAACACATGATACAAATAAAAAATGTTAAAAATTGTAACTTATGTTAACATGACTTTGAAAAAAAGGTAAGTATGTTTACCCATTTCTTTCCTATACTGCGCTACTGTGCTACTGTGCTTCGGAAATACGCCCGCTAGAGAAGATAGCATCAAAAAACTCTGCGGGGATGTCTTTTTTCAGCACAATTACGTATAAATTAGAATTAACAGAATGTAAAACAAGAAATGCGAGTGAGATGTCCCATAGTCATAGTATCAGTAACAGAAAAGTGTAAATAAAATATAAGTAGGTATGACAGTAGCAGTAGGAGTGACTAGAACAGACCAGTCCCCGCAAGCAGCACCCGTTCACGAGTATGACTTGTGGACCAGCCATCACCCCCCTCAACCATATTGGAGGGAAGGGAGTGACCCGACACACAGAGCCGCCGCAAGCAAAGACATTTGAGTGAGCATGACTGTAAAACCTAGTCAAAATGTTTAATTAAGTCAAAGTCAAAAAAATCAAAACCGTTTTTGGCTATCGGTTTCATTGTAATAAGTTAAACTTAAGATTTTTTAAGAGTTTTGGTTTTTGTTTTAAATAAATAAATTGTACATCAATCCGTGATTGTCAACATGTTATTCGTCTAGAAACCGACAAACCGCAAACAGAAGCACTCGGCCACACCATCTCGTCCGCATAGCTGAAGTTATTATGAAGAATCCCGCCGGTGTGGCAGCCGACAAGCGTGACTCCTCTATCAGCGCATTAACGTACAGCTTATGAATCAGGATTTGACTGTAATATCTTTTCTTTTTAATCAGCATCCTAATTCTATATAAAAAAAAAAACAATTTCCAGTTCCGACCCGGGGCCGATCTCACAAGTGTCACAAATCGTAGTCTTCCAACTTTAAAAATAACGTCAAACGTCACCTGTGCTGTGACAGAGAACATTGAGAGCCGCAGTCGTCGACCACATGAACCTTAGAGACGTCTAACATTTAATAAACAAAATCACACTAAACAATACAAGATGGAGTAAAATCTGGCCACCTTTTACTAAGTACCTACTTGCAATTTTAACTGATGAAATCTTTCAAACATTATTCATTGTTGGCCTTTAACCACAATGCATACAAACGTTCACAAATTATTTAAATAATCGCTAGAGAAGAATACTACGAGCCGAAAATGGAACCGGAAATCGGTTCCGTACTATATACCTACTATTACCAATGTGCAAGAGAGACAGACAGCACCGCGTACCGCTGTCGCTGGCAATTACATTATATATACAATTGTATAGACGCATGTCATCACTCATTTACTTCTTCTGATCTCTGGAGTGAAACTATAATTTGAATATTAGCGGAATACCAATTTATTTTCAATGTACAATACAGCAGTGCAGGTACGTGCAGGTGCGCGGACGGTACTCGGCTCGACATATATGTCGATCGCTGCCCTCAATAAATATATCGAATCTTGGGAGTTGGAAGTCTCGTAGACATCATAATTTGTCTACGAGACTTCCAACTATCGGTATAGTCGATACAGTTTATCCATTATTACGAAATGGCAACATCAAATTATGTACAGATTGTCAAAATCATTCATTCACAGTTGAAATGTGTTTTTGAAAATATTATTATTCAAACCTTTTTTGATAGAGGAAGATACAGATATAATTTGATCGGTAAATATTTGTGGAATACATGCGGAATACAATTATTTAATATCAAAATTGTAATATTATTGTTAATTAATTATTATCTATTATTTTCAATAATACTATTATAATAACTAGTTGTCGCCCGCGACTTCGTTCACGTGGATTATAGTTTAACGCTGATGTAGTCTTTTTTGTAGGTTATTTTAGTATTTTTTGTAGATTATAACATAACTATGTTATTTACGAAATATGTCACTACTTCGTTCGCGTGGACTACTTTTTTTTTAAATTGGTATAAGGGCATTTGTTTGACGACATTTCGCCTTATGGAAAGCGAAGATGCGGCCTAAGATGGAACATGGTTGCCCATGAGATGCCTATTATTTGGAAACAAAAAGCTGGTTTCTACTCTTTAAGGAGTCCGCATGATAAAAGAATCTGCATGGAAACTGACTCATCACCGTCACGGCCTGCCTCGAGCAGATTCCTTTGTAAGGACACTAGCCGAGTTCCGTTACACAACCTCGGAGTGGTCCGATTTTAAAGAAGCATACTCATACTCGATGCGCATTTTTTACGTTCACGCGGTCTAATGAATAGCCACCGATAGCAATGACAACATTTTGTAGCATAGTAAGACAACAATTTATCACCCTCTCGTCTGATACGTCCACGTCCTGTTCAATATTCCTCAAATACTCGTAATATAGACGGGATATCTTCGGCAAGTTGGTGTAAACACTTCTTTTACAGTTGCACGGAGCTCGAAAGCCCATAAGACACCAACATCACAGCAAACAAATGGCGCATACATCGTGAGGTATTACGACTGCTTTTGCTAAAATTTCGTCCTAATTTGGTCGTCATTCAGGAGGCGCCTTAATCTGCAGGCTACGTGGAACGTACGGCGTTCAACACTATCGACTGTTTTGAGCAACGCAAATGAGGTAGCGCCGCGGACAGACATTGTGTATTAGCAGCTGTAAATAGTAGCATTCTTTGTTACTGATATGGACAGGACAGTGTGTACTGTCCTGCTTAAAGCATGTTTCTTAAAGACACTTGGTGCCCTCACCACGTCGCGTCGTCATCTGTTAGATAGGTCAATTTGTTTGTCGTTGAACAAAGGCACTTCGTCGTACATTAAAGTTTTGGCAGAATAATCTTCTTGACAAAACCTCAAAAATGCCAGAAGCACATTTTTGACAAACATACTACAGACCACAGTCTGGATAGGGTTTTAAAAGGCTTTTGGACGGTTTGAGCCGGACTGAAGCCAAAATTCGCCACACCGCTTCAGAGGTACCTACTGATATACCCGACCATAAATCAGGAAACGTCGACCTACGCTAATTGGAAAAGAAAAATATTTTAACACTATTCACTGGTGTGGTGCTTTCCATAAAAATACTGTTTGTGAGTTTTAATTTTACCTTCAACGCCATCTAGTTTCTATTGCATAAACAAATTTTCAATTGTTGAACAAATTTTTAAGCTTCTTTCGTGTAACAGTTCCAAGTTATTTTGTAAGATTTCCTAAAAACGCTAAAATTATTTGGTGCGTTTTTATTGAATATGTATCAATAATTTTTGGCATTTGCATGCAAACTGAAAAACTTTATGGTGAAATCTGAATGTCATACAGAGATAAGAAAATAGTGGACTATTTGAACGGGTCGGAAATGGATTAACTGATGAAGACGACCCAGAAGCTTTGCCAGTACCTCAAAATTATGACAGTATTGACTTTGATTCTGGTTCTCTGAATTCTTCAGACACAGAAGAAGAAATTCGATCGGGATCTGAAATACCTTTGACCTCGTCAATTACTACTGCCACTAGGGGCTGTGCTACGACCAGAGGTGGACCAAGAATATGCGGAAGAAGTTCAGGAGGTCGTGTGAGCTCGTTCTCACACGACCTCCTGAACTTCTTTTCGGGTGGGCTTGGGCAAAATGATAGCTCATCCCGCCAGCAAATAACAGTTGGACCTAAAATTTCTTACTCTTGTAATGAGTATCTCTGAGTAATTGGTTGGTAATGGGTTGTCTCAATTTACCAAAAATTAAAATGTTTTGTTAAAAAACTACCGAATTCAAATCACATAAGACAATGGCTCGAGTACGTTTTTTTAGTATCATAAAATGATTATTATTGAAAACCCAGATGGTTGTATTTATACATAATAATTATAATAAAAAAATAACAATGATTACTATTAAATATAATAAGGATACACTAATAAATATAATAATAAAATAGATAATGATGGTCTATGTCATACATATATGACACAAAATACCGTCGACATAGGGAACTTATGTCGTATATATATATGACATTGAAAAAATCGTCACTTTCCAAATGAGATTTTTTATTTTATTTTTTTCGGTCACCTAATTGCCTATTTAGTCGATTAGTATAGTTTTAATTGAAATTTCTGACCAGAAATTATCTTGGGCCCCAGGAGGTTAAATTTAGCGGAATTGGTTTTCTGTTTGCAAAAGGCTTTTTCGCTTATGCGAGTTGGACTACTCCAACTTAAACGTGAGTGTCACCCGTAAATTATTATCAATAGATATATATATCAGCGTTGCAATAAAAGTGAACTGAGTTTACCTTGATACCACTGTTGTGGGCAGGCAGGGCACGGCGCGGTGAGGCGGCGAGGCGGCGAGGCGGCGAAGAGGCGAGGCGGCGCGCAGCACGTTGCGAGGTAATACGTCTCGCTGCGGGCGCTCACAACTTTCCGCCAAAATACGATGCACTCGCAGCACCGATGGGATGACGCGTCCGACCACAAAAATAAAAACAGTCCTTAAACATAATCCCGCACAATTTATAACCAAGAATAAACATGATGAAGAGCGCGCTAATAAAAAGGCCCATTTATTTTGACAAATAGCTGCGACGCGCCTCTCCTCGCCTCGCTTCGCCTCGCTGCTTGCCGTATATAAGTACTACGTAATGAAGTGAATCCCGCCGCAATGGAAATATTACAAACTCTCTGCATACACTCCTCATTCTGATAGCTTATTTTTAGCTGGGATTATAAGCCGCTTGATAAATTACTATATTATGTAGGCAGTCGAAGCAAAGGTGTGTGCTATGTGATTTTAATTTTAAAACAATATTGTTGCCTACATATAAAGATAAATCTATTCTCTACAAACGCAAAAGTTACAGGCAAATATTGGCTTATTATTATTTGAATGCTATATAAGTAAGCCAGGTGTGTTTGTAAGCGCGTGTCTCAATAATAATAAAATTGTAGAAATGTATTAAATAGTTTAAAAATACATCGTCTGACATAATTATGGCTAAACAACAGTGGCGAACATCGCGGCGCGTGCGGCGCGGGGCGCGCGGCGCCGGCCGGCGCCTGGTCGCGCCTTCCACTGATAGAATACTATTAGTTAGGTTAGTATAATAACGATATCAGCTGGTAATTCCCTCGAGGCAAAGGATGCATAATCAGTTCATGAAATTAATGTCAGTCGACAATGGAAAAGCCACAGTGTCTCTAAGTGGAATCATACTGCTACTGGGACTACCTACATAATGCACTTGCATAGGCGTGCATGTTTCTTCTATCTTGGTAAAGAAAGAAAGCAAATACATTTATTCAGGACATCACAATTACACTACAACATACTAAAATAAGATCAAAATAAAAACAATACCTATATAGAACACAGTGAAGTTGCGCGATATCAGGAAAGGCATCATAAGCTAAGGAGAATGACGTCTGGCTGCCTGTGATATATAATCTTATTATTACAGTGTACTTGGTGCTACGAGAAGTATAACGAAATCAATAAAATAACAAATAGAACGAAGTTCAACTTAATAATTATTATTATTGAGTTACGCTCGCCGCGCCACGCTGAAACGCTATTAGGTCTGGTTAGCATTAATTTAATATTCATAAACGAGAGCTGTGACTTCTAGTGCACAAGTAACATCGGGGCCCCGCGCCCCGCGCCAGACATCCGGCTGTACACTACACACTGCACTGCTCCACAAAGCAGATAGGTACAGAAGTCAATCTACATACAAAGTGCGCTCGAGCAACGCACACATAGACACCACTCACGGACACGATATCTCGGACCAGTTGGGATCAGTGCGAGCGCGAGTGCCATCCGCTTGAGACACGCATCTGTGAACTATTTTGTGCAAAAATGGGGCAACAAAAACAAAATTATTAATATTGTTCAGTGAAGGTTGTTTAAATTCAACATTAAACGGTGAATTGTTGTTTTTTAAGCTACCAGTTGTTTCAGAGCGGTAAGTAGGTATTTGCTTGTATAGATGGTTCGTTTCAAAGTAACACTGAACATTTATATAGGTAGGTAAGCGCCCCGGCCCCCAGCCCGGTGCCGAACAAGCGAACATGACTTTGTGGCCTTGTCATATTTTTACAATTCATATTAGATATTTATTGTAGTACAAGCTGTGTAAGCCTTGTGGTCAATAATCTAATGAGGTAGATGTAAATAAATCGCATTTTTTTGTCTTCAAAAAAACTTTATCCAATTATAATAATAATAACTGCGAAAAAAATATGTCGATACTTGTAAAGTAATTTTTTTTAATTATTTAATTTTGGACTTCCCAAAAAATTGCGCCTGCGCCGTCCGAGTAACCGTCATGACGATATACCACCGGGTCTCAGGCAGCGGGCGCGCGCATTCAATTTAACAACTCTAGCGCGACCGCCGAAGTAGGTATGAAAAGTGAAGTACACACATGAGATTGAGTTCTGTACCTGTTTTGTGACTGCACACTGTGCTGTGCACGGCGCGGCGAGTGCACGGTCGGCTTGGTCGGTACTCCGTAATAGGTCATTAGCGCCGGACCTGCCATTTTAATGAGTACCTTAATGAACAAACCTGTATCATTAAATCTACAAAATGGAGCACCGCTGATGTCATCGAAGCGTTCACACCGTTCCCATTTTTCGGAATGATCGATAAGTTAATAACTCTCCAAATTATGTATTTTAAAGGGGATAGTCGTATTACGTACTATAACACAAGGCATTTCTCTAAGACTCTTTTCTAAATTTAATCGGCTGCGGCCGGCGGCGCCAGCGGGCGCCAACGGGACCGTGCGGTTTATTTCCCGGTTCAATTTCTGCAACTCTGAGATTTCTCGCGTAAACTGTTTCAAAAAGCTTAATGCCGTAATGTAGGCTTGGGCTACATGTTCGCAACATGCGCGCCCAGCGCTCGGCCCCGCGCTCGGCCCCGCGCTCGGCCCCGCGCTCGGCCCCGCGCTCGGCCCCGCGCGGCGGCGGCTCCCGCGCCGCCCGCGGAGGGAGGGGTTCGCAAATCATGGCCGCTCATCCGCGGATGCATTACGGGTTGATTACAGATCTTAATGAATTTTCTTCAGTGAGCTCACAGAGATGATCACGCACGCGGAGAGCTAGCCTACCCATTACGGTAAGCAACATGTAGCATGAAAATACTGAGTGCGGTGTTGCTAGTTCAATATATAGAGTCTGAGATGATTCGCTTATCTTATAGAGCGCAACCGAATTCATATATATGACTCAGAGATTAGCATATTGCTATGCGAATAGGGAACGCTACAAGGAAAACTGTATATTATTGTATAAATAGTTGGATTGTATAGTATCGTGAATCACCGACGACAGTTTATCTGCGAATTGGGCAACAGGCGCGGATGCAGATACAGGCGCTATCGTCTTCCGGCGCGGCGCGCGGCAGCCGCGCATCGCCGCGCCGGCGCGGCGGCGCTTCGGTCGGCACTTGTATCATACATGTTCTACTCGCGGTTACGTCGCGCGTCGTCTGTTTGTGTTTGTGCAAAGTCTGCAAAATTTGCAACGATTAATAATAAGCCATAATTTGTTTGGCTATTCATATCAGCTTAATGTGTTGCATGTCGCACTACGCTTACTGCGCGGTGGTGTGGATGTGGTTGTTGGACTGTGTCTCTTGTCATAAGAAATTAATTCAATGTACATGTATTATGTTATATGTACTTACTCGCTAAACCGAGGCAGAACTAATTGGATGACAGAAAGCATGCATCTTCTATGAGCGGGTGACCTCGTGGTCCAAGCATTTTGGTATGCCACCTGTCATACTCTTGGGTACAACCACAGAATTATATGCGTAGTACTTCTGTATGTATGTATACCTACTGCTCGCTGCTTAGCGATAAGACCGCCTATTGTGCTTATTGATTATGTGTTACCAACTGTAATTATGTTTTCTTTTTTAAGTGCAATAAAGTGTTATCTATCTATCTACCTACGATTTCCACTTATGTACCTAAAAGATATTAATTTCGTAGACGTCCGCGTGTCGTCGAGTTACGACGGAAATGACATTGTCTACACGGCGAGTTTGTAAAGCTTGTTTGTTGTAGATGTTTAAACTTGCGAGTGAGAATAAAGACATTTCTCGTGGTTAGTTTTTGTCGTCATCGAGGATCAACCGAGCGGCAGCGGCCAGGGCGCGCGGGCGCGGGCGCTAGCGCGGGCGCGGGCGCGGGCGCGGGCGCGAGCGCGGGCGAGGGCGCGGGCGCGGGCGCGGGCGCGGCGCGGCGCGGGCGTGGAGACGTTAACGCGTGAGGTAGTGCTCCGCCGCGCGGCTTGGCTCGCCCGGACCTATACAATACAGTGTTCGGGAATTTTTTACTTATCATTTGGATGCAGTGATACGAGTCGGTAGTGCGGCGGAGGCGGGGCGCCGCTGATGTCGTATTGTCTGGTAAATCGCAAAGCTTATATGGATCGGGTGACCAGATTTTTAGACAAAAAATATGAATTCCATCGGAAGTATTTGTACTTGTATAGATTTGGGAGTGGCTGGTTTGCTCACTATTTAGTTATATCGCGACCCGTGCGTCGCGTCGCGTCGCGTCGGCTTGACACCAACATGCTGTCGAGGTATTTTGACTTAATTGGTATTTTATAATTTAAGCATAGTGCTTACATAGCGTTGCAAACTTCCAAACATTACCGGCAAATATCCTAATGGAGGACTGAATTTGAACTTGATCGAACATGGACATTAGGTATCTGTATTGTGTTCTCAGTTATGAAGTAGGTTTAAATGGGCGATCAAGAGGGGAGAGATTGAACTCTATGAAATTATGTTCTTACTAGGGCATGCAGTATCGGTACCATTGTCAGTAACGGGAATTTTTAGCCGATGCTGACACAGAACCGGAAATTCCCGGTACTTTCGATACTTTCGATACTGAAAAAGTAAAAAGACCTTGCAACGAAGCAGAAACTGTAAAACAGAGAACTTTGTAATTTTCGAATTCAATTTTACTAAATAAGTATAAAAATATCACTCACAACAATATGTTTTATTTGTCAGAGATTAAATTAAGTTAAGTTTACTCTAATAATCATTATAAAATCAACAAGTTGGTTCAACATTAACAAATTACGTAACTAATCGAAATCGAATGACGTGAATAAAGCAAGTGGTCCTGAAGGTATTCCAGCCATAGTTCTGAGAACTTGCGCGCCTGAATTGTCTCCAGTAATGACACGCCTCTTTCGTCTCTTTTTTGAGACTGGTCAAGTGCCAATGTTCTGGAAGCTAGCTAACGTGCAACCTGTGCCCAAAAAAGGCAGTCGTGTCGACCCTTCAATTACAGGCCAATCTCAGTCACGTCCATATACTGCAAGTACTGGACGTGTACTGAACAATAGGCTCCTGACACACCTCGAAGCGAATGACCGCCAATATGGCTTTCACCGAAACCTGTCAATTGGGAACCCTCTTGCGTATGCCACTCTCACATTTGGAGCGAGGCCATTGAGAAGCAAAGAGAAGCACTTGCAGTTTCTCTAGATGTCTCAAAGGCCTTTGATAGGGTATGGCATGACAGCCTTATTAGCAAGCTTCGAGCATATGGCCTACCTACTGCTTTATGTGTTTGGGTATTGGACTCTCTAGAGGGACCGATCAATTCGAGTAGTCGTTGAAGGCTGCTCGTCTGATCAAATTAATGCCGGGGTTCCTCAGGGGTCGGTTCTTTCTGCGACTCTTTTCCTGCTCCATATTAACGATCTGCTAAAACCCGGTATGTTTGGGTTTGGAGACGACAGCACAGTCGTAGAGAGATATATATCAGATTCACGGACCAGTGGAGTACAGATCCTGTCTCAAAGAGAAGCCATGGTTGATCGCATGAACTTGGCATTGAAGGCAGTATCCGATTGAGGTGATGCTAACCTTGTCAAGTTCAATGCAGCAAAAACCCAGGCGTGTCTTTTCTGAGCAAAAAAGAGTCAATTCTATTTGACTCCCACGTTTTGAAATGTATCTGTACCGATAACAGACCACCTTGAGCTATTAGGTGTCACCCTGACATCTAACTTAAACTTTGGCAGCTTCATATAGTCCAAGGCTAAAGTAGCAGCAAAAAAGCTGGGTATATTGGTCAAGGTGAGACGGTATTTCACACCAGGACAGCTTCTAACTCTGTACCAAGCACAAATCCGGTCGTGTATGGAGTACTGTTCTCATCTGTGGGACGGCTACGCCAAATACCAGCTCGAAGCCTTGCAGACCATTGAAAGACGATTCAACAAGCTCATTGGTGATGATGCCCTGGTTAAGACTAAGCTTCAGAGTCTCGAACATCGGCGCAAAGTTACCAGTTTATCGGTCTTTTACCGGATAAATTTTGGAGTGTGCGACGGAATTACAGTTCATGTCATTCCGTCGCATAATTATAGAATCATCTAATCAGTCTGTCTATTAAAGTTAGAAATCATACTTTAACCTATGAAATAATAACAACCAAATAAATTCTACGCCATACTTTAAAACAAAGCACAAGTGCGTTCCGAATCTGTTTGAAGTGGCGGTGGCAAGATCTGCGATTTTTTTGTGTTAAATTCCTTGGATTATAATAGGACGTTGTAAGTAATTGTAAGTTCATAATACGTTAAAACAGTCTTATAATTTAGAATTGAAGGGAAACTAAACGATTCGCGAGTGATTTTAAGATATACATTAATATCATACTAGAAAATAAAATACAATAAAATCGTGACATCAAGTATCAAAAGTATCGAAAGAACCGGGACTAGCTTCGTAGAGTATCGGTACTGGTAATGTTCAAAAGTATCGGGAATTCTCGGTACTTTCGATACCGATAATTACCGGGAGCATGCCCTAGTTCTTACGTTAATCGTGTCTTCTCAGCCATGACACAATGTTTCCACAGAAAATAAATAATTAGAATTGATCAAAGACGTATTATATAATCTTTGGAATTGATATTCAATGGAGATCAGAAAGTGTTGTCACTTCCATCAAACGCCGAGCTCGTCTCTGCGCATCACCGGACTGCTGATTGCATTGTCCGTCACTGCGCTGCCGCCGCCTCGCCTGCTCCTTTCCTGCAGTCACTTTTATCACAAGGGCATAGAGTTCGGTTCGGATCTGACATGAAGCATAAGATGTCTATAACAGTTGCGTTAGTTGCGTTGTATGGCAGTAAGCGAGGCAGACGCGTTTTTGTGCACTTCGTCATTTTACAATTCCGCGCTCGATGGGTGACAAAAAACAGGATGTAGCTTTGTTTGTGGAAAACCCAAATGCGGTTCAGTGTGATAACAAATTTACCCATTTGTTTCAGGAATCGAGAGATATAGAGGTTGTTTGTTTCCATTCGCGGACGATGGCACGTTTGTTCTCCATTGGCGATATATCTATACTTATAATAAAACTAACGAGTCGCAGTTGTTAGTAATTTACTGCACATTAAAGATATTTTTAAAAATCAATTTTTTATTAGTAGTAAGCAACATAACCCAAAAATACATTTTTTTTAAATGCGATGAACTCAGAAACTAGGGCACGAATTTAAATGCAGTTTCTTGACATATGTTTTGTGGAGTCCGACGCTTCATATAGACTTTATTTCATCAAAATCGGCCCAGGAATCTTAAAGTTATGACGCAATATAGGAAAAAACCCTGGAACATGCCGGACCCTTAGTGCACAAGGCACAGTAGTGCATACAGCTTCAACTGGTTTTTTGCTTGAGACTTCATGTATATATGTATGTATGTATGCAGTGCTTTTTATGGTAGCTAAGCTGTGGGTGGTGCTGCCATTGTTATTTTAGTTTTTATTTATTTATTTCATGCAATAAAAGAACACAGTAATCGTATCAGAGGCTCACATCACACATACCTTGGATACTAACATATATATCATAATAACATATATATATATATATATATATATATATATATATATATATATGTATAGGTATATATATTTATATATATAAGATTTATAAAATACTATACCTATCTTAAATTTAGGGTATTCAAGTGGCGGCTTCGCTTCCCTTAGCTTCGGTAGAGCACACCTTCGGGCCAAAAGTTCGGACTGAGGAACATCGTCGTAAGTGCTGCTGGAATTCTCAGCTTGTACGACTTGAAAGTCGTTGGTCTACTGGATTCCAGGTGACTGATATCGATTTCTATCGGTCCCTCAGTCCGGCGTCCGATCATCTTCTGAATATGCACCCGGAGTGTTCCGACTTCGTGTTCAGGTCCAAGCGCGAGATGTAGATGTTCACGCCGGCGCAGCTCTCAGAGAAGTGGGAGCTGCAGCGGCGGCGGCGACCATTTGCTATGGCCCTAGGTGTGTTTTGACGTACTCGAGACGGCTTAGGATTTGTTGCCGGAGGAGCATTAGGCTTTTGTATACTCACGGGTTGCACATCCGGTCGTTGGGAAGCCCTCTTAGAGCATTTAATTTAGATATGTAATGGGCAACACTTATTATTATTATTTATGTTTTTTCTTTGAAAATCTTTCGTTGCCGAGGTAATGCTAATAGTCGCGGGCTTTTGGCCAAACGAAAATCGGTGTTTTAAGTTTAATTTCCTATTCATGTAAAGATAAAAACTTTCGTACAATTCTGCACGTGTTTAATATTACGGCTTTCTGAAGAAGTATGAAGGTTAGTCGATGTATATCTAGTGTGTCAAGGCTAGCGTGGAGTGTATGCGGAATTATGCCGGTGGACGACAAGACGATCGGGGCAGTTTTTACAGTCTGAACCCTCCATTGTGTTTTTAGTTCTATTGCGAGATCTTTGTATTTGGTTAGTTCGTCCGAATGTGTGGATGTTACATTATGAGTGCTGGGGATAGCGATGTCAATGAGAAATACTGCCACAACGAACCCGCGTCGGAGCCACACCGAACCCGCATCGGAGCCACAACGAACCCGCATCGGAGCCACACTGAACCCGCATCGGAGCCACAACGAACCCGCATCGGAGCCACACCGACGCCGCACCGTAAAGGCGTGTAGATAACCAAAACATATACCAACAGATAAAATACAGTGTAAAGCTTTGATGGCCAACAACAGGAAGTTCGTTGCTGTGGTACAAGTACCTAATGTGTTATATTTGTGTATGTTTCGTTATTCCTCTCCATCCAAAGGTTGTCTGGAAGAGATCGCTTTAAGCGATAAGACCGCCCATTGTTACACCACTGTAAACATTTGAATTGTACTTTATCTCTATTTTTAAGGTGAATAATAAAGTGTTTATCGATCTATCTATCTATATTTGAAGGTTATATTGTAAAGTAGATGCTTGTTTATGCCTCTACGAGTACATATCAGGTTGTTTCAACTTCAACGAAATCTTGAATGGATTACCCTCATCAATTTTTATCTTCCATCGACTACACCTGCCGTAGAGCAGTCAGCAGTGGAGCCAACCGGAAGTGGCAGAGCTCGGCGCAGACAGGTATGCTACATTAATGGCTGCCTCCCGCGCCGCGCCGCGACTCTTTCCGGCCTTTGTGCTGCTGTAAATATGTCATCTGCTCTATGGCTCTTTTAATTTGCTCAATTATGCCTTCTCTATGCATAAAGTCAAATTAATAATCATGACTGATATTTCTAGAGTTCGTTTAAAAAGAAACAATTCGTATAAGAATGTCGTTCTCCGGCTTTAATAATTGATAACCGTTGCTCAGTGTTCGCGGAGTCGGTCGGTCCGCGCTGCGCAAGCGCAGTCATTACGTTGCATAGTGTTCGCGGAGTCGGTCGGTGCGCGCTTTTTTTTATGATTAAATGGGCTCACGTTTGACAACAACTCACCTGATGGTAAGCGTAGTTGCGGTCTAAGGTGGAGTACGTTTGCCCATGAGGTGCCTACTCACTCTTGTCTTAAAGAGACCCAGGTTGTAATTGGAAGGAAATAAGTATTCTGGTAGAGAATTCCACTCCTTTGCGGTACGTATATCTGGTAGAGAATTCCGCTCCTTTGTGCGGACTGGTGGTATGTGCACAACATAAGGGTGAAGTGACTCACCTCGCCTGGTGGTCCTAAGATGGAATGGGGATGAAGGAATCAGCTGATGCAGGTCTTGTGCACACTCCCCGAAATGTAGTCTGCGCTGCGCAAGCGCAGTCATTACGTTGCTCAGTGTTCACGGAGTCGGTCGGTGCGCGCTGCGCAAGCGCAGTTATTACGTTGCTCAGTGTTCGCGGAGTCGGTCGGTGCGCGCTGCGCAAGCGTAGTCATTACGTTGCTCAGTGTTCGCGGAGTCGGTCGGTGCGCGCTGTGCAAGCGCAGTCATTACGTTGCTCAGTGTTCGCGGAGTCGGTCGGTGCGCGCTGCGCAAGCGCAGTCATTACGTTGCTCAGTGTTCGCGGAGTCGGTCGGTGCGCGCTGCGCAAGCGTAGTCATTACGTTGCTCAGTGTTCGCGGAGTCGGTCGGTGCGCGCTGTGCAAGCGCAGTCATTACGTTGCTCAGTGTTCGCGGAGTCGGTCGGTGCGCGCTGCGCAAGCGCAGTCATTACGTTACTCAGTGTTCGCGGAGTCGGTCGGTGCGCGCTGTGCAAGCGCAGTCATTACGTTGCTCAGTGTTCGCGGAGTCGGTCGGTGCGCGCTGTGCAAGCGCAGTCATTACGTCGCTCAGTGTTCGCGGAGTCGGTCGGTGCGCGCTGTGCAAGCGCAGTCATTACGTTGCTCAGTGTTCGCGGAGTCGGTCGGTGCGCGCTGCGCAAGCGCAGTCATTACGGCATATTGGTTTAAAAATGCACGCGCACGCGCGCCGCATACCAATATTGAATACTGATTTTTGTTCGTAAGATGGGCAAGTATTCATGTTTTCCTTGTAGAGACATTCGGTGACCAATTACCAGAAATTCGCGTCGATGCATATCAGAACATTATGAGAAATATGAGTTATTACAGTGTCTCCTCTCCGCACCGCCTTCCGACCCCACCCTCCCCCCGCCGTGTCCCGCGGGTGGAGGGACCGCACACAGGCGCACACTCGTTAGTTTTTCCCTCGATATTGCGGCGCAATTATCGAGTAATTGGTCTAAATCTGCGCAGCACCGCCGTGCCTCCGCCGCTGCACCGCGCACCGCCGCGGATGCGCTGCAATCGGCACATAAAGATTGCGCAACGAACTGAACGATTTCTAGCCATTAATGCAAATAACTTTTAAATACTTAAATACAAATAATTAAATATGTAGGCCTGCATTTTGTCAGCTCAATTCCCTTGCAGAAGTTCCCTCAATCAATCAAAAGTTCTTTATTCAATTTTGTCGTCACAGACGCACTTATGAACGTCAATTAACAATGACTCTACCACCGGCACCGTATCGGAAAAAGAACCACTACTTAGAAGATACGGCAAGAAGCTGAGGGGCATATTTTTTAGAACTTTTGTTACAATATTTTATGTTTGTTTTTGACAATATTATTTTTCTTATGTGCCAGTTGGCTACTTGGCAGAAGCGGAATGTTCCATGCATCTTTGTCTTCTATGTAATTACTAACTGAGACTACGGTACTGATACTACGGTATGCGACGATATATTAACTACTACTACTACTACTAAGACCTGGAAGAATCATGAAAGAATCAGGAAGATATAGTCAGGAAGTTAATAAGTTTAAAAATATAACCTGTGGTAATATTAACCTGTGGTCAACGATGCTGGTACACTATGTAATCATTTATTATACCTATGTAATCATATCTGTTGTGTACTGTTTGTTATCCTTAAATAATTAAAAAAAAAAAAACATTTCTCGGTGAAATCTTGTTTGGGTCCGGCGGGGGAGATGCTCAGTGCTGAAATGAACAGTCAAGTAGTAGGGACTTCCTTCGTGGCGAAGGATGTAGCCAAAGCCATAAAACTTATTTCGAGAGGCAAGTCACCGGGCCATGATGGACTCAGCATTGAGCATCTCCAACACGCCGGACCACATATTTCTAGTGTACTGGCTATGTTCTTCTCATTATGCGTGAGCCATTCATACTTGCCTAACGATTTTATGAAAGCCATGGTAGTGCCTGTATTGAAAAATAAAACTGGAGACCTTGCCGATAAAAGTAACTACAGGCCTATTTCTCTTGCCACGGTCATAGCTAAAGTGTTTGACGGTTTGCTTAATACACAGATAAGCAACAGATTCAGATAGTTGGTGCGCAGAGTGCGGGCCAGCTCTATCATCATACTGCAGATGATTGCATCTAGGTTGGACTGCCTTTACCTCCGGCATTGTTGTGAGAGACATGTCTCTGTACCCATGCCGGAGAGAAGGTACTAATTGTAATTTTAATTTTGAATTGATTTTAATTTTGATTTTAATTTTAATTTAATTTAATTTATATTATATTATATTCTTAATTGTAATTGTGGTATTTTAAGTGTTGACATTTATCTAATATTTTATTGAATTTTTTTGTAATTTTATTTGATTATTTATTGTGCATAATATGGGTCATGACATGCCTGAAATAAATGAAATTTGATTTGATTTGATTTGTCCAGTCGGCCGTCCCAAGTATGCTCGGTCTTCCCCCATTCTTTCAAGGTGGCCGAGCCAACGGAGTTTGTGCGCTTTTATCTCGCCGGTTATGTTCGGCTCAGCCATTTCTCTGTTTTTTCTTCTTCTCCACGTGCCATTCTCTGCCTGAACTGGTCCTAAAATTTTCCTCAGTACCTTCCTTTCTACTACTAGAAGTTTGTGTTCTTCCTTAAAGGTTAGTGTCCAAGCATCACAGCGGTACATTAAAAATGGCTGTATTACCGTTTTGTATATACGGATCTTGGTACGCTTACTGAGAAGCCCGGACACCAAGTAAGGCTGCACTACACCGGAGGGTATTTTGTATCCTGATATCTATTTCTTCTTCCCTGGTATTTGTGTCCGTTATAGTGCAGCCCAGGTACATGGACTACTCCTTTATAGGTGACATCTCCGACCTTTAGATCCTTCCTAGGAATCCGGGTGTGCCGATATATAGATGGTTCAAAATTTGTGGACCATACTTCTACGGCTCAGATAAAATTTTGACTGTCTTCTCGAAGTTCTACAGTGATGACGATAAGTCATCCCGTCTTCCTAAAAACATAATGATGAAATGAAGAATAAAAAACTGAATTATATTGCTAACCATTACCTTTTTTTTTTATTATTTATTTGTATGTTTTCACCTAAATAGAAACAGGCTAAACATTAGGTATATTTATATTAGGTATAAACATTAGGTATTTTTTAATTAGTTTTTACTTCAAGCGTTAAACCGCGACTCCGTCCTCTTAGAGCGCAGTTTAAGTTTGATTTCTCTGAAAATGATCGTTTTTCGCGGATACAAAATATCCTATGTCCTTTATCAGAACCAAAATGACCTACATAACAAATTTTATCAAAAGCTCTTCAGCCTTTATACAGATAAGTTGTGAGAAACACACACACACACACACACACACCCTCACACACACAAACACACAGTTATATTTATAATATTACGTTTAAATTAAATGAAACGATGTGGAACTCTCGTTATGTTGGTAAAGTGGCATGAAATGACCGTTGACTCGCAGCACCCGCGCTGCTGCTCCTCCGCCCGCGACTACTGCCGCAGTCGCATACTACGGCGGCATGCGCAGTACATCATCAATCATAAATCAAATAATCCAATTACTTGGCGCGGCCGCGCGGTGCGGAGCGGTGCGGTGCGGTGCGGAGAGGTGCGGTGCGGAGCTGCGCCGGAGTTCACGAGGTGAGCGCCGAGCGTCGAGCGCGGTAAAACGAAACGCGCGGGAACGAGCGGGAAGCCATAAGGTGCTTGAAACAATAAGCGAAAAGTGTTTCAAATCTCTCAGCTTGTTCTCGATATAAGTACACAGTATGTTGAATTATTAATAGAGCTTTCATTGAATACTTTTACTCGTGGTATTTATTTTGTTTGGGGGGCCAATAGCCTTTTTATCTCCTCTTCTTTTCCCTATCTTTATCAACTCAATTTCCTAATATCTTTCTTCTTCCTACCACCTTTACGCAGATGATTTGCAAATATACACACAGGCTTCTATACAGCAATTGGCAGAAGAACTATAAACAGCAACTATAAAACTATAAACAGCGATTTGCAACGAATCACTGACTGGAGTAACTCATACGGACTAACCATCGACCCAGCGAAAACTCAAGTTATAGTAATTGGTAGTTCCAGAATGATTTCTAAAGTTGATTGGTTTCACCTCCCCCAGGTAATCTTTGAAGGAACTCAAATAAAACTTAGTGAAACAGTCAAGAACCTAGGTGTACTTATTGACAGACAGATGTCATGGGTACCACAAATGGCAGAAACTAGTCGGAAACTGTTCGCTTTTGCTTCGTCACTTCGAAGATTAAGGAATTTCTTGCCAATTACCACTAAAATTGCGCACAATCTCTTCTACTCCCTATTCTCGATTACGCTGACGCCTCATATCTAGACTTAACCGAAGAACAGCTAAACAAACTTGAACGCTTACCAAACTTTTGTATTAGGTTCATATTTGGCTTACGAAAATATCACCATGTTTCCGAATTTCGTTTAAAGCTGAAGTGGTTACCTATTCGTTTCGTCGAAATGCTCATATCCTCTCCCTGCTCTATAATATCCTATTTGCTCCTTCCACCCCTTCCTACCTCAAAGAACGGTTTGAGTTCCTTCATACCTCCCACTCCCGATCGTTGCGCTCCTCCGAAACTTTGCAGCTTAAAACACCTTCCCACACTTCCCAGTTCTATAATAAATCCTTCACAGTGCAAGCTGTCCGTCTATGGAATGCTTTTCCACTTGACATCAGACGTGCCGAGTCTTTGGCAATATTTAAACAAATAGTCAAGGCTCACTATCTATCCTCCTACCAATAACACTGCTATTATTATTTTTATGTAAATAAGTATTATATTGAATGTATTAGAATAATATTTTGATAAGTATATATTTTGAAGTATATATGAGTCTATTTTAATAATAATATTTTTGTTTTTGTGTGTATTAGAATGTAAATATTAGCATGTATGTATGATTATGTAGGTATTTAGTTGTAATTAACAAATTTTGTTGTACACCGCCGTCTAATTCTTCATCCGATACTGTCCATCCAAAGGTTGTCTGGAAGAGATCGCTTCAAGCGATAAGGCCGCCCATTATACTACCATAGTTAAGGACTGTGTTATTGTCTATTTCTATTGTCTAGAAAAAAGAAATGCGAAATGGCACCATGTAATGCCATTTATAAATTGAGTGACAGCCAGCTGAACTAAGTCAGGTTTGTAAAAACTATAGCTCGCCACCGACGCAATGTATTGAAGACACAACCTTTGTTTGCAACCAACTCCTCCGTACAACATTACAAATCCACGTCCAGATTTAAAGGAAACCCGTTCTAGGAGTGAGGTGTCTCGAGCGCGGCACCCGCGGGTTGTCGGCCGGCGCAGGTGCTCCGACATAGCCGACTGGTTCCCGGCGACCTGCCTGGCCGCCGGCCGCCGGCCGCAGCGGCCCGGGGAACCTCAGCGCAGGGGTTTTGTCAATCTCACCCATCCGGTGTGCGACAGGGGTAAGCCAAACTGGATCAATGTTTATCTTTCTATGCCGGTGAAAATAATTTCATCCAAATAAATAACTCTTAATTTTGAATTTGTGATGCTTCGTTGTTGAACTGCACACAAATGTATGGACTCGTACATTGGTACACGACTCAACCGTTAATATTGTAATTGAATTCTGTCTAATGGTCATTTTCCCAGCGAACCCTTCACGAGGTGTTATCACGCGCGCGGGCGGAGATTGGATTCCCGCATATAATGGACGGTAATTAAATAGGTAGGTTTTTTGCGGCACAATCCAATAAATTAAATTTGGAACATGACTCGCCACAAGTCGCGCCGCGTCCCTCCGTGCGTCGCGTCACTGTTGCGATGATCTGCTCGTGAACGATCGAATTTAATTTGTGGCGGCATTGTGGGAACGATGAGGAGAACCGCGGCAAAAACGTGCCGCCGCGCCGCCGCCGCGCCGTCCGGCGGAGCGCAGCCGCGCCGCGACCGCACCGCACAACGCGCCATGTAATCGAATTTATTAGTCGGGAGCGAGCGTGACGACGTGCCATTGTGCGCTGATCTAAACTAAATTAGATCTCGCGTTCCGCACTGTAGCCGAGGATTCCATAAAAACTGCTCTCATTGTGGCCGGTAACGACCAGTGAATAGACAAATCTTTACAAATCTCCTTCACAAAGTTATCCGAGAGCTTCACCATAGAAAACTAACTATGTTTCACCCTTACTCAGCCCAAATATTGTCGGTGTCGCTCCTTGCTGCGGCAAGTGCGGGCGCGGGGGGCGGCGCGCGGCGCGCGGGGGCGAGCGCGATACCTGCCTCAGGTGGAGTGAGTCAGAGTGGTGGCCGGAGGGGCACAGATATACCTAAAAGTAGATTAAACAGTTAATAAAACGAAGAATACAATCATAACAGATAGGTTTCTTACGAGTACGAAATCAAAATTCTCATTAAGCTCGGTACATAACAATAAATTGATCGTTTGTGTAGAGGAGGCGGGGAAGGGGTCCGGAGAGGCTCTCAGCGGGGGCCCTCGGCCAGCGCTGCCACGCCACCGCCGCGCCAGCGCCCACCGCGCAGCGGGCCCGGGCCGGGCCTGTTGCGGAGTCGGCTGGCCGCAGTCTCGGTACTGCAGTACTACTGCGGTGCAATTTACCCCGGACTCAAACAAAAATAGAAGCCTCCAGTGACCCCGAGGTCCCGCGTGCGCGGCCGCAGGGCGAGGGCGGGGCGAGGACGGAGCGAGGCGGGGGGAGCAGAAGATTGCGAGTAAACGACCGTGATCGGAACGAAGCGGGATTAGTTAAATGTTTTATGTTTATGTTTATGGGGTGTCGGCGTGTAATGACGCGGATCTTAGGAAATTGCTTATGATGTTGCCACGGACACGGACACGGACACGGACACGGACACGGACACGGACACGGACACGGACGAGAACACGAGCGAGCGTGACTCGCACCGGCGTGTGTGTGTGTACGAACGCCGCGGCGCGGTGTGGGACGAGGCCGAGAGGGAACACTACAACACCTGAAGTGGCAGTGGGCAGTGGGCACTAGTGGCACCACCGCGCACCGATAACCGCTCACTGGGGCAGACGCGCTCTAGAGTAGAGACCCACGGGTTGGAAAGTGTAGTGTAGGACGCCCTCAGGCGAGGGTGAAGCGACGATCTTCGCAAAGGTGGCTGGATGCAGCTGGATGAGAGTAGTCAGGGCCGTGCTCAGTGGCCTGCTGATAATGACTGATAATGATCGTGAAGTCTACCATTTCTTAAAAATGAATGGTTTTGGAATTCGTTAATAATCGAAATATAAGATAAACTCTATGCTGAATGGCATTTAAATAAAACGACTCTCAAAGAGCCAACAAAAAAAACAAGGCTGTGAGAGCAAAACATCCACAAAGCGAGCAGAGGGAATACTCGACACGGTGTTAAAACAGCCGCTCGTAGAGCCGAGCCGCCTACCGACCGGCCGCGGCCGCCGCGCCGCCGCGCCGCCGCCGCGCCGCCGCCGCGCCGCCCCTACAGACGACCGACGCGACGCGACGTCTGGCAACCTTTTGGCGGTAGTTGTTCAGAGAAAACTAATCTAATAACTGTAATAATAATAATTAATAAATAATAATAAAGGTTTAGTTGTTAACTGCGACTGAGTCGAGACGAATCTTACAGAATCGGAACGGAAGTCCCGGCACGTAGTTGTGTTTTGTTGTGGTGACTCTATAAAATAGTTTTCGTGCCTGTACAGTGGTTACAGCATGGGTTGTACAGTACTACTGGTTATATTTATAATCATTCTGATTTGTGGCCAAAGGAAGAGGCAGCGGCGGGCGGCGGGCGGCGGGCGGCGGGCGGCGCGGTTATAAGTAGATCTCTTTAGTATTTGCAACTAGTATCAAGTGAGCATTATGCCGATAATGCGAGATTATTAATTAAAACGGGTCATTAATTTGCATTCTATTGCGGAAGTTGGATAAGATAGTATCTGCAATTAAGCGAAGTCCATGCGGACAGCTTCGTCCTGTCTCGCCGGCCGGCACCGGCCCGGGGCGGTCCCGTCCCGTCCGTGGCACTAGGCCTCCGTCTCAGCGTCACAGTAAAGAGTAATTACCAGTTACCAGCTCGGCTTTGCAGAGAGCGGACCAACTATTGATCCACAGATACAATCAGCAGACCGCGCGACTGACGGTAGAATATGTATCTCTCGCCCTGCATCGGTAGGTATTAGAACTGCCACGTGTCCGGTGCGACGTGTCCGGTGCGGTGCGACAATGCAAATCTTTACCTACTTACCTGTTTAATGAAGACTAAATACTAAAGAGATAAGCTTGCGAAAACATTCTTAATTAACCGCAGAGTGACGTCACGCGGTCCGCTCGCTGGCAGCGTACGATGTCTGTCTGCGACCTGAAATCCGTAAGAATTTAATTAAAATTCTTCTATATAAGATCGTGTTTTTTGTTTGTGATGTGGATAATGTCGAGACCAACCACTCCTGCGCATATCTCGTGTTCGTTTGAAAGCGCCGAGCCACGTCGCGTCGCTCGGGCCCGTCCGATGTGCGCCGGCCGGCGGCGGGCGGCGCGGCGCTGTGCGGTGCGGCTCGCGGCTCGCGGCTCCGGGCTCGCGGCTCGCGTCTCGGGGCTCGGCTCCAGATGTAGATCGCACGCGCGAGCCTCTCTTTTTGCTCAAACAGCGCATCGGAGCTATTCAATACTGCTCTATGTGCATAGCGTAATTACGTCCTCACGTGCCACTTGCCGCTAGGAGCCAGCGGCAGTGCGGCCGCGCCGCCGCCGCCCGGCCCGGCCGCCGCACCGGTCGTCGCTCGATAGGCGACACGGTTTGCATAATGTGGGAACAACTCGGCAAATTGAAATTACCTCAATTGGCCAATATTATGAACTTATCACAGCGATTAATGTTACGACACGGCTGTTTTATAATAAAGTTAACTTTTTATAACGTTGACCGCCCTTAATTTTTTTAAAGCGGAGCCACAGACGACTTAATAGTACAAGGAGCAGAAGTTTATTAAAGCTTTACTCAACCTCTGTTATTTCTGGATTTAAAAATTCTTGGTTTTATATTTATTTTGTGGTTGATAAAAATGCGATCTATTACATGACACCAAGTGAATTGTATTAGTTGGCGCTGTCGCGATGTGGCGATGTAGCGGCGGAATTCCATCTGATACGGGATTTACGGCGTCGCGCGTTATCGTTCATCTGTTTGTGACAAAACTGGACGGACTGGACTTATTAAACAGTAATACTTTAGGTATGAGTCAGTCGTTCAATTACAGTCCCTGCGACTGCGTCGCCTGCTCGCGTCGTTTCGCGATAATAACTGATATCGCAATGTGATACCTGCTGCGGGCCGGGACGGGGACCGGCCGGCGCCGGCGCGGCGCACTCCACTTACATGGAGATAGCAGCAGGCGCCGGCGGCGGGCGCTAGACCAGCGGACGGCACTGGGCGACACTAAGGCGACTTTATGCGACAGACGCTGTTTATTGTGCGGCTCTCGGCCGACCAGCTATTAACGTTGCCAATTTTTAAAGAATAACCTCAGTTCCCCGTTATTTCTTAACGCTGTGTTAGCGTGTTTCGATATCGAAATTACCCAATACATATATCAAATAATGAAAATAAATAATGAGAACGTTTCGTGTTGTCTAGCCGCCAACAATGGAGTGTTCCTTAGACAGTATGTCGCCGCGTGTGTCGCCGCCTCGCCTCCTCGCCGCCTCGCCTCCTCGCCTCCTCGCCGACTCGCCGCCTCTGCCTGCCATTAGTGACGACGAGACGTCAGGCGCGCTTCACGCGCATCACTCATTATATTACAAGCGGTCGATGTGTAGCATCGATAACTAGCCACTATATATCTAACGACTGAACAAATAGAACCGGATGCGACGCCGCCGTTTAAGGTGATGTGGGTAGGATTTACAACAAAACAACCGTAACAATATTCGGAGAGTGATGTCAGCTTTCTTTTAAACCTTCGTTAATTACCTACTGCTATCCTCAATCAGGAAATTATAAATTTGGACAAATCCCCGCGTCGACTGCATCTGTCGAGTCGAGCTCATAACAATACAATAGGCGGCCCACCGGCACGCCGTCCCCGTCCCGTTCCGTCTCCTTCCCGGCTCCGTCCCGCCCGGGACGTTCGATTCCGGCAATTCGCGTTTTTACCGCCTTAATTAGTCGTCGTTTCTCACGAACTAACATCGTCCTTTATTGCGACATGTCGGGACATTCTGCTTTAGGTATTTTAATGAGGTCCTCCTCCGAACCTCCGCGGCTCAGATTTATGTGTGCATTCGGCAAAAAGGCGCCAACCGCCGCCGCGCCGCCCGCGCCCGGCCCGCACCCGGCCCGGCCTCACTCCAAACACAACCTGCAATTAAAGTTTATTAATGAGCTTTATAACTCCACGATAAAGTCTTGAAGAAGAGTGGTGACTGGAACTCCAGTATTTAAATTATAATTGTCTAATTTGTCCGATGGTGCACGTCGCGGGTAATGCGGGGGGAGGGGAAGTGGGGGTAAGGGCAGCGTCTCTGAGAAACTGGTTGCAAGTATGGCGTCATGTTCGCTGCTGATTTGCACTTGCTTCTTCAACGAACATCCGCCGACGACAATCGAATATGATTTAAAGTTGTAGGTATCTTAATAAAATGTGTACATCTTGATGTTGATCTTGACGTTGAGTTGATGTAATGTGTTAAGATCAACAATCATTAATAAAGTAACTATGACTAATATAAGCTAATTAGTAAAAACATCATTCCCTCCCACCCGTGGAGTCGTTAGCCGCGCCTTTACGAGCGGTCGCAAAATCGCGACTAATCGAGTCGCACCTCCGCGTCGCGTCGCGCCGCGCCGCGCCGCGCCGCGGTCGCAACCCGAGCCGCGTGAGAACGCAACATGTTATTAAACAACTTACGGCGACGTCGATATGCGTATACGCACTTTATATCCTTTTCCATTCGAGTTATTTCAATTTAGATCCAGCTCAGTGCCGCACATTCGGAGAGACGCAGGTACATGTGTCCAGCAGTGGACTGATGTAGGTTGATGGTGCTCAACTGTTTTGCCTTTGGATAGGTATTTCAAAAGATTTATTATAAAACGTATCTATTTATTATGACCAGAATGCTGGCTCATATTTGGGTAAAAAAATCAGCATTGCCATTCAGCGTGCCAATGCGGCCAGCGTTTTGGACACTTTTCCCTCCACCATAGGCCTTATAGAATAATTATTAATATTATATTTTGAATATATATTTGAGTTATTTTAGTTCAGAATTAGAAATGTATTATTATATGAATAATATTGTTTTAACAAATCACTCTGTGTTAGTGATATGACTCGCTGTAAAATGGCGAAGGGGAGGAGGGGAGGAGGGGAGGAGGGGAGGAGGGGATCGAATCCAAAAGTAATTGGAAATAACAAAAAAATATATAATTGTATGACACCTGACATGACACTTAAAATCCGCTAACGGCGCACTTGTGATGAATGGACCGTAAGAGACGAGCCTGGGACACTGGCCCCTGTGCAGTGAGAACGAATAGGCTAATCACAAGTAGGGTAGACCGAGGCGAATCGGATCACAGGGCGAATCGGATCAAAATAAGAAATCATTTAATATTTTGAATATCACGTTGACACGGAACGTAAACGACTTGTCTTGTAGGGTCCTACGAAAAATATCCGATTCGCCCCCAAAAATGGGGCGAATCGGATATTTTTCTTTTTGAAGTTTTTAGTCACTATTTAAGAGAATTTACAAACAATTTAAGTTTTGAAATGTTTATTGCGGAGCTGGATTGTTACTGAACGCTATTTTCTCAATAAAAGTTACATTTATTACACTTTAGTATCATTTTCTTACTCTCAAAAAAATTTTGATCCGATACGCCTCGGTCTACCCTACATTAAAATTGTATTTCCGAGATGTACACCCGACACGCCTTCCAGCGCAGCCGAGACGTCGTCGTGTCGGTCGCTGATCAGTACAAACCAGCGGGGCGGCGGCGGCGCGGCGTCTCCGCTTCTCGCGCCACGGATCTTCCTGCACTCTCTGCAGCCTCTACAGTACACCGTATTACTTGCTAATCATCGTAAACGGAGCGTTGTGATCGGCTTTATTGCCGAACCCACATTATATCTCCTCTCTATAATATAGTAGAAACCTATTTACGAGCCTCACCTCGTGGTTCGGGTCTCGGCGGTCACAGACGTACGTTGAAATCAGATTAAACGGGAATCAAGTCAAATCTATAAATTCAAAGCTTAGACTCTGAAATAAAATTTTACAATATTATCTTGTTTGCGCAGCCGGCTGCGGTTGCGAGTTAAGTATGTACTTGAGCTCTACGTAATTAGGAGCACAGTGCGCTGACCATTGATTTATTTACATCGCTGGCTGGTGTCAGAAATAACAATTTAGACAGCGAAGTCATCGAACGTGGAGTGCATCTGTCACACGTGTGTCATTTTCTAGAGTTTCATAACTGGACCGTGCACTTAATTATATTCATGATATTTGAATGTGCCATAAAGTGACCCGGTGAAGTGTGTGGTGAGTCGACGGGGTCGGGTGTCGCCGTAAAGTGCGTGAGTTAGCGGCCGGCCGCGCGACGGGGTGCGCGCGCCGCCGCGACCTCCGTCGTTATCCGGCCATTCATGACACAGAGGGTTACTTACTCCACCGATACACATAATTTAGAAATATAATTGAACCTTGGTATAACGTTATTCTCCTAATTTGGAAATGTCAGTTCAGCATGAACAATTGTTGCCAATAATGAACATAAGGACCATAATTGAGTGTACAGTGCGCTGTGCGAGATGGACCCGCATGGATGCCCGCGCTCAATGGCCACATGTAATCCTAGTTTGTTTTGTCATCCGCCAGCACTGGTTTAGATCGGTCGGAAGTTGAAGATCCTTTCACTTGTCTGTATGTTTATTAGGGAGCTCTGTGTTTTTGTCAAACAGCATCCTCAATATTTTAGTGTTCACTCGCAAGTAGTCAGTAGTAAAGCCATATCCAGAAATAAATTTAAACTCTACCTACCTCAGTGCACGCTAGATTTATATAAGAGAAATCTACGTATAAATGCCATTTAAATATATAATTAATTAGCGACTACATTTAAAGACTTACGTTAGACTAAATTTAAAAGAAAACTGACTCAAAAGCTTGCGAAAAACTGCTTTTATGACTTAACTGAATATATGACTTTTAAAAACACCTTATTATAAATTGATGTTAATGTTTAATTTTATATGTACAATTAAATTAATTACAAAAATTGATAAGTAATTTGACATTTTTAATTTATTAATTTGTATGACACTTAAAGCTTTTTGAAATTAATTTAATAATAGTAATAAGTTGTTTGTATTTGAGATCTAATGTAATTTATATAATTAGTAAGACATGTTATTGCACACCATTGTCATGGTAGAATGTAAGGACTTATTTATAGAATATTATCACCTTTATGTACTATACTAGCTGCGCCCCGCGGCTTCGCCCGCGTGGAAATTGATGTGTCGCAAGTAAGAAAAGTAGTCGGCTGCTCGGCTGCGCTGCGTATGATTATTTCCGAATCTATCATGATTCTGTATTTGCGAACTCGCTTCAATTGTTAAGCACGTGTTCGACGATTTGTTCTCGTATTTCCCGTGCCAAACATGGGTTGCCGTATAAAATATACGAAATTGCCTACACAGGCATGCCCCATCACCGATTGTCTATTTTTTCGAACCATGGAATACAATTTTCCATATAAAGTTTGGAACTCTATTGCACACCCCCTACCTAATGGTAATTTTGTAAAAATATAAAATACATAATTCATTATTTACCTTATAGTTTATTTAAGCCGAGGTTTTAGTGAAATAAAATTAAATCGAACCAAGAAATACAATTTTCCATAAAAACTTTAGAACTCATTTGCACCCCTTATAGAGGTAGTTTAGAAAAATAAGTTTTTTACTATTTATTTTGTAGTTTATTTGTACCGAGATTTGAGTGAGTCATACACATAAACTTTTGCATTTATAATATTATTAGGATTAGGATTTAAACTGAGTTAGGTCTCTCGTGTGCGGCAGGCCGTCTGGGTAGGTACCACAGCTTTGCCAGTTATTCTGCCACCAAGCAGTAGTGCGCAAGCATTACTGCGTTCCGGTTTGAAAGGCATTGTGGCCAGCAAAATTACTGGGCATATGATACTTAATATATGATGTCTCGGGATGCAGCTCTCCGCAGTGATTTTAATGGTATTAAGTTTGTTTATTGAGGTCAGGCGTTGTGCTTGCCATCAGGCGAACGGCGAATTTTTTTTTATATATTACATTATGTATTATATTACATTTTGGAACCGAGTTTTGAGTGAACCGAACTAAAATGAAATACATACAAACTTTATTACTCCTTTGCACACTTCCTAAAGGTAGGTAGGTATAAAATATTATTATTTTTAAGTTTATTTGTACCGAGTTTTGAGCGAATTGAACCAAGGAATAAAAATGCTCCATACAAACTTTACCACCCTCTTTCACCCCCTTGGGGGTTGATTTTTAAAAATTAACATAGCCTATGCTTCAATTCAGTACTTAAACTATCTTTATTCCAAATTTCATCAAAATCCGTTCAGTAGTTACGGTGATACTTGGTAACAAACATCACACACACAAACTTTCGCATTTATAATATTATAAGGATTAGGATTAGGATTCTCGAAATAAATGAATTGATTGATTGATTGATTGGTTGATTGTTTGGCACGCAACGGTCACCGTACCGCTGTAGGTGGTCTTGAAGAAGTAAACAAATAACAATTCTATAAACAAATACTTTCTCTCATGTTTTAAAGACAACATCTCTTACGCTACAGCAATTAAATATGTCCATAAGGACTACGAAAATGGTAGCAAGGATAAAATCCATGTATATTTAATTGTGAAAATCTTACATCACTTGCATTTAGAAATAAACAATAAAATAGACTAACGGACGATTCCGCGAAGGAAAGACATCAACGCGCGCGCGGCGTCGGACGGTGGCGCAGCGGCGGCGCAGCGGCTGCTGCTAGCTTGTCGGTACAAGTAGTTTAGTTTCCTGTCCACTTGTTTGTAGAAAGCTGCACTTTAGTAGCACTTCCACTTTACAAGGTCTATGTTTGCTTGTTAAGTTTTTACTTGATTTGAAACAAAACCTACATAATTAATTAGAATCAATTTATTATGCAATTTTTCGACGTTGTCAATTTATTCATGTATGCAAATGTAAGCACATCAGCAAACATTTGTATGACCAATGACGTAACATGGAAGCATAAATATTTTATTTTAGCATCTGCTCAGGCGAGATAAAATGAAATGGAACTAACGACGGTAATTATTTATTTTCTAAGATATTTTAATAATGTGGAACAATATAATGCCAAGGAGCCTGGAACCGAGCGCGATTGTATCGCGGCCGCGGCGATTAGGTCTCACATCGTCGCGGACAATGAAACTGTCAGTGCGTCCGTCCGCTCACCGTCCACCGCACGGCCCGCTTCCGCTCCGCCGCCGCTCCGCCGCCGCACCGCGCCGCCGCCGGGTGACAGCTCAAGGCTGCCACTTCCCATCGTCCGTCTGTCTCAATACTATCACATATCCGCATTCTCTAAATATTTGCCTTTCGAACGATTTGTAACAAATACGTCATGTTTATACTACCTTCATGAGCATTTGCATATGAATAAACATTAACCAAATGAATCCGCATCGGGATCAAATGAGAAACGTCTCAGATAGCGTCAGAGGCTCACATTTGTTTTGTATCGGCTGTCATCAAAATATACCGGATTTAATTAGTTCCATCGGAGTGCCTCTAAATGAATACCACAGAGAACCTCATTTGGCTCTTCTACTTCTTCCTCTTTTGAAGTTCTTCGAGTAGTTTCGTTTGGTGGTTAGGATGTGTCTATGTTTGTGCATATTCATCTGTTGTTCTATCTACAAAATGGCCGAACCAATATCGATGCGGTTTTCGATAGTTTCTTCGAAACACATTAATGGTATTTAGATATTGCGCCAATCCATCAAGGGGCGCTGCAAAATGTTCATATCCCGCAGAGTAATTAATTGTTTTTAATTAATGATTAAACGAACTGACCTGTGCGTGAAGTTCTATCATAATTATACTCGTGCTTCGCCCGAAGAGATTAGTAGCGTGAGATTTATAGAACACAATGTAGTAAGACATAGGTGGCACCACTTCTGCACTGTAGTTTCAATTAAAATTTGCATTAGCACTGTTTCTCCATTTTTTCTACCTCCACTCGAGTTACTTCTCCTCAGCTGTCACTCGATCGGTAGCTTTTCATTATGTTCAAAGAATTCAGATATTTCCGAAACTTTTAAGGGTTACCCAGAGAGGGTGGGTTTTACTAATCTCTTCGGGCAAAGCACATCGTATAATTATGATAGAACTTCACGTACAAGTAAGTTTATTCATTAATGATGCTCGCGCTTCGTCTTCGACATTAGCAGCGTGAGGTTTTAGAACACAATGTTGATGTTGAGAAAGTGTGGAGGAAATATCTCAATTAAAACGAAAAAATATGTGTTTCCCAAACATAGTTAATAATAGTTATTATTACCATAAACGTATACCTAAGGCTCACAATGGCAAAATCACTGCAGTTTATTTAACTGAATAATTTTATCTTGACGAGTACAATTTTCTGGTTTATTTCTTGTTTGAACTTAGTGAATTCCAAACATTGCTACTATTCATGCCAGTAGGTTCGAGCAGCGTAAACGAATTACCTACATAATGAAAGTTAATTAAATATTAATCATGATCTCATCCAATGAATGTAAGGCCTGATGTGTTCTCATGCCCGCGAGCCCGCGAGAACTCGACGTGTGGAGGTAGGTAGTTACATGCAATCATGTGTTACTGTACTGTACGTGTGGGTACAAAAATACCGGATAGGGATGAACCAGTCGTTTACAGAACACTACAACAGAGGTGTTTAGTCTCTTGCCAATGCATTCAATAAAGAAAAAGAATGTACATAGGTAGGTATGTAGAATAAATAGGCAATTCTAGATAAAATCCAAGACTTTATACTTTAAGGAGGATTATTTATGCGCGCATTATTTTCATTCCCAGTAGAAAATCTAATGAGTTTTTGGGCCTAGTTTGTGAATTTTTACTCCGCCTTCCGCTCCGCGTATTGACGTCTGTACCATACACACACGTATGATGACTGCGTATTGAATTGTGCCTTCTATGAAGCGGCTGCCAGTTAATCTGTGCGCCTAATGGCCGGATTGGGCATTCGTCTTTACAAAACAATGGCTGTAAGAGCGCTTGATCCAACTGATAACGGAATAGACGTCACCTGCCGGGGAGCCTTCACTCGGCCGCGGCCGCGGCGCGACATGGATGCACACCTACACACAAGTGTGTGCCTAAGTGTGCATCATTATTTGCTGAGCCGGCGTTTATTGTATGGATTCAGCTGTTATGTGTTTTTTACAATAGCATTTTGAATTAGCACTTTTCAAATCGCTAGCAAAATAAATTCTAATTACGGGTAAATACTGTCTTGAATGATTACTATACTGTTCATTATTATACAGAAGACAGAGATGCATGGAACATTCCACTTCTGCAAAGTAGCCAACTGGTACATAAGAAACATAACATTGTAGAAAAACAAAAAAATCTAACAAAATCTTAAAAAAATATGCCTCTCAATTTCTTGCCGTATCTTCTGAGTAGTGGTTCTATTTCCGATACGGTGGTGGAGTCATTGTAATAATTTGACGTTCATAAGTGCGTCTGTGACGACAAAAATAAATAAAGAGATTATGATTTGATTTGAATTATTATTATTATTTCGAGCCTACAATGTCCCACTGCAGGGCAAAGGCCTTCCTTTCATTCTTCCACGTTTCACGGCTCTTCGCTATTGTCGTCCAGTCTTTCATGAAGGAGTTCAGGTCATCCCGCCATCTCCGTCGAGGCCTGCCGCGGGGCCGTCGGCCGTTGTTGTTAATTATTATACATTTATTAACTTATTCATAATTATTTATTTATTAATTTATAATTAAATTATGAATTATTATCAATGATTTATTTATTTAATTTTTTTAGAAAGTAAAAAAGGTTTAGTCACCAGTTTTGAAAAGCCTCACCACTGACCGCGACCACAGTCCTGTGAAGCCGGTAACACATGAAACCCCTGCATAATGCGAATATCTTTGGGTCAAATCTACAGCTGTATGAGCCTACACAGGTACCACAATGTTTGACATGATAGTTAGGTATAACTCGCGCCAAACTTGATGGCGGCTGGCTGGCGTGTCACGTGATCTGCGCAGATACAATTTCGTATGCGATTTTGTTACTGCGCAGGTCATGTGGTGCGTCTGTCAGCCGCCATTAAGTTTGGCGCGATGTATACCTTCGATGATACATCACGAGATAGCGCCCATGTCGCGCCATCGCGGTACTTGGCGTTTTGTCAATTCAGATGCACCCGCGATACCACCGGCCGCCTCCGCCGCCGCGCCTGCGATGTCATGCCATGAGAACCGACGTACATATTAGCTGTCTATAAATTTGAGACCAATTAGGTTGTTACGCTGATGACTAAGCTCTTCAGGTAGGTAAGGTTAGAAGCAGACTGCCTAGCACTCCAACGCGACGTCGATGCGGTCTTCCATCCAATGGAGTCATGGGAACAGGATGGAATTCAACGCCTCTAAATGCTACGTAATGACTTTCGGTCGAATGTGGCACCCCATATGTTACGACTACAAATTAAATGGTGATAGCGTAACTCGTTCGCAAACTATGAAGGATTTGGGTGTTACATTTGACCGAAAGTTGACTTTCCATGACCACCTAGTTACACTGACGAAAGAGTCTTTTAGGCGATTGGGTTTCATCCTGAGAAATTCCCAGGGCTTCAGGAACCTGCACGTGATAAAACTTATCTTTGGGGCATTGGTGCGATGCAAACTAAAAAGTGCAATATGTGTCTGGAATCCACATGAAAGCACATACGTTCTCTTGCTGGAAAGGTGCAAAAAGCTTCTCCTTACATGTACCCCACGAAATGTATTTTGGGCTGCCTGGGGTATTATAATTCATTGGAAGTCAGACGGGAAGCGCATCAACTTACAGTACTGTGTAAAATTCTTCGCGGTAGACTAGATGCACCGAATCTGCATGGTGAGCTGTGTCGATTTTTTACCCCTGACAACTATAGTCGTAGTAGGAAGCATAAAACTGTTAGCAGTACCATTTTGTCGCACTGTGGCTCGCGCTACCTCGCCTCCACCGCGCACCCTCTCCGCACTCACCGCTCTTCTGGACACCAATCCAACTTGCGACTTGTTTGCGGATGGATGCTCTGATGTTTTGTCAGCGTTTGCGTTTTTGTGAGAGGCGGTGAGTGTGAGATATGTATGAATGTGTAGCATTAATAATTATTATAATTTCTTTTCTCGTTGTTTTATTTATTTATTTATTTATAATAGGATCTCCAACAAAGGATACACTTACATGCTAGATTTTAATGCTAATTTAAGTTTTTACAATGTGCTCCTTCAATTACTGGAGACTACAGCTTGCTATACTGTATCGACAAAACAAACATAATTAAAATCTATATAGAATTGAAATAAGGGACATTTTAACATGAATATAATAAAAACAGTTAATAGAAAATTAAAACAAACACTTATGAGATCACTTAGAGATTTCTTAAATTTAGGAATAGATTCACTTATATCTAGTTTATTCGTCTTCGAAAGACTGTTGAACTGTCTACAGAGTCTCGGCAACGCAGCATTAAGGCCCAGGTTGGTTTTGCAGTGAGGTACATTGAGAAGATTAAAAGCTTTCAGCCTGGGTAATCGAGAGGGTGCATTTATGTGTAATTGATTAAGCAGATGTGTACAATCTATTTTACCGTTAAAGAGTTTATGGAGGAAAATTTGATCGCAAAGTTGTCGTCTGGTTGAAAGGGGATCATGTGGTAATGTTTAAGTCTACTATTATAGTTGTGGTATGTTTTAGCTAGGGTATCTCTATATGCTAGATGATATAGAAACCGCCTTTGGACACTTTCAAGCCGTTTAGAATAGATTTCGTAATGTGGATTCCATACTACGGAGCCGTATTCAAGAGTGGGCCGTACCAGGGCATTGAATAAGCGAATTTTAGTTGTTGGACGTTTAAACTCCTTAGAATTTCATAGCACAAAACCAAGCATTTTATATGCTTTTGGTACTGTGCTCAGAATATGAGTATCAAACTTGAGTTTACTGTGTAAGGTAACGCCTAGATCACGTATGCAGTTAATGTTTTCGAGAAGTTGACCATCAATATAATATTCGTGTGCAGTTGAGGACTTATTCCGAGTAAATTGAATGTAATGGCATTTTTTTACATTTAGAAACATTTTATTTAATTTGCACCAGCTAGCAAATCTATCTAAGTCATCTTGTAGTTCTATGACATCTGAAGGAGCTTGTATTGGTTTCATAATTTTTATGTCATCGGCAAAAAGATGGTATTCCGAGTTTAGAAAGCAATGTGAGATATCGTTGATGAAAACGTTGAACAAAATTGAACCCAAATGCGAACCTTGTGGTGTTTTCGTATGTAACTATGTTTTATTAATTTTCTATTTTATTTTATGCGTGTTTCTACAGTTAATGTAATTGGTGTAATACCGTATTAATTGAAATACATAAATAAATGATGCAATATCCATTACCCACGTATTTAGTACAGGCGCGATGTACCTACCTAATGAATTATTTAGTATACCGTTGACGTATTGTTCACAAATACAACAGGCACATGATTGCCAGCAATCGTACCATCTAAGTGCTTATTTGAAGATGTAGATAGCGTCGCATCGCGTCCCGCCACGGTAGCGAGACCGCTTCACCGGCACCGGCTCTCTGCGGCTGCGCCTGCGCCGTGTCTAAACAATCAATTATTGAATTTTGACAGTTATGGTCTGAGATCTTGATAAATCGGTCCATTTGATCGGGACTAATCCTGACCGGGACTGACAGAATGAGCACTTAGCGGCGGCGGATCCCGCTGCGCATCCTTGCACCCTATCTTAATGCCGTAGAGTGTACATTCGAGCAGCGGGGATGGCTAAAGGCATGTAAAGCGATTGTCTACACAAAGAGCGATAATCTCGATGGCACGACTGCGTCTAATGAGACAAACGTATAATTATTTTATTTCGTTCGACGGTGCCCGCAGCACGCAGTAAGCGGATGTAGGTACACTTATTTAATTTTCATCTGAGCCTGCTTAAATTAGTAAAAAAATACTTCATATTGTGACTCTTGCTGGTCAGCTTACAAAAATATTTATTGTGATACTTTTATCGTAATAATAAGCTGATACCAGCAAATTAGCTATCAGAATAATTAGCTAAATAAAGTAGAGTAGAATGTTAACAGCAGACTAAGTGATAATATGTAATCCTATTTTCTTATCAGAAGTAGGTCAGGTTGGTCACACCGGCTCTGTCTTTGTTTGGAACAAGAATCAATAACTGGAAGAACCGACAACAATAGTAACAATTATTTATGTACCTAAGTATCGATGACGGCGACCTTAACCTGTATTTATACTAAACTAGCTGCGCCCGCGCGGCTTCACCCGCGGTTTCCCTACTTCATAAAAAGTAGCCTATGTCCTTTCCCAGGACCTAAACAACTTGCATACCAATCAAATTTCATCAAAACCCGTAGGTTCGTTTTTGCATGATTGAGTAACAAACATCCATCCATCCTCACAAACTTTTGCATTAATATAATATTAGTAGGAATTTGACAAAGTTACGATTCACTTGAAGCATAATGAATATCTTTTCTCAGCAAACACCTTCCTTTATGTTGCCGCACATTGCAGTGCGCGGCGGGCGTTGCAGCGTCCCATGCCATACTCATAGACAACGTGCAGGCGCGGCGGCGGCGCGGGCGGCGGCGCGGGCGGCGGCGCTGCGGTGCGGCGAACCATCCGCATGCTCATTATAACGAGCCAGAGATGCGCCCGCGCCGCGTCTGCGCTAGACGCTTCGGCAACTAATAGTTAATCATTCATATGATGTAAAAGTCTTTAATGCGAGCGTCCTACCAGTAAAGACCTACAAAGCCGAGACGTGGACACTCACAGTGAGACTGATCCATAAGAAGTCGCTCAGCGAGTTATGGAGAGGGCTATGCGCGGAGTTTCTCTGAAAGATAAGATCCACAATGAGGTAATCTGACAGCGAACCAAAGTAACCGACATAGCCCATCGAATTAGCAAGCTAAAGTGGCAATGGGCTGGTTACAACTCTCGAAGGACGGACCACCGCTGGAGTAGACGTGTCCTTGAGTGGAGATCGCGAATCGGCAAGCGTAGTGTAGGACGCCCACCGGCCAGGTGGAGCGACGACCTGCGAAAGGCGGCCGGAAGAAACGGGATGTGAAGAACCGAAGACCGGGCTCAGTGGCGTTCATTGGGAGAGGCCTATGTCCAGCAGTGGACGACTACAGGCTGATAATGATGATGATGATGATGATGGTGTCAAATATACCAGAGCAGTAGTTTTGGATACACGACACAGGCGATTAAGTTGTGAAGTTGAAGGGCGCAGGTTTAGTCAAAGTAAATATATACGAGCATAAACCTTCACTCGTATTCATGAACAATGTTTGACGGAACACTTGGATAAGTAAGGCAAAATGTATCTTACCATTTTCTGCATAAATACCTTAAATGAATTCTTACACTCGCCTCTATTTATGTAGGGTCGAAAGGTGTAGTAACACTTGTAAAGCACGTCCCGCGTGTGACAAGCAGTTAATAACCGCAGCGTCTCGCCCGCCGCCGCCCGCCGCCCGCCCGGCAGGGGGCGCGCTTGCTTTTTGTTTATTCATTAACCTGCCGGCGAACTATAACACATGCACCGTACCCGTGGACCATGGTCCATGGCCTCTGCGCCACGCGTTGCGTCACCTCGCGACATAAACTTTGTCATACCGGACTTAATGACAACTAATAAATTTACCGATTTTATTTTTATACACAAAAAAGCAATTTCAGAAATAAAATAAGGCTTCGGAGCTTAGGAAGTGTTTGTCACGGAAATAATTGGATGTGTTTCTGTCATAATATTTTTAAAATGTTTACTTCAGCGTCCACACCTTACATCTTAAAATGTTACAATATGCATTTTGTAATACTTCCACGAAACTGATCTCTCATTGTTTCGATCTTTGACATGAACAAGACAGAAAAGTTTTTTCGTTAACAAAAATGTATAGACCTTAACCTAATAAAGTGCATTCCCTCCTAGCCGTGGATACCTTGCCGTGGATACCTTGCCGTGGATACCTTGCCGTGGATACCTTGCCGTGGATACCTTGCCGTGGATACCTTGCCGTGGATACCTAGCCGTGGATACCTAGCCGTGGAGACCTTGGTTCGCGTTACACATTACTTGGATATTATTTATATTAAGTACCATACCAGGATGATTTGCCGTAAACTGCAGTCAATAGTTGAACAGTCCCGTGCGGCTCGGCACCGGGCAGCCATTTTGTTCTAAACGGTGGAACAGTTGTCTGTCATCACCGCACTCCGCCGTATCACTGCAGTTTCCTGAGCAATTGCAGTTATTTCAAGCTGGAAGAAATGAATGATAGGAGGTTTGGAACTCAGTTAAAAAAGTAGCTTTAGTCCCGCCGCCATATTAAAAGTTAAAATTAGTTAATAAACTAATGCAGTTACATGTTTTAGGATATAACTGCATTAGTTTTACACAAACAGAGGAAATCTTAAATGGAATAATATCCTGCAAGTACTCATACATAATTAAATCACTCAATATTTTATTTCACACACTTCACACCACACTTGTCTTCATTCCACACAAATTCACACAATACCTACATCTCTTTAAACTCACCTCAATATACCCTACAATAATGTTTGCAAGATTTTATATTAAATAAGGTTATTTACTTTAGATTAGATTCGATTAGATAACTCTTTATTGTTTCACCACCGGCAAACATAATAACAAAAAGAAAAACAACAAACATAAAACTAAAGTATTACAATAGTGTGTTACTTTCTATGTAGTTAAATATAACCAATAGGAAGTACACATTAAATAAAAAAACCATTGTTAAAATAGGTTAAGTTAGCAGTTAGGTTCAATATAACTTTGCAAAAAATTCAGCAGCTCATTCCACTGCGGAAGGTAGGGTATTGGCTTCTAAGATACAGATGTATTACACACCTAGTTTAGAAGACAGGGGTCCAAATATTAAGCGTAGCCTAAAAGCCTAAAGAACAACATAATCTTGTTATGTAACCTAATTAGCTTTTAAATTAATTTTAGATGTTACCTTAATTACCCATGTTACATAAGGCTTCTGATTTAAAAAAAATGATACTTGGTCATAATAACCTCAAATGAGCTAGTTAGTTAAAAGTAAGAATAAATCAAGCTTAATTAAGATCACTTCCTAAAAGCTATCGATAGGTGCGCCGGAGTCGACATGCCGCCAACACGCCGCGCCGCGCCACCGCCGCGCCGCGCCTCCTACAATAAACATATTAATAGTCGAAGCAGGCTGCAGGAGAAAACGAGCGCCCCAGCTCATAAAAGCAATCATTCGTTGCACTCCTCGCGGAATGCAGCGCTAATGAGATCCGAAGATACCCGAAGATGGGCGAAGACGCCCGAGCGGCGATAGGCCGTAACGACCTAGAGGTACTAAAGTGGTAGTGGCTTTGGAGACCACCCGTGAGCTTTCATCAAACCTATGTATGTAATCAAATGACTACATAATTTAAGGCTTAACATTTAGGAATCTGTAATGGAGTAGCAATTGTTTTCCATGCTTCTACAGTGTGCTCGGAGCAACCAGACGCCCGACGCCCGCACAATGTATGTTATTGTACAGTGAAGTCATATAGAAATTATGTAGTGGAAGGATATTTATGTTCTTTGGCTTACTTGGTTTAAGACACACCTCCACCAGCTCGCACGTTGTTTTCAACCTATAGGTACATAATATGTATATTGTATCACTAGCTAAATCTCCCACAAGTATCTATTTCTTTGTATAATTCAAATGCACGAAAATCTATGAATTAATAAACTGATAAATATCGCAGACCTCATAAGTATCCTTTAAAATCTCGATAAATATGTAATGGACGCTTGTGACGGTCTCATTTGTTGAATTCGGTTGTTTCTCACGGGCCCGGTGTGGGTTACGAGACATTAATCCTAATTAATTCGTCGCGACTGCGTGCGGCGCGGCGGCGCGGAGCGAAGAAGAGCGGAGCGGAGAGGAGTGACAAACAACAGGTCGCACGCGGTGTGACTCATCTGTAGAGCACACGAAACGAGACTTGCTCAATTTTACCAAAAACATATCAAGTATTGGCAGGTTTTGTGTTTGGTGCTGTCATTTGTTTTGTTTTATCGATTTATCAATAGAGAGTAAACAAACGATGAAAATGAATGAGCCTTGTCGCGTTGCGGTAGCCGGCACACAATCAATGCCGGTATCTCTGTATCGTTGACGCGTACATTCCGCGCAGATCGTCCTTCCGTATTTGGCGTTCAATTACGCCACTTGGCAAAAACCAGCCATCTTCACTTCCCACCGCGACTCTACCGCCGCGCGCCGCGCCGCCATGCTCTGTCGCTCCACATGGCGCGGAATGCTGTCGCGCCGCCGATAGAGCGTTTATGCCAAAAGGAGAGCCTCAATCACCGCCTCTCAACGTCAAACGCTTGAACTAAGTGTTTATTAATTGATTCAATCATTGAGTTTCTCATAAAAACATGAGTTCGGCAAACATTGTGATTAAGCTCTTAGTTTACATTAAAGGCATTATCATAAATAATGTTATCGTTTCAGCTGTTTTAGTTACATTGTTATCGTAATGCCTACTATCATATACCTCTCACACTAATACATAATAAAAATAAAATTCATTTTTTTCAGACAACTTGGTCCATAGTATTTCTGTCCGTCTGTTTGTTACCTTTGCACGTTAGAACCAATCTTGATGAAATTTGACAAATCGCACGCTCATGGACTCGCAGGCAGCAGCTAGTACAATATAATACAACATCTTTAAAACTAAGTTAACTCTCGTTAACTAAGAAAAGTTGCAACACAATGTTTACAAGTTTAGAAATGAGTTCCACCAAGAGTTACATTAAGTTGTCGTTTATTGGCACGTGATTAGCAGCGACTCCACCCGGCCGGCGCGCCGGCGCGGCTGTGGCGGCCGGCGCGGCGGTGGCGGCCGGCGCGGCGGCGGCGGTCGGCGCGGCGGCGCGGCGCGGCGGTGGCGGCCGGCGCGGCGGTGTCGAGGTGTGAAACAGTAACACTTCATCGAAGTCCATAAACGTCGCGATCGGATTTAGGAGCCATCAACTGTAACGCGCGATAAAAACTCATCACACGATATTTTATTGTCTTTTGATAATTTCCCATAGAAATAAAACGTCGCCTTTAACGGTCGGCCATTGTCGCGCGATGGGTGTTCGTAAAACTATTCCTAAATCCTCATTTGAATTGAATCTCTGACAAAACATTGTAAAATGCGTAGTATTTGAATTTATGTCAGTCGTTCGATCGCATTCATATAATATATCGTGTTATGTTTCTGTTCATAATTTAAGTTTCTATGCCGTTTTTATTTTGTGTTTCATATTACATTATATTTTAAGTATCGTATAATATTGAGAACTAAAGTATACATACATGTTTTCTTTGTAAACACAGTCTGATCAAAAATAATACCAGTAAAAGGTATGTCATTATATTGAACAGAGTTTTCTCAGCTTGTATTAGAGCCTCATTAATTTTCTGACTCGTCACAAGTCCAGGACAATTAGTAGAAAATATTGCCTATATATAGGTATATATAGTTCTATAAAGTACAACCTGTATTGTGACTTGTGTAGTACAAATAAATAAAAGATAAATAAAATGGTTGCAAAAATTGTTTAGTCCTCCATACTCCAGCTAAAACTTGTAACTTTTGGTCATAGTGTGTGACTCTTATACGCATAGTGTGTGAGCCTTATACACATAGTGTGTGAGCCTTATACACATAGTGTGTGAGCCTTATACACATAGTGTGTGAGCCTTATACACATAGTGTGTGAGCCTTATACACAGATATTTCAAATAGATTAATTGTAGGCATACCTACAATTGAATAATCATCTACGTACTAAAATATTAGGGGATCGGACAGTAATCGAGAAAAAATCTAAAATGTAGTTAGAACGAATGTTCGTCGAACCAGAAAGATCAGTCAATCAATATTTTTGTGAAATAATAATGATTTATACTTTTAAATCAATAAATAATTCTGACATTTTTAATCTGTTCTTCATCTCAAACGAAACAACAATCACTGCGCATGACGTCATTTGTAGGCAAATGTCGTGAGTCAAGCTTGTGTTTATTTTACGTTTTTGCTTTTCATAAAATGTATTTTTGCTAATTTTTTCGTTCCATTACAACAATATAGTCCCCAAACTTCACAAAACGTATTAGAATCTCTTTGCAAGTTTTGTTTCGAAGACTGTCGTTTTCTACCTACATATGACATCACAAGTTTTGAGGTGACCTTTTGAAACATTATTTACATTTTATTTACAAAAATATTTGAAACATAATATTTAAACATAGTTTTAGGTACTTTTAGATCGTTATTTAATTAAAAAAGTATTTTTCATGGCTATATATATTCATTGTAGTTAATTTAAAACACTTTCTGAAACGTTGTCCGCTCCCCCATTGCGTAGGTATGCTAATTATTGTCCAGTTAAATGTAATAAAGCTGCTGCCCTGCACAAGAAGAGATCCGCGATACGTTCGTCGCACAACATTGCCGCCGGTAACAGTGAATGCGTGCCCGAAGGCGGGTTATTCGATAATTATGTTCTGTGTGGACAATCCGCTCAAATATTTATGGTAATTCCAGTTATAAATATGGGATTACAAATAAGTGCATTAATACCCCATTTGTAGGAGAATTAAAATGGTGTAGCGTGTCGACGAGCGCGGTCGGTCGGTCGGTCGGTCGGTCGGTCGGCGCGTCGCTCGCTCGTTTATAATGAAGACTAACGACGGGACACGTATTTATTTGTTTGAGGATGTTCTCGCATTAGCGGCTGTTCTATGTTTTATTCAGAGCCCGGTAATGTGGCGGGTGAGTGATAGTTACGAGCGGAGCGCGCACATGCGCACAGGCGCGGCGGCGTGACGGCGGCGTGACATTAGCGGCTGTTCTATGTTTTATTCAGAGCCCGGTAATGTGGCGGGTGAGTGATAGTTACGAGCGGAGCGCGCACATGCGCACAGGCGCAGCGGCGTGACGGCGGCGTGACGGCGGCGTGACATTAGCGGCTGTTCTATGTTTTATTCAGAGCCCGGTAATGTGGCGGGTGAGTGATAGTTACGAGCGGAGCGCGCACATGCACACTGGCGCGGCGGCGTGACGGCGGCGTGACATTAGCGGCTGTTCTATGTTTTATTCAGAGCCCGGTAATGTGGCGGGTGAGTGATAGTTACGAGCGGAGCGCGCACATGCGCACAGGCGCAGCGGCGTGACGGCGGCGTGACGGCGGCGTGACATTAGCGGCTGTTCTATGTTTTATTCAGAGCCCGGTAATGTGGCGGGTGAGTGATAGTTACGAGCGGAGCGCGCACATGCGCACAGGCGCGGCGGCGTGACGGCGGCGTGACATTAGCGGCTGTTCTATGTTTTATTCAGAGCCCGGTAATGTGGCGGGTGAGTGATAGTTACGAGCGGAGCGCGCACATGCGCACAGGCGCGGCGGCGTGACGGCGTCGTGACATTAGCGGCTGTTCTATGTTGTATTCAGAGCCCGGTAATAAGGCGGGTGAGTGATAGTTACGAGCGGAGCGCGCACATGCGCACAGGCGCAGCGGCGTGACGGTGGCGTGACAGTGGTGTGACGGTGGCTTGACATTAGCGGCTGTTCTATGTTTTATTCAGAGCTCGGTAATGTGGCGGGTGAGTGATAGTTACGAGCGGAGCGCGCAAATGCGCACAGGCACGGCGGTGTGACGGCGGCGTGACGGCGGCGTGACGGTGGCGTGACATTAGCGGCTGTTCTATGTTTTATTCAGAGCTCGGTAATGTGGCGGCTGAGTGATAGTTACGAGCGGAGTGCGCACATGCACACAGGCGCGGCGGCGTGACGGCGGCGCGACGGCGGCGCGACGGCGGCGCTACGTCATTACAAGCAATTCTTCTGAATGAGTATAGTGACACGTGTGCACGATGGGACCTCTCGTGGGGAAACCTTTCACATATTCAACTCAGATTTTAGAATTCATGTAAATAAGTGTTCACATAAACTGGACAGCAACGTAATTATTCTGTGGCAACGATGAACGAAGAACCATACCTACACTACCTAGTAGTAGATATATAGCCATTATAAAACATAGCCAAAAGACGTAGTTTGTCGCATTTTTCTAGGTGCATCTAGCTTGTCTGATGCTTTTCGTGAAGAAAAGTTTACGTTACGAAATCGCAACGACTTTTTTTAAATGTTCTATTTGTCAAATAGTGTTTCTATTAAATGTAATATAGATATTCTTCATAGAACATTTCCATTTTTCTAAAGAAAGTTAAAAAAGCTCAATCCGAGCTCAACCCAGCGCAATAAATCTCCCAGATGTCCAGTGGCGACACGAGATTTCTTTCTTTACATGTACCCAACCATAATTTGTAGTAAAGCCATAGAGCACGGTACTTAACTGTAAGTTATGACTTGTTTATTTGTTAATACGTCGGTGGAGCATACGTCATGATTACGTGGCCTTAAGAATAGGTTTAAAGTTAAAGGTTGTCATTACATTTTTTGGAAAGTTGGGCAGTTTACGTAACAACTAACTACACTAAAGGCCTTTTCTTAGCATTTTGCTTTAGGTACATTTCAAATCCAATTTCTGTTCAAAATCAGGCACTTGTGCGACATGCGAGTCGTCGCACCGCCGGCGCCGGCGCCGGCCGCCGTCGCGTCGGTCGGCAGTTCAAATCCCGCGGTCGCCTACACAAATGATTGTCTTAAGATATAATAGACCGGTTAATTTAGACATTCGAAGTTACATAAAATCCCAACAAGCTGAAAATCAGTAAAATTGGTCAAAACATAATTATAAACAATGTTTAAAAGTTCCCCATCATTCCCGTGTATGGAAATTTTTTTATTCAAGGTCAAAGGTCAAAAAAATAAGTTTTTCGCGATTTTCAGCAAAACGGTAAGTTTTATCATAAAAGTACCTCAGACAAAAATTGTAGGTCATAAAATTATCTATAAAAAATGTATCAAAACTTTTTTTCTTACGAGCCACCGTTTCTGAGATATAACGATTCAAAAAGTTATAAAAGTTGTTATCGTCATAATATGCACGGTGGCGTGGAAACGTGTGCATATTATGACGATAACGACTTTTATAACTTTTTGAATCGTTATGTTGGTCTAAATTGGCCGGACTATAATCTCACGCTAGAACGATAAAAAATATGTTGCGAAAAAATCGACACGTCAAGAATCACGAACAACATCCACCAACCCGCACTGGGCCAGCGGCAGCGGCAGCGGCGGCGGCAGCGGCAGCGGCAGCGCGGTACACTATGAGAACTCCACATTTTTGTCATATTTATTTATTTCGATACAACTTCTTTTTTATAATTTGATAGTTGTTTAGCTTAATTTAGATAAAAATATCATTTTCACTTTTCATTTTAAAATATGTTTGTACTTAACATTATACCTACGTAATAGTTTGTAATTAGTACATTTCTTTAGAAGAAGTCACTACCTCTTGAAAACCCGGTTTATACTAGTTCGAGAGCCTGTTATCGTGGTAATAATGCAGTGCTACGCAGTGCTTTTTATAGTATTAAAACTTCTGGGTGCACTGCAGTTGTTATGCTCTGCAATAATGTCTATTAAGTATGTCACAATAAATCATTATATCATATTTCATTCATTTCATTTGCACGCATGCGTTTAATTATACTATACAGTCATGATTGGTTGCTGTACCTTACTTAGCCAAGTGTCGTTTATGAATACGGGTGTGAGTGAGGGAAGCTTGCGCAGACGCAGGCGCTGCCGCCGCGCCGGCCCGCGCTGCGCCGGCCGCGCCCGCGCCGCACCACGCCCGCGCCGCACCGCGCCCGCGCCGCACCGACCTCCATAAATCGTGATTAGGAGATGCGCGTGTGTTTACTCTATAACTTACACGTGTCGACTTATTATGATCATAAAAGTTAAATCGTGTTCCCAAATAATAATACCTCTAGTTTCACGTCAAAGCTTTTCTATAAATATAATAAGTGACGAGACGAGCAGGTCGTGCACCCGACGGCAAGCAACACGCCTGCCCATAACAGTTGCAGCATTATATACCTACATAGATGTTTCCACCGCTGACTAAGACTCCGGTGGCTAAGTTGGTGAGAGGCAACCGAGGAACTTCGTCTGGAGTCGTTTCTCACGCACCCAAAACAGATTATTTTTGCTAAGACATGTATACAGGAAATTTAGCCAAAATAATACTCTCAATTTTACTATGAACCCCTCAAAAAACACTGGGGCACTATTTTTACACACCGGGCATAGATAGGTCTTTCCCATAGCACACCAGTGAGCCCGGTCGTAGGCTAACCTTCTCTAGTCACTACCAGTAGCCGTACTAGATGCTCTGCATATATCGTCGCCCATGTAGTTACAGGAATATATTGGCCTCCCCTTCGCCATTTATTTATATACTTTTTTTGAATGCACGTCATCAAAGTATTTAATTAAACTTTGATGACGTCCATCCCTCCATTTAACAATATATCAAACCATTAGGAACACTTTGAATTAAAATTGAATAGACAATCAACACACCACGGTTAATTACGTTAGGGATGGATGATGGCGTTCACACCGACGCGACGGCGACGCGACACTACACCGGCACGACACGTCGCGCGTCCGACACGACACGACGCCGACGCAACGGCGCGGCGCGGCGCGACTCGGGCGCACGTGCATATTTCAAATTGACCCTCATTGCTGGACAATGTCAAAGAGGATTAGAAATTGTTACGGTGGCTAATCAACCGCACTTAGCAGTTTAATTGTTAAATCCTCAGGGTTTCATTGTCTAGTTTGTCTTTATTACAATCTCTAAATCAATTTAGAAATTGTAATAAGGTTAGTAGGTTTCGTAGAAGAGGGTTTTGAACTTTTTGAAAGTGTTTTTTTACTGATTTTTATTACTGAGACATGTAAGCGTAGAGTATCAAAATAGTACGTTCGATAGATCACTACTCACTACAGACCTACGCTCATTTAAAGAGAAACACTGGCACAAGAGAATAAGTGAAAATATGTAAAAAATAACATAAATACAAAATAAAATGTATTACCATTTCATAGGCCAGTCCGACGATTGCCAAAAATTAATAATATCTTGTAAACGATCCAAAATGGTAGGACCTTAGAGTATATATAACTAGGTATATAGCGCGCGTATCGTACTTGTCGCCCAATGCGCAGCGTAGGCAAGTAAACTAGTGATGGGTAATAATTGTGCGCCGTGACACGGACACACGGCACCTATTGTTGTGTATGTATGTTATGTCTTGTGTACCTATAAGTGTCATTTTAGTAAGTGAACATTATTTATTTTAATGTATGAATGTATAAGATGCATGTGTAGTACCTATGTGAAATATGTATGAGATATGAAATAAGAACGTCAAAGTGATGCGTTTACCAAAGAGCAGCATTTAATTTTTATTTATATAGATTACTAGAATTTTAAATCGCAAGCGCAGATAATGTGCCGGTGTTAACTATTGCTCGCCATACTCATCTCATAACAAACATCATTATCGAATAGGCCGAACGCGTCACATCACTATTTGATGTGTCGGCAATCTTAGCGGGGTTGCGGGGCAGTGCGGACGGTACGTGTAGCCCCGCGTCTCACGTCTTTTTCACCCCCGCGAAACGAAATGAACTTTGAACTTAAAAGTATTAAAAATTGGCTTACCGGTGAAATGTGATGTTAGAATTCTGTTTGGTGTGTTTCCGAGTATCGTTTTTACAAGGTGTTATTGCACATTTAACCATTTTTTTAAGATAAATAGAGCTAAGAACTGGGCAACAACGGGCGCTCACACTGCCAGTACTCGTAAGACTATTAGCGCTTATGGACAAGACGATGCCATGTTCTCACCCGTGCCTACTGTTCCCACTTAGGAACACGCGCTCTATACCTAGTAATGTATACTCTATGGGTAGGACATACATGACGGTCCAGTCGATGCACATTTAATCCCCACTTTGTTTGATCCATGGCGTATGAATCACCCTGTACCTGTATATTGCAAGCCACAAAATTTTCGAGAGAAAGGTTTACACTCGAGTGGATTTGTATGGACGAGTCAAGTTGCGGCGGACGACGAGAAAGCGCGTCTCTCTCGAGTAGTAAGTACCTAAGTTCTATAATCTCGCCGGCCATATTTCAACGTATCTGACTCATGAGGCAGATTTGACAAATGACATGTAACTTGTACTCCCGGCCCTTCATCACCCTCCGGTTAAAATATTTAAACTAATAGATAGAGCAACACCTACCAGACACGTAGAGATTACAACTATTTATGGAACATTACGTACGCCCAGGGTTAAGACTACATAAATCAAGCATTAGAACTGACAGAGATAAGTCTGAGCGCATGTATCGACTCTATCGACTCTATCGGCCGGGGAGTACAAATTGTTGTTGCTTTGTAGCGAGGTAAATATTATGTAAAGAGCCAATGTGGGTTCTTTTGGAAAGAGCCGGCGCCCACTGCGAGCGACGCGACGCCGACGCGACGCCCGCGGGAACTTGAATCAAATTAAGTAAACAATATTATCAGATTATCAGATGGATGGACCTAGGTATGTAGGTACTAAAATTATATTATGCTATATATAGGTCGACGGTGCATAACCAGTTCTTTTCAAAATCAAAGCTGTATTATGTTATACTGTGTACATGCATGTGGTACGGTATTCAACGTGAAGGCCCATTTACGCCACCACCGTGAAATAGCGGTTAACACGCGAGTTCACTAACTTTTTGTATGAAAATTTATATAATTAACCCGAGACTAACACGCCATTTCACGAGCGAAAGTACGTCTAAGTATCTCAAAGGCCTATACAAGCAGTGGCCGACAATCTTAGGAATATGCTCGTTGGTTGCACTTAGTGCGCGGGCGCGGGCGCGGGCTCACACCCTCTTGAACTTTCATAAGCCACCGATGACGCGGTGCGGCGGCTGTAAATTAAGTAAAAATGAAGCCGCAAACATATTTATTTTGATGAGGCGACGCATCACTTAACTATACGGAAATGTGACGTGTCTTCATTTGCGACTTGGATTTGTGCTCCGCCTATAAGGCACATGTCGGCCACCCGGTCGGTGCCCGGTCTCGGCGCGTGATCCCGTGTGATGTCGCGGTGTGCACTTGCCGTAATGTAGCTAGGCGCGCTACAACTCGCGCGGTATCGCGCACTCGCGCGTCGCCATGTCAGCTGATCTCGGCCCTGCGCTACTGCACCAGCTCCGGGTTTACATGTCGGACATGCAGTCATTAGAGCTGTACAAGAGCACTAGCTCTCCAGGTTAGATTTACATTACCACCAATGAATAGAGGATGTAACAATTGACTAATGAATACCGGCCGTTAGTTTGGATAGTTCAGCTTCAGACACAATTTGAGTTAACTTTATTTATAGCGTTTTGTTACAAGTAGACTGCAAGTTATTGTGTAATCAGAAGTAATCACGACCGATGTAGGTACCAGGGCATGCAACAACGGAAAGTGTTCAACTCCGGAACTGAGATCCGATCCTGGAGACCCGATTCCGGAGTTGATATCGGAACTGGCAATTATTAAAAAAAGTTATTTTACGAGTATAATCAATATGAGCTACATCATATTTCTAATGTCTCAGGTATACTAACGTTCAAAATATTTTTTTATATCTTATAATAATCAACATTTTCAAAAACATTATAACTAGATTATCAACATAAATTGTATAGAACAACAGCCGTTGATTAGCGCCTTCGCGAAACCGTGAAACATGTTTTCTTCTACAATAGTTATGTACTTCTGTAAGTAATATTATTGACCTATTCTCGAACCGTACGGCAGACCGCGCCAGGAGCGAGATACATAGGATTATGTGATATTTGCGAACAGAAAAATAATAGTTTTCTAAAATTATTCAATACTAAAATTCCGATATGAGGCCTCTCGACTACGGAATCGAAAAAACGCAAAATCCGTCCGGAATTCCGAAATGCATAGAGTACGTACACTACGTACACCTTCTAATGAAACATTAAACATGAAAGTATTTTCAACCCCTGACTTTGAATGCATTTTCATAAACTGTTCAGAAACTGGTTGCAAGTGTCGATAATATTCATAAAGTCATCTCATCTTGTAAGCATTCCGCAATCGGATGCACAACCGCATCAGGCAGCCACCGCACTGTTTGCCCAACGGCTGTAGCCATTGTATTGTACTGCACAATAACAGACAAATGAGCGATGGTGCAGTGCACGGCGCGGCGGCGGCGCTCGCGACGCGACGCTCGGAGACGGGGATTAATGGAATCGACACCACGTCATTAATCCCACGCCGAGAGACGTCCCGCCGAGACCTCGACAATTGGATTAGTAGAATGGCCCTTGCGTCTTGTGCCAACGAGGTTGAAATCCGCATCAGATACCTACACGGAAAGAAGAAAGCAGTTGTCCACATAGCAATATACATAGCGTCTAAGCACAACCTTAATCTTTTTTGACAGGTCTTAGGCAAAACAGTCGCTTTGCTACACTTAAAAAAGGAAATATCATAAAGGACTCAGAGTAAAAGGATGACTGTTGACTTGACCAAAGAAAACTAAATATGACTTGACGTTGATTACGTTACGTACGTCGTCATGCTGTCATGTCTTGTGGACTCACATCACGCGAGGTTCCGTCGGCCGTTCTCCCTGAATCCATTCTCCAAACATAACAGATAGACATCGCCGATGGAGGCGAAGGCGCTGAAATTCATTAGATTAATTAAGTTAATGCTCAGTGCACGCTCGCGCCGCCCCGCGCCCCAGCATGCCGCCTGGCGAGCGTCCCCGCGCCCCCCGCACCCCACGCGGCCGCCCGCGCCGAAGCACGAACGACACACTTTAAAGAGCTTTTCTACTCAATCTGGAGAAAAGTAATCCATTTGTTCAATAACATTAAAGCGAAGTGGATTACATTGTCTTCCTGTAATTTGATCCGCTTCTATCTACCTAATTATCTAGCTACTTGGATGGTTTTATTATATTAAGTTTTGTTTTGTTTTATTATATAAGAGTAATTCACAAGGAGATTTACAGGCAGGTGGAGCAGCATTTGTTCAATGAGCAGCATGGGTTTCGGAAAAAGAGGTCAGTCAACACAAATCTTCTCACAGTCGTTGACTACATATCGGCCCGGTTAGACCGCGGAAGTCAAGTCGATCGTCGTCCTTTACTTTGACTTCATAAAAGCGTTTGACCGAGTCAACAATGATCTGCTACTCAGGAAGTTGAGTGCTTTTGGATTTGCTCCGGGGCTTTTCAAACTTATGGCCGATTACCTACGCGATCGACGGCAATATGTGAGATTGGGAATGTATGAATCTGCTCAGTATCATACAAGGTCGGGAGTTAGTCAGGGATCTATACTCGGACCTCTTCTCTTTATCCTAATGATCAATGATCTTCCCGCTGTCATCAGACATGCCAAATGTCTTCTGTACGCAGATGATCTGATCATATTGATCTTAGAAATAAAGTCCGTGGAAGCTTCAAAGTGATGTAGATGCAATCTGTGAGTGGGGAGCAGCAAATAGAATGTATTTCAATCCTTCTAAATGCTATACCATGACTTTTGGTAGAAAGTGGCACCCTATTGAATTTCAGTATAAGTTAAATAAGTACTTGTGCTATTACCAGATGTACAGCTATGAAGGACCTGGGTGTCACTTTCGATCGAAAACTCACTTTTCACGATCACATAACCGCAGTTGCTATGGAATCCTTCAGAAGGCTAGGTTTCGTGTTGAGAAACTCGCGAGATTTTGAGGGTGACCGTGTCATAAGGCTCGTCTTCGGGGCGCTCGTCCGAAGTAAGCTTGAGGCTAGCTCGTGTGTGTGGCACCCGTACGGAAGTACCTACACTTTATTAATAGAAAAGTTGCAAAAAGCTTTTCTTCGCTTATTGTATAAGCGAATATATAGTTACTACCCATATATGTACCCGACAAAGTTCCTTTTGGGCTGCTTAGGTTATAATTCGTTAGAAATCAGAAGAGTTTATGACCAGTTGACTACCATGTGCAAGATCCTCCATGGCAAAATTGATGCCATTGATCTCCACGATGAGCTGTCAAGGTTTTCAGTGCCGAATGATTTTCTATCTATCAGAGAAGCCAGGAAGCCCAAACTATTCGCAGTGCCGCTTAGTAGGAGTGTTTCTCGCGCCCGCTCTCCTATTCCCAGAACCCTCTCTGTGCTCAATGCCCTCCTAGACGCAAGACCAAATTGTGATCTCAACGTCACTAAAAAGTGTGTGCGAGCTTTAGCTGGCTTACCACCTTGGGATTCTGGAAACAGCTAAATACGTAAAGTACAATCCACACCTTTTTAAAACTGCCCGAGATATTTATCCTCGGAATACAAGGAATCCAGATAGAATTGTTTTGCCAAATATTCCAAAAACCCAAATGTACTATAAACATTGTTATGCAATGTGCGGACGCATATATAATGCTATCCCGAAGGATATAAAGGAGTTGCCTGTCAGTAGATTTAGGCGAAAACTCAAACTGTGGCTACTGAATAAATGTTTCTATACTGTCTCGGAATTATTCAAATAGAAATTATCAAATTGTTGACATGTGAAATTTATTTAGCTAATATGACATTGTAAATGAAATGACATTGATATAATTTAATTTACATATCGTTATTTAATTTGTCATGGTTAAATTAATTCATTCGAATAATTACAAATTTACTTATTTATTAATCTCTGGCAATTGTAATTGTATTAATTATATAATGTGTGTTTAATAGTATTAATATTTAATTTTTTAATTGTATTAATGTTATAATATTTGCACGCCTAGATTGGCCAAGTACGGCAGTTTCTGAATCTGATTGTATAACATCTCCTCGGTACCTGTATTTTATGCAAATAAATTAATCTTGAATCTGTTTGCGGTTGAATGGAAGGTGATTCTGTCGGAGTGCTTAGAGTTCTGCGAGATGAATGTGCAATACTTTTTTTGTTGTAATTTATAATTTTAAAATAATATGTTGACATTTTAATAATATTTTATTAATTTTGACTGACATAATCTGTAATTTAATTTTTATTATCATTTAATTATTGTTTGACATATTTTTACTTTTTACTTTATTTTTGCTGTATTTTAGACTAATTTTATTAGGTAATTGGCTAAGGCCGTCTAATAAATAAATAAATATTCCTCTAGAGTGTTTTATTATGTCCATCTTATTTTAGATCTTAGTACATTGTAATTAGCCACAACGGTTTATTACTCAAGCAACTTTGCGAGGGAAAAGAATCAGAATGGTATGTATGGTATATTTATTTCGTTAATTTGCTGGCTCAGTAAGCATAGCAAAGCTCGTCCAATAAATCGTCGAATAAATCTCCGCGGGTTGATTTCTCCTCGGAACGCTATAATTGCATGATCTCCGTCCACTGCCGACGGCGGCGACCACTGACGCAGCGTTTCGCTACACTTCTCAGCACTTACTTGAGTTTAATGTGTTATATACGAGTACGAATAGGTGAAGTTATCTGGAATTTGCTATATTTTCTCTACCTAAGACCAACAAGTAGGTATGCATATTTAAAAAAAACCGACTTCAATGTGACTTCGAAGTTCAAGGTCACAAATGGATGACATTTAGGTACATGGTACCACTTCGTAGCTATACTGAACCCTAAGCAAAAATATTTTTTTCAAATCGGTTTATAAATGACGGAGCTCTGAGGTAACAAACATAAAAAATATATACAATCGAACAGAGAACCTCCTCCTTTTTTTGAAGTCGTTTAACAAAATACATCAAAGTCGTCGATTCTTTCTGGTCCAATATCGTAGTGTCGTTTCCCATCACGGCGCGGCACAGCTTATAGTGATGTCGAATGGCAGTTGTTACGAACACTGTCCGGCTGCAGTGAATTAAGAACTGTGTAAAGTGCCAGTCCAGTACCTACATGCTTATTGACATTTGAAACCGGGTAATGAACCTCAAACCGACAAGTTTATTTATCGCTGTAAAACACACGCCGCCGCCGCCGCCGCGCCGCCGCGCCGCCGCGGACGTACCAACTGATGAAATTAATTAGAAACAACTACACGACTTGTTTTTATGCGCCCATTGTAAATTGATTAGCCGGAGCGGAGCGGAGCGAATACGAGTTCGGTAACTCGAAATATAATTAGGATTGCTCGATATCTAGGTATAGTGAGGTTGGTAGATTTTTATAGATATCTATTTTAAATGAGTCTGACAAAACTAGTTTATAAATTCGCCGCGCGCTGTCTACTCCTCAATAAATCAATCGGCCCGGTACATATCATTTTATCATCATCATTAAATGAAGTGCCGCTCGCTCTTACTCGTGTTTCACGAATTCCTAAACTAAAATCTTAAAAAATGGTGATCACATTTCCAATTAGATTTCGACACAGCATAACAGTCATAGCATGTGTCGGTCGCGGACACTCGGACACTCGACAGGTTTATCTCGGAGTGAATATCTCAGATTGTCAGCAACAAATTCGAAAGTGGTGTTCTTTCGGAGATATCTGTTCAGTTCCATCGGCGCGGCGCGAGTGCGTATCTCTAATTAACATCGCGCTGATCGATAGTCCAAGTGTTGCCTATTTATCGATTACTTTTAATTGACAGGTGCGATTAGGTGCAACCCTAAAAGTCGAGTCCAAATTGTAAAGTCCAATTAAAGATGAGATAATCTAATCGAGAGGTCGGACTCGGAGGATCTCTAGCAACCGCGCCCGCACCGCGCTCGCACCGCACCCGCGCCGCAGTCGTAGGTCGTAGCCGCGAGACCCGCTGGTTGCTGCCTGAGCATTTCATCATTATCACTGCGTACTATGATCATTCAAGAAATTACTTCGATAAAATGTATAATGTAATGTTACAAGTATCGGTCCTCGCTATACTTTACTTACAAACCTATCACCGTATTAAACGCGAGCGGCAGCAGTTCCGCGATTGTATTACCGTAGTATTTTCTTTCACTAAAAATGACTCTACAGGAACACTATTATTCTTTTGAGTCAGTTTTATTGAAAAGACACAAGATTTCAAATTATAATAAAGACATTCAAAAGAAACCATATAAATACCCTAAAAGAATTGAAACTTAATATTAAAATGCAACAATTAGAGACAAGTGTAAGTTCAAGTGCAATTAGTTCCGCACCACCGACATGCGGCCACAGAGTCGTAGGTATACATACCCCCCGCGATCCGGCATTATATAGGGCGGCCTTCCATTGTCCGGCTATTAGCGAGCGACGCGACGCACGCGACGGGCCCGCGACGGCAGCCGCAGCGCCAGCGTCGAGTGGCGAGGGGCGCGGGGCGCTTGAACAAACAACTGATTACAGACATGAGGGTCAGTTTTTTTATTAAGCTAGGGTAGTGTTCCAGCTAAAGCGATAGTACATGTGTGTGATCTTTTCAATCCTATTTTTATTTAATTTATGCAATTTATTATAAAATATCTGCAGAACTTGGGTAGGTATTAAGAAGATAATAATGAGTTATAATGAAATGCAGAGCAATAGTAATTGTAATGACAACACAATTAAATAACTAAATAACTTCTTTAACAAACTCGAAGCTACAAAATACTTCTTATACCTATTATAAATGTGAAAGACTAGGTGGGTGTCTGTGTGTGTAAGGGTGTAAGGGGTTCGTGTATGTGTGTTTTTACCGGTTTTTGATGAAATTTGGTATTAAGATACTTTAAGTCCTGGCATAGGACGTAGGATACTTTCATCCCGGTAAACCGTTCCCGAGAGAAAAACTATAAATCGCATACTTACTACTTAGGTGAAACGCACGGCGCAGCTAGTGACATAACATATCTTCCAGCACTGTAGAACAGCCCCTAATGAACTTTATTCACGTGGTGTGATTCGCACAGCTGTGCGCGATCATACAACATTTTCGATGGTCAAAAAAACAATAGAATGCAGCCCCCTCGGATTACTGAGGTTCGAATCGATCTGACACTCATGACACGATTGATACGGATATTTCAGTTTGCATGTTGCGCAAATTAACTCGGTCGAAAACGAGCTCTTCTTTGATGAAAATTTAACAGTTTATTGTCCGATAAGAATACGTTAAAGCTCTGGCTTAGCCGTCGTTCTGTCTCATGTTATCAATTTATTTATAAGTTAACACATCGCACGTTAATAATAATTGTATGGTAGGTACCTAAGTATTTTCTTTAAATAAACGCCGCCCGAGGGTCAATTATTTGCAGACGAGTGATACACACTACGTTTCATTTCCATAAAAAATATTTAGTAGGTACTGCTTTTGTAATACAATCTATTTTAACACTCACTTTTAAATTTTTGTGTTACAATATTAATTTGAAAACAAAATAAATGTTTTGAAAGCGGAATCCTGAACCTTCAATGTCTTACAACGACATGCCGTTGTAACACATACATTCCAATAACAGAGGTTTCAAGCACGCGTGGCCTGGGTGGTATAGTCGATGCTAAGTTGGCCTTTCGAGAGCATACAGACTTCATTACCAAAAAGGGATCACGCCTAGCGAGCTTTGTAACCAGGCAATCTAACTATTTAATATATTTTTTATTATGAAAATATATTTTTTTCAAGAGAAATCTTGTTGAACATCAAAATATCCTTCGTCGTTAGAAATTCAATAGAGAAACTGATTTATCGGATCGATAGGTGACAGGAAGAATTCTTCGTTTAATTTAATACTTAAAACTAATTCAGTTGTTAGGCCAAGACTCTTATTTTATAGTAAAGGTAAATAAGTAGTCCATTATTTTATATCTACTTAAAATTAATAACCCTAGGGTGCTCGCGCCTTAAAATACTCTTTGAATGGTCGCGCGGGTCACAGGTGCCACCCACTACGATGTAGCTTTTTGTAACAAATCTTATGTGATACATGTGAAACAAGAAATAATAGTATAAATCAACTTTATTTCTTACTAAATTCTTTAACAAAAGTCAACAATTCGCTTTATTTATTATAATTACAAACGAAATGCAATCTTCTATAAAATCGACATATTTTGGACCTATTAAATCAAACAGTCTTAAATTCTTAGGAACGCAGTTATTTGGCAAAATAATCGTCTTTCTATATTGTTCACGAACCGTTCGTTCCTATTATATAGCATTTCCATCGCAGTTGGGGCACACTATAATTTGGTGATCTGGACAAACACGCCTATTACACTTTCCACATTGTTTGCGAGTACTTCGGTCTCTTGCTCTACTGCAGAAGTCACATCGTCCTTTTCCACCCCGTATAGGCATAGTGGGTATTCTGGCAGTCCGAGAAGAAGCCTGGCTTTCAATTTAATAGACCTGGGTATATTTTCTTCTATTATAGACATATCGTGTAACGTCGACGCCATTATAACCTCTAACAATACATAAGTTTGTTCTTTTACTTCTTGAGGCACGCGAATTTAAAAGAATTTGGTCGAAAACTGAAAATTTGTTGTCAAACAAATGAAACAACAAAGTAGTTAATAACTTGCATGAAAATATGATTGAGTTCCACTCGCGATAGTATGGCTTCAAAACTTCCTTAAATGGTTGCGCGGGTGACATGCGTCACCCACTTACTTAATAGGTGCACTGAAAAAACGTCAATGCGCCCAGTACATTGACGCGCTACTAACGAGTGGTACGTTTCAAGCTCGAGGAATACCTGAGAAGGCGAGAAGCGTTCAAAACATATTCGACTATCTTATACCCTGGGTGACATCCCCCGCGCGAACCCCCTAATGATAAATACGCCCAACGATCACATTCTTACATCCTGGCTCCTAACTAGGATCCCCTGTATCTAGGGAACCAGGAACTATTAGGACCATGGTCTCACAACTCCAAGGCACGAAACAAATGCTTGCGTATTTTTTCTGTGCGCAAAAATTTGTCCTGTCGCGAGATCGAACCCGCAACCTCGGTTGTGTATGAGATTTGAGCCAAGTGCCAACCTGCTAAACCACTACACCACAGAGGCTGTCTATAATAGTAACTATAATAGTGTCAGCGAGAACATCGAGCTTCATTACTCTGGCAATGAAACAATGTGATCATTAGGTCGTCATCATCACCTCGCACACACATCATGTGACGTATCAGGAGGCAATCAAACGCAGTCGCCCGTCGGTCGGCGGTCGTCCGTCGGTCGCTTAATCGTCAATTAAAGTGAAAAATTGACGGCGCAAAGCGACAAATTAGCCTCGAGTCGGCTCCACGGAGCGATCGGTGTGATGTAGTGTGATGATCGCGCGTGATCGACGCTTTATCGGCGGGTGATGGAGCCCGCGATCGGCCGCGCTCGCGCTCTGGAGTTCTAGCGCGTTGGTACCAACTTTACTGCGGAGACCAGTACTCTATGTTATTGTCATTATGCGCAATCATATCTATGGTATTCTGTTGTACATATCCGAAGCGTTTCTTTTGTTTATTGTCATTCATTTTTGCAGGAGGCTGAAAATTATCGAAAAGTTTTCTTAAGCACTCATTGACAACTTTTGTTGCGTATTTAAAAAAAAGGTAAAAATAAAAAAATGAAATAAAAATCATTTATTCAAGACATCACTCATTTCGTATTACAGATTATACATAGATGTGTTGCGCTTGAGACGCAGCTCCTGGAGCTAATTATCATTTCTACAACATCACAAACAAAACCTACACAATACAGTTGGTCTTTACTAAGTAAGTCTCGACGGCGCGGGCGCTATCAGGTCATCCGATAGCGGCAATGATGTTGTCGTCGCAAAGCAACGCCGGTGGTCGCTTCTCTCTCCCCCCTCCCTGCCTCACCCCTAACCCCTGCCCCCGGCGGGCGCGGCGCCGGCGGCTCGGGGCTAATGGGTCGGTAATTGGCCATTGATTTGGTATTGTTCGATCTAGCGACAGCAGCTACTGTAACTTCACCTGCTGAATGACATAATTTCAATGCACCTGTGTTAGTACAAGAGCAGAATTAATGCAGATGAAGCAAAAACTTGTCCGAGGCCTCAAATCAACGAGTGTCTTAATGTTTTCAACAAATGATATTTAGTTCCTCTCTCACTCCTGGGTGATCCCGAGCTTTTTGTTGTTTGCGAATGTATATGCTGCGACGAACCGCACGCCGCCGCCGCCGCCGCCGCCGCCGCTACGTGACTTTTTGCTCGCACGCACAATAGCAAAGGCAATCAAAACGAGCTCACATTGTTGGTCCTTCGAGCCAAATCGAATGTGGCATTCAACATTTTCAAAATGGTGGGTAAAGTTTCAGATTTCAGCGCGCATTGTGTGCTGTGGCGCGTGCGGTGGTGACCAATGACCGCCGCGCCGCGCTGCGATTGGTCGTGATTGCGACCGAACGACGCGACTGGCGTGACAGGCGCGATTTCGCGCACAATTTGTTCCGCGAGCGTTTGATATCGGAGCAATATGCTGCTTAATTGAGACCACGATCTAGGAACAATAGATTGTTCTCCAGGTTCGTTTACATTGTTAAACCATTGTTATAAGATAAAAAAAAACAAGCTGCGTGCAATGAAATGACTTGAAAAAATTAACATGAATTACCTATTAAAATTATAAAAGATTATTTTAAAACTACATAACTGTAAATACTCATTAATGGAATTGAATCAGGCATATCCAAAATTATATAATTATAACGCTTATTTTAAGCAAGAATAGCGATCAAAGAAATTGTTAAAGTCAATGAAAAATCTTTTGAAGAAATAATTCATTGGTCCCTCGGGTCAGGGGTGTCGTGTGAAAGAAGCTGATCACCATCAGCTTTACAATAAATATTTACAGCTCCATTTGAAGTAAATAAACTCTTATGACTCAAGAAATAGAGCGCACACGTGAGGTGAACTTATTGTGGTTTGTTTGTTTAAGCAGCAAATCGAGTTAAGTATTGTATAGTTGTTCGCTCCGAGCACGCTCTGAGCCGATCGAGAAATAATAGATTTAATTAAAAATGTAAGAGGAGCTGTCCGTGGCCATTATTCGCTTGTTATTGGACGCAGCGATTTAATTAGCTTCCTTGTGTTTGTGAAACGAGCGCGAGTGAGCGACGGCGACGGGCTGGATTAATGGACGCATGTGGCCATTGCGTCGATATCTCCGAATGATTATACCTACACAAGTTATAGTACCAATAGATGTATGTTTGTAATCATTTGAAAGATGTGGTGCGATAGTTTTCCATAAAAGCATGTGCCCTTAACCTTAGCAATCATCATTAGAAAAATGATGGAAGAACATTTTGACAAAATTTAGTGATACGCTTTTTCGATTCGCTCTAGATAAGATCGCCACAAGTCTATTAACGTCGAGTGAAATAACAGTTCATACAATTCGAAGCAGAGACCCGTTGTTGCCGGCTAATTACCGCCAAACGTCCACGTCGCATCGTCACGCTTCCGTCACGCTGTCGTCACGATTTCACGCGTCGCGTCGCGTGTCATTTCCTCCACTCCACGCTTTTTACTTGTGTTATCTTTTGTTTTTGTTATCTGATGAGAGGAGAGGCGTCTCCGTCAGCGGCGCCGCGCCGGTGGTCCAGCGGAGGTCCGCGGCCCGGTGCCGGTGCGCGGTGGTGCGCCGTTTTGTCACTGTCACCGGAGACAAACGAGCGTGGGCGGAGACAGGTCTATTTTGATTTTTTGAGCTCTAGCGAGACTTGAAATGATTGAGGCTATGTGCGCAATCGATTTTAAGTTAGTTGATACGACGTTTGATAATCTAATGTTTCGTGGAAACTACAGTACTTTATTAACGAGAATTATGCTGGTTCTAGTATTTTGTTATCTAGTGGAAATGTGATTCATCTTGTATGTCATCAAAAACATTTAATTTCAATGGTACGTACTAATTTTGGTAATGTTATTTTGTAGTTGGTATAGCGTGGCTCTGCACTTGCGTTGCGACAGGTTGCGCAGGCGCAGGTCACTCGGACGCCGGCTACATGCGCGCTAATGAGCGGCGCATGTCGCGGCGTGCGTCACGCGGCGGCGCGCGACCAATTACTGCGCGTGAGTGTGCGCCCGCCCTTACGTCGCTGTCAGACGATCGGCTAATTGTCACGACCCGATGCCCGATGCATGATCCCAGACCCATGTATATGTTTAATTTGTTACTCGACCCCAAGCAAAACAAATACAGACTTAATGATGAAAAATGAAAATGAAAATGAAAATTTATTGTTAATCTGATGGAGAATAATATTTAATTTCCTAAGCGTGTTTGAACCGGTCCATCAATTCAATTCATCATTGCCAACTTCTACAATCAACAATCGCTTTCAAAAACTTTCCAACAGTAATACTAAACCTGCTACAAATTTCAATTACCATCAATAAAAATTACCAAATCGTCTGCCATCATTCATAATGTGTAACCTGATATAAAAGTGGTTAGATACATTAAGCGGTTCGATTTCCGCTATATTTATTAGCATCTTCGCACGGCACAGATAAAAGACGGATGACCGCAGCCAGGGGAGCGGGGGTCAGTCTGGCCAGTGGCCAGTGGCCAGAGTACCGTCGGTTCACGACTGGATGCGTTTAGGAGAGAAAGCGTGTGTGACTATAATTGGGCCGGCTACCGCTAGTATAAACTTTGATAATGCGGAACTAGGTCATAAGCGACAGCAGGCGAAAAAAATTTTCACGTGTCGATGTAGTATTGGAGATTTTATTCATAGTTTGAACGCATGATATAAAATGTTTTAAATAAAGTAGAGGTGATATAATGACAATGCTATTTAGTAGGTACATGTCTTTTGTCTTGCCTTCTTTTGCCTAACTTTGCCTCATCTTACGTTAAGGACTTCACAAGTTACTAAAAAAGCTACGAGAAAGATCTTTGAGACCGTGTTTTTTATTTCCCGCTTATCGCGTCACTCATCCCAGTGTCCGCCACCTCCCCGCTGCGCGCCGCTCGACGGACGCTGGCCCACGCACTACAGAAACACTATTTAATTGTCGCCACAAGTGGGCCACTTGCAGCCGCGCCGGCCGTTGTAAATACTTTTATTATCGTGGTCAAACTGTGCTCGCAGTTGTAAATACTTTAATTACGACTGGATCTCTCCACGAGCGTGGGCTCGTAAATCGAGCGACAAGAGGCGACGCGACGCGACGCAGCGGCTTTGTCGCGCGTTTCTCGTTAACGACCGCATGTCGCTGATTTCGGGAATTTTACTCCAGCAATTGACATAATTAAATTGTAACTGTTTCTACTAAACATGTTGATTGTATATTTTGACTGCGACCAAAACAATCCATTAAGATGTACCTCTACTACTCGTAATCTAGCTAACGGAAATCGGGTTTATTTCTGTTTTATGTTTTTTGACGTGATATGCTCGTATACGTATACCTATAATGAAGTTATTATAATGTATCTGATTGCGGTGCGGTCAATGCTAACAAGATATAAGGGATCTGAAGATCTCAGCTATTACCGCTCGCCCTCCATTCAACCCGCGATTGTAGTGTAGCCGTTTGTTGGATGCCAGCGCATCGGCCGCGCCCGCGCCGCGCCGCGTGGCGAGAGGCGAGGAAAATTCACTGAACATGCTGGAAGCATTACTGTGTTCCAGTTTGAAGGGCGTTGTAGACAGCGAAATTACTGGGCATTATGAGATTTAAGAGCTAATTGTCTCAGGTTGACGAGCGCAGTGCAGCGCCGCGCAGGATTTTGCGAAACAAAGTTCTGGGTGTCGCAGTTACTGTTATGGGCAGGCGTATTGCTTACCATCAGGCAAACGACCAGCTATCCTCGTCACTCAGTTGCTTAAAATAAAATGGAATAGAATAGTTTAGTTTCCGCGGGGATTTGCGGACTTCGGAGATGCGCATCTTGAACGGTGGCGTAATGAAACATGTTATTGCACGACTCTCACATTATTTATTTGAAGGCAGACGCCCGTTACACTTACAGTACTACAACGAAAGCGTGTGAGCCAATCACATGTTAATGTCAATAGGCAGGTACAAGTATGGAAACAGTTAAAAGGCTGACATTAGCGCTGTCGTTTGTTACACAAGGTAAACACAGAAATAGTTTCCGTGATTTTACATACTGACTAAGTATTGTAAGTATAGATCGACGCACTGTTCATCATCAGCGACGTGGACGGAGTCAGTAGGTAGTGTCTAGTCCACTCACGAGAGATTTCAATAAATTCGCGTCTTAAAATTATGCAAACATGATGTTCTGTGGCGCAACTCATTTATTGTACGTCGGGATATAGATAGCTTTGAACTTTGAGTTGAACAATGAATCTCAAGCATTTAGTAGAGGTACCGTCGCATCGAAGTATGTTATCTCTAAACAACATTATAAACAACTCCGGCGCACAAAATAATCATAAATACCTACTCCTGAAAGAAAAGGTCTACCGCTTGATACGACGAGTCTGAACGAGTAGAGTGTTTGTTTACCGAGTGTATGCAGTGACAATAACACACTTTGTTGCTTTGAAATAAGGCTTGTTTTTACAAAGCCATTTGAGCACCTATTTACTCATTATTTTTTAAATATAGAACAATGCACAGGTAGGTAGTTAAGTTCAAACAAAAATTAAAATGTGGTCGAGGAGGTCAACAACTATAACGTAACAATGGAACAGATTAATAGTGCTTATGAAGGAAAACCGACCGACTTCAGCATAAGACAAAATGCTTAGGTTGTTCTAGTGACTCCACTGCGCTTGCTTTACTCTTGTGTTGTATGTGTTTGCGTCGTGTTCATCACGGTCTGCTTCAGGTAGAGTTACTGCTCGCACTTCCAATAATATATGAGCGGCTCCGAGCAGCCGGGGCGGGGGCGGGGGCGGGGCGGGGGTGGCAGCGAGTCGCGGCAATCATCATTTATTAGACATCGGCACAAACATAAATATCCCGTGTCGGAGTGTCCGTCCGTCCGCCGCTCGAGAGCGCGGAGCGATGGCTCAATATAATGTGAAGTGAAACTCGGAGAACTGGTGTCACTTGTCAATCCACGCGGGCGCACGATCCGGGTCAATTGTTATTGCCTACTCTTACTGTAAATATTAGAAAATAAGTACAGTTAATTTCGTAAATATCGATCAAAGAAAGTGGTAGGTTAATGTGTGGGAAAAATGTCTAAACTTCCTCTTGTTAGGGTTTGTAAATTTGTGGCTGTTAATCGATATTAAATTGATATTACAATTTGTATCGATTAATTGACTCGATCATTCTAGCACTCATTGTTATTTTACTCTGGCAACTATTTTAATAAAACTTAAGTCTCGGCTGTCATTTTTGTCTATGGCGGCAACCAATCACAGAGCGGAGCTTTCCCGCCAGAAAAATGGCGGGAGATGACTCTGCAGGTGATTGGTTGAGGTGATGGACCAATGGCAGTTTGAGCTGTGAGAGGACTTTTGGAAATGTAACGTTGGTCGGTGGCACAGTCTCTCGGCGTTTTTGGTGCAAGAAGCATTAGTGATTATGAGATTGTGTGTTGAGTGTTAATAAAGTAAATAAGTTGTTATTTTAACGTTCTATTCTTTAACTCCACGGAACCCGGAGCAGTGTCGATTTTACATCTCAGAAGTGTGAAGACTACCTTTGTAACGTAAGTATCACGCCCTATTATAATCAATCAGGAAAAGATGTCGTTTTAATTGTGTTGCTTTTAAATTCGTTGTTTTGCATAAACCTGAGACAAGTGCATAATATCTTTTTCGACAAAACGAATCAGTAATTTATATGCGGAAAAATAGGTTTGTTGCTTATTGGATATGGTTACTTTTTAATGTTATTTAAAATATATGCATTATGAATTAATAGTGTGAATCGCATGTTATACCTTCTGTACCTACACTTTTGGGTGCAAAGCCATACTTGATTCTACTTCTTGCTACTTCATACAGGCTTTTTTTTGTTCATAACTATATCTACCTACCTTAGCTAAGGCTACAATGGTTTTATTCTATTAGTATCTTTTGACTTTTGAGACTTAGTTTATACTTTATTGAAATAAAACAACACATTAAAAAAAAACTGTTTGTTAACGATTTTTTTTCTTTGCGTTGCTTTGCAACGCGACATTTTCAGACAATGGATGAGCCGAGTCGCAGGAGTCTAGAAAGAGATCGGATCAGTCGAAGACACACCCATTGGCAGGATTCGTCGTACGGTTTCTCGAAGAAGCCGTGTCCAGACTCTCAGCAGACTACCGAGCTACGTGAAAGGAGCCGCGACCACTGAACGGAGGACGACCATCGTGCACAGCAATATGAAGAAACCCAGAACCACGTGTCAGCGCGGGACAATACCAAAGGTCACGTAGCCCTTCATTTTCTAAAAAAAAAAGATGTCGTAGATATTCTTGATTATATGAGAGATGGTTTTGCATCACAACCTCCTACTCAAGGCACACATTAATCTCAAACAATTGATCACAAAAATATACTACCTAACCTTGATCCCTCTACTAAAACTCAACGTATTGATGTGTGGTTGAATAAAGTTAATGAATGTGCCTCGGTATACGGTTGGGACGATAGAACCACTTTGCTATGCATAAACTTCAAGGTCTGGCTAAAACTTGGTACAAGGGGCTAAATTCGCTTTTTCACTTGGAAAGAATGGCAAGAGAAACTATTAAACGCGTTCCCCTTCGAACAGAATTATGGCCAGGTCTTGCAGATGTTAAAAAGAAAAAGTAAATTTAATGAACCAATAGAGGTTTACTAAAACAAAAAGTTGGCACTCCTCAATCAATGTGACATTGTAGGGAAACGCGCGGTAGATTGAGTCATTCATGGTATTAGTGATCGTACCTTAAGATCCGGTGCTCTGGCGTTGCGTTGTTTAGAACCTGATCAAATCTTACGATATTTAGTCAGCAATAAAGAGTCAAACCAATCAATAGTGGTCCGTTCTAGTTTCAAGAACCGAAATGCTGATTGTCTCAATAGCAGTCATAGCTTGAAGCCTAAGTTAGGAATAAGATCTAATTTTCCAACTGGATGTTATAACTGCAAAGAGGCAGGTCAGTTTTTTGTATTGTCTCAAACCTATCGCAAGGTGTTCGAAGTGTGACATGGTTGGTCATACATCTGATAGTTGCCGTCACTGAAAAACAAGACAACTCTAAAGCTGTGACTGTACAAAAACAATGCGCATCGATTTTATGAGTCAACAGTTTAGTCCTAATCCAAATGCAAAGTTAACGTCTTTTGTAGATTTTGGCCGTGATGTCACTTTAATATAATAATCAGTGACTTACGGTTTAGGTTTGTCTCATAATAACATATTATCAGCTATGAAAGGATTCGGGAACGGGATAGTAGTCATTAGAGGAATTATCACTGGATTTGAGCATTGATGAAGTTAATGCGAAAGTTGTATGCAAGGTTGTGAACGACTGTTTATTAGACAAACCATTATTAATAGGCCAGTCTTACACAGAGCAGCCCCATATTATTACGTACAAGAATGCGACTAAGTTGCATTTTCTCGACATAGGTAATGAATTGCAAAATCCCGATGTTGACGGAATTATTCAATCAAGGTTATATCAGGTAGTGTCCTTGAGCTTTATGGTGCAGCCACCGTTAGATTACACGTCGAGCCATCTCTTACTGGTAGTGTTCTGGTAAAAAAAAATATAGTGTAGCAGGGTGACCTAATAGTCAATATACTGTATTTTAGGCGTTTATCCTGTAAAGTGTGGTCTCATCTATCGATAAGCCAACCAATTTCAATTTAATCAGATTGCAAAAAAAATCCTTATTTTATCGTGCTGATCGTATAGATTTTGTGAATAAAATAAAGAGCGTACAAAACTTCCCACGGCCTGAAAACTTGCACAATGTTCGCCAGTTTCTTGGATTGGCAAGCTATTTTCGAAAATTAATTGAAGACTTTGCCTCATTATCTTTCCCACTTAATAAGTTACTTAAGAAAGGCGCTGGTTGGAAGTAGGGTGAAAGTCAGGAGCGAGTTCTCGAAAATCTTAAAGCCAGGTTGACACTCAGGCCAATACTTGCGATATATAATCCTGCAGCAGAAACCGAGCTACACACTGACGCAAGTAGGGTAAAGATTGGTGGCATACTTGTTCAGCGTACAGTGCCAACTGAGCCGTTTTGCCCAGTAGTTTATTAAGCAAACTTCACCAGAAGAAAAGAATTTTCACTTCTATGAGTTAGAGACGCTAGCGGTTGTTTTCTTTTTGCGAAAATTTAGTCTACTTGCTGGGTAAAGAATTTAAAATTTTAACAGATTGTAGTGCACTGCGCTCGACGTTCATAAAGCGAGACTTTATCCTAAGAATTGCCCGCTGGTGGCTGACCTTGTAAGAGTTTTATTGTTCTATCGATAATAGAACAGGCACAAAAATGAGAAACACATCGATGCATTGTCTCGAAATCCCGTGTCTGATAATATGGAAGCTCTCGTGGATTAATTTCCGACTGTCATGACCGTCTATCAGTGGTGACGATTGGCTGCATACACTTCAACTTGGAGACTCAGGGTTAAATAGGATCCAAAATATCTTATGCAGCGATCTTGATGAAAAAGACTCAAATACATAAATGAGAATTACGTTATATGAGGCAATAAATTGTTTCGCTGTATAGGTGGCGACAAAGACAATCTCCAATGGGTAGTGCCTAAGGGTGTAAGGTGGCAACTGTGTCATATGAATCACATTGGTTATTTTGGCACCGAGAAAACCTTAGAAAGAATTAAAAAAAATACCTATTGGTTCGCCAAGATGACCAAATTTGTAAAAAAAAACACGTACCTAAACGCTTGTATTGAATATGCTTTCAAAAAAAAATAACTCTAGCACTCGTGAGGGCCTGCGCCACCCTATTGCAAAGATAGAGGTCCCGTTTCATACCCTACACATAAACAACCTTGGGCCTTTCGTAAAGTCTAATAGAGGTCATACTCATTTACTTGTGTATGCATTCACTAAGTTCTGTTTCATTGTCAGAAACACTAACACCCAAAATGTTGTCAGAGCATCGGATGATATAATCTACACATTCATAGTACCTGGCCGCCTTGTAAGTGATGGTGGTAGCTGTTCTACCTTCACGCGTTTAGCAAGTTTGCTCTTGATAAAGTTTTCAGCATACTTTGAACGCAGTCGCTAGCCCCAGGTCCAACGGCCAAGTAGAACGGTATAATCGTACCATTCTTGACTCTCTCAAAGCGTTGAACTTGAATCATGGCGACAAAGAATGGGACAGTCACTTGGGTAAGATTCAGTGGGGACTTAATAATACTCTCCAGAAAACAACGGGTAGGACTCCGTCGGAAGTGATGTTTGGTACCCACATGAATGTAGAGATTAACCCAATTTTCAACGAAATCACCGATGAAACTCGTGAACGTAGCAAACTCTATACCATACTCGATGAAGTTACAGATAGGATAGATAGAGGACAGATTAAGCAGAAGGAGAAATATGATGAAGGAAGGAAAACCAGCGCGAACTTCGAAACATGTTTTAGCAATCATGATAAAGGCAAAAAACTCATGCCTGCATATGTATACCCTTATCGGGTTGATGAAGTTTTGGCAAACGATCGGTATAAGGTGGCTCCTGTCCCAGGGCTAGAGTCCACTCGAAATAAACGCCCACCAGTTGTTGTCGCGGATCGCATGAGACCGTGGATTCACATTGCTGCTTTAGAAGTTCATGAAAATGGCTCTGATACAAACTGTTCTGATAGAGATTAACTGTTAAGCACTTTATCTGTTTCTATATTTACTTTGATTTTTAAGAGGCATGTTACTACAGTTGTTTTCCTGTATTGTTTCAGATCAGTCACGAGAATCGATCGGTTCGTGATCTGATGAAGCCAGAAGTCATCCAACTGCGTCATCACAAGTAATCGATCGTCTTGTGTATGCCAGCTGGGCGTTGTCACACACGGGTAATCGATCGTCCCGTGTGTGCTAGATAGTCAAGCAAGAGTGAATCGATCACTCTTGTCTTGATAAGCTTTATGCCCAAGTCGTTTCAATGCACCGTCACGAGTAATCGATCGTCTCGTGTACGGTTAAGATCAAGCACGTGCCTGAATCGATCAGTCCGTGTTTTGATCCGTTCGACTTCGATGTTATTTGCTTATGAAATTGTAAATTATTTTCCTGGAGACCCAAAATTGATTGTATGGGCCCATGATGGTTTATCCTGTAGATTGTGATTGGTTGATATATGTTTACTTTCCCAATTATCAGTTACGAGAATCGATCGGTTCGTGATCTGATAAAGCCAGAAGCCGTCCAACTGCGTCATCACAAGTAATCGATCGTCTTGTGTATGCCAGCTGGGCGTTGTCACGCACGGGTAATCGATCGTCCCGTGTGTGCTCGATAGTCAAGCATAAAAGTGAATCGATCACTCTTGTCTTGATAAGCTTTATGCCCAAGTCGTTTCAATGCACCGTCACGAGTAATCGATCGTCTCGTGTACGGTTAAAAATCAAGCACGTGCCTGAGTCGATCAGTCCGTGTTTTGATGCGTTCGACTTCGATGTTATTATTTGCTTATGAAATTGTAAATTATTTTCCTAAAGACCCAAAACCGATTGTACGGGCCCATGATAGTTTAACCTGTAGATCGTGATTGATTGATATATGCTTACTTTCCCCAATTGTAAGTAATAATGTAAATTGTAGTTGTATATCTAGTTAAATAGTATACAGTATAAAGTATATATTGTAGAGAATGTATCAGTTCATTTATACCAATGTAAATAATGAAGATTTTGTTTTATTATTTATTTAATGAAACTGTATAAATAATCAAAGGTAATGTTATTTCATTCGTTTTATTTATGTACAGTAGGTAAATTTGATATGAACAGTTACTGTAAGTAGACTTAAATATAAGACTATTGTTAGTTCAAATTAATTTTATAGTTTCCGTTTTTAAATTTATTGTGTACATTTTTGATAATAAGAAATTGTGTGACTGACCAGGTTTTCCGATTGTTAGGGTTCCACCTGGGGCCGTGTGCAGGGACGCACACGTTTTCAGGATGGTCGATTGTTAGGGTTTGTAAATTTGTGGCTGTTAATCGATATTAAATTGATATTACAATTTGTATCGATTAATTGACTCGATCATTCTAGCACTCATTGTTATTTTACTCTGGCAACTATTTTAATAAAACTTAAGTCTCGGCTGTCATTTTTGTCTATGGCGGCAACCAATCACAGAGCGGAGCTTTCCCGCCAGAAAAATGGCGGGAGATGACTCTGCAGGTGATTGGTTGAGGTGATGGACCAATGGCAGTTTGAGCTGTGAGAGGACTTTTGGAAATGTAACGTTGGTCGGTGGCACAGTCTCTCGGCGTTTTTGGTGCAAGAAGCATTAGTGATTATGAGATTGTGTGTTGAGTGTTAATAAAGTAAATAAGTTGTTATTTTAACGTTCTATTCTTTAACTCCACGGAACCCGGAGCAGTGTCGATTTTACACTCTATACTATACTAGGCAAACTTTGCAATACGAATACATATTATATGTAATTATGTCGTGTACTTCTCAACTCTATTCAGTTAAACAATCCCATATCTAAAACGGTGAAACTATCTGACTTAGATTAACAAGACACTAAAAGCTTTTAAGTTTCAAGTACCTCTCTCTCTACTAGCAACGCTGTCTAAAGCCTTCTTACAAAATATTGACACGCACCGATCGCTCCCACCTCCCGCCTCCCGCGGCCGAACTAGCAAAACATAAAAAAGCAAACGTTTGTTGCTCAAAGCAAAGCTTTTAAGATATGGATCTTCGGGAAGCACTCGAGCACAGACTAGGCAGCAGTCGCGCTCTCCACCGATTAATTGAGCTACGGAATAGAACAGTGTTACTATTGTGTTGTGAGGCGCTCGTGACACGTGATGGATATGAAATATTACAATCGGTGAACAACTGGTTGCACTTAATTATTTCGTTTACGCCTTACTTGAAATGTGATTGAATATTTTGACAAGTGGTGTCTAGAGTTTATTTTAAAGTATACAGTCTCGTAGAAGTAGTACCAAAGAATTTTCGACCATACGGCCACGGCAATACATACCTACAGATTTTTACTTAGAATGCTACGCAAGGAAGGGTGTATGGAACTCCTGAGCAATCACAGTTGCAAATATAAGTACGAATGATCTAAGATATTTTAAAGCAAAACTTTTAATTACTGAATTAGTGCAATAAAAAATAAAGAAGAAAGCAGAACGTCCTCTTGAAAAAATGCTTAGCTCTACAATGCTATGCTCTACAATTTTACACCTTTTTTTTATTTGGTTCACAGAACTGGGTATACACTGAACATACAGACAGTAAAAAGCATATAGAAACGTGCGTACGTGTACATCCTTTAGATGTGATCACAGCATGCGTTCAAATCCAACAGAAGGTACTTATATAATATTTATGTTTTCTGTCGTCAATTTATGAAGTACATTATTAATATTACCTTTGAACTGTAAAAGTGAATTTTTAGCACAACTGCATTATAAAAGTTTTGATTTTGACAAAAGTCATGAGAAAATGTCCTACCTGTAGGCATATTATATATATAGGTAGTCGATTTTGTATCAAACTACAAATCACACACAAAACTTGATAGAAGTGATATCACACAGTCGCACAACACCTGACATTCTCATTTGCTTGTGTAATGTGTATGCCACTTGTCAGTCACATCCCGAGCAACGCGACGCGACGCGACGTGCGACAGGCGGAACGAACTAAATGGATTGTTTGTTTCGGACGCAGATGAACAGATAAAGTACAAACAAATTAGTTATAGCAAGTCGCGGCGCAATGCGATGCGATACGTTCGGACCCGAGACACAATTGGGGCGTGATGTCAGATCGAGGAGGTCATTACACTGATATGATACATTTCAATTTGGTTAAAATTTAAATGGCATTTGTCTGCAACATACTTAGTTTATTTTTGCATCGTCCGCAAGTTCTTAGAAATATACATGACTTATTCAATTGAACATTGTAATTGTTACTAGTTGTCCCTGTTTTCCATTCCAATGCTCTTTTATTTGTCAGTTCGACTGGACATTCGCATTTAATAACGTACCGAGAGAGGCCGGTCGGTAACAACACGAAGATAGCCAATTTAGAAGACGCCACTTTTGAATTTGTAACGAAAGTAAATAATAAAATAAACTTCATATAAATACAAAAGTTTGTAATATTCGAAATTTTGCGATGATTAGATCAGTGTTCATGTATAATGACTGAAAATGAAACACGACTCGAAGTCATATAAAATCACATACTGTAACTGTAGAGGTACCTACGCATTGCATTACACATCAAAGCAATCATAATTCCAGAATTGTATTAACTGAACCGTTACCCAAACCTCCGAATAGTTACAACTAATAAATAAAAAAATCCATTACCACCTTGATGCAATTAAAGCTGGCAAGCACCGTAAAGCAAATAAACCGGCTGTGCCGCCGAGTGTAGCCGTCGATAATCTCAATAACAATTAACTAAAAGTAATTTAATGAATGGAGCCACTCCGCAGTGCCACGCTCGCCCGCAGCCAAACAAATTAATTGCTCAATACTCAATACAATTAGTTCCGGAACGCGTCACGCGAGGTGGTAGTGTGATAGGATGTGCAGACTGAATTCTCATAATTTCGAGGTCCTCGCCCATGTGTCACACCAGTAGAACACAGTGTGCAGTTCTCCTCTTAGCGATTACTTGATTATTTATGCTTTTGCGCATTGTCTAATCAGACCAGCACCCGCAGTTGTCATTTTGGTGTTTGTGACACAGTTTTATTTATAACTGCAGCGGGCACCACCGACACCGATCCGATGCAGATATTGTCAACACAGTACATATTCCTAGATGAAACGTAACTACCTACCTAGAAACTAATAAAGTTGAGGGAATATGAATAAATACATTATTATTATTATTCATAAATCCGTGTAATGCTCTAATTAAAAAATAAACTGATGAGCGACTTAGTGGTACGACTTGATTAATTTGTCGTGCACTGATCCGCTAATACCATCCAACTTTCAATATCTATTTCCGTGATACTGTTTATTTATCACCCACTACTATTTCAACCATCATTTTAATGCCTACATCACGCAGCATCACTCTACACTCTCGCGGTCATCAATCAAGAGTCGTTGGCGTCGTGTCGATCGACTGATCGTCTCTATCGATCGGATGATCGTTCGTATCGATGCGTCAGCTCTAATCGATCGACAATGCCGAGATGTAAGTTGTTTCACGCACCACTTGTGACGGGTTCAATTGTGTAAAAAAAAAACAGAATATCATTTTGTCATCATCATCATCAGCCCATCACGTTCCCACTGCTAGGACACGGGCCTTCTCTCGTAGAGAGAGAATGGGCCATAATCCACCACGCTGGCCCAGTGCGGGTTGGTGGATGTCACATGTACTTGACTTTTGTGAAAAATTCTTGGACATGTCGGTTTCCTCACGATGTTTTCCTTCACCGTTTTTAGAGCGAGTGTTAAATCCGCACATAACTTAAGAAAGTCAGTGGTGCGGGGCCAGCGGGATTCGAACTCAGGTGCGTTGGATCGAAAGTCGCACGAGCTCCCACTGAGCCACACTCGCTCATTAGCCACACTCGCTCATTATCGTCAATATCATTTTGTACTTCAGATAAATTAAAAAGATGGATACATGATCGGAAATACTTCATTGGATAAATAATATATGTATGTGGATATATGGAGAGGGGATCGCCACACTGATTCTTGTCGTAATAGTAGGTATATGGAGAGGGGATCGCCACACTGACTCTTGTCGTAATAGTAGGTATATGGAGAGGGGATCGGCACACTGACTCTTTATTTATTTATTTATTTATTATTACAATAAGAACAGCACAAGCCAATTACACTTATTATTTTAGATATTACATAAAAACAATTCCAATTAATTAAATTACATAATGTCAGATATTAAAATACAAAATAAATAACAATAAAAAGAAATCAATTATAGGTATGAATAATAATTATTACATTTCATTACAATATATTATGTCAAGTTAAATATACAAATGTCAAGTTAAATACAATAGCAATAATAAAAAAATAAAAATGTCATACATTTTCACAGAATGTCAGAATTAGTAATAAAATGGAACGCCATTTGTCACAAAATATATCGCAATTAGTATTGGCATCAAGGAATGCATTGAGGGTATGCAGGGTACGACATATTGGTGTTTCGGCTCGGGCTACAGTGCGCCTACCGGGGACAGAGAAGAGCCTGTGCCTACGGCTGGCCCTGTGCCGAGTGTAATTGTCAGGGACATACAGCCTGCAGACAAGGTTATGCAAATCGGGTGAATCAATGTCTCCTCTCAGTATTTTGCAGCAAGTGGTGAGTTGATGAAACATCATTCTAACCTCCAGGGAGTTGTAACCTAGTTGCCCAAGTAAAAACCTAGTGGGATATAAATAGTGGTAGTAACCATAAATCCTCTTATACAAATACCGCAGGAAAGCTTTCTGAACCTTTTCGAGCATCAAGGTGTATGTGACTTGTTGGGGGTTCCAGACGACCGCACTAGACTCCAATTTGCTCCTCACAAGAGTTGTAAAAAGGAGCCCAATAACGCAGGGTTCTTGAAAGTCACGCGCATTGCGAAGAACAAAACCAAGACGTCGAAAAGATTCTTTGGCAGTATTTGAAATGTGGTTGTGGAAGGTTAAGCCACAATCAAATGTTACTCCGAGGTCTTTCATGGTAGTCACTCTCTGGATCGCGTCATTATTAATGGTATAGGCATGTCGTATAGGGTTTTTTTTACGATGAAAGCTCATGACGTAACACTTATCTAGATTAAAAAACATTTTATTCCTAACGCTCCAACGATAAATATTGTTTACATCTGCTTGTAGCACGTTGCAGTCAGTCTCTGATTTAATCTCGTGGACAAGTTTCAGATCATCAGCATACAGCAGACATTTTGCGATATTTTCTTCACTTGCCAAGTCATTAATCATGATTAAGAAGAGGAGAGGCCCAAGCACTGATCCTTGACTTACTCCTGAGGGGGTGAAGTAGGGCTCAGAAACATATGTTCCGTGTCTTACAAATTGTCGGCGATCACGCATATAGTCGGCGTAGAAACGGAGAAGGAGAGGTGTAAACCCAATGTCCTGTAACTTCTGCAGCAGGATGTCATTGTCGACTTTGTCGAAAGCTTTTCGAAAATCAAAGTACAGGACATCGACTTGAGATCTCCGTTCCATACCAGCCGATACGTAGTCGACAAGGCTAAGAAGATTCGTGTTAACTGACTTCCCAGGTCGGAAACCGTGCTGCTCATCCGTAAGGTATGACCGGACTTGTCTATAAATCTCGTGGTGAAGAATATATTCAAAGATTTTAGCTGGGGAGCATAATATCGCTATGGGACGGTATTCTTCCACGGCCGCTTTATTGCTGGTCTTAGGAATTGGAGTAACCCTAGACAGTTTCCATTGCGGAGGGTAAACACCGACCGTCCCGAAGACATGAATTAAAAATGTGGCAGAGAGGAAGTGTTAAAAATTTTCTGCAAGATTTTAGAACAAACGCTGGTAGGTTACCAGGTCCTGCAGAATTGCCGCCCTTTAGCTTGCTCAATCCGACGTCGATATCTTTAGGCGACAAGTGAGGGATGCTGACATAGCCTCCACCCGCGTTGTGCTCTAAACACTCGAACCTAAGAGAGGGGGGTTCCTTTAGAAAAACACTTGAAAAATATTCAGCGAAAGCTTCAGCAGCTTTGACTCCCTCACGAGACTGCCCTTTATAGGTGACAGACGGTTCAAAACCACCTTTTGACCTAAGACTAGCAATATGACGCCAGAAGCCTTGGGGATGGGCCTTTAACTGACTTTCAATGCAAGCGGTATGAACGTCATAGGCTTCTGATATACGCTGTTTTAATTCAGCGCGAAGGTCTGAGAAAGATTTATACATCTTGGTACACTTTAAACGCTTCCAGTCTTTGTGTAACCTGGCCTTTCTACTAATATATTTTATTATGTCAGAAGTGTGTGTGATATCTGTTAGAAATACCAGTACAATTTAGCTTCTTTTTGGGTGCACATTGGTCAAAAGCTGCATAGAGTATGTCATAAAAATAGTCAGTTGCCAAGCGAGCATCATTACATTCATAAACACAGGTCCAAGAGGTTTCACTAAGCAAGTATTTTAAATACTCTTGTCGTAATAGTAGGTATATGGAGAGGGAATCGCCACACTGACTCTTGTCGTAATAGTAGGTATATGGAGAGGGGATCGCCACACTGACTCTTGTCGTAATAGTAGGTATATGAGACCTAGGAGGCTAAATGTGACCCGGAAAAAGATTATATTGCATTAATTTATGCTAATACGTGCGTTATTTACAACTACAATAGATTAAATTTATCATACTAGATACTAAAAAAAATGATGCTTCCGGGTGAGGAGAGTCAATCCATCCACGTAGTGGTTGCTGCACTGCATATACCTCCTTGTGAGCAAACTGCTTAAGAATGGAATTCACTAGGTACCGGAATGTTCGTTTGCGACTGACTAACCTGGGTCTCTCCAAGACAACAATGAAAACGCGTCTCAATGGCAAACGTGCTCCGCCTTAGACTGCAACTATACTGAGTCAAGATCATCATCACTGTTATGTCGCGCGTGCTCCTTCATCGACCTGTTCGTCACTTACTATCAGGTAGGTGATAGGATATTGGTCAAACGCAAGCCAAAAATCAATAGAAAATAAATGACTTAAAAATTGTTTCAAACGTAGCCCATTTTATAAAAATGACGGGTAAAGCATTTCTATAAGTTCGTCAGAATAGGGGATCGGACAACTTTTCAGAAAGTGTTTTAAATTAACTACAATGAATATATATAGCCATGAAAAATACTATTTTAATTAAATAACGCTCTTAAAGTACCTAAAACTATGTTAAAATATTATGTTTCAAATATTGCCGCGCAAAAGGTCACCTCAAAACTTGTGATGTCATATGTAGGTAGAAAACGACAAACTCTTCGAAATAAAACTTGCAAAGAGATTCTAATACGTTTTGTGAAGTTTGGGGACTATATTGTAGTAATGGAACGAAAAAATTAGCAAATATACATTTTATGAAAAGCAAATAAGTCAAATAAACACAAGCTTGACTCACGGCATTTGCCTTCAAATGACGTCATTCGCTGTGATTGTTGTTTCGTTTGAGATGAAGAGCAGATTAAAAATGCCAGAATTATTTATTGATTTGAAAATATAAATCTTTATTATTTCACAAAAATATTGATTGACTGATCTTTCTGGTTCGACGAACATTCGTTCTAACTACATTTTAGATTTTCTCTATTACTGTCCGATCCCCTATTCGGTAAAATCCCATTTTAAATCGAAATGTTTGTCCATACAAAATTTTCAATGTAAATATTTTTTTAAGCAAAGATTGCATTTTTTCTATTTGCTTGTAGCTTTCTCAATTGACTAAGATGGTTGCAGGCTAAAATTAGAAATTATCATTCCTCTGTACAATTGGGGCCATCAACCTATGATACGATAATTAACAGCCAGTAGTGTAATCTGTATGTCACATCGCGTGCGCGCCTCGCCCCGCGGCGGGCGCGGCGGGCGCGGCGGGCGCGGCGCGCGCGGCGGTCAGGGCCCGCTCTGCCCGGCCAATCATCGTAATCGCAGTCATTGTGAACATTACCTAACGGCGGTTTAACTTATTAAACCTTGGATGATATTGTTCACTTTGAATATTGAATTCCATAGCGTTTCCGCATCGCGTGAGCGTTAACTATGTAATGTAAGAATCTCGCTCGTAAACTTTACCATAAAGAACATAGGGGGCAGAACCCACTATAGAAATATGAGACCCAACTGAAGTTATATGACAGCAATATCTTTGTGACCTAATTACATTGTAATAGTTAATTTTGAGTTGTATTCTCATCGTAAACATGTGCTTCCAGTAAATAAACACTTTATTATGATCACTTATTTTATATTGCATCCAGGTTTAGATATTTTATAGGTAAAATAATATGTCTAGTTCATTTACGTTACAATAACGGCTTTTACTTTAAGTAAATATTTATAACTTGATTGTTATTACCGATTACGTACATGTTGGCTCATGGAAAGTGAATGTGTGTAGCAACACATGTGTGTAGCAACACATATGTGTAGCAACACACGACACCTACATTGTTGCAGCATCAGCAGGCATACAGATATACAGATAGGTGTGTTCCTACTAGAACAATAATACTCTTTTAACCTCTCCGAAAAAAGTTAGGATCTCCATGACTCTACGCGGGTAATAAACGATCAAACAAAATTAGAAACGAAACGTTAATGAATTTAGCATTTAATCCAAGTCGACTGTGGCCATCGCCGCCGCCGTCACTGCCCGGGCAGGTATCCCGCGCTATCATCCGGTGTGATTGATCGTCCGCAGATAAAACGAACTCTGAATCAAACGAATGATATATGTATAAACATCTCTCTACATTCAAAGACGATAATAAAGGCGACTGTAATTAAACAGATGACAGAACCTCGCCCACGCGACAATTAAAGCCTTTCAATCTGCTCTTAATGAATTTTATTATGTGAAGTTTACAGTTCTATAAACAGAGCTATAAAATAATAACTGCTATTTAGACCGCGCTATCAACTACTATTATCAAAACAAAAGTGCCCTTTAAACCTTTCAAAGCCTACTTGAACACCGGGAAGTGCCACACAAAGAAATGAATAAGTGAAACGACATCCAGTGGAGAAAATAAAGCGTACCGCACACTCGCAACGCGAGCGTGGGCGTCTGCGCACACGCCGCGCCCGCGCCGCGCGCTGACAGGTGACAAGTGACGCCATCTGTCTCCACACTAATTTGACATCCCTATTGAAGAGAATGCGCGGATTATAACGACCGCTATTTATTTAAAACAATTGTCTCGAACATTTGTGTCACGAAGCGATTTGTCTTCCTTGTTTAGATGCGAGAGCATTAACTCGAAATTATTTGTCATTTGTTTAGAATTTTGTCAGATACTTTAATTCTTTACTGTTATTCTTTACTTTTATAGTCTTCTCTCTCCAGTGAATGGTTCACAATGAGCATGAAATAAGCTGGTAAAAAAATCACTTGAATCTCTGTGTGGGCACGTCAAGGTATAATTCTTCGGAACGGGGGGTTAGCTTCTTTGTTTCATGTCACTGTTTTTAATATACGTCATCGTGCACCGCGTCTCTATAACAAGTGCGCACTTGAGTTCTCGTGGGGTTCACACAGCGATTAACGGTAAATAAACCAGTGCGTGGCCGGTCGTATCGGCGCGCATCTCTCATACATTATGTGCATAATGTCGGCGCGTCGCCGTCGCCGGCGCGGCCGCCGGTGTGCGGGGCGCCTTATCTCGCCGCGCGCCCATCTGCTGAATATTTCGCATAGAAAGTAGTAACATTTTGAATGCGATTCGCATTGTAACATATTATTCAGGCGCTTTCCAGTTTGTTAACGAGTTCATTGATATGAATCTGCTTTAACTATTTCACAAACAGCCCAATACATATTCAATTATGTTGTTTCTTGATTTTAAGGAAAATGTTGTCAACAGGGGATGGTCATGCAGCTCATAAATGTCGCATGGTGTCCACTGAGATTAGAAATCTTCAAATTTGAAAAAATTAGATTATAGTCTAATCGACTCCCAAAACTGGGTTACATTAGCTACCTCCATGTTCATCAATACGTTAAACCACGCATTGGCCGGTGATTGCCGACAATGGCCATTTGAATACAATGTTTGTGCGTGGTCAGATTTTCGTATATAAATAATGCATGGAGTGAATATTTGCGCGCATTTGTTACACCTGCGCCTGCGCCGCTCCTGCGCTGCGTAACCGCGACTGGAAACTCTACAAGTGGATATTGCGCGTTCAGCCGTTTACACTGTAACAAGGAATCAGAATATGTATTCAGATAATGGCGTGCTGTTAAAGAAGTTTTACATTGCATCATTGAATATAATAAATGAAATAAAATATGCCTACGTTAAAGTCTTATCTTTTGGCATGTAGATAAATGCTAGGAGAATATCTAATGGGAAAATGTATTGTTTCTGGCGACCGTGAGTCAGCGGGTTCAAGTTGTTGAGACCCTCATAACTTGAAGTAAATCTCAAGAAAACAAATGAAATCGAGTGAATGCGCTAAAAACTCTAACATTAAATGTTGCAATAGAAATACCTAACAAGCAATCCTGATACTGCTATAAAGCCTGCGCCTGCGCATGCGTGTATCACATGAGAATGGGAGTGACATGAATGAAATGAGTCAGAAAAACGTATCGATCATAACATTGGCATTCTGCAGCAGATCTCGCAAGAAACCGCAGGCAGGTGTCTCGCGTCCGCTACAGCGCGGTATGTCGCCACGAAGCCGATATTATGGGAAAAATAGACAGCTTTTCCGCCTTCGAAGATATGTAGTTATATGATGTAGTGCGCTTCGCACTGAATGCGTGTGAAACGCACCGGTCGGCTGCACGAGTGGAAATGTACCGGACAGGACGCGGCCGGGCGGCGCGGCCGGGCGGCGGACAGGACGCGGCCGGGCGGCCGGCGCGTCGCGGCGACAGTTATATTGTGTGATTTGGAGCGCCTTGAAACGTTCCTCTCAGGAAATGCTTTAGTTATTATGTAGAAAATAACCTTTATTACCTGCCTTTATTATCAAAAACATCTAATGCTCCAGCCCACAAGCAGTTTATTCGCAGAGATGCTGGCAGCATTGCCCCGCTGAATTGCAATACTGATACGTTGAGCCAAATAGGTTCCAGCGTATTGCAATACTGATACGTTGAGCCAAATAGGTTCCAGCGTATTGCAATATTGATACGTTGAGCCAAATAGGTTTCAGCGTATTGCAATACTGATACGTTGAGCCAAATAGGTTCCAGCGTATTGCAATACTGATACGTTGAGCCAAATACGATCCAGCGTATTGCAATATTGACACGTTGAGCCAAATAGGTTCCAGCGTATTGCAATACTGATACGTTGAGCCAAATAGGTTCCAGCGTTTTGGTAACGCGTCGTATTGGTAAAGGGTTTACAAATAATGAAGTTAGTACAGTATAACAAACATTGACAGAGATATTTACCCAGAAACTTTATAAAAATAGCAACCTTTATGGTTTGGTCGTATAGAATCAGTATAGAATTATATACCATGTAGGTAATAGGTAATGAGAGTAAAATTTAACATTGAATTTTAATACTCCCCTGCCGAGAGTATTATTTCACCTCTCTCGACCTAATATAGGAGGCCATTTTAATCACTTTTACGAGTATAGCACATACGTATACGCGCCGAGCCGCCACACCGCCTGGACCGACGAGCCGCCACGCCGGCCGGCCGCCTGGACCGGCACTCTCACGATACATTCACGCATGCGCATACATAAGCAGCGCTAATAGAATAACGGGTCTTATTCACTCCATTGCTGGCTGCGAATCAACCAAGCCTTACAACTATAAGCCGCGCCGCAATCTTCGTTAAAATACAGTAACAGTATCTTCACTGCAGAGTGCTAGACCTTTCATATTGAAACCACAACTTTATAATCAATACGTTCTCCGTCGTTCGATGCGACTATGAGGCGAGCCATCACCTGCGCTTGAATAACAACGAGTCTGCAACAATAGTTGATCGTAAATGTTGCGTTGTTATGTTGCTCAACTAAACATATTACAATTTCTTAGTGCCAGTTGTATAAATTATAGGGACTGTTGGTTACAGTAACACCATTTTAATATGTGTCCGAAGGCTCATAAGGCCTATTTAACGGTGCAAGTTTCTTGCTGATTGCGTGCCATATACTACCTACAGGCTTAGACGCAGGCTGTGGGCCTACAGCGTGCTTTAATCGATGTCAGTCTGATTACCTACTTACTACCTAAGTAACGTTCATAAGTGCCCGCGGCATGTCTTCCTACCAAATTTACTAATATTTTAAATGTATGAGTTTGTGACAATGGTTGCTTGTTCGCGATCGGATTTTGATAACATTTATGTCCTGAAAAAGAACATAGGCTTTTTTATCCAAGAAAATCGCGAGTGAAACCGTAGAGCGCAGCTAGACTAGAATAAGCGATAAAATGTTTATGATTGGCCATTTAGTGTATTGGTCAATACGTGTCCCACCCACCCGAGCATTGGTAAATAAAGATAGAATACCAAACAATCTCGAGGAGATTTACCTATACAATAACAGACGAAGTTTCATAAAACACTTCAGCACAAACACTCCACTCCACTCCCGCGGCAGAAGCCAACCGATGGATCTCATCCACTGTCCACTAGACATTTCAATACAGTACACTCGAGTACACCTCCAGCAAATGACAAGTACAGTCAAGCACGCAAGTGTAACAATCGACAGAAGGTGCAGTCGGCGACAATTATAAGTAAACATTTAAGTAGGTACCTGTCAAAATCACTGGGTTGACATTTTGCCTCTCCTAAATTCACACCTTGTTATCGATTTTCTATTTAATAGTTTTATATGCATGCTGTGTTTGCCTACTGTCGGTACATAATCAACTTTGTACAAAAGAAACTTCTGCCAAACAATCAATTTTGTTATAATTTCATTAAATAAAAAGAAATATGAACTTAAAACAATGCAGCTTAAGGTTTGGAACTTATCGTGAGTCCAAATATTTATTACAAGGTGCTTCAATAATAACGTGAGTGAAGCTTATGTACGAGCTTTCTCGTAAGTTTTGTGTGACATTTCTTAAGTTTATTTTTAGTTTACATTTTTAGATGATTTTTAAGGATTTGTTTGTCATATTTTATTTTTTTATGTTTTTATAATTTGGCAATTTGTACGAGCACACTCGTACATTTTGATACGTCAACAATTCTATTGAAGTACAATATTTAGTTCAGTCTATTAAATACAACCGCAGACAAGTGCGGACGATCGTTTTATTGGTACGTCAAATACATACACACACACGTAGACATAGAGCGCTGCCGTGACACAGTGGTTAAAGGGACTCAACACCGTTTTTTATTACAGACACCTACTACAGTAACTGACTGTACAGTCGAGTATTCCTCTACGACAATTGACACTAGATACAGTCAAGTACATTCATTAGGGAGCAAGCAAAGGCGCAGTGGAAGCTTCTCGATGGTGCTTGGCTTAAGACATCCGCACACTAAGGTCTTTATTTGTTGAAAAGAAACTCAAGTGCTAGCAATGTTGATGACGACAACATTGAATGTGTGAACCATTCTGGTATTTGAGTGCAGTGTGCTGCCCAAGTGTGGTCGAATTAACAATGTTTTGAGTCGATCGACAAATTGTACTCCTACTTAATACCCTACTCCTACTTCCTTCTACTTTTATAAATGCGAAAGTTTGTGAGGATGGATGTCTCACGCAAAAACTACTCTACGGATTTTGATGAAATTTGGTTGGGGTTTGGGGACAGAGGACCAGGGATACATTTTATTCCAGAAAACGTAGATTATTTGTAGATATATTTACTGGGCAAACGAGATTCTATATAACATGCTAAGATATGTTAGAATGACACTTAATTTATTTTCAGAAGATAAATTATGAAACTTGTGCCTGTCGATATTGTCATGTAACTCAGTAACGTGAAAATGTAATAAAGGTAAGCTCTAATATCTGATGTCTTTGGGTGGTGAGCGCAATGCAGTGATACGCAGTACTAAATTTTTATGGTATTCAAATTTCTGGGTGGCACTGCAATTGTTATGGGCAGGCGTGGCGCTTCCATCAGGCGAACGACTTGCTCGTCTCATCACTCAGTAACATATAAAAGTGTATGTGAAAATATTTGTTACCACTTAGCTTCAAAACGAACGGATTTTGATGTTTGGTATGTAGATACTTTAATCCTAGAAAATGTCAGGATAATTTTCATTCCGGAAGAACGAAATGTTCCAAAATAACTATAAACCTAATTGTACGCTGACGGGGCTGCGGGTGTCGGTCAGTAAGGTTGAAGCTCGCTTCAGTCGCACTCTTCAAGCAATGTATCCGAACAACTTCATTCGTTCCGTACATCACAAAAAATCCTTTGGACGTGTTTTGAACCGAGATCGCGGCTCGTTCTTATATCATCCCAGTGCGTGCGCATACTCTACGCTACAATAATTAATCGAAGAAATTAAAATAAAAGCGATGTAGAGTCGGCACAGCCCCCAGCGGTGATCTACATCCCGATCAAAATGTTATTCCGCAACTCTATAACTCATGTTAATTTAAATCCTTGTCTTAATAGCGCCCTCTCGTGACCGCCGCAATTAACGACTCTATTACCCGACGACGCAGAGCCGTGGAGTATGAGCTATGCGTCTGATTTATGCTCTACATGCAAATGTTACATTCGCACACTTCGCGCCTAATGGGAAATTAATTAATGGCTCTATATTATTTAATTACTATCGTGATGAGAAGCTAACCTGCTTGTACCCTACGGCTAATATATCTCTCTCTCTCTTTCTATCTAACTTAACTTTAAGTACAATAATGTAGCTAAGAGTCTATGTTTAGGAATAAAGTTTTTGTATTTTATCTCCATTCCTGGGTGCGGTTGCCTTTGACCTAGACCTTTAATTATTTCGTTAACAATTATCTCATAAAATATCGCGCACCTTATCTATGCAAAATATTTTTTTACTTCTAAAACCAGATATTTGAAGAAAAACAAGATAAGGTTACACCTATAAAGTTGTCGTTGAAACCCGTCACATTTGCAAAATAAGCGCACCTATCTCTCAAAATAGTGAACAACTCTATACCTATGTAGGTAGATACTCCACGGAGATTTTTTAATCCAAAATGATCTGGCGTTCATGCCCCACTGGGTCTGTTGTCACTTTTGACCCGAACTCTCTCTAAATCTTTTTCTTTTTATGTAAAAGTAATAAACATGCACACACCTGATGGTGTGCGGTCACCGTCGTATGTAGACATCTGTAGCACCAGAAACATCGCCGATGAGTTGCCGACAATAGAAGGGGGAGAAGGAAGGAGGAGGGGTGAGAGTGTCTGGCCTCCCGCATCAGTGCCAACACATGCCGATTCAAATACATCGACTTTTCTATTCACAGCTCATGTCCCAGCAGTGGGATGTCGGTGATGAAGTGGAGTCAGGGGTCACAGCTTGGTAAAATTCTACCGCTACCTACCGCAGATCATGTATAATGTTAATAAAATGTAATAAATTAATAATTCAATTGGTTTTTGACAAAATGTACCTCTTTATCTGCGATCCCACTTTAGCGGATTTACATAATGGCAATGAATAAGGCGACGAGATGCAAGAATTAATCAAAAGCTTGACAAATGTCTACTTTGATGGGAATTTAATGTTCTTAATAACATTTGATGGAGATAACCGAAATAGCAATATTAATTGACTTGATAAACTTTGAAACGACATTTCATAAAACTATTTACTACATTTCGTTTAGCATCATTGCTCCGCAGCATTGCATAGAAAAATGTTTCAGAAACATACCAGTACGTGATGCGGAAACCTATTTTTCTGCGGAGTATAAACAGAAAGATGCGTAAGAATATAAAGAAAGAACTGTACATAGAAGAATACACGTAAGTTGAGTGCGCCTTTGATGCTAAGATTTGCCAAACAGATCTGTAGATGGCTACATAACAGTTATAGAGTCGTTATAGGTACATTTCGTGTAATCTATTCTATTCACTACATCGCGCTCTCTAGAGCACCAAACTCCAGTACATTCCATGCGCCGCCGCGCCGCCGCCGCCGCGCCGCGGCCGCCGCGCTTTAAAACAAAACTATCGCCTAATTGCTTCCAAATTACAGCACACGTAGATATAAAAGTGAAAGCTCCTGCGTACCTACTGACAGATGTACCTACCGGAGGCGGGAGCCGGAGGTGAGCTGTGCTATTAATTGGTAGGTAATTGTGCGCCCATCCATTGTTATTATTTATTAAAGTCTTTGGTCACGCTACTGCTGCGCTGCGCTGCTGATGCGATTGTTTGGAGATGGCTCACTTCTGCGCATTTAGTTAACAGATGTGGCTAGTTTCTCTAGGGTGGTAGTGAAAATGTTAGTGACTTGTTGGCTATAGCTTCAACAATCTCATCTATTAAGACATGTCACCTCATTAAGACTCCTCAAAAAAAAGGGGGAACCTAATTCTATAATAGGTCTGTAGTCAAAAGATATACCTACCTCTGTAACATTTACTTCGCTTACAACTTACTAAATTTCTAGTTAAACTTTCATATAAAGATACACCAATAGGCCATCTGCTTGTCACCCTTTCGTAAAATGAAACCCCCTACCTATTTCCTTTCTTTTGACCAAGACTCGAGTAGCGTGAGTGAAGCATCTCCATACTGGCTTCACACATTATCTCGACGTCGATTCCTCATACCGTTTATAATAACGTAATAGCAGGTTGGTGGCGAGCCCGACCGGCGCGGCGCGGGCGCGTCGCAGCCACAGACCGACAGACCGACACGTTCGGTTTGTAGATCGCTCACCCGCGTGCGCATGCGCATGCGCTCTCAACCAACTTCTGGGTAAACAATTATGCTACATTATCTAGGTTGTTTTCGAAGGCTAGAATGAACAGAGTACCTAACTGTTCATTTTAGCCTTCGAAAGAAACATTCTCTTTCTGTCCTAGATCCTATCCGCGTTCAGAGATACATACCTTCAATTATTTTCAACAATGACCTACTGATACCTGGTGTCGTCTTCATCATCTGTCAATAATTTCAATAAATGATTAGAATATCTTAAATCCTATTACCTATCATTATTAATCCTCTATATCTTCAGGTCAATCATCTTCATATTAATGAACTCTATTTTATGTAATCCTATCGTTAAATCTTTTTTAATGCCACATTAAACGAAATCATTATCGATACCCATTATCGTGTGACTTTAAAACATCAATTCCGTTCGAGAACTCATCTAAATCCATTTCATCGGTTGAATTTACAGCAAATCGATTTACTATCAAATTAAACTGTTCGTCTGTGTGTGTGTGTGTGTGTGGACATCGTAAAGATGACATATTATAATAACAGTAACACTTCCTACGCCAGAAAAGGCGTTATACTTTATTGGTGTCTATATTAGGTGTTAGCGATCGAAACTCAATCATCATTAACGTCTACGGCGATGACAGCGCTTAAACCAGCACCCTCCTTTGCAAAAATGGTTCTGGATGAAGATAAAGGTTCTTGAGAAATGTCGAGACACGAATGTGAAGCGATTCGCCGAGCGCAGCCTCGCCGGCAGCTGAATAATAAGTAGTGAAGAGTATCAATCATGAATTGAAAATGCGGTTTTCTTGCTCTGTTTGTTAGTTTGTTTAGTCACTGTGGCCGTCGTTTGAAGCTGTTTTAACAGTTACTTCGAGGGAGATTCGGAGTGAATGTCTTAAATTAAGAGCACTTACGTTTTGACAAGATTTATTGACAATAAAAACGTCTTGAGTGACTTTTTTGAGGTTGACAAATGCACCTTTTCATTTGAGTTGACTTGATTTTGATTTCCATGATCTCTTAACAGCTGTATTCTGACTAATTATTACAAACTGTGTAAGTCGAATGCCTTTTTTGGCCTTTTGTTGTTTTTACATGTAAGGGTTCTGCAGTAGTTTAAAGCCTGTCACACACTGTGCAGATACGGTAAGATATCTGTATCTGAGCGCGTATCTGTCAATATCGCTCTCTATACTAAACTCAAGGAGCAACGCACACTAAGCACATAACTCGTCAAGTATCTGTGGGCACCGACATATATCGAAAGATGGTCAGATGTTATCTGCGTATACAAATATATATATATATCTTTACGTTATACATGTTGTTGCATTTAAGTATTTTTTAAATATCGTCTTTGATCAAATCATGAATCGCCATAAATGTCGGCCTTGGTTTTCAGAAATAGATAGTAAATTTATTATCTGATAGATCCTTGAAGAAATCAAATTCGCCTCGATCATTTTTAAGTTCTATATGACGTTCCATCCAAATTCTTCGCATTCTAACGCTACACGTACGTCAAATTCAAAATCAGAATCTTCTTCTGAGGAACTGTCTAATAAATCCAGAAGCAATACACGCGAACTCATTGTAACACACTGTATATACGATCCGCACCAAAAAACAAGTATAGTCAGTTTGAAGGATTCCGCGTGAATGTATAATTTCGTATGTTATCGTATCTGCGAAGTGTGTGATACTTTCAGATAAGTTATGTTTTTATACGCAGATAAAATCTTACCTATCTGCGTAGTGTGTGATACGCTTAATACTTTATTTACATAAACATTTAATGAATACAAATAACATGTCACCGTGACATTAATTTTAATTTATGACAGCCATTTAGAAAACAGTGCGCCCGCACTTCAACAGCGCACAGAAGTGAGTATATAACGGACGGGGTAACACGTTGATATTTTTGTTCATTGTACGACAGAGTTAACACGCTGTTGCGTATCATTACCGACGATGACTTGCATTCATTCTACCACTTAAATGCCTAAATACTGACGGACTATACCGCTATAAATAATTAAATATCTCGTTGGGTATTCAAAGAAAAGTAGAGCATCTAAGTTTCGACAAGGTACGTTAGTTATGTTCTTTGATCTCTGGGAAACACGGCAATGGATGACTAACTCCATTGTGCATTCATAATTCTTTTAAATTATAGGTTTTATCGAACTCGCTCTGAATATCCTGCTCAAATCTCTTTTGTGGTTAATTTTATTTAATCCGGAATGGTTGGAACAGACAAAAAACTCATGTAGCACTACTATTGAGTATCATTTCATTTTTCAGACATACGGCGACGTCCATACTTATAATAAAATCGTGATCGTTTCTCAGAATTGTATAAAATACGCCAGTACATAAAAACTTTAGTGCAGTAGTAGTTTAGTGCGTCGTTGACAATTTTCCGTATTTAAAATCCCGTAAGGTAGTCCGATCTCCTCGCTAAATCTGTCAAGGCCTGCTTTTTATTCCTGTGGCCAACGCAACGGTCAGATGTGACAGAGAATCGCTAATTGAAACCTTATAGAAGAAGTATGTAAATGCAATTGTAATACATTTAACGAATCACGAGTCCGGCCAGACACTCGATACCGAACCATCGTTCTATTGGAGTTATCTAAAATAATAATGCGCGCCTAAACGTTGAAGCGGCTGCGAGTGTGGGAATTATCTATAATGAGTGCCATTACACATTCACCGTTAAACTAAACACGCGCCATAATTATTGACGACGACATCTGGACCCTCGTTTGCTCTAGCGTCCAAACGCAAATGTTTGCTTCCTACAAGTTGTGCTTCGATATTCAGCCATTATAAGCAAACAAGCAGTAACTGGCCGTCGATAATGGGCGATACCCCTAAATAAACTTTACTGTCACAACAATCATCAAATGGTTGGTATTTATTTGAGTGTATTTTTTACATTTTACCAAATGCGATACTTACCTTACGGAACATTATGAATATGTACAATCATATTCATAATGTTCCGTAGCAACACGTAATATAGGTACCAGCACAACATACATTCAGGTACTAGATAGAGAATATAAGTTCGATATAACGCTGTGTCACTTTTATGTTTGCTTATTTTTTTCCTATGGACTTGAAAAAAATTCGAATGACGAAATAAATCGATGTCGATGTCGAATTAAATCTAAATATCGAATTTACTTTCTACTTTAAATACTATTTAGTACTTAAGTATTGTATGAGTATAAATTATTTATTATTTCAATATTAGAATACCCTATAATGTAGGTACTCCAGTAGGTACTCGACTATTGCTCTATTAGGTTCAGTGAGTACTTAGCAACGAGTGAAGCGTCTGATTAGAGATGCACTTTTCATGGTGTTGCGTGTAAGCTCTAGGTGGCAAGTACCATGGTCCACCGCACCACGAGCAGGTGACAGACAAACAATGTGACGCGACGTCGCTCGGCGACATGGGACCGCTCGCGGTGGCGCTGGCGTGACGACAGCGTGCCACTTGTCACGCGGCTCTTAGCTCGTCTTACATATGCTTTACATATTTTGGAGCACAGTTGTGATCTGAGGTGGAGAACAGGGGATCGGACAGTCAACGAAAACTTATCTTTAATCTTTAATGTAGTTAAAACGAATGTTTGTCAAATCCGAAAGGTCATTCAATCAATATTTTTGTAAAATAATAATGTTATATTTTTAAATCATTAAATTGTGTCATTTTTTTTCTGTTCCGAAACACTAATACAGTGCATGACGTCATTTGAAAGTAAATACCGTGTGCGAAGCCTGTGTTTATTTCATATTTTTGCTTTTTATCTAAATCAAAACTATGTTTTTCATTTCATGAAGACCCTAAAGTCCTTAAATTTCACAAAAACGTATAAAAAAGACTGCAAGTTTGCTTTTGTAGAGCTTGTCGTTTCGTTTTTGTTATGACGTCACACGTGTTGAGGTGACTATTTTCGCAGCAATATTTGAAACATAACATTTAAACATAGTTTTCGGTACTTTTAAGGCTTTACTTTATCAAAATACTAGACATTATGGTTAATTTTAATCCCTTTCTGAAAAGTTGTCCGATCCCTTATTCCGGCATGTGATGCTGATATGTATCCGCGTCCTTTGATATCAGATAGGTAGGTATTTCTATAATATATATACCTTAATATATTATATGCAACGTGAACAATAACTCCAACTTAGTAGACATATTATGGTCCCATTATTTTCCCTATTCCTGATTTGGACATAGTGATATTTATAACGTCAAGGAGCTCAGAAATACGTACAGTCAGATAACTCAGTAATTTAGTTTTTTATATTCAATCTATTGGTCGTAGCACTCATTCATTTGCCATTTTACAATGAACAACATCAAACTTGTCACAACAATACATCCACTTATGACACTCTATTAAAAAACTGAGTTCGAAAACATTACCACGAGAAAGCAGGATTGAACGAAGGAAGGAATATGGCAAACCTCATTGCCTCAAAGTGATTCTCTCCTTCCATTCCATCAAACAGAACATTATGACTTCCCTCGGAGCAGTAACTCATATCGCACGGCCATTAGTCTGCCCTCATTGTGCTGACTAGGCGTGTTAGCAACGTAGAATAACTCTAACATAATGATAAGACTTTGTATTATTAGTAACGTAAGAAATAAAGTTGAATATTACTTAGGGCCTAGGATAAGAAATGTATAGTTAGGTTGTTTCACTTTTGTCCTCCACCAATAGTAGAGCCAAAACGCATGGAAAATCCCCAGTTAGAGCGAGGAACCAAAGATACAAAAGAAATAGAAAGAGATAGGACATATTCGAAAAAACTTCAAGGTCAAGATAGAAAGGGATAGACTTATCGCGGCTCTACTATTGGTGGAAACTCGTGCGTCGCTCCTTATGACTGGGGGCGATTGCCAGGTATAAGTTTTGAATATAAGTAGAGCAATTGTCGACAAAATGAGTTAGTTACGATCAGACAGTCCACTGAAAATCAAGTAAATAAAAGTACCTCGAAGCAAGAACTGGAAGCGTTTTCTTCAGCCCGAACCAAGCTGTGCCCCCTACAATTGTTGGTCCATTTGAGACGGATCGCCGCTGAAGACTCAAGATTGAAATGGTACGCTCGAGGTCACCTATGCGTCGTGAATCGACCGACGCAACGACCGATTGGTCAATGAATACGCCCGCTACGACTGAAACAGAAGCCACTACGTCGACATCTACGGAAGCATCAGCCGGCACCGCCGCCTCCGCCGCATCCGTCGTCTCCGCCGCCGCGTCCGGTAGCGTCGCCCGAGGGCCCGCCGCCCCGACGCCGGGGAGATACCTGCGCTCCGCAGCGACGGCCGCGCCCCCTCCCGCGCCCGCGCCCGCATCCGCGCCTGCACCCGCGCCTGCAGCTGCGCCCGCGTCTGCGTCCGCACCTATGTACGCGACCGCATCCACGACCGCGTCTACGTCTGCAACCGCGAGAATGCAACCGGCACCCCCGGGCACTGTATCCACCAAAGGCAAGCGCAACACCAAAGCGCGCGCCGCTACCGCGCTCGCTACTGCCGCGCCTGCCACCAAACCTGTAGCCCCAGTACAGATGTCGACAACGGGCAATCCGAAGAACCTTGGAGGAAGACCTGCCGTCCCACCGTTCGCGTCTTCGGAAACGTTGGTTCCACAATCGAAACAGACTGCAAGATCGACCAAATCTACTAAGAGGATGGAACTCGAAGCCCGATTGGAACTCCAGAAGAAGCAACTGGAAGCCGCTCGGTCCGCTGTTGCCTTGGCCGAGACAGAGCTAGAGCTAGCTCAATGCCAATCGGAACAAGATTCAGATGAGGATTTGGAAATAGAACGATCAACGCATGTCGAACAATGGGTGAAGCAAACCGCTGAATATTTAGAAGAACCCAAGGAACCAGAGAGACCAATCAGGAACATGGAACTGAAAGAACTAGCCGATGCCATCGTAAGCGCCACGAAAGCAGCTCAGCCGAGCAAGATGCCCATGAAGATATGGGACCTGCCAGAATTCAATGGAGCGCATGAAGATTGGTTGCCGTTCCAGAGAGCATTCGAGGACAGCAAGGCGCTGTGTACGAACGAACACAACATGGCCCGACTACGGAAAGCTGTAAAGGGAACAGCAAAAGAAGCAGTGCGAAGCCTTCTGTTTGTTGCCTCAGATCCCGAGGACGTTGTCGCTGCACTAGAGCGAAGATTCGGGAGACCGGAACAACTGATAGTATCAGAACTTGAGAAGATAAAAGCATTACCACGAATTGGTGACAGCCCACGAGATATCTGCATCTTTGCAAACCGCATCAACAATACCGTGATGACAATCAGCGCCCTGAAGAAACCGGGCTACCTGTGTTCACCGGACGTGAACAGACACATCATAGAGAAGTTATCACCCATGATGCGGTACCGATGGTTGGATTACAGCAAGCGCGTAGGCGATGAAGAGCCTGATCTCTTGAAGATTAAGAACTTCCTGAATGATGAAGCGGAATTGGCCGCAACAATAGCACCTCCCGAGCCAGTTGGGAAGAAAAGAGTTGGTGGCCAGAGATACCCTGTGAACGCGACGCGAGAAGAAGAGAATCAAGAAGACGAAAGAAACACAGTCGCCGCAGCTCAAGAGGGTAACAGAAAGTTCTGCTTCCAGTGCGAAGGAGAGCATTGGCTCACCGAATGCAAGAATTTTAAGGAGGCTACTGTTGACCAAAGATGGGAAACTGCAAAACAGAAGAAACTATGCTTCTTTTGCTTAGATGCCTACGCCGGCGACACATGCGAAACGATTGCAGGGGACAGCCCCGCAGAACATGCAAACGACCGCATCACACCATGCTGCACTCGGAACCAACGAAACGAGCTACGGCACCGCCCCAGCAGCAAGAGAAACCAGATACAAATGAAGAGGCAAAGAATATTGTGAAATCCGTATACGCGGTAGCTGATGGAACAAAAGTATACCTGAAAATGGTTCCAGTAGACATATTTGGCCCTAAGGGATCCACTCGCATCCTGGCACTGCTTGACGAGGGGTCAACTATATCACTGCTCGACGCAAACATCGCTACTCGCATTGGAGCCACCGGCGAACAGGAGCCTCTCATTTTGGAAACAGTCGGTGGAAAGATAATAGAAAAGAAAGATTCTCTGAAAATGAATCTGAAGATTAAAGGAGCACATAGAAGAGACAAGAGAACTCTCAAAGGCGTGCGCACCGTAGAACATTTGAAACTATCGCCACAGTGCGTGGACACGAGAGTAATAGAAAAATGCAGTCATTTGAATAAAATGAAAAATGAGCTTCTTTATGGAGAAGAGAGACCAGCACTACTGATCGGTCAGGACAACTGGGACCTGATTGTTTCCCGAAAGATTCTGAAGGGCAAACAGAACGAACCCGTGGCATCACTCACCGGACTAGGATGGGTGCTTCACGGATGCTGCACCGGAGCTGCTGCTGCACCAGTAAACTACGTAAACCACTGCCGCAGTATGAACAAGGAAAAGGATATCGAAGATTTGATCAAGCGGCACTTCGAATTAGACTCAATCGGAATACAGCAGCGACGCCCAAGTAATGATGCCGATCAACGAGCCCTGACGATACTCGAAAACACAACGAAACAGCTGCCAGATGGCAGATACGAATCCGGCCTGCTGTGGAAGGGGGAAAACGAGACGTTGCCGAACAACTACACCCAAGCCTATAACCGACCCCTGGGTGTGGAAAAGAAACTAAACAGAGACGCAACCCTCAAGAGCGAATACGAGAAGCAACTGACGAATCTGCTGGACAGTGGATACGCAGAAGAAGCCCCGACAGAATCCACTCCAGGGCGAACATTCTACTTGCCTCATTTTGCCGTGGTACATCCACAGAAGAAGAAGCTACGCATCGTGTTCGACGCCGCCGCCAGATACGAAGGAAAGAGTCTGAACGATGCCCTGCTGCCGGGACCCGACCTACTCCAATCACTCTTTGGAGTACTTTTGAGATTTAGAGAAGGGCCGGTAGCAGTCGTCGCCGACATCAAGGAGATGTTCTTGAGAATTCACATAAGAAAAGAAGATAGAAACAGCCTGCGTTTCCTTTGGAGAGGAGAAGAGCGAAAGTCGAAACCCAAGGAATACCGCATGACATCGGTGATTTTCGGCGCAGCATCCTCACCAGCGACTGCTATCTACGTTAAAAACACCAACGCGAAGAAACAAGAGAAAGAACATCCAGAGGCGGCCAGAGCAATCATCAAGAATCACTATATGGACGATTACCTGCAGAGCTTCATGACAATCGCGGAAGCGAGAAACATCGCAGAGGAAGTAGACAAAATACATCGAACAGCTGGTTTTGAACTTCGTCAATGGGCAAGCAACGAAGAAGAAACACTGGTCAATCTGAGAACAGAAGAAGCTCCGAAAGAAAAGAAACTTGGCGAGGAAGAGAAGACTCTCGGGATGAGGTGGTGCGTTAATGAAGACGTGCTGGCATTCAACGTTGGATTGAGAAATACCCCAATTGAAGTCGCCAACGGAAGCAGAGCTCCAACGAAAAGAGAAGTCACGAGCGCCGTGATGTCCACCTTTGATCCGATGGGACTCGCGGCCCCAGCCCTGATAAAAGGAAAGAAACTGATCCAAGATCTATGGAGGACTGGGGTGAAATGGGACGAATCCATCGATAAAGACCAGCAAGAAGTCTGGAACCTATACTTGAGAGACATCAAGACGCTGCAAGAGTTGAAGATCCCCAGATGTCTGGCGCCTACAGCAACAAGAACAGGCGAGATGCATACTTTCGTTGACGCCAGCGAAACTGCTTATGCTGCCGCAGTCTATTGGAGAACCGAAAACGGCAACGGGGACATCCACATTTCCCTGATGGCGGGGAAGGCCAGAGTAGCGCCAGTGAAAACCACTTCGATACCTCGCCTCGAACTACAAGCTGCACTGCTGGGAGCAAGATTAGCTACCACCATCTCAGAAGAATCCGACCTGGAAGTCACAACTCGGGTTTTCTGGTCGGACTCTACCACCGTGCTGCAATGGATGAAAGCCGACCCACGGCGCTTCAAAGCATTCGTCGCTCACCGGTTGGCAGAATTAGAAGACATCACCAAACCACGCGATTGGAGATGGGTTCCCACCAAAGAAAACCCAGCAGATGATGCCACAAGAAACATGCCACGAGACTTTGATGACAAAGCAAGGTGGTTCAAAGGGCCCGCCTTCCTGTACCGACCGAAATCAGAATGGCCGGTCAAGAAGATAGAGAAAGAAGAATCAAGCCCAGAAGAAGAAGAAATGAAAAGAGCTACCTGTGCTACGATCAGAACCGATCAAGAACGAAGCATGCCTGACCCGAACAGATTCAGCAACTGGACTCGGTTGCTAAGAACTACAGCACGAATGTACATGTTCGTAGATGCCTGCCGACAGAAGAAGCGTACGGCCTGCAGTGAAAAGGGAAGAAATAAGAAATGGCTACCTATTGAGCAGAAATACCTACAGAAAGCAGAGAAAGCTTTAATTTGTTTAAGCCAAAACGAAACTTTCAAAAAAGAGATCAACGATTTGAAAAAAGGAAAACCGCTAGAAAATTCAAGCCGACTTAAGAAAATCGACGTAGCCCTCGATGAAGAAGACGTGTTACGCCTCAACAGCCGAACGGTGAAGATCCAAGACATTGGGGAGAATCAGAAGTTGCCAATCTTAGATGGAAAACACCGAATATCGCAACTTCTCATCGATCACTACCACCGACGCTTGCATCACGGAAACCACGCTACGGTCGTCAATGAACTTCGACAGAAATATTGGATTCTGTCTCTGCGCGACGCCGTTCGACGAGTGGCACATCAGTGCCAATGGTGCATCATCAGAAGACTGAAGCCCGGGATGCCGCCACCAGGGAACCTGCCTCAAGAGCGCCTGGCGTATAACCAACCGCCATTCACGTGTACGGGTGTCGACTACTTCGGCCCGATGCACGTCACGATCGGGCGCAGAAGAGAGAAGCGTTGGGGAGCCCTCTTCACTTGTTTGACGACAAGGGCAATTCATCTGGAGCTCGCCGCCTCATTAAGTACTAGCTCCATGATTATGGCGCTTAGAAGAATGGCTGCACGTCGAGGAAGCCCCAGAACAATATATAGCGACAATGGAACTAATTTTGTCGGGGCAGACCACGAGCTGAAAGAAGAAGCCAAGAAAATTCAGAACGACGAACTCATCGAGGCTGCTGAAAGAGAGGGAATAACCTGGAAGTTCATCCCTCCTGGAGCCCCCAATATGGGAGGGGCATGGGAAAGATTAGTGCGGACAGTCAAAACCGCACTCACTGCCGTCCTCAAGGTAAGAAGTCCTCCAGAAGAAGTTCTTCACACGCTCCTGACTGAGGTGGAGCACACGGTTAACTCCCGACCGTTAACCCACTTGAGCGCCGATCCAGAAGACGAAGAAGGACTAACCCCGAACCACTTCCTGATTGGAAGATCTTGCGGAGCAGCAGTACTGGGCGAATACGATGACACAAACCTCATTGGGAAGCCCAACTGGAAAACAGCCCAAAGAATGGCCGACCACTTCTGGAGTCGATGGCTGAGGGAGTATCTCCCAACCCTCATGCCAAGAAAGCTAGATGGCAGATAGTATGCAGAGTTCCAGAAAGGCGATGTGGTGATCATCGCAGATTCCTCGCTACCGCGCAACACATGGCCGCGGGGAATAATCGAGGAGACTTTCCCAGGACTAGACGGAAGCACTCGCGTCGTGAACGTGCGAACCAAGGGCGGCGTGATGAGGCGCCCTGTATCCAGACTCATCTTCGTGACTGCGAGCAAGACGTTTCAGCCGGGAGATGGAGTGCTCGAGCCGTCGTGCACTGGCGGGGAAAGTGTTAGCAACGTAGAATAACTCTAACATAATGATAAGACTTTGTATTATTAGTAACGTAAGAAATAAAGTTGAATATTACTTAGGGCCTAGGATAAGAAATGTATAGTTAGGTTGTTTCACTTTTGTCCTCCACCAATAGTAGAGCCAAAACGCATGGAAAATCCCCAGTTAGAGCGAGGAACCAAAGATACAAAAGAAATAGAAAGAGATAGGACATATTCGAAAAAACTTCAAGGTCAAGATAGAAAGGGATAGATTTATCGCGGCTCTACTATTGGTGGAAACTCGTGCGTCGCTCCTTATGACTGGGGGCGATTGCCAGGTATAAGTTTTGAATATAAGTAGAGCAATTGTCGACAAAATGAGTTAGTTACGATCAGACAGTCCACTGAAAATCAAGTAAATAAAAGTACCTCGAAGCAAGAACTGGAAGCGTTTTCTTCAGCCCGAACCAAGCTGTGCCCCCTACAAGGCGTCTGCAGACATGACGCGCCGACCGCGGCCGCGACCGCGCTTGCCGCCACGCCTGCAGCACGCCCGCACGTCTCGGCGGCGCGGCGGCGGCGGCGGCGCGGCGGCGGCGCGGCGGCGGCGCGGCGGCGGCGTGGCTCCGTGCACTGCGCTGATGATATATTACTATCTGCAGTCTTGTGCATTGGAACTACTAGACGCATGAAAATCGCTGACAATGTCCAAACCCTACTCAATGAGCCAAATGCCACATAGCTGAATATTAAATTATAATTATTATATCTATTCAGATATTTATTAAATTTTTTTAGTTTAAGTTTTATTACAATATTTCAATAAAAATATATATAATTGATAAATATATACAATGATATCTATTATAATTATTATGTATAATGTTTTTATATTTTTTGTAGCTATATAATATGTATATGTTTATATCGTATCTATAGTGTTTTTTTTAATATATTGCTAGAAATATTCGTGAAAATTCTTCGGGTGCTTCGGGTGTCATTAAACATTTGTGCTGAGCCCAAATCCCATTTGGCACCACCATTCCATTTTTATTATTGTTTATTTATTTATTTCATAATTAAATGCTTGTTGCACTTACAGCGACGCAAATTATTTAAGTTTTTTTTGTTTTTTGGTTGATTGATTGATTGATAGCGCTTTATTGTAAGTCGACCAACAATATAACAAAAACAAATAAAAGTAAAACTTAAAAAAAATATTTTATAATTGTGTGGTTGTCAAATAAATGTATTTTTATTTCTTTCTTTCTGTGTGACGATTGTAACTTCTTCACTTTCAATGAAATACAGAATTCATTGAACACAAAAATAAAACTCTAGTAGGTATCTACAATACCTACATTTTAGGTATTTACAAGTTGACTATTTCAGCGGTATTTTATTGAAATGGCAGTTATTTTGATTTGTTTAAAAGTACCTCTGTGTGTGTGTGTGCTGCAGGTTATCTCGCGCTAATGTGAAGAGGTGGCGTGCTCACAGACCGCACCAACCCCGCGCCATCAGCACGCGGCGGCGACGGCGGCGGCGGCGGCGGCAGCGGCGGCGGCGGCGTCGTTCATTACTCGTGTCATTGCTTTCGAGCAGAACCGACCCACTTTCGACTTTAAATCTACCGAGATAAACCCCTCTCTTATGTGATAGCATGGAAATGAAGCAAAGGTGCTTCACGCGCCTGATTTACGTATGCTCAAGAGCAATGAAATAGCGCGGTTTCAGGATCCTCCTTTAAACACTGAAACACCTACCTTAGTCGATTGAGTTAGAGTGTGTTTTCCAATGACAAGTCCAGGTTTATGTTCCTGTGGATCGGTTAATCATTACACCTCGTGACTACCCTTTCGGACGCGAGTGCAACCTGAGAACTAAGCTTTGCCCTTAAAATAATAGATTGGCGCGCGAGATTTAGTACTCTATGTTTGTAATGTTTAGAGCGCATTGCAGCCGCCGCGGCGCACCGGCGCGGAGCGGAGCGGAGCGGAGGAGATGCTGCGTCTAGTGTTCACGGCGCGGCGCGGTACCGTGACGGAGATCCAGTAAATCATTGATAGGGCATAGTTAACCTGTCGGCTGATCTCGGAATATAATACTTTGTAACGGATCCTTTCCTATGTACACAGAACAGAAACTTCCTCGTGTTTAGGACTAGGAGCCGGCAGGATCTTCTGAAACATTGGTGTTCAAACTTAATTTTTCCGTGATCGTTTTTCGTGTCTCGTTCAACACAAAGCCCAACACTCGTATAGTCCAGGGCCCATCCGACGACAACCAAACCACCGGCATGTGCATTTCTCGTCCCATCCGCAACAATATCTCCAAACGGTTATTTTACTACTTACACTCATGCGCAAATTACTGGTGCACGTTTAATAACCGCGGTCCGCCCCGCGCCGCGCCGCGCGCCGCCCGCAGCGGGCCGCCTGGGAACCGCAGCGCCTGCGGTCGGGGCCTTGTTCCTGCGCCTCCGAGCCGCTGCGTAATGCGACCGCTCATTATTGAAATACCTAAAGAGAAGGCTGAATGGGCTATAGTTTTGTTGCGGTTTGCTGAACGATTGCGGACAAAAACTTACAACTGATTGTTCGGACTTTACCTACGCTCCGAGAAAATTATTCTCATAAACGTGCGGTTTTCCACCGTACACCAATATTTTTATTTTATTTTTATCCCAGAAGTAAATTTAATCCGCGATATATAAATGAAAAACATCCACTAAACATCTCGTCTCCTCAAATAGCTCAATAAAATACACCCACGAGAATCGAAGGCCCCACGCTGCACATGTCTCTCCCATTGTATCGCGGGACCAGTAAAGTACGGAAGCGTATCGGATAAATCGAGGAATAGCCCGCGAGTTAGTGTAACGATTCAACTTAGTGGCCTTTCCCGGTGCCTTCCGCATGTCGTGCGTGGACGCGCGGCTGCCGCACGGCTTGGTTGCGGGTACTTCGGCAACTATATTCGTATATTACAATTAACGAAGCTATGCAGACCGCGTCACATGAATGCAGATGGGAAAACAGAATTCCGGTTACATAGAGTACCTACTTATATTGTTCATTATGAAAATAGTTTTTCGATGTAGTTGATACAATGTTAGCTCTGTCAAATCCGAATATACACAATATCAGTTTGATTAGATAGATTTCATCTACGTAAGTAAATATTTCCGATACAACATTTATTAACGAGATTGTTATCCAATAATGTAGACCCTGCAGGTCGAGGCTTTGGAATGCGCGTAAATATGGTAAACAGGTGTTTGTGTATTCGCTGACTGCGGCCATATTTCAACTACAATACGACTGTTTCTACTGAAACTCTATACTTCTACCATATAAGTGTTTAATTCGTGTCGGTGGCACCCGGCAACATGCTCGGGTTCATAGGAGCGCGTACTATTGTAATGCGCGTACGCACCTGTGACGTCACGAGAGCGCCGCCGTCGCGCGCGTCGCACGCATTTACATAAACACTTCGACAGGCTTTGTGAAGAATGTCCGTGTCAGTGTAGCGAAACACGCACACATTTACATTTTAATTTATCGACACACCTTTCCTCGAGGGTCACAAAGTTTATGACACTCGAGATGAAGATGGTGGTACCAACTTAAATACAATATCGTAATACCGTTACATTCGGACTGTTTTACACTTCCATGTCGTTCTTGGTTTTTGTTTGCGCTGACCAATTTATTGTGCAACATTTCTGGGAAGCTGTTATTGGGGAACTACTGCCAGCGGGTAATGAGAAAGGCGCGAACGCTAACCGCTATTAATAAGGTGAATTACCGCATCTCCCAACAACCGATGTTCCGGTAACTGTGCTTATGAGAGGGTCAGGAAGTGGACTGTTCTAAATACTGAAGTAATTAGCAGGCCATTTACAAAAGTGAGTATCTCGGTTGCTGCGATCTATGCGAGATAACTTCAATGTACAACACTTTTTAACCGACTTCAAAAAAGAGGAGGTTTACAATTCGACGGTATGTCTTTTTTTTTTTGTGTGTTTGTTACGCGATTACTCCGCCAATTATGAATGGATTTAGATGATTCTTTTTTTGATTGGTAGGTCATACTTCAGAGGTGGCCCCATATAAATTTTATCGAAATTCATTCAGCACTTTTTGAAAAAAATAGCAAAAACAAAAAAAAATATAAGTTTAATCTTCAAGTCGGTTCTTGTTTTTGTTGTAACCGACTTTCTAAAGGTGGAGGTTTGTATTCGACTGCTTCACCTGCTTCACCCAGGGTTGACTTCCGGCGAGGGAACTCCTCAACGGTGAATAGTACAGACACAAAATTTTGTAAATGGATTTAACCATAATAGCCTGTTCTAAATTCCACCATGACATGGCTGATACACCCAGGAATGACTTCCGGCGAGGGAGCTCCTCAACAGAGAATAGGAGAGTCATGAATTTTTTTTGTACATAAATTTAATTGTGATAGCCCGTTTTAAACTTCGTCATGATGTGGCTGCTAGATCATAAATGCTTGTCTTTAAAAAATTTTAAATTAATTTAATTAAAACTTGTTTTGCACTAAAAAGGGTAAAATCAATTAATTTTCAAAAAAACTAAACCGACTTCAAAACCACAAATAGGCAGTAGATAGATAGATATGTAGTATGTATGATATGTAGTAATAGATATGTAGTGATAGGTAGTAGATAGATACTACCTACAAGTAGTACAATACAATACAGTACAATACAGTAGTACAATAGTTACTATATACATAGTATTTATCTGCCACCTATTAGACTTGGCTGGCACCGACTTCAAATATATGAGTGGGTAGCGCTTATGATAATTATATTAATTTATTTTTCACTTTTGAGTGCCATTTGTGGTTTTGAAGTCGGTTTAGTTTTTTTTTTAAATAATTTATTAGTATACTCTTTATTACACTTTTTAATAGAACACATACCTTCTTGCAAAGATGTTAATAAAAGACGTCAGAAATAGGTAAAGATAAATTGGCACAATTCAAATTAGTAGCACTTAATTATTAATAATTAATAACCAACAATAAAATAGATATTCTATAACTGGTCGAAGACAGCTGTTGCACAATTATATGAAATTCGTCAGATTATTCTAATCAATGATTTGCAAGAACTTGATCTCTAATCTCTACTGCTATCTGTCATAATGTAAAACTATAACAAAGCCGTGTCTGCAAAATAAATAATAGATTTACTTGAGAACATACTTGTCGAGTGTTTATAGTAAATCTATGAAGCATAATCTGGCATTTTACCTTTTCTCTCTGTCCCTGTATATGACGCAAAAATACAGCACAAGTATAAATTTTATAAAGAAAGAAAGAAGAAAGAAAGAAAGAAAAACCATTTATTCGGCACACAAACAAGAAATTATAAATAAAACTTAAATAAAAATATATGTGCCGAATGGGCTCAGCTCAGCATAAAATGCCAAGAGTTGTACACTACTCGGCGCTGATTTTCAGCTGATACCCGTTTAGCTATAGGATCAGTGAAAAATTGAATGTACATTTAAAAAAAAAATCTACTTCACAATTGAATGTTTCGTCAGTCCAGTTAGGCAGTTAGTCTTATCCTAAGGACGGAACCACTCCGATTCGGATGTATCTGTGAAATCCAAGGTCGAATATCAATGAAATGTATATGAGACCACCTTGGAGCTATACTGAACCCAACGCAAAAAGTATTTTCCAAATCTGTTTATAAATGACAGAGTTCTAAGTAAACAACCTACAAAAAATACAATTGAATTGAGAACCTCGTCCTTTATTTGAAGTCGGTTAAAAATATGTGTTAATGAGGCCATTAATACATTAATATCACACATGGTGATATTAACGTATTATAACAACGCGGTCGCGGACAAAAGCTGGTTACAGAAAACCTTGATATTATCTACGCGACGGAAAGCGAATCTGCTTAGATCGTTATCAGGTAGATTAATATTCAAGTTTCATATTTTAAATAATGCAAATACTCTTATAAATTCCAATAAAACATATAAAAGATAATTAAAATAATGGAGCCGTTGTCGCGGCCCGGCCGGTTCTGGAGCTGATTCTCACCTCTTCCCATCTGATTCGACTTCTTGGCATCGGTCTACACTGCGCTATAATCTATTGTTCCCCAGGGAACTGTTCCATTTGATATTGTATGTGCTATTCCAGGACCTTAAGGTGTGTAGGTAACACACCAAACATCATCAAAATCCGTGTTAATGTTATGGAGCTGAGTGATATCAATACATTCGCGTGCGCATTTAATGTAGGATGAGAAACTGACGGTACCACTAGGCGTTTTTGAACAGGATCGCGCCCAATTTTATTCGGGCCACTTTCTCTCTAAATATGGACCAAGAAATCGCACAATTTTGTATAAGACTCCAAATACAAGCCATGACATGCGTAACATACTACGTGTGTACTTTACTTCTCTGCTTCACACAATCTCAAATGTGTGTCCTATGGCGATGGTTGACCCCGCACTTTCTTATTTTATTTTTTTCCTATGCCACTCCAATTACTTATAAAAGTGTTAAATAAAGGTAAGTTCTAACCAAGAGTGCATAGCCCTCAGAGGAGATCGAGTGAGTCACCAATCGACCTGTTGTATGTACACTGTCTACTGCTACCTACCTGCCGATGCCGCTGTAACTGTAGGCGACGTGATATAAAAAGCTAACGTGTTAACGTTATCCAACGGCGACCCTTTTAGCGCGGAGATAACCCGAGCGGTCGCCGATCGCTTTGTTGCCGGCGTCTCCAATAACTCGCCCGTTTAATGGCCCCACGACGCGACGCGCCGCGCGGACATTCCGCGTTTACTGTATCGCTACCTGGCAGTTAGCTGCTCTTTTATCTAACGCTTTATTAGAAAGATACTTTTTATTGTTTTAATTATAAAACAAATTCTAATAGATGTCAAATGCTGTAATTCTAATAAGTCAGCAATGTTAGAATGATGGTCTCCTCATGATTGTTGTTCGATCAAATATTTTTGATGTGAGTATTTCTAACGTCATGTCATAGCCGTCGTCAGAATTTCCAATTTATCTACTATGACGTATGCATAGATAATTATGGTGTTACATAACATTTTAGATTAATTCAATAAATCAAGCTCGCTTGTCATAAAACGTTAATTAAACTCATTACGATATCGACAAATAAATGTTAATTATTATTCATGAGCGCGGCGCGGTGGACATATTTAAAAGAGAATATCAGCATGCTCTGGAAGACAACTGTTATTGACGTGACATTTACTTAAGTTCCGTTCACACCTGCGAACCCAAAATACATTATTTCAGTCAAAACATAATTTTAACCGATTCTTATCCGTTTCACTTCCGTACCTCCACAACTCGCTGGGAAACGAGTCCGCAAACGACTCGCACTTCTTGCTAACACTTTACGAACTTGCCTTAATACGTTTGGGTGTTATTACACCGACATATTAGTATGTTTAGTGCACATAAACACGGTAAGCGTTGATTATGGACATGTAGGTATTTCGCGAGAGTATAACGGGCCATTATGGGCCAGACAAGGCAGGCACTTTATTTCGGGTAACAGTACCTACATTTGGGAGTAATCTAAATAATCTTTCGATAATATTACGCGGCGTGCGAATTAATAAATATCGGGAGGATGTTTAACGCGCTTTTTATGGGAACGGTCGGTGGTGTCCAGCTGAGTCTCATTTTAAGATAAGATTTTTATGAATCGCTGTCACGTTGCTGTTACGACCGTCGATTGCCGGAACCTTCACATAACCTTGTCATTAGTTTAAAAAGAGTCCTTAACAGAGCGCCTCGCGTTCCTGCTTTGTTGGTGAGTACATTTGTTCTGTCGTACAGCCGTAGCCGCCCTACTCATTGTTCACACAAAATGTCGACCGCGTATATAAATGTTGGGCTCGAATGGAGTCGTGCCCTCACCGTGGCTGATGTTTTGTGGTGTAATCTTGTCTAATGAATCCGTCAACTTAAATGTGCCGAACAAAATACTGAAATTAAATGGATCTACCAATAACTAAGCCGTATCTCGTCAATTTGTGAGAGCAGCCGGTTGCGGCGCAGCTTCTCTTCCTCTCACGTTCAACATTGTGTACATCGGCATTCAAACGATGTCCTTTGTAGCTGCATCGTTTCGTTTGCATCTTAATTTATTCTCGGGAATTTGTTTAAAAACTGTAAGCACTTAATCACCGTGGAGATGGAGTTGTGATCAGATAAATGACGACATGAGTGGGATTCTCGCGAACCGCGGCATGTGGCCCGCTCGGGAACCACGTCAATGTTTGCAAGTGTTTGCGGACGTTGTTTAATTTTAACATTTGAAAAATGTCCTCCCTCACAGGATACAAGGTACTACAAGGTAGATACAAGGTACAAGGTATTAACTCTATATATTGCATTTTTGGTGTTTTGATTTCTGAAAACATAATGAAAGTTTATTGATTGTTATTTTTCTAGCATAATATTAAGGTTTAATAAGTTTAATTTTATTTGCACAGTATGCTGTTAATGGTGTTAACAGACTGTTTATATCTCTTCTTTACATATACTGACTATGTCACCAAGCAGTAGTGCGCAAGCATTACTGTGTTCCTGTTTGAAGGGCATTGTAGCCAGCGAAATTACTGGGCATATGAGACTAAATATCTGATGTCTCGGAGTGATGGGTGCAATGTGCTACGCAGTGCTCTTTATAATATTAAAAGTTCTGGGTAGCACTGCAAGTGCTATGGGCAGGCGTGGCGCTTACCATCAGGCAAACGACCAGCTCATCTCGTCATTAAGTAACTTAAAAAAAACAGGGTCCAATGACAAACCGAATCCGAAATATTTACCGATACGTTAATGATATCTTTAAAGTAAACCACCTCGTAACCTCGGCCTCGGTCCGCACTGTGCATTGCACTCAGAGGATCGGAATGTCGCAACGGTTTATACGACGAGGGTGGCAATCACGATAAGTAGAGATTTTCTCTACGAAACAGGTACTATTTTCGATATGAAATCGTAAGAAAACACGCGTTGTCAGTGTCCTAATTACAAAAAAAGGATTTTTCATGAACTACATGAATTTGAAAATCTATACGACACTTACGACGATTTAGTCTTGACGTACATTCGAAAAGGGAGTTATGTCTACCGACATCATAATGTCCGCTGGGCAAGAACTGCTGGTCGGATACACTGGACATATATCTCGATTGTTTTGCCCGTCCGAATCAATTACCGACCGACGGCGGACGGACCCGGCCCGGCCGGTCGGCGATCGGGCCTTCACGTCGATCGGAGGAGAGATATGACAGTGTAGTGCAGGAGGTGTGCTGAACTACATAACTCTATGCTGCGGTACCTAACTTCTAACATACCAGTAACCTATTAAATGCAATCGTTTTTATTACCATGTTTTTATTAAGTCAATTTCTTGTTTGTCTGTGTGTTTGTCGTTTAGAGTGAAACCTTGCAACTTAAATTTCGTGCAATTCCCTATTAGCTTTCCGGCTGAAACTTTCAGGATAGCTCACAACTCGATGACAATGCATTCTAAAACCATTTGTTAGTATGCAATGCTAACCTAACCTCAAACAAACGAAGCCTGGATTCATCAAGGCTTCTTATAGGCTTCTTTTCAAGGACTTCATCATTAGTCTGAGGTTCTTCTATTGTCACGAGATACTCTTCTCTCGGAGTGAGAAGCTTACAAGATGTTCCCGTGCAATACATTTTACTTTATAATTTGTAATAGAAAGAGCTCCGCGACTAAGCACTCCCTCGGAGCAGTGAGTGATCGGTCACAGTTCAAGAGCGCGGCGCGCGGTCAGGAGCCCGCTGTGTTCCTGAGTAGGTAGTGCAACCGCGAGCGAGTTCATTTTATTATACAAGTACTTAGGTCGGCGCTATTTGGCTCGGCTTGCTACAAACAAGATATACTAAAGGCTCCGTCAATCTGGTAATAACGAAACTCGTTCAGAAGCGAAGTATATATATAAATGTATGATAATATAATAACATTTCCTTATAAGTAAGGTTCTAATCTAAATTATGGATCGTCTGCGATATCGTTTGACAATAAAATATTTCCGTGAGCGTGAGAAACTCTAACATTACCTGCTTTATAGATATTGCAAATTAAATCCTGTTAAAGTCCATAAATCAAGAATTAAAAATCAACAAATGATCGATCTTATATAGAAAATTCAATTTCTGATGTCATTGTTGACAAGCTCTGTAGTGGTTGGGCAAGTCGACTCAAATCCCCGCTCCCGCGAAGGGCCAAATGAATGTGTACAGAAAGAATATTTGATTTGTATCTGGGTATTGTGGGACCATGGTCCTCATAGTTCCAGGATCTCTAGATAAAAGGAATCCTAGTTAAGGACCAAGACCAAGATTTAAGTGATCGTTGGACGTTATTCTATTATTATTATTGAAGCCGCTCATTTTCACGCAAAATGTGAATAAAAGTAGATGTGAGTGATGTCGGGAAAAGAATCCTGAAGTGTAGACAACGCACCGGCGATGCGTCGCGCAGTGACGATTATTATGTCTAGGTAGAGATACAAGTATGTCTATTTTCACCTTTATGTGATCATAAACAAATCAGGATAGTCTCTACGACTGAAAAATGCATTCTTATAATGTAATAGTTTTGCTGAAGCTAGTAGGAGTTATCTAGAGTATCAGAAATCATAGGCACATTTAGCGGTTATAATTTTGAGTGCTTAGTTCTGTACTAGTTACTCAGGTAATTTAACATAATCTAGAGGTTTTAAATAAATAGTTTATTTAATAGGAAAATATTTCCAAAAAGTCTAAAAAACAAAGAATCTTAAAAAAATTAATAAAAATCTAATGTAATTTATTTGAAATTGACGTTATTTAATTTTGACATAATTTGTAATATGGATGATTATCTGAATTAAATGATTTAATAATAAAACTGAAATAATAAATATATTTTTTGTATTTCTAGCGGATATCCGAACTCGGTCCGCGTATAATGAGGTTTATTATAGTCGTATCCTAATAATCTGTTTATTTTCTAGGCCCTAAACTACTTTCTTACTACCTATAGCAGAACAGCGAGTGGAGACAACATCAGGAGACTGGATCAGCTGTCGCCACCTCATCACACAAAAAATATATATGTATAGTTAAATATATGTATAGTTGCGGAAAACAACCGCTTTACAAGTACATATTTAATGTACAAATAAAGTTCCGGGTGGCGATGCTACTGATAGGTATGGACAGGCGTATTGCTTACCATCAGGTAAAAGACCTGCCCGACACGTCACTCAATTACATAAAAAAGACACCATCCAATTTATATACAACGAAATTTGATGACATTTCTTATACTACGGTTTATAATGTTATTTATAGTTGGTAAAAACCATGCCTTTTCAAATATATCTAAAAACAAAGATTAGAGAGAGTTACGCAATTACTGGTGCATAACGATACGAGTAGCTCTCTGCTCCCCGACTTGAACCGTATGAAAACTGATACAGCACTAATAAGTACAAACATTTTGTAAACCACACCGACGCGACGTTGGGAAACTAGAATACCTCACTACCTTATGGTAACGTTATGGTAATTTTGTACCGCACGAGCGTGGCTGGCGGTCATTTATGGATAAACACGAAATTAGACACATTTTGCGTGTTATTAGGCAACGCTACCATTTATCATGTCGTCGGTGTATTGTCACAACTAACATCTATACACCACCGTCTTTTGTCGTTTCACAAATCCTCTCCATCCCAAGGTTGTCTGGAAGAGATCGCTTATTAGCGATAAGACCGCCCATTGTACTAATTAAATTTTTAAGTTCTATGTCTATTTGTTCTTGTTATGTTTTTGGTGTACAATAAAGTGTTATCAATCAATCAATCTATTGTCACAACTAACATCTATTGTCACAACTAACATCTATTGGCTTCGCAAATTAGCCAAACGGAGAGATTGGAAGTTTGTTTACATTTACATTCAATTGTGTAACGTCGATTGAGGACCTCATTTTGATGGTCTTTTTCATAATGAGCCATATTTTGCATGAGTGTTGACTTTTTTTTCTATAGAATTGATGTCAACTTATTTTTTATTTTACGATCACTCACAAATATTACAAGTTATAAAATACTTATGTTCTATTCACGAACAATATTGAACGTTGTCTCATTTGTAACAAGTTCAACGGAATTCTCAATAATTATTTATTCAATACAAAAATATAAAAAATAACCTTCAACGACAGATCTCACCTCGGAACACGTCACGTCACGTATGTAAAATATATGTTAATGCGTGATGATAAGAGAATAATCTCCGCATAAAATGTCAAATAAATTAGTTGTTAATAAAAAGGTTGCTGTGAGATATTTTATGAATTCCTTTAGAGAATCAATAACGAGTGCAAATGAGCTCACGGCCGCCATAAACTACTTGAAGATACGCCACATGGTTTGCACGAGGAAATTTGACGCACACATCTAACAATACTATTATTAAAAAACAGTAGCTGAATGATAGATTATAAGTTAATAGAATTTATTTGTTAATTTAGTCACCAAACAAATAGACATATATCGATTTAAATTTTTGCTGAATCCTAAAATGTCGTTACCTTGGTTTTGCCAAATAGGCAATATTGTCTATTCTCCATCCATCTCGGTCTTAAACTATGATATTCCACACTCACCTCTTCATAGTCATGGATCTATGAGCTAAGAAAGCGGATGAATCATTCGATCAAGCCTTGTTGAGCATGGGGTAACTTATGACTGACATTATTTTGTTCGACAATTCTTTAAAGCACGCCTTTATTTGACTTCGATGCAGTGAAGCAACGTGTTTGTAACGCGACACCCTCGTGGCGACCATCGATATTGAACCACGTCTTGTCCATTGTCTTAAGTTAAGCCATTGGTTTTGTAGGAAACAAAAATAAATATCAGATTTTAGGAGACTTTCTACTACACGACGACATCCGTTTGCAGACATTATGTCACCCAAACACGTCGATTCCGTGACAAATATCAAGAATGTAAATGTATACCTACATCAAGTTTGAGAACAACTATGTTAACACCTAATAATATTTTGGTCAAAATACTATATACTATACAATTATTAATTATTATTAATTATACTATTAATTACAATACTATATAATAGGTCACATATTATTGAGTCGTTATGAGTGAGCTCAGTTGGCTGTGCTCAATATAAAGCGACACAAACTGAAGATGATGATAATTAATTTGTGCAAATTAAAACCCGATACACTTGCCATTTCTGTTTATAACTAAATATGATTATGATTATGAGCAACTAAATTAAATTTCTAGAAGTACTTAGTTCAGTCATGACAAAACCGAACCAAAACATACATTTGCATTACTATATTTCAAAACATTATGCAATGTTTATGAAACTACTAAATGTGCACGCTCTACCTACCTATGTTTATCTGGAAGAGATCGCTGCTTAGAGATAAGAAAACCCATTGCATTGTAAGAATATATGTATTGCCAACTGTAATTCCTTTTTTAAGTGCAGTTAAGTGTTTTTTATCTGTTTATCTATTAGATCAGCCACATCTTACATTGAGTACATAAGCGTAAATCACCACCGGCTCCAGTCGACAAACGACAAGTAATAAAATATGGTTTATTACATCTATCTCCTGCATTACGTATGTTCGTACTCACAAGTGCAGTGCAGCCGCTCGGCCGCAAAAACGCCGATGCATTGGAGCAGTAAACTGTCTCACTGCGAAATGCTGCTTTTTTGAATCCGGTTGTGGTAGGGATGGGGTGCAGCCTGCAATCACTGCAATCTTGGATATTACTTACGTGTGACTTTAAGGAGCAAAACCACAGATTATTAAATAGTTACTTAAAAGACATTTTTGGTTGGAGTTAGTGTGCTAGTGTCTAAGCTAATGAATAAGACTCTATGACGTGGTTTTTTGAGATTCAGAATCTGAATTTTGGATTAAGTAAAGATTTCTACAAGGAAGAACAATGATCATTGCTTAAGTAACTTAATATATTAGGTACTATCTGTTGCCTGCGACTTTGTACGCATAGCGAAGTAATCTAACCTGTTCCCGACAATTTACCATCCCACCCTAATATCGCTACTGCTTTCCGCTCCGCTCCAAAGCAGGAGCTACCGCTCCTGCTTTCCTCCCGCTCCTACCCAGATCACGTCATTTTCCTATACCATTACCGTCTCGCTTCTATCCCCATTATATCCCGTTACCGACCCTTCCTAACCCGGAAACCGTAACCCTCCCACTCATATCCCATTACCATCACCCTCTCGTATTCCGTTACTATCCCGCTTCTATCCCGTTACCATCCTCCTCCTATCCTGTTACCTACCCAATCCAATCCCGTTAACGTCCCTCTCGTATCCTGTAACCGTCGCACTCCTGTCTCGATCCCGTCCTACCTCGTTGTAGCGTAGGACTCAACAAAACATTTTTTTGAAAACGGCATGTCAACTCATCCTTTAGTTCTCAAGATAAGTAAAAAACTAGTTTAAGCTGAGCGTGTACTAAGGGTTTGGGATGGTCTAGGGTTCAACTTATAGTGGACATATATATTTTTTCCTAAATTGCGTCATAACTTATTAACTTAACAATAACATATGAAGCCTATGGGTAGCGCCGGACTCCACAGAACATATTAAAAAAAAACTGCATTCAAGTTAGTGCCTTAGTTTCTGAGTTTATTCCAGACAGACAGACAGAAATTTTAAAACCTATTTTAGGGTTCTGTTCCTAACAAATACTCCTAAAAAAAGTTTAAATAATAAATATCTTCAATGTACAGTAACCACCTCGTTACAGTTTTATTATAAGTAAATAGATTTCTTATAAAATCTCAAACGAATTTTGGTTTGACTACCGCCACTAACATTATCTAACATTACATAACATATGTATGTCTAACATACGATATATCATATATTAAATTTCTAACATTAAAGACTAAAATGAAGTTTATGCCATTTCCCTTTGTTGCAAAGGTTCCAAGATCTGCAATGATCAAGACTGCAGTCTCGCTCGATGCCGTCCACACGCGTCCCTACGCCACAAGAAACGTCGCGATTCATACTCATGTATTTCCGGCGACGCCGACGGACAGCGGACGACAATTAATGCCAGTTCTTAGAACGTTACCCCCGAGCCCCGACAGAACATTGCCTCCGATGTTATCCAAATATTTATATAACGACTGCACTAATTTATTCGCCGACAATCGAGCGACGTCGTTAAGCGGAACTCCAAAATGCTCGCGTTAATGGCCGACTGGTATGGTAGATGGCGGAGTGGTGAATAGCTCGAATTGTCGGCGTTACTCATGCCGGTTAACGGTCAACACTGTTTAAATACCAGTAGCGATGTAGAAGATGTCAAAGAGGTGAAGGAACCTATTCCAAACATAATTACATTTGCTTAAACTTCCGTATTTTGATTTTAATATCCATTAGCAATGAATCACATATGCTAATTTATGAGGCCTTCGAATCAAAAATAACATTTTTGAGATTACGATAACTTACAAATTATTGAGGTGGTCATTACACACACAGAACTATAATAGATACGTATTTCAGCATTGGTGCAGGAGGCCAGTGCCTCTTCCCTCCCCTTCTTCTCTTATCTTCTTCCTCTTCTGGCCTTTACATACAAATACTTCACTTACAGGTGTAGATCCTGCCCCTAAGATTCCCGATATCTAAGGAACCAGAATCTACGAGGACCATCATGGGCCCACAACACCCAGACATGAAACAAATGCTTGTTTTCTTCCCTTTTACATAATATCTAAAGGCAAGATGCAATCTAGAACTATCTATACTAAGATTTTGAGAGAATTCATAGTAATCCAAATTTGCTACGATTAATGAAAAAAAAGTTGATTATATAAAAAAACATTAAGTATTTTAAGAAAATATCTATAATAATTTACTAACTTTGTCCATAAGAGGAAAATGCGTCTTTCTAAACAGCAGATACAATGAGTAGATAGAAAGGAAGCAGCATGTTTTCATAATCCAGAATATTGATCTATTTGATCCCGCTGTCGCACCACCTACAAGGAAAAGCAAGTAGATGGCGGCCTCGGTGTTCGTGTTTTTTAAAGATAATCTGAAATTGCATCGGTCGGCAGTTAACAATCGCGTGTACTGCAGTCGTGTCGGATTGAGCCCGAGTAGATACAGTACTAGTTGCTTGCAGGGAAGGTTCTCCTGTACAGTAGGACTGCGTTGAGATTTAATCGAATACACAAAAGCAACGTTGTCAAATTGCAAACCCCGACATAAACATTTTTTTAATCGGATTTACTTTAATTTCTTTTTGCATTGTGTCACACCACACTCAGCGCAGAAACATCTATATGTCGCTCATGTAAAATATTTGAGTATAGTTTATGTTAAACATATTATATTAACTTTTATAAGTTCTATTTTAGTCTACCTGCATTATTAGTTTGAGGTCCATTTAGTAGTGTAGCTTGATTGACCGCTTTCCTACAAGTTTCGCCGGTTTTAAACCCATAATTAGGTACGTCAATTATGTATATTATACCTATAGATATTTATTTATTTAAATACATATATGTTTGTCTATGATTCTAATGTATTTAATTAAACATATTTGTTATTAATAGATGTAGGTATGTAAATGGTTTATATTTTAAAGAATAATATTATAACCCAAAGTTTTTTTAGATGCACGCGGCGAGTCAATTGATTTCCCTTTCGTATATAAAATAGTTCAGGATTAAGCCCTTTTTCAGAATCTACATATAACAGTACAATTTAGAAAAAATATTTCAGTCGCAATTTACTTCCGAAATACTTAATAATTTGGATTTAAAAAATTACCAATTTATATGTACCTATATAGAGTTCTGTCAATTATAAATAAAGCCTAGCATAAGCAATGTTGCTACAAAGGAAATAATGAAATTGTAACAACGTTCCCTTTTTCATACAGTTTTATATCAAAGAGATCGCTTATTAGCCATAAGACCGCTCATTGGACTAATCAAATTTTTAAGTTCTATTTTTACTTGTTATGTTTTTGGAGTAAAATAAAGCGTTATCAATCAATCAATGAAAGCCCTATGTTTCTAGCCGAATATTGTAGGTTCTTGTCCCGCACAGTGGCAGACTCGTGATAATTTGACGTTTATAAATACGTGTGAGGTGATTTAATCCTTTTGCGGAATGAAGAACTGTAGTTTTAGTTCAAACGGCTAAAAACGTTTTGGCCAACCTTTTTGAAACTCATAACTCAAACTAGTAAAACTATAAACAACCGCAGATTAATAGATAGTTAGTAGGAGCAAGTCCTAAACAAAGCGGGCATCGATCTCAATTATAGATAGCGAGCTCCGCCGGCCAGCGCCCGTCCGGAGCCCGTCCGGAGCGCGTCCGGGGCCATACAGTCGGGAGGAACCCGTAATTGACTAATGAGCAGCTGCGGCAACGCTCGGCACGACTTAATGCTAAGATCTTTATTTTGAACGAAGATTTGGAAACAATGTTTCAAAAGATGAGCTATTTATTTGCAAGCCAATAACAAATGGGAGCGCCACGTTGTTATAATATTTAGGAGATATGTAATCGAAGAAAACCTTAAAAACATTTCCATCTTAAGTCGGAACTGCACTTCGAAATTTTATTTTTGATATATCTTATTTATTATTTCATCTTATTCGTTTTGTGTTCGACAGTACACAACCAAAATAAACGTAACCACATCGGCCTCCCGCGGCGGCGCGGGCGGCGCCGGCGGGCCCATGACCTACTCACTGCTAAAATTAACTATAAAATACAATCATAAATTCCTTGTCTCAGATAAATATATATGAAAGTTCCTTCAAATTCCTTCAATACTCAACGAATTTTGTTTTTTCTTACTACGGTAAGGTTGTAAACCATTGGTATAATTCTTTCTCTTTGGCAGCCGGACAATGAGCCGAAACAATCCGACAACAATCATCAGAACATGGCTACATGTATAGTCTTATCGGTACAACGACAAATAAATACCATTGTATGGTATTTGCCGAACAAAAGACATCAACGCGCGCGATGACGGTTTCTGCCGTTTCGTTGACGAAATTAGATGGTGCGATAAATGTTTTAATACCTTATTTATTTTGATAATATTTGTTTGAACACGTTTTAAAGTGAAATCGATGACAATTGCTTTTCACACACATCTTCGTGTCCTTTTGATAGTTCGGACACAAAAAGTAGCAACACAGGTTTCTAAAATATTCAGACTAATTTTTATGAACATTAAGATTAAGATGAAAGGTAAAGTAAAGTTACAGAATGTATCAAAAAAACTTATTTACAATCTGATGATAGTTGATAGCAATAGAGAACACAGATCCTTAGCAATGATAAAATTGGACAAATTTAACGGTCGATAGATTTATACGTATAGATCCATGCTTGCCATGCAGCCTTGTGTTTTATGTTCGACAAATTAGTTCAGTAGTCGCGTCGTATTTCAGTAACGATATAACTTTGCAACGCGACACCGTTCCCAGTCACATCTCATCAGCACCAATTATCACCGGTCCACACGACGCGGTCGCACCGACTGCGCCGTGACGCGGACGGTAGTCACGTCCCGTCACGGTCCGGCCCAGCCCGTGTCACGCCGGCCGTGGACCCACCGCCTAGAATAAATTAGATTACATGCTCGGGAATTGGACGAATTAGATTTGATGCCTTTTTCTGTTTGTGCTTGACACGCTTGGTTTAATAGGAAACGGGGAACAGTTAGCGGAATGACTAAGACTTTCGATTCTTCGCTGAGCTCAAGCATTGAAAGAGCTTGTAATAGGTTCAATTATAGTTGGGTTTAACTTTTTAATCTATTCTTCTATTTCTATTATCATTGAAAACCAAGTTATTGACCTTTATTTACCTCTGATTACACATGTCATCATCATCATCATCAGCCCATCACGTTCCCACTGCTGGGACACGGGCCTTCTCTCATAGAGAGAGAGAATAGGCCATAATCCACCACGCTGGCCCAGTGCGGGTTGGTGAATGTCACATGTCCTTAATTTTTTTGTGAAAAATTCTTGGACATGCCGGTTTCCTCACGATGTTTTCCTTCACCGTTTTAGAGCGAGTGTTAAATCCGCACATAGTTTAAGAAAGTCAGTGGTGCGGGGTCAGCGGGATTCGAACTCGGGTGCGTCGGATCGAAAGTCGCACGAGCTCCCACTGAGCCACACTCGCTCTTTATTACACATGTAGGTGCTTGTTTTTATATACAAAAGAAAAAAACATTTACGGCTACCAAGACTAACCCAACTAAAGAAACTTATTCCACCTATTCAAGCCTAAATTGAACTCCAACTTTGAAATAAACGGTCAGTATACACAGGATGATAATAGAGACTCTCATGAATAATATACTTAGCCGCGGGGTACACTGAAGACATATATTTTCCATACAATAAAACGACATTTTGTCGCACAACTCATAATATTTGTCGTCCAACAGCGACGATGAAATATACCGTAAGTTCAGCTTAACACGTCACAACATTGTCCAAATCTAACAAACGCCCAACGTATCACACGACACAATAGGGAATTTACTGAGATAACTGACAAGGTTAGAAGCGACAATGGGATATTTTGTAAATTATGCTAATGCTTGGTTGTTGCGATGGAGACGTCCCCGGTCGCTTCTGGACACAATGCGTTACGCGTTTATACGTCAACATGACACAAGTGTGGCGTGGCGTGGCGTGGCGTGGGCGCGACTGCCTTGTAGCTAGGATGGGACGGCACGTCCTATTACTTTATCATGTTGCTTGCGTCATACAACTCTCTTCTGTGTAAGAAATTCCACGTCACCAATCTTTGTAAAGCATCGAGCTGTTTAATTTAACTTTTTCAAGTAGAAATATTCTGTGTCTTATGTGTGTGTGTGTGAAGGGGTGTGCGTGTGTGTGTTTGTTACCACTTATCTCCGTAACGGCTAAACGGATTTTGATGAAATGTCTTTAGTTACTTTAGGACCTGGTCATTAGGTACTTTTCGTCCCGGGAAACGAACAGATTCCCAGAGAACAACCATAAACCAAATTCTACGTACAGAGTCGCGGAAACAATCTAGTAATATTTATAAATGTACAAGTAGCGGAATATATTGAAAGAAATCCGAGTATTTCTGCAGAGTATCACGCGGAGCTACCGCAATATAGACGAATATTTTAAAGATAATGTTGTAAGTATCATAAATGCTTGGATTTAAGTAAGTAATTTAATAGATTTATATCAATAAATTACAAAATTACACAAGAGAATTCAAATTTCCACCTTAGAGTACCCAACTGCCTTTATGATTCAAATGGTATAAACTACAGAGGAAAGGTTATCGCTGCGCATTACGAAGAAATTTCTCAATCTCGGGTCGCGCCGCACGCTTCTTTGCTATCAAATTACATAAGGAATTGATAAATATTTTAAATTTCATAAAAACCCATAACAATATTTAGTTATGGGCTTGAGTAAATGTATTCTCGCGCCGCGTTACATTTATTGCAACGGGCTACAGCGGCCAGCTACTCGTCGACGGCTTGGACGGCTTCTCGAACTCGCTTCCGATTCTGAGGTAATTTACAAAAACAAAGAAGTAAGGAATTTGAAACTCATAGTTATCGTTTTGAACAAGAACGGTCAGATAAATTCAAACTCACGATATTAAGGCGGTCACATTTTACGCTTGGATTATTTCCTTAACTAGAAATGCTTATCCATCTATCTAGGGAACTAGAAACTATAGGTATGTTTAGCCTGCGTTACGATCTAAAAGCGTAGTAAGGACTCAAGAAAATCAGTTCAGCTGTTCGAAGTAGTTTTAAATGCTTTGTTTTGTCGTTTCTCTGCTTTTTTGTGTTCGCCGCGTGGCGTGGCGTGGCGTGGTGTGGCGTGGCGTGGTGTGGCGTGGCGTGGGCGAGAGGGCACCTCTACTAACTCAACCGATAACTTGATAACCAAACGACCTGTCCGCGTGCACACCACATATATTCACCCATTATGTCCGAGACGACAAAACTTTATTATTTACCTAATTTATACGCCACGACCCGACATTACGAAACATTAGATACGACATTAATTCTTAATCCGAGTCTTTTAGCTATAAAATATTGTCCATTGAGTTTCGATTGGTAACAATAACGACGAATAAACCTAGTCCCGATTGCAGCATGATTCTCAACAAGGACAGAATTGAAAATGAGGGGACCAAGTAAATTGGCGCGACACGGGACAGTTGCGCAACCGAGATTTGTGAACGTGAACAATTTGTACGTTGTCCGAGCGAGTCGCGGGCGCGCCGATATGATGGATACCTCCCGACACTCGCCCCGGGCATGACGCAGCCGACTACGTACATACGTCACTACGAACCATGTCGCAATAGAAAGTTTCAATATATACTGAAGAAGGGAGATTGTTGTCTCAACATTAGGTACGACAGAGTCCTACAAAGAACACGTTCGTATAATTGACTGCAAAACGCTAGCGTGTGAACAGCGTTACAAAAGCGAGCCATTCCAACCACTTACGATTATGCTCAGTTTGGCACATTCATGTATTTCAATCATGATCTCGTACCCATTTGTAGAGATTGTAGATTCAGACAGATTGGCGGTTATGCAAATTGACTGACGAACAAACGCGCACAGAACTATTCATCTTTTCAAAGATAAAGGATAAATTGGCTCTTGTCTATTTCTCAATGTGTTCACAAGCGCAGCGCCCATATCTATACTTTTATACAGCCAGATTAAGACACTCGTATCTATTATTTTTTAGTCATAAATTACGTCTTATTAAAATTAATTTGTCTGCTGATAATCTCCAGTAACCATCGGACAAGTGCCAATAATGATATGATTCGGTAAACGTGCTAACAGATCTGTTCTGTGATATTATCGGCGCGGCACAGTAGCGCGCCCCGAGGGACCCACCTGTGCCGCGCCGCACCGCCGCCGCACCGCACTGCTGCCGCACCGCCCGCGCCGAGCCACGGTGAGCTCCGTGGACGCCTGCAGGCTCTCCTGTAATGGCCCTCCACTACTGCACAAATCACTACGTGATATTCCATCTCGATATCATATACATCGACTGCTCAAGCAATAAGCATTTGTTTAAGAACCTCTGTCAAGTCGCAATGGATTAGGAAATATCTGAAACACAATTTAATGATTCGATGATGGTGATGTAAAATATAGGATTTTATTAAAGCCATTACAGTGCGTAATGAACGATGTCCCGGGGCCGGCGACACTTTATGAAGACATTCTTCACACTAATGAGATAATAAAATCGTTCGTGGGAAGTCTCGACACACGCGTCATGCTGCGGCGTACTCTTGCGCTTTTTTACTCATCAAGTAATGCAGCGTGGTGAAAAAAATATGTAGAAAATGACGACCGCCGACCGCCCGCGACCGCGACCGTGGCCGGCGAATAAACCCTAACCGGAGTCGCACCGCGCACCGTGAGAAACGAATCTCGGAAATATTTACTGCATTCGCTTAATTCCTCGGAGATATCTCATCTCGAGCCTGCACCTTAATGACAGAATTAAAGCCGAATGATTCGAATTAATCGGTAATTAAAATTTGATTACATTTGCGATGATCCATTAAACTTTCTATTTGGAGAGAGTTGGTACTTCGAACGCTGTATTTAACAATTAAATCTTTTGCACTCAACTGTTTCAAAGATAATCATTAGCAATGAAACTTTACACAAGATTGATACGGGTAATTTTGTGCAAAACGAAATGCCCACGTCTCGACCTCCAAGGAATAACGTGGCTTCAAGAACTAACTCAGAATAGTTCGACCGCGGCGCTCGCTTTCTACTACAAAATTAATCCTCTGTTCCAATTGAGCATGATTATAACGAATACGAAGATAATGATAGTTTTCTATTGCACCGACGCTGCCTGCAAGCTCACGACGCCCACCTACATACCTACTTTTAATCTAAGAGAGCATTACTAACATCGCTCGGCTATCTGTGAGAATCGATCGAGAAAGGAATGAAATTTAGACAAGGATCCTGCCCCCAATTCGAATAATGACAAATTTTATAGCCATTCCCGCCCACAGGCAGCGCCGCGGCCGGACCCGGGCCAATCTATCCTAAAACCTGTTAATAAAGCCTTATTACTTTACGACCACCGTACGTTTATTATGTAGATCGGGCATGAGGTATAATGAACTTCAATTTAACACCTGCCTTAAAAATGTTTTTGGTAATTGACGCACTAAAACCGCTACGTCAGTTTTTTGCTGCAATGAATCATGTTGATAATGTGCGAAAGCTGCCTAGACATTAATTGCAAAATTAAAATAGACATTAGGATTCCTAGATTTGAACTTTGTTGAGTAGAAAGAGCATGGGAACAAATTGCAAAAAGTGGTTCCTATTTTTCAAAGTACACCAATAGTACTTGCTACTATTAGCAATACTCGCATAAACCACTCGAGTAGTACTGACGTATATAATTTACACAAATCATTGTCCGTCTGTCCGTCTCGCAACTAGCGCAGGCTGAGCGAGCAACCCACATGTGTTGCGACACGTCAGCGCGAGCGCCGCGCCACCAGCGTGAGAACGCCGCAACTTGTGTTGTTATTGAAGCCGAAGGATATAGACGTGGATCTTCTCGGTACATCTATTGTAATCTTTATAATTTACAAATTACAAATTACAAAACTCTTTATTGCATACCAGATACAAAACAATAAAAATAATAATAGCATAAAGTTCCTTACAATGGTAGTACAATGGGCGGTCTTATCGCTTAAAGCTATCTCTTCCAGACAACCTTTGGATGGACAGAATCGAAAGCAGGAGTAAATGGCGGTGTGCAATTAAATTACAATAATAAATACCTGCATACTTAAACATACATTCCAATACATACACACTAATACATATATAAACTAATATACTCATATCAATATACTAATACATACCATATACATTTACATAATTACATATAGATAATAAGTAGCAGCGGGTTAGGGGTAGGATAAATAGTGAACATTTATCATATGTTAAAAATAGTCAAGGACTTGGCACGTCTGATGTCAATTGGAAGAGCATTCCACAGACGGGCAGCTTGTACTGTGAAGGATTTATTATAGTACTGTGAAGTGTGGGAAGGTGTTTTAAGTTGGAGAGTTTCAGATGAGCGTAAGGATCGGCAGTGGGAGGCATGAAGAAACTCAAAGCGTTCTTTGAGATAAGGAGGAGTGGAGGGGATGAATAGGATACTATAGAGCAGGGACAGGATATGAGCATTTCGGCAAAGACGAATAGAGAATAGAATTATACGAAATTCGGAAATATGGTCATATTTTCGCAAGCCAAATATGAACCTTATACAGAAGTTTTGAAGGCGTTCAAGTTTGTTAAGCTGTTGTTTGGTTAAATCTAAATATGAGGAGTCTGCATAATCGAGTATCGGGAGTAGAAGAGACTGTGCGAGCGCAATTTTAGTGGTAACAGGCAAAAAGTTCCGTAATCTTCTAAGAGAAGAAGCGGATGCAAACATTTTACGGCTTGTTTCTGCCGATTGTGGTGTCCATGACATCTGCTAATCAAAGTAAATTCCAAGATTTTTTACTGTGTCGCTGATTTTGATTGGAGTCCCGGAATTTACCTCTATAACGATACAAAGGTTTGTTGCAAAATAACAAAATCTATAGAAAGACATGTGCGCGCATTATATTTAGATGTTCTTAATAATATACCTACATATGTATATAGATGTGGCAATACGGCGGTCACCAACGACAAATATTATGCAAACTAAAATGTTATGGCCTAGAGATGTATAGACAAGAAATCTAAATATAACTTAATCTAATCTTATTAATAAGTATTTACATAAATAAATGACCACCAAAGTCTTATTATAGAAACATAATAATAAAATGAAAATGCATATCTGATATATCTAAATATAGCTACATATTGTAAATTAGGCTTGTCGCAATTCTTGACTCAAGAAATTCTAGGCTAAATATAGGCGCATTCCGATTCCAAACGTAAAACATATGATAATGAGTTAATGACGCAAATGTACATAAATAAATATTCCAGCACATATTTCCGAACAGTATATCAAAATAAATGCATCTCGCAACTTAATTTCTACGGAAATGGACTTATCAATCGTATCATAAGTACTTTTGGGGTTTAGTTATGCGCCTCCATATAACTTTCCACAGACATTCACAAAGGAGAGCATAGCTTTACAAACAAATAAATCATCGGATATTATTACGACGCGTGGAATCATCAGCAACTGCCAAACAGAGGTATAATTTAAGCCAATCAATAGCGCACAATAGCCGCCAGAGCCCAACGGCTCCCAGATATAATTCACGTATAATTGCGGGTAATCTTAACTGACGTTTAAGGGGGGAGGGAAGGAGGGGGAATAAACGATTGATTCGTGGCGGCCATTACCGCGCATGACTTGACGCTACCGAATATTTGGGAGTGGTTTGAGAGAGATGTGAGCAGAAGGTAGCGAGGTAGCTGTCAGGTAGCCTTTCAGTGCGCATCGAGAAAATAATTTTATCGTATGCCTCTCTTTGGTGAGGTCCGTCATCGTCACATCAATTTAATACATATTCATGGTATAGTTTTATCTATGCCTACCTTCTAACGGTCTCTATCTAATGCTCTTTGAATAAGTTATATTTCCGGAAATCATTGGTATTTCATTACTTCAATCAATAACTACAATTTGTGACCGAGACCGGTAGCTGAACCGAATGAACCGTAACAAAGTTCCGAGTCGCCCGCGGCCGCCGCCGCGCCGCCGCCGCCACGCCTCTACGATCCGCTCGTTTAGCGCTTCTATCCCAACGTAATTCCGCGGTTACGTGCGCTACTGACCAATTACAATAACCATGTGATTTACGCAATTATAAACTTTAGTTTCAGGGGTTAAGTTGAAGATGATGAATTACGCGGAATTACGTAATTGCACTGGTCACTGAAACTGTAGAGCTTCTGACAGAATGCTGTGTATGTGAGAACCTAGAACATTTGCAAAAAAATATTCTCGATAATTCTAGAAAAATCCTGACAAAAATATCAAATAAACTCTGACATTTCCAAACGATGATATAAATCTTCGTCCCTGTTTAACCTGAATACCCAAAAACCTCGCAAAATGTTGGTTCTGTCTACAAACCAAAGGTTATCTCTGATCTTAATCTCCATCAAATGATGTGGTCAATTAATTTGGTATTTCCATACGTAAGCAGGTAGTGTATAGATATGTGACATGTCTCAATAACAATTTAGTAAATCGAGGCCAGAGCTGCGGCGTGAAGCCGGATCAGACGCGGTGGCTGATAAGGATCTACTAATAAACCAAATGTCAAGGCTCCACTGTAATCTCGCGCCCAGTGGGTACGTGGGTACGAAAATGTCATTAATATATGAAGTCAATTGCTTTCATAAATCATGATCATCAAGGATAACAGAATTGAAAATGTGGGAAAATTCCTCGATCAGCTTGTCTATCTAATAAGCATTAAGATAAAGATCTTTAAAACACCTTTATATGTATATTTCTCGTACATGTAGAGTGGATATTGCTATTCCAATACACAGACTTCTTATAGAGTTTAAGAGCGACGTTTTCCTGGCAAATAAAATTATGTAAATATATGGCTGTTGATAATAAATGACATGAAAAAGATAACTAGATAACTTCAATCGCAATACTGATCGAATCAGTAATAATATATGTCGCAACAAACGCATCAAAAACACATTTTGGCGGACAGGCAAACAGGGGGTTCGGTCTGAGTTGCTCCTAGTAGCATTTACTTACATATTGCACTACCAGACCGATTGCAACATTCTTGCAAGTTTTACTGTTATTACTTACAAGCTTAGTTTGATCCCAAACGTGGCCACTAAGAAAGCGATGAGATCTTTTTTTTTTACACTTAATTGATCTATGTTTGGCCACTATCTCGCCTGATGTGAAGCAATGATGTGGCCTAAGATGGAGCACATAGATCTAGAGAGAGACGGCAGTTGAGCGGCTGCTCAGACCCGTCTCCCCGATGGTTCACCGAACATCATCCCGAAACACGACAAGGTCGCTTGACGACATGGCTTTGTTCGGTGTGTGGTATTACAACCACGGCCAGGGCCTACCACTCCAAAGCGCGTAAGCGGGTTTCATCACGATGTTTTCCTTCACCGTTTTTAGAGCGAGCGTGCAAAAACACAAACACATCGGTACAAAGATCAATAAAACTCCTATTTTTAAACGATTTCAGAAAGGAGGAGGTTCTCAATTCGACTGCATGTTGTTTTTGTATGTTTGTTACGTGTTATCCGCATATGAATTGATTTTGATGATTCTTTTTTTGTTTGGTAGGTCATACTTGAGAGGTGGTTCCATATATATTTTAACAAAATTGATTCAGCTTTTTTGAAAAAATCAACAAATACAAAATATAGAAGTTTAGTCTTGAAGTCGGTTCTTGTTTTTTCTAAAAATTAGTTTTCATGATAGTAGTAGTAGCGGAACTGACATTTAAATGTTTGAGAGTGACTAAAAACGAATCATCTGTTGAAATTAAAACCATTGACTAGTCACCATTCTCTTAATTGAAGTTGATTAATTAATTGCTATGAGTTTGCATTCTTTGACTGTTACTATGCTCTTCTACTAGCACCGTTCCAGTGACTATTCTCATAAGAATTTACCAACAGAGTCGTGAGCTCACGCCTTAATTGTGTACTTCTTATCTTATTGGGGATAAGAAAAGTCAGCAACGGTTCTTGCAAGCACAAGTGTCAGGATGCCCATTACCCGAGCACTTAGCCGCGCCTATTTCTATGAATGAAAACCTTATAAAAACGTATTCGGATCACGAATCGGTGGCGGTTGGCAAAAAGCGCCATTTGTAGTGATTTACGTTCATTCACTGGATGGTTTTCCACCGAAGGCAGTCATTAGACGCAAAGGGCGTCGTTTAATGAAAACGCGCGCGTGACGCCAGTTTTTGCGCGCGTTAGGTACGAGTAGGGTCGTGCGCGTCGATCAGGAATGCTTTCATCTTGCATGACGCGTCCGCATTTACACCTCCTAGGAGGCTGATTGGTTCTCGAGGTGTAAGTTCACTTAACCGTTCAACTAAAAATACGCATCGCGTTTCTGTTTCCTGAGACAAGACATATTTACTGCTATTTTATTTCTTAGCTTATTTAATTTTTTATGCCACCTGCGAACTCTTTAGTTTTTTGCGTATGTTATGCGGAATTAAGAATTAAGTGACTGAGACTATTTGAATGACTTGAGTTGTTTTTACTATGACAGCCAGTTGGTTTCGTTATTTCTGCGTGGCTAATGATAACACATGGCAGGTGTCGGCCGGTGTCAGCGCAGGCTGCTGGCGCTCGGCGCTCCCGCTGCGCGCAGCGGTACTCCAGGCAATGCGATCGATGGTGAGAATCTAGATTTACTGCGAGACCTAACTCGCGCACTACTGTAATCTGTCGCTACAATATTTGTAGATATTGTAATAACTATGAATGTAGTAATGCACAAATATCGCTCTACTTTTGTTGACGTGTTAGGTACTTTCTCTGTGTGTTACGTCACCACAAGGCGTAAAGGTGTCGTAGTCCGACACATTTGTGGAGTGTAGGATGGCAGGGGTTGGTTTTGATCAGTTTATCTACGTTTGCATTTGTTTAGCTGTCATTGTAGTATGTTTACAGTTCAAGTGGACATTGGGAGGGAAAGGTAGGCACGAACATTAACCGAACCCAACGAGCGCCATTTCCTCACTAATTTGTAGTAATAAAATTATGGTGAAGCTAATTAAGCATGTAAGCGAATACGAGTAAAGTAACTAAAAATTATGAACGTTGCACCAAAGCATTTAGGCTCGCATTAACAAATCAATAGGTACTTAATTAGGTATAATAATAATGAAGTAATAATAATACAATATTAATACTTTATAGGTATTCATCATTCATTGTACATTACTTTGTACAGTCAATGATAATTAATTTAGAAGGTGGTAAATTATTAAAATATGTTACGAATATTTATGATTAATGTGTGTGTTTATGTTAATTACGTACATGACTGGATTTAATTTAGAATTGAATATATGATGAGATTATTAGTCTTTACCTTGAGCTGTCAATACACGATTTGATTTCGTATATATTCGCGACATTCGATTGATATATAATCTGCGCATAATAGTGCGCATGTCGCTGTCAATTATTCGCGCGATTGCGTCACGACACTCGCCACCCGGCGCCGGGCACGGAACGGCAGTGCGACCACGTTCACGGCTACTTTACGCCGCAAACTGCTGAAACCTACAAAATAACTAAAACTAAATGACTGCGAAATAATTAATAATTACTTATAACGTATATTATTTCGAGCAAGAGATAAGCATGGCAAGAGATAGAGAAATATGGAAATCTTTAGAAGAGGCCTTTGTCGAAGGACAAGCTGTTTCGGAAAAGAGTGCGCCGAACACCGATAATTAAATTAATGAATATTTTATTGAACATTGTTAAACAGCAATAAAGGCTTATTTTATTTTTGTTTTTTTTTATATAATTTAGACAAAGTACTTAAAATACGAAATTGTCATTCAGCTTTGACTAAATTAAAAACTTAAGTTCAATTCACAAGTTCGTGAGCCCATCCCTCCGCCGCGCCGCCGCCGCGCCGCTGCCGCCGCGCCGCCGCCGCGCCGCCGCCGCGCCGCCGCCGCGCCTCCGCCGTCACGGAAAACACAAACGCAAAAAAAGTTTAAAGTTTAAAAGCCTTTCTCAAGAAGCCGGCCGGGGTCGACGACCTCTAGATCCTGCACACGGACCATTGATATAATAATCTCACAGCGGGTACAAACAACGATACATACAACAACAGTAGGTCCACATGAAAATATTATAATTTTCTCTGCTCTCAATAATTTACATATTCTAAAGTTCTCTTACAATATCATTTTGTTTAACATTTTAATTGTTGTTTTAAAGAAAAATGGAAACATACATACACTACACGTATAAGTGTAAAGCACTTTTTTCTAGTGTTATTGTTCTTACCCCCAACGACCACGTACCTCTACATAGCAACCGAGGGTCTAGCATAACTAGGATTCCCTCTACAGAACCAGAAACAATGAGGATCATTCCCAGAACAGCCCGACACGAAGTAAATACTTGCACTTTCTTCTGTGCACAATAGTTTATCGTCGTCTTGTCATTAGCGGGAATCGGACCCGCGACCTTCTGAAGTGAGAGGATGAATATGTGCTGACTCGCCCATCCACGACGAGTCTTTCATTTCTAACAAAAAAATGTTCTAAATCTAAAATTTGATATTTCAGTGGAACTATGACGAACGTGTCAGAATTCAATACTAACTGTACCTACTAAATCATAGTGAAAACATCAGAGACACTAATTTATTCCACAAGTAATAGTTGTTTGTATGAAGTAGAGTTACTGCTATCCGCCGCACGGCACCGGCACCGGCGCGGCGCGCTCAACAAAAACACCCGCCCACTCATTACGTACATTCCGGGAATCCTAATTGAGAGGAATCAGAGCATTCATTTAAACGGAAGGTGGAACTTCATTATTTATACACTCGCTTTTTTGTTAAAATATCATCTGAGATACCTATTATGAACCTTCCATTTTGGCAGCTGCTTAAAGTTGAGCAGGTAGTTTATTGGTTTATTTTTCCTAAATGTGTCCCATATTGGTTCAAACACTTTTTATTAACAGATTCTTTTCTTTTAATCTCGTATTATAAAACAAAGTCGCTTATCCACGTCTGCCTGTATTCGCTTAGTACAAGGAAATTACTTGATGGATTTTGATGCGGCGACAAAAGCTCTTAAACATATTTTATATTATTTAACTCCTCAACAATTGAGTAATTTGCACTTTGATATTATGTATTAAAACTTCAATAAGCCGACATTCCTGTTTGCTATGTCGCTACAGCTTTGCCCTTTAGATTGCTGTGAGATTATTTAAATTAGCCACAGTTTGCTTTCACACTGCCGCTTTGATATTGCAATATAAATTAGTATTATTTCTATTCACGCGATACCTCCCACTGGCTCTAACACCGTATTCTATAATCTGCAGCTCATGCATATCTTCATTCGCACTGCACGCTTTAGCACTCGCCTTTCAGCTAAGGGCTAATCCCCACCGCGCGACAGTCCCGCGGCGCGCGACAATGCCGTGCGGTGGCAACGCGCGGCGCGACGCGACGCGACGGCGAGGTGCGGACACTGGAAGGCATAAATCGAGGTGTCGACGCATAGACGGTAAGGAAGAGTGATGCTCGCTTCCTGTGTACGCAGCCTAGAGAACACGCAGAGATAGCTCACTTGAAGCAAAATGACAAAAATACGTTATCATGACACTTTACAGAACATAACCTAAAGATTTATCAAGGGCATTGAACATGTATGGCTTAAACTGTACTAAAAGTTTTATAAAGCTTGTGTACATAACTTGTGTGTTGACTATTAAGTTAAATCTAAAATGGTTTGGAATGGATGGATGAATGGAAACAAAAAATATTAGATAGAAGATGAGAGACTACCAAGACAAGGGGACAGTACTTAGTTACAGGCTGACAGACTAAAGAAGAAACTTCAGCAGCTAAAAGAAGCTCAAGCTATCAATAAACGACAGGAGACAAAACAGGGCTTTTAAACAACCGATAAAATTAGACGATGTGCGCCATCTGTGCGTCGAGTGCGCCGCTCGCGAGCAGATATCGCTATTGTGCGCGCATTTACATGATAAGCGCAGTAAACGCTCTGTCCACATTTATAACACGTTTTGTATCATCTAGAAATCAACTGGCATTACACTTACAGCCTAAACCAGTTGAGATAGAGTCTTAAATATGTCGGCACGTTACTTTGATAGTGTAAAATATAAGACAGGGTGCAGAGCGTGCGAAATGCTGCGGAAATTATATGCATTGGAACCGGAGTGAAATACACTCGTCACTGCACGGATTAAAGTAAATGGTAAGTTACGGCTGGCAGCTAATTTACTGCTCCTGCCCAAATGTCACCTGCCTGATACTTCCTGACGGCACCGCGCCGCGCGGATCAATCAGCCGCGACACTGACGCTAAGCAGGTACATAAATTAAGCTCTCAACACATTTTCACTTAGCTAGGCTTTGATTTGAATATCTTAGAAACTGGGTACTTACTTACTGGGTCTCTTTACTGATACGGATGTAGGTATACAATAGAATATCGTATATTGTGTAAAACTGTGTAGGTACATAGGATGTTATTTTAGTTGCAATAACAGATAAGTAGAGTCAAATAAAAAAATGAAAGTTATAAGTATTTTGGGTGCACAATAATAAATAGCAGCAGGTAGATTTATTTAATTATTCAATGACTTGCAAATAAAAGTTTATACAATCAGATCTATATATGAAGAAATAAAACTCGAATATGAATATAACACAGTCCATAAAAATACATATTACAAAACATAAAAACAATAGACAAAAATCACGCCCTAACGCTTCTACGAGTACACAATTCTAAATCCATATTTGTAATATTTGATGAACCAGCTTATTTTACTAAATTATGGTTGAATTTCATTAACTAGAAGTACAGTCCTTTCAAGACTTTCTTAAACATGTTTTGCTGTTCCATATAAACAAGCTCAAGCGTTCGCTTAGATTTTGATGTATTTTATATTTAGCATTTTAAATCCTTAACTAAGGGATGATGCTTGGTTTCTATGACGCTCGCAGTGGAGTTGTGTACAAGGTAAGACGTTTCGATACAATACACAGTGATGTAACTCACAGATCGACATCTCCTAGACTATTATGAGATATGTACGTTTACTCCTCGTTCCCACTGTACCAACACACCCTAAATCTCGGCTCAACATCCGCGTCGGGCGTCGGTACAACTGTGCATTACACGGCAGCGCCAGCGCGGCGATCGCGATCGCTTGATTTCCCTTCCAAATCGCGCGGTCGTGTCGAGTCGTATCGACAATCGCATCGGATCGCATCGCGTGGCTCGACAATAGGCGTGCGATACCATCGCGTCTAGGCTGTGCGTAATGTCGCAAGGTAGAACAATTGATACTGTTTTGAATAACCTTTAATATATTCCATTCGCGAAAGTAAAGAAATCAAAGTGTTCCTCATCAGAAAGTTTACAAGATCACGAGCATCCACCACCCTCTGAGATCACGAGCGTGACCTTCTTCATAAACTCGGCAGTTCTATTTAAAAACGAAAGGCTTCGATTGTATATGCTTTGATGGCAATTAGTATTTTGTAATGACTAACTCCATACACATTCACAGGTTATCAGGAAAATGGTATAATCAGTTTGACGATCATAGACATAGACAACTTGTAAAACTCCAATGCTACAATATCGTGTAGACTACAGGTATACATCTTATTGTAAACGAACAAGTGAAGTAGCTCCAAATAGCTCAGTATTGTCCGAACGGATAGTGCAGGTACCACCGCTGGTAATGCGGTAATTTGAACAGAAACTGCGGTGTTTAGTGCCACCGCGACTGTCAGGTACCGCGTTCTACAATTAGTCCGACACGCCTGCTGTTGCTTCATCTGAAAATAAATACGTACTTATCTAAATAAACATTAATTTTACAGAAACATTCTCTTTTCATTGTGTAAGTGCCTACTTAGTGTTATTTCCCATCACGTACTTTACTGCACCACTGCCATCTTTTCTTCCTTCTTTTCGTCCTGGATGACTGGTAGAAAATGCTACCTAGCATTAGGTCCTCCACATGGAGTATGTACATACATACTGTTTTGTGCTAAAGTATAATTAAATAAAATTTGTATTAATATAGAGCTAATGTTAATTTCGGTTATGCAGTTATATTCCTTTATTTTCTTTGTCATTTCTAAGCATCTATACACTACAAATCAATATTATACCTAATAACAATAAATCCCGTTTCATCGCCATCGTCATCACCGTCGCCATCGCCTTGTACACATTATTCCGACACCCATTACAAGCACAATCGCACTCACAATAAAGCCAGCCATTCACGCCGCGACAAGTGATTGTACCTCCGACCACTACGATTTACTGCCATCGATACGTACGTAACTAACCTAGTGCCAAATAGGGCGCGAAACTGCCGCTAGGACGCGACGGAGGGAAGACGGATGGGGTGCAGCGGGAGCTGTAATGGCCCGCTTTAGTCGCGAAACTCGTGAAATGTTAGCGGACTGTGTGGGAAGCTGACAGGCGCATGCGCAGGCGCACTGTAGCAGAGAAAGGGAGGTAATTAGGGCCATAAATATTCACTTCTTGCGAAAAACCGAAGACTGAGTGTGGCCAGTGCCGGACGGACGTTGCGAAATCACTGCGAAACTATATAGACTAACCACTGAACATTTAGTGAATCTAAACCACACGAACATTTTATTACTCGCGTTGCAGCGAGGCTAATAACAATCTAGGGTCCAGCAATATAGTTTTTATTACTAACCCAGCTTAATACGTACACGTAAATCATAATTCTACAGCGCTGCGCTGCTGAGCGACCACCGCTGGACTCACGCCCACGGTTTTTTTTTTCGCCATTACGACTATTCGTAATTTATTTAATAACTAGTTTAATATCTGGATCATGGCTATAATTCACATTACTTTCTAGTTTAATTGCAGCGAGCGGTCAGGGGCCCATCTGGCCATTTGTGCAACGCCATTAAACTCTTCTCGAAATTAAAAGATATAAAGTTGTTAATGAGTTGTGTCGACATGACAAATCGCTAATTATATGTTTACGAGAGCTTTTAATTACACAGCTGTACCATCATCGAGATACTCGAGTAATAAGATACAAGCACGCATGCTGAAAAGTGTAGGTACCAACCTTGGTCACTGAGAATTGTGGTGTAAGCGTAGAGACACGTTGAATAATTATGAACATGACATATTAATCACAGTACATCTGTAAAACTACGCGGTACGCTGCCATCTTCTTTTTCCTTTTTGCTGTCGTCTTAGTTCAGCTTTTCTATCTATTCCTAAAAAGCTTTATTCATTAAAACGATCGTATGTGATCGCTCTGAGTCGTCGCTGTAAAATATTATAAAACATCATATTGATCAGAATCAGATTGTGAGTACGACATTTACAAGCCAAGTAGGTTTCTGTTGTTTCGCAGTTACAAAACCATTAGCATTGCAGGCGAAGACAACCAAACAAACCGAATTCAGTGAACACAATTAAATCACAAGAACTGGCCAGTTGGTGAGCTTTAACAGTTCTAATAGGCTAACCCAACATGGGCCCCGACACGACTGCGGCGTCATACGAGTAAAACAAATACTCCATGAGATAATTGAACTCATCTATGCAAACGGTAATTATATTCCCGGTGACACAACACTACGTAACGACCTACCACTCGCTGTCACGTACCTAAGTGAATGAAATATTATAAATGCGAAAGTTTGTATGTTAGTATGTAAGTGTTTGTTACCTCTTCAAGCCGCGATGGCAATACGGATTTGGTTGACAGTTGGAACGGAGATAGTTTATACACGGGATTAACACATAGAATACTACTCGTATTTATCCCGGAAAAACAAACAGTTCCCGAGGGAGCAACTATAAAGCAAACTCTTCGCGAGTAAAACCGTGTGGCGCAGCTAGTGCAAACATAAAGAAGCATTTGTTTCAATTAACACTTTTAATCGCCATCTTGTGGGCCAACGACTTTAATAAAACTGGTAATGATAGATTTTAATATGTCATAAGACGGTTAAATACACTTGAGCGTATAATATGTAGGTAGTTAAGATGGCTATGAATATCTATAGCTGCTTTAAGAAAACAGACGCGGAGAAATTAGACTTCAATTACATAAATGTACCTACTTGGTGTAATCAACTGTACTATAGTATACAGTTTCAGTTGTGGAATTGATTATAATTTTATTGGAATATTTCGATATATTAATAATAATGTTGTCGCACTCGTATTTCCGTTTCCGAACAACGTCGGACGTGACGTCAGTGCTACGCGGCAACTTCACAACAAGCGGGCGATCCCAACGGGGCGCCTCACTTTGACTCCAACCACCGCCGAGACAACATCTGCTTAGTAGCTGCGTAGTGTCAACCTTAAGTATTTAAAGTATCAGCCTGAAATAATGCTGAGCATTATTTCATGGCAACATTGATTTATAATTAAAATACCCTTTAAATTAAATACAGATTATAAACTTAAAAATTATAAATGCAGTAAAGTTGTGTTCTGTTGATTTGTCTAAGTTTAATTTAATAAAGTTTAAAATATAAATGTTTGTGTATAGGATTGTTGAAATAAATTAATAATTATGATTCTCTAACCGTGTCTGTTTTTCTCTCATCAGAAGTGGTATAGTGAAACGCCTACAGGATGCCGCGAAAACGAAAGCGAGATCGAAGGAGTCGTCGACCAGTTCAAGCACGTCAGACTCCAGCTCCAGTAGCAGCAGTGAAAGTGACCGGAGGCGCAGGAAAAAGCGACGTAAGGGATTGCCAACCGTGAGTCAGAACATTGTTTTATCGTCAGTGATTCCTGAATTTGACCCGCTCGTAGATAACATAGATATGTGGATTAACGTAGTAGAGGCTAACACTCGTGCATTTGGATGGCCCGATAATATGATTCAGTATCAGGCGCTTCAAAAGTTACGTAATACCGCAAAAACATGGCTAGATTCTTTGCAAAAAAATGAAACCAAGTGGACCAAGTGGAAGTGGAAGGACTGGCGTGATACGTTATCGGATACATTTCAAGTAAAACGTAATATGTTTAGGTCGCTCAAAGAATTAATAGATGCAAAACCTATGGCTAATCAGTCTTTATACGAATTCTTTTTCCAACAAAAAGCAAAAATAGACCGTTTGCAGTTAAACTTTCGGGATCAAGATATAATATCCATTGTAGTAGGATCAATAGGTGATGCAAATATAAGTGTTGCTTCAGCAGCAACACTTATATTTGCATCACCTATTGCAGGCAATTTCCGATATTGTGATGATTTGGCGTCCTTTTTACACGGTAAACTATATTCGCCTACCGAAAAAGAAGTCCCTCATAGGAATTCGTTACCACAGAAACATGCTTCTCGACCGTTACTGTCTGGATACTATAATACTAATAATAAATCTGAAAGCAAAGCTGAGCTTTCTGCTAGTACTCGTAGTGTGTCAAATTTTAATTTTGCCTGTTACCGTTGTGGAGAATCAGGTCACAGAAGAAACAATTGTACTGTCAAAGACAGCGTCAGATGTTCTTCATGCAACAAGTTGGGACATTTAGAGGCCGCTTGTAAATCTAAACCAAAACCGAAGGTCGAGAAGGATGTCGAGGTTAAAATGATTTCCGATCCGAAACATAAAAATAAATTTTTCAAACAAATTTCACTGAATGATTTTGACATTAGAGCGTTTTTTGATATGGGTAGCGACTGCTCACTAATTACAACGGCTTTAGTAAAAGCAATATAAATTGCAACCTTTTGCTCTGAATAATCCCGTTAATTTGGTAGGGTTTACAAATGATGTGTCTGCTCGAATTACTGAAGCTGTAGCAGCCACACTTAAAGTAGATTCTGTAGAATCAGTCATTACTTTGTATGTTATTGATGCGTTATCGGACTGTGACATTATAATCGGGAGGAATTTTACCGAAGACCGGAGTATAATGTATGTTCGTATGGGAGATACCTTAACTTTTCAATCAGTCGATACATTAACTGTTTGTAATGTCAGCGTTATTAATAATGATAACGTACCCAGTGATTATGAAATGATTTTGAAGAACATTCTGTCAAAGTACCCTCAATGTTTTTCTCAAGATTTGTCATGTTTAGGCAAGACCTCGTGTGTAGAATTAGAAATACAATTAACATCTAGCAAGCCTATTTGTCAACGACCATACAGAATGTCAGAGTCTGAACGAGCAATCACGCGGGAAATAACAGATGACCTCTTAAAGAATGGGATTATTCAGAATAGTAGCTCTGCTTATGCAAGTCCAGCTCTTTTAGTAGACAAATCATCAGGTGCCAAAAGATTATGCGTTGATTATAGGCAGTTGAATAAAATTACTACTAAAGAAAAATATCCGATGCCTATGATTGAGGACCTCATTGATAGATTGCAGGGATGTAGATTCTATACTTCTTTAGATCTCAAAAGCGGGTACCACCAAATTTGTATAAAAAAAGAGGATGTGCACAAAACAGCATTCATTACAAACGATGGCCATTTTGAATATTTAAGAATGCCGTTTGGAGTATGTAATGGGCCAGCTGTTTTTCAAAGATTAATGAATACTGTTTTGGGTAGTCTTCGTTTTGGAAGGGTAGTATGCTATATGGATGACCTTCTTATTGCTACAAGGTCGATTGAAGAAAATATAGTTTGCTTAGAAATGGTACTCGATATTTTAGTAAAAAATGGCCTTACAATAAATTTAGAAAAATGTTCTTTTTTTAAAGACCGAATAACCTTTTTGGGCTATGATATTTCCGAAGAAGGTGTTCGCCCAAGTGCACGTAAACTTGATGCTATTTCTAAGTACCCTACACCAAAAACAGTCCACCAATTAAGACAATTTTTAGGACTAATTAACTATTTTAGAAAATTTATACATAACTGTGCCCTCCTCTGTAAATCCCAATGTTTACTAAAAAAAGGAGCAATCTGGCAATGGGGCCCTTCACAGGATCAGGCTGTAACTAATTTAAAAGACGCGTTAATCAAAAATGCAGTACTTAAAGTTTTCGACCCAAAATTACCCATAAATCTATATACTGACGCAAGTCGTGACGGCATTGGATGTATTCTAGCCCAGACCACAGATAACGGCGAAAAACCCGTATATTTTTATAGTCGTCAAACTAGTAATGATGAAAAAAGTATCATTCGTTTGAGCTTGAGCTTTTAGCAATTGTAGCAGGATTACAAAAATTTCGCCATTATTTATTAGGTACAAATTTCAAAATAACGACTGACTGCAATGCTGTCCGACATGCGTTAAGTAAAAAAGAAATAATACCACGAATAAGTAGGTGGGTATTGTATACACAGGATTTTACATTTGAAGTAGTACATAGAGCTGGATCACAAATGCAACATGTAGATGCACTAAGCAGAAACCCTGTTAGTGACGTCGGTAGCGTTTCTGAAGTAATTGAAAGCGTAAATACAATAACCGAGGGCGACTGGCTTCTATCTGTGCAGTTACAAGACCCCAGTATATGTAGTATTCGAGATATTTTACAGTCAGGTGAGGCCGAGTCGAATAAACAAATATTTAATCAGTACGAACTATTAGGAAACAAAGTGTATCGAAGGACTGAATTTGGAAGACGTTGGTTAGTACCGAAGAAATGTGTATGGTATGTTATTCGAGCCAATCATGACGAGGTAGGACATTTTGCGGAAAACAAAACTATCGAAAGAATTCGTTCAAAGTACTGGTTCCCTCATCTAAAAAAAACTGTAAGTAAATACATCAAAAACTGTTTAAATTGTGTTTATTTCAAAAACATTCACGGAAAAAAGCCAGGAAAATTGTATCCAATTCCAAAACACGCTAAGCCATTCCACACGCTTCATGTAGACCATCTTGGCCCATTCGTCAAAACTACTCAACAAAATAGCTACCTCTTGGTACTTGTTGACTCATTTACAAAGTTTGTATTCATTTCGGCTGTAAAAAACACAAAAAGTCAAGCTGTAATTAATGAATTTAATAAGATATTTAAAGTGTTTGGAAATCCAAAACGTTTGATATGTGACGCTGGTAGCGCTTTTACATCTAAATTGTTTACTGGCTATTGTAAAGAGCGAAACATTAGGGCTCACATCATTGCCACGGCCGTACCACGTTCAAACGGACAAGTGGAACGCTATAACCAGACAATTTTAGAAGCGTTGCGCAGTATGGGTGCTGATACTGAAAATAATAAATGGGACCAGCACATAACAAACATACAGCAAGGTATTAATAGTACAATTAATAAAACGACATCTGCTGTACCGAGTGAGGTCTTTTTCGGGTACAGAATTCGAATGACTAATGATATGATCACTGACGATGATAATACGGAACATTCTGTTGATGTCACCGTACTAAGGAACACGGTTGACGCTAACATAAAGAAAGACGCCGAGAGGCAAAAGGCATCCTTCGACGCTAAAAGAAAAGACGCCCATAACTACAACGTCGGGGATTTGGTGGTGCTTAAAATCCCAAGTCACTCTAACGATGGACAAAGCACGAAACTAATGCCTCTTTACAAGGGTCCATTTCAAGTAACAAGTATCTTAGGCCACGACAGATATCAAGTAACGGACATGAGAGGGGCTGAAAGATCTTCAAAACGGTATGATGGCATAGCTTGCGTTGAAAATATGAAGCCTTGGATTCGTATTGCTGAGTAAACCGGATGTTGTCAAATAGTAGGTATGAAATTGATGTAAAAGGTTCGTAAGTAAAAGGTAGTTTTTTTTTTAATAATGACTTCCTATTTTGTTTACTTATTTATTCATAAACTTTTATCGTTTATAAAAATATTTTACAGATTATTAACATTATAAGAAAATGGTCTAATGCAGTCGCTTCAAACATCGTATCGTAGGTGAATGGTAGTGTTTGATATAAAAACCTGCAACAGGCATCCGTTGTGAACGCTGTTGTAGGGTAGTGGTGATACACGACTAGTTTGATTCTGAATGAACATCATCTAGTTAAAGCCACAGGTGAAATCAAATACTTCTATTTTTAGATTCGATGTTGAAGAATGTATGTATGAGTTTATGAAACTTTATCTAATAATGATATCAATGTTTTCAGCTTCTACATCAGACCAGGACGCAGTTCGAGGACGAACGCGTGGGCAGGACGGCCGGATGTTGTCGCACTCGTATTTCCGTTTCCGAACAACGTCGGACGTGACGTCAGTGCTACGCGGCAACTTCACAACAAGCGGGCGATCCCAACGGGGCGCCTCACTTTGACTCCAACCACCGCCGAGACAACATCTGCTTAGTAGCTGCGTAGTGTCAACCTTAAGTATTTAAAGTATCAGCCTGAAATAATGCTGAGCATTATTTCATGGCAACATTGATTTATAAGTAAAATACCCTTTAAATTAAATACAGATTATAAACTTAAAAATTATAAATGCAGTAAAGTTGTGTTCTGTTGATTTGTCTAAGTTTAATTTAATAAAGTTTAAATTATGAATGTTTGTGTATAGGATTGTTGAAATAAATTAATAATTATGATTCTCTAACCGTGTCTGTTTTTCTCTCAATAATTTAATTTAAAATAAAGAAAAATTAAATTATTAAAGATAATTTAATTTCTAAATAAAAAAATAAATAAAAAATAATCTTGTATTAAAATTGTGTGTATGTGTGTGTGTTCTATGTTCAGCGTTACGTTGAATTCAAGTTGAATACGTCGAGTTCCACAGAGATGAGAGAAAACTACCCAAAATGGCGGACAATCGGTACCGCGACCTATTTCCTTTGAATTCCATTAATTGAAATATAGTATTGTATGGCCAGCTTGACAGGCGTTATCGGCGCGATCTCCTGCGGAACTGCGCAGGGTCTCTTGCAAGCTCCGCACACCCTAAAGGGGTGCAGCGTGATGATCGGCGATAAGCCTAGATACCGCGCCGTAAACCATCCGGACAATTCCCGGTAATTATGGAGCGCGTCCCGCCACCCGATACTTGCGGAGTTGCTGACCAATTATTGTATGCTGATTAGTGCAGGACCCCGTGTCTACTTTGGTCACTAGCTATCTGCCATGCCTGCCCACACCAGTTGTACCCAAAACATTGTTTTGCATAATCCTGCGCGGTGTTGAGACAGCTTTTAAGTCTTATAATGTCCAGTTATTTCGCTGGCCACAATGGCCGTTAAACCGGAAGACAGATGCTTGCGAACCAAAGCTTGGCAGCAGTATAACTAGTAAAGCTGTAGTACAAAGCCCGACTGCCTCTCACATGTATACGACAGACCTACCTTGTGTGCGACTCACTGAAATAGTATCCTGAAAAAAAATATCTTAAATGTAGTTATGAGCATAGTAGTCGATAATAATATTTTATTCCAGTCAGTACTGTGTACACCGAAAACTTCAATGTGATTCTGGACAGAATTATTATATACTAGAGATCAGTAAGTGAATTTTCATCTGGCACCCTGTCTAGAGAGCGCGCACAGCTATCCACTAGTTGCCGAGCAATTATTGACCGATTTATTTCACCGAATAATTACAAACGATTCCTCTCGCAGTTAACCACGGGGCGGGCTCGCGCGGTCGCGTGTCGGGACAAACAACACGAGAAATACTCGCTCTGATTATAATAACATGCTATAGAGGAGATTATGGCCCTTGAAATGTCAAGAGATCACGATGAACGTTGACATTTAAATTAAAGTAAGTCTTTAAAATTACGGAGTAATAGATTTTCTTCTGCGCTCTTTATTTCAATAACATGTCTATTGTTTCGGCGCATAATACTGGATGTGTATCATGAAATACTAAGTCAGGCAATAGTCAGTCATATAAAGTCAGTGTGACAGAATGCTCCAAATTTAACGCGCCTGAGTATAATAAGATGAGCAAATCGCTGTCTTCATAGTAAGCGCTATTTGCCCTTAAAAATTGCAGTGCCAGTAGTACCACCAAGAACGTATAAACTATGCAAAGTACTGCACTACTAGCACTGCATTGTGCTCGTCGCCCTGATACATGCGATAATAAGGCCTGTTGTGATATTACGAGTCTAATAGGTAGCAGATAAATATGTATATAGTAAGTACTACTTGTAGGTAGTATCTATCTACTACCTTTTAGACTTGGCTGGCACCGACTTCAAATATATGAGTGGGTAGCGCTTATGATAATTATATTAATTTATTTTTTACTTTTGAGTGCCATTTGTGGTTTTGAAGTCGGTTTAGTTTTTTTTGAAAAATAATTTATTTGATTATAACTACACTTATTCTACAGCTCGATAACAACGTAACTCTGCCTCTCTGCTCCTCCAAGAGCTTACAAGCGCGGCCATCTGTCGAGATCCCGGGATTAAATGCACGCGGGCTGCATGCGTGCTATTCACTTAATGTGAACCGTTGTCTGGTCGTCGACGCGTACGTAAGTACTTGTTGAGGATAAGCCTCGGAGTTCTCGTAAATAAAGAGATTAAGCTTTCAAACGCAGTGACAGAGTTGTCAACGCTCTACAAATGTATTTATACTAGAATGACATGAATGCTCCATACACGCTATTCAATAGGGCTGTTCAAACGTGTTTGTTGAAGAATTTGTTTTGCCTAAACACATTCCCATACCTAAACAGGTACTTCACTACTGCTACAGACAGTTCAAGAGTTAGTATTACTCGTTGGTCCCGCGTTCCCACCGCACCCACAGGATATTATAAAGCAGCGCTGTCGGCGCTGAGCTGCGCTGACGCGTGTTTTACTGCGCACGCGCAGATACCGGCGAGCGGCGGCGGAGGAAACGTCCGTCACGCAGGAATGTGTTCAGTGAATGTCTAAGTAAAAGCATACTTAGTTTTTTCATTCATTTCTAAATTGGTGTTTCATGTGGTTTTAGTTTGGTGTTTAGTGCTTTTTCACATGACCATTTAAATTTCCGTAAGCAGTGGTCGAGCGAGAGTTTGACGTCGGGGATATGAACACTCGGCTAAGCTAATCCAAGCCCACAAATAACGTAAATTTTATCATAAGCTGTTATGTAACACGCATTGAGTAAAATATAAACTTTATATGTAAGCTATAGTAAACCATGTCTTATTGAATCAACTGTTCTACCATATGTTTGGCTCACAAGTCACGTATGAATTACGTTCACGACACACGCATAAACCTAGGTCTCAAAGCATTAGAAAGTACGTAAGGTACAGCTGCATGTCTCAGATGGTTTCTCGTATTCAGTAGATATGTCAAGTCATGCTAAACTCTACATCAAGTGTTCGGCAATCAGATGTGGCTTATCTCCCTTCTAGAAGCTTTCCAGCCCTCGCGATGGTTCGGATAACCTGCATCCAGTGTAACACCCTAATATATGTTCTTCTCGTATCTAATCCATCTGGCGGGCAATAAAGCAACGTGAGCTATACAGCGATAGATAGATGTACAGCCGGGTACGTCTAGCGCGCGATGCTTGCAGTCGGCTGCAGCCGCCAGCCCCATCATTCTGCGACCGAGGCGACGTCACGACTTCTCAACATCACGGACAAGGGGCGCACAGTAGACGAAGTAATACAGTAACTTTTATGTAAAAGTTTTAAACCCTACTCACTTTACCTTAATAGTAAATTAATGTAGAAGTTCCATTTCACATCAGACTGCGTCTACATTTTCACCTTATGTTCTCGCAATAATTAAAATGGTTTAAATAGTGAAATTACGTATTGTGCATTATTGTTTCAATTGCAAATCTAACTAGATAATAAGCTGGGAATTTAAAAATAAATAATTTAATATATGGATAGAGCAGTATATTAAAACTTGACATATCTGTACGGACAGAGATACAGAGTAATAGCTTTTGAAATTGATGTAACATACTTCTTTGTCGCAGTCCTTAGATTTCACTAAAATTTCTGCCCCCTACCCATATGTCCCACAAGCGCTAATCGTATATCATGTTGAGCTCAAATTAAGGTATAGTGTCACTGCTTATAAGATACGGTCTAATTATTGTCGATTCAGGCAACAAATAGAAGAAATAAACTTTATGGGACAATATATAGCATTATAAAACATTGTCGCAGTAAATCTACTCCACGCGACATACAATTGGCGCTTGAGGGACATAATATGGGTGATGTCTATCAGCAGAACATTATCACATATACATAGTTCTTTAGAAGACATTATAAAATAAATGAGTGTCGCCGCGCGTCAGTGTTGCCCTAGCGTTTTTTAGTTACCTACTATTACTGTATCATGTATCTAACAACTGTGACCGCGTTCTATCGTTTACTTGCCTGGTATCTGTAAATATATCTCCAAAACGCTATTAAAATGATCCTTCAAGAAACTAATTTGTGATCATATAAAAAAACAACACAGAAACCTATCAATGAGCCCCTGATTGTATCCTCTATATTTACAAAACGTGTCTAACCATAAAAACGTCGGAGAGTTGTGGCCGGTGACCGCAACTCGATAAAACGCTTCATCGAGCGATCATCGCAATCGATCGCCCGTCGGCACCGCGTGCGACCGCAGCTCGATCGAGGGAATCGATCGGTAGTCGCGGGGCTCATTATGTGACCGCAGGTATTCAAAAGCATTTTATTTGATGCAAAATTTACTTTTATACCTAGTACTTTAAATCGATGATAAAAAGTTTTATTTTATAAGATTCAGATTAGACTGACTTTTAGTAACTCAAATAGCTTTTGTTTTGACTTAGTTTTGAAATAAATATACTTTTTTAAGTCTTTAGTTATTAAAAAGGACTTTGATCAGACATGATCATGGCGAAATAAATACATTAATAAAATAAACTGTTTTGATAAACTCCCTTTGTAGAATTCTGGTTTTAGGTATAATTGGCGGATACGGAAGCGAACAGTGCTATATCTATATGTAAGATATAAGATAAATAAGAATAGTTTTCAAATTGTTTATAAATACTTACGACTTACACTGTTTCTGTGCAGAAAGAATTAGTTAAACGAAATTCTAAGTTTGTCGAAAAACGATCAAAAAGAATTCGAAGCTAGACTAACATTGCTTACGCCTGCGACGGCATGCATCTCGAACGTGTGTACATCGAACCTGTTCCCCGTGTTTATGTTACTGTAGCTGGACTCGCTTCCCGGATGCGGATTTGCATCTTTGAATCGCGGCTGTTATCTCACGCGAGATCGCATCGGCCAGTGCATGGACTGCGCAGTGCAATGTAACGTGCAGGCCAGTGCATGGACTACGTGGTGCAATGTAACGTGCAGGCCAGTGCATTGACTGCGCAGTGCAATGTAACGTGCAGGCCAGTGCATGGACTGCGTGGTGCAATGTAACGTGCAGGCCAGTGCATTGACTGCGTGATGCAATGTAACGTGCCGGCCAGTGCATTGACTGCGCAGTGCAATGTAACGTGCATACCAGTGCATGGACTGCGTGGTGCAATGTAACGTGCAGGCCAGTGCATTGACTGCGCAGTGTAATGTAACGTGCAGGCCAGTGCATTGACTGCGCAGTGCAATGTAACGATAATATACTATTAACGACAAATACTTACATTACAAATACATAATTATTCATATAACTACTTATACTCGTACTTACTATACAATACATAAAATAAATAATATAAATATTTATATATAAATAAGAAACTGTGTAGCAGTTTTAGTGCAGAGAGGAAAGGTAATGAGAAAGGTTTACCATGCTTTATATATAAATATATATTTTTTTATATTTTTTTATTATATATTTTTTATATATCTTTATATATATATATATAGCCATATTTTAGTTTCAGTGGGTACCTAGTTCATTCTAACCCTTACATTTGCACACGTATCGTTCACTGGATAAGGAAGTGTTCCCACTGGCAGTCGCGCGGTAAATCCCGAGTATCACCGGATCTCACGGCGGCGGGCGGGCGGCGCGGCGCACGTGCGTCGGGTTGCGTCGCGGTCGGCCGGTAAACATGCCTCGCAACACCGAGCTGATATCGCACACTACCGATTACATACTATTCTACCAATCCGGTCTTCAGCGTCATTCACATAGACAGATTCCTTTAAACAAGATTTTTTTTTAATTTTCTTATCTTATGAAAAGATATTTTGCACATAAGTCTTTTTTATTTGATCAAATTCAATTCAAAAGTTATTTATTCAACTTTGGCATCACAGACGCACGTCCATAATTACAATGACTTTACCACAGTACATCGGAAAAAAACCAGTGCCCAGATACGGCAGGAAACTGAAGGGCATTTCTATAAAACTTTTGGTACATTGGGTTAGTTTTATTTTTAAATTGTGGCAGTTGGCTACTTGGTTGAAACGGAACGTTCCACGCATTTTCGCCTTCAACATAATTTCTGTCAGTTGTGCTTTTTATTTTTATTAGAATGGTTTTTACTCACAATTCGAATAATAATTTTTGAGATGAGCAACCGGTATCTAAAGCTTTATTGATAACTTCATCGCTATATCTCTTCGATCAAAGATCAGCCAATAATTTCATTACTTGCACTGAATCTTTGCCCACAAACTCTTTAAATTAGTAATTCATGAGCCATTAAGTCGTACCCTGAGCCCGAAGTCACGAGCTCGTGATAGAGCGCCACAAATCTCTCCAAACGGTACCTAAACCCCATAAAATTATTTAAATGAATATTAATTGACTGCCGCCGCCGATAGCCGCACGCGCACAGATGAACAATATAGAGATATACAAAGCCATTATACTTATTAGAGATCCCTCAAAAGTGGAGCTAAAACGCTAAGCTTACCCAGATTATCACCACATTATTTTCTTGTGTTTTCAGAGTAGAAAACCATTTTACTGATTCCAAATCCTCATACTACCTGAAGTTGGCTTGCCCTTCGCCCATCCTTGAAGAAATCTATGAACACCATTCAAACAGCCTACATGTTACCTAACCTGTAACAACAAACTGTATGTCAAAACATCTGAATATCTAATTTTTTCCTTTATTTTTGTACAGAACCCGGCTATAGCCACTGTGCCTTACTCTATCTATTGTAGAGCTGCAGACGAGCAGACCACCCGTTTGTCGCGTGTCCCTTATCACGCCACATCCGAGATAACTGCTAATGGACGCAGCTCTATATCATGCGATTGGAAAGTCTGGATTGTACACTACGTAAGACGTGTCGGTGGAGCGGTGTGGAAACCCGGGAGAGTTATTACAATTAGGCAAGTTTTTATAATTGTTTTAATGAAAGGGTCAAAGTGCTACCAACTAGATAACACGCGTAGATGCTGGGAGTCATAATTATAAATAATACGTTAACAACAAAAGTAAATATAACTGTAAAGTTAAACCAACATAAACTTATGCAGACACTATAATTTAAAAAAAGCATATTAACTATTAACTAAAAATTAACTAAAAGTCTATTAACTTTAGCATAATTTGTGAACTAATGATGAATAATTTTAATAGGCATTTTTATTTTAAATTTATGCAATCAAACCGCTTTTATAAATAACTGTGAAGTATTGTCATTCATTTTTGTCACGTCGTAAAACAGTATGACAATAACAACAGAACCAAATTATGAAGACATTTAATACCTATTTATTACATCCATTTACATATGTTCCGTGTAAATGAACCTCTAATGTGAAGGGAACGTGATATTTGTGTCATAGACAACGTTACGTTATGAAACGAAAACCGCAAAGCACGTGAGAGAGAAGGCCAGTGCAGGCGGTCCTCACATTTCTTCATAATGCGCGGTGTACGTTACAGTATGTTTTCGTGTAGTTTCATCGCTGCGGAGGGCTTAACTCAAGTCAAACTCCGTCTCTCGTATTACATGGAGTCATCACTATGTAAGCTCTTCACGAGATGCTTAAAACAAAAATAAAATCATTCAAACGTTACCAGCATCAGAATTAATGCATAAAATTAAGCAAATTTAATCTGCTCCGTCGGGTGGGTCGACGTAAGTTTGTCACCGAGTGTAAACGTAATGGAAACTCATGGCTTTGGGAAAAGTCCTGGAGAGTTGTTTTGCTTGTGAAAGTTATACGTTGACAGTAACTATCAAATGACATTAAGAGAGTTCACTAATATGCACGTGAGCGATGGCTTATTCATTCCACATATGAAGGTACAGAAGATCAATGTTATTCATTTGAGTTATAAATATCATGCTATTACAATTACAATAAATATGCTGGTATCTCTGCTGAGAGCACCGCCGGTCGAGCCGCGCCGCGCCGATCGATCTCTAGTTACGTTACACAATACACAAAGAAACTTCACCTTTTAATGCTTATCAGCAATCTTTGAGATAAATATAACAGAACTAAATAGACAAGCTAAAATAAATTCCGCTTAGAACCTTTTCGAAATAAATCAATCCATTAACCCCACAAGATCTCACTCAGGTTTGATGGATCTTACAGTGATAAGGTGCTACAATGTGAAGATATTTCAGTGGTGGTCGACAGAGCTAGGTACGGCACGTAATTACCAGTACACGGAGGTTTACAACAATGGTCAATCATAGAATGCGACCTGCGAACTTCAGGACGAGATCTGATGTCGAGCACAGCGATAAGCGATATACTTGCTACTTGTTTCACAAAAAAAGTTGTGACCAATTAATTCCCAATTAATTTGTTATGCGTTTTTCTCTGACATAAATTATTTTCGTTTTCTTTTAGCATAATTAGTAATTAATACTCAAACTAGTATTGACTTGTTTTAACTGCAATTAAAGTTAAAGTATGAGCATCTCACAGGAAATCATTCATTTAGTTTCACTCATAAACATTTATTGATCCGCTTTCGCTCGTGTCCCGACACAGGCTCAACAACTGAAGCGATAGCATCTCAAACCGAATGTGAGCGTGTCGTGCTGTCGCTCGTCTCGAGACGTCTGTTCGCTTGTTTGCGCACTGAACCCGTCTAAATATTGTGATGCAATCGTAACAACAAATGTACGGTTTTTTGACGGGTATTAATCTATGTTTTGCCTATCGCACATCATGTTAAGCGACGATGGAGCACATCGATCTAGATGAAGTCGTTGAGCGTCTCCATGATGTTTCACCGAACATCAACCTGAAATACGTTTGACTACAAGAGACTTCATGGTAATTGCGTTATTCTATTCTATCTTTACAATATGCAAGATATTTATAATCTAAACAGAACCTACCATCATCATGGAGACAGCTTGCTAAGAATGTCGAAATAGTCCAAAAGCACACCATAGTCTATTCATGTTTGTGTTCAGTTAAGCAGTAATCACACAAGCAGAGATATCGACGCAGATAGCTGACCGACGGACAAACCGAATTACTGCGGCACATTACGCAACTAAATACCGTAAAGAATACGGCAGGACATACGGGCGGAGACTAGTGGACGCCACGACGCGACGCTCTGCGCTTAACAAAAGACATCAACGCGCTCCCATCACACAGTGACTAATGTTAATTAGCAATAAGATCGATGTTGGCGCTTACTATCAGGTGATTTGCGCTTAGCATCATTAAGTTGCACAAAAAATAATAAAAAATTAGTATCAATTAAAATCGCTTACCGTCGACTACAAACTTAGTTGTCAAAAGTACACTGACTGCTGATTTTAGTATGAACTGATTGATAAAGTCTACCTACGTACTTTTTGTCTTACTTTAACAATCCTAAAAACTTTATATTTTTTGTTAAAATACAAGTTGCTTAAATAAGTAAATTCTTGATTAACATTTCAGCAATCCATACCAAATCCAGCAGTTTCAAAACGTAAAACGTAGTCGCAAACTTGCCCCGTATGTTTCCACGTGCATAACGAACGCTTGCCCATTAACTCAGATGTTTTTACTGGTAAGTGGACAATTTCTCTGATTTATGTTAATTCCCTTGCAGGCGCGGCCGTTAACGTGTCAAAATTGAATATACGCATTATTTAGTGCGGCCCGGCTGCGATGACCCCGGGGCGCTCGCTCGGCGATACTACCGTATAATAGCACTGCTATTATACTGCCGGGTGTGGTGCACCCGAAATATTGAGCGGTGTCGTTATATTGCATTGTGATTGACTGAATGACTGAGGGGGGAAGGGAGAAGAACAAGAGAGAGTGGAAAGTTCTGACGCTTATTAAATTAATAAAAGACAGCGTTTGATGGTGCTTGTTGTCTAACTTTACCATAGCGATAGCGTTATGATCGTGATCTTAATGTTCAAAAGGAATGGTCAAGTTGCATAATCACAATCGCTATAAGAACAAATGTATTACTCAGGTGAAAGAAATTGACACGTAGTAGTACAATAATGCGTTTTGTTACTGCCAGGTTATCTAAATACCGGTAATACCAATTATAAAATCAAAAATCAAAATCAATAACTTATTTGCTAGAATACAACATATTACATACTCAGTATTCAACCTGCAAGCAGACGTGCAAATATTTAAAATTTATTTCTATAAAACAAAACTATACATTGCTTAATACAAAATTAATTAATTAATTAATTACTTAAACATTTGCTTAAAAAAAAAACTCAAATAACTTTCGAAAATGACGTGAAAGTTGTACAATAAGCCCCCAGGTCATTACGTTCGCACTACTATGCCTGTATTGTCTGTGTCACAGGTCTTCTTTCAATAAGTACACCCGTAGGTACACTTTTCGGATTACTTGCTAAGTACAACACAGCCACCAATCAGAAAGCATGCGTGCAAACGTAGAATTCTGATTTGTTGTTGGCTGTGCCTGACATCGCATGTCTTCAAATGTAGTCCATTGTCGGATATTTCAGCGTATGATTATCAAGTAAGTACCAACTTGTACATCCTTGTTTGAAAAACATAGAGACTGTATTCATTTCATTGAAATATGTATAAAACGATTATTTTATTATCTAATTTAATAAATGTAAAAGTTGCTATTCTAGAAAAACTCCTATGAATAATTTTTAGTCATTTGTAAAACTTTTAATTTATCGTTACATCGCTTCCCACGTCATACTTTTATGACTTGCTTTAAAAAGCTAAAAACTAATAGCTTTCAGAAATATTCTGATATAATAAGCAGTGGAATACGCATACCAAAATATAAATAAACGGATATACGAGCAGACTGTTTCTGAGGTCAGAGATCATTGGAGTGATCCGCGCAAGCCGCATACTACAAATATTTGGACAGTTCTCTGTCGAAACTAACCAACTAATGCTATATTGAAAAGAACTGCGCTGTATACAGCGGGTTTGAATAGTCATGCTTACGGTTAGAAGGTTTAATATTATTTAAGGCATCGTTAGCTTTAATAGAGAAGCTGTTTGTGTAAATAATTCGAGAAATTTGTCAGATAGGAGCCGTTTCTATAGAGTTATGTCGGAGTATATGGGTTTTATACACGAATGCTGAGTGCCAGAATGTAAAAAATGATGGAGGTTTATTTCTTAATATGTAAGTTTATATGAGAACGGCAGCACAGAGCGTTCGAATAGAATTTGATACAATTTTTGAAATGGTGACAATAATTTCATATTATAATTTATCAATTACGAGTGATGCCTGTTCTGCCACTCGTATTTGTAATCACAAGTGCCAATAACATACTTGAAGCCTATCCATACATCAATAAATAAAAATAGTTTCCTTTTGTTTGTCATTAATGATTTCTAAGTGGAATGTTCTTCAGTCCGATTAATAATATCAAGATTTTCAAGATTAACAGATCTCTCGATCTAATAAGCTAACCTATTATGCAAACACTTTGCACTAGTTCGCAACATGCTTGTATGTATGTAATGTTACTTAAGTTTTATGCAAATAAAATATACCTTTATCTCATACATCAATCTCATGTATCAATAAAAAACAGAGCATCTTTTCATGTAAATTAACTTAGGTATAACTTATCTCTGTCAATCGATACGTGTTCGGACGCCCCGCGGCTTTTCCATCATATTTGGCTCAAAATTGCTTTATTTTAGCCGAGAAAAAGTATATTACATTGGTAAAGTTATTCTCTGTAGTGTAGTGGTTGGGCACGTTGGATCAAATCTCATACATGCATTTTCCCAGCGGTAAAAAAAAAAACACCACCGAGGTTGCGGGTTCGATTCCCGCGAACTAATGTTTGTGCACAGAAAAAAGCGCAAGCATTTGTTTCGTGTCTGGGTGTTGTTGGAACATGGTCCTCGTAGTTCCTGGTCCCTTAGATACAGAGAATCCTAGTAAGGGGCCAGGATCTATGTATGTGATCGTTGGGCGTATTTTAAAAACTGAATTGAAAATAAATGTTCTTAGTAAATATATTATTACTCATCGTGTCCTTGTAACGGCTGCAAAAAATACTTTTTTGGTTGGTCACTAAGATGTGATATTTATTACCGAAGAAATTGACTAATGAAAATGGAAAAGTAAGCATTCGAAGCTGCGCTTTGTGGCGAAAGCTAGTGCGGTCAACATACAAGTAAGTGGCAGTTGGTATTCTAGCGATTAAATTGTTTCCTTCTGGTAGCTGAGGTTTTGCTGGATTTTATCAGCAATAGAATTTAATATCTAGTTTTTACAACTTCAAACGAGTCCATTACTTGTCGTGCACGAACTTTGCAGCCGTGAGCTAAGATATTCCGAGATCAAATAGGCAATAGATAGAAATAGAGAAACACGTACCAAATAATTGGGCTATCTTGACGCTGGCTGTCCTGGTTCAACTTACCCGTTTAATGTACGTGTAAACAAAATGTTTTCATCATCATGTTGTATCATCTAAAGAATGGAATCACAAAACAACGATGAGACCATATTCTTACCTTCGGCTGACAAGCGCCGCTGACCGTGGGCAAACATATTTTGAGATTTAAGGGTTTGCACGTGAAGGCTGAAGACAATTAAATAGCTCGAAACTTTGGAAGCCTTCTCCAGTAATTCCCACAGTCGAAGTTAATTGTTGGTTTGTTAGTCGTAACAAAACAAAGCAACGGTTTTACTTGTAGAACCTCCTCGCTCATAGGAATTATAATTAAGATTTAGTTACTGTTAAAACATCGTGTAACTTTTGATTAAGCTTTCCACAATCAATTAACGAACCAGACGTCGAACAAGGAAGTCAATTATTTTGGAACATCCTGCGCGCACCGACTGCCCTTGCTTTTCAATTAAATGATAGTATCTCGTGTTAAGCCCGGACTGGCGAAGCCGGGCTGTAACTATTACTAGGGTTAATGAAATGACCTAGGTAATGTAACGCCCGGGTTTCCTCGCTCGGCCGCGGCTGGTGGTTACAGTTCGTAGCTGTAATCGGGCTGTACTTAGGCACGACTGCTGTGACGGCCAGTACAGTTTTGCAAACTGTTTTCTATTTACGTTTAATTTAAGCAGAAGAAAATGTAAATGTTTCATTAATCTACGTAAAGATATTCAGTTGTAACTTTAATTAGCAATTTAGCATAGGATTACGATATTTACTGAAATTGTTTTAACAACGCAGATCAGTTGTTTTTAAGAATTTAAAGAATCTTAAACATCCACTAGGTGTTCTAAGGTAGAACACGTAAACAAAGATCTTTCCAATTTCACTCGTGTCCGTTCCCCAATAAAATATTAAATTATATATCGTTATCCGAGCATTGGCCACAAACAGTAGAAACTCTCTATAATGTTCAACAAAAAGAAATGTCCATTATTGAAATACCGATAGTTTCCAATAATGAAACAATTCCATAAATCTCCCATTCACTGCGCAGCGCAGCAGTACGCAGCAGGTCGGATGGAACAATTAGTTATCGTATAACAAACAGCCGTGTAGCCGTGTAGCCGGATTGTGGTCGGATAACAACGCAGTATATTAGCGTGTTTTGTCGTCGGCACTTATCTGTGCTTTATGTCTTCAGCTATGAGAGCCGTCTGCTGCAGTCACGACTTGATGGTCGAATGTACTCTTTTATTGTATTCAATAATGTATCATTTGATATTTTTTCTCAATTAAACCTGGAACTTGCATGCATATTTTTTTAATCTAATCCACAAACGATGGCCAGTTGAACTCACCCGCGCTTCAATACCCAATAAGCTAATAAATAGTCGCTTCGACATCGCCGCACCTGCGTGTGTCGCAACCGCCCGCGCTCAGGGGGCGGGGGGGGCTGTACTTATTTCAGCTATGTTTGTTTTGTCGGACACCATGTAGGAGAGGAATGTTAGATTTTTAATTAATTGTGGTAGTTCGCTGTAACATGTGTCTGTAATATTTCCGTATTGATTTAAGAATATTGTTCGGTTGGGATTTGGTTTTGATAAATTATGTGTTAACGATCTGACTAAAATGGTTTCGGTATTTTTAAATTCTTGTTGTGAGGTGTTGAATTTTTCATTTAAAAAGACTTTCTATAATATTTATATAATATATATATTATTTGTATATTTTTCAATATAATTTGCGCTTCCTGGTTTCATTCACGTGGACATTTACTGGAACCCTATGTATTAATCCAGCATATACGCTGTCTACTTTATAAATGTCATAGAAATCAATTCAGCCGTTGTGGCATGAAAAAAACTCTTTACTTATAAAACAAAGCTACGTTTAGCACATGTTGCAAACATTGCAAAGCATGCATTTAGCGATAAGGCCGCCCATTGTTCTACCACTATTATTTGTAACTATAAACTTCTGTTTCCTGTTTTGGTGATCAATAAAGTATTATTGTATTGTTGTATTGTATTGCAAAGAAACAGTTTACAATGCACACCGTTTCTGATAACTGTTTCTGATAAACCCCCCACACGGGTTTACTACTCGATTTCGAAAGTCATGTGCCCGATACACTAGGCTCGAGGCCAGTGACGTGGACGCCATTAAAAAAAAAATGACTGAAACTTTATGGGTGACAAAATATCGATATCGGATACGAGTATGGTATACATCTATACATATAACTACCTAGAAGAGTTGAAACACACGATTACAAATAAACTTTCGCATTTATAATATAAATATGATGTGATTTATATAATTTCATTACAAAACTATCGTAACCGTTCCATATACAGGAGTACATAGGAGTTAGAAGCTTACCTATTTTTTTGGTAGAAATCATAAGAAACCCTCAGTACACTAACTCAAAAACCAAGCAATAACACAACGTCATTGTAAAGCACTTATCCCCACATTACGGACAAACAGACAGAATGTGTACAAACACGCCCACGTCGCGCCGAAGCCTGCATGAAAAGACATTAGCATAGAGTACCTCCATGGAGAGTTAAATATATACACATACATTATTAACCGCATAATAAGAAAACTACAAAAATATGACAAAATAATAAAGTCAAAGTCAAAGTCAAGATCTATTTATTCATTTTTGGAATGTTCCAAGCATCTTTGTTTTCTATGTAATTACTTTCTCATTAGAACAGTCTTAACGTGTAATTTGAATTTACTTTCTGTGAGCTCAAAGTCAAAATCTCTTTAATCATTTTGGCATCACAGTCGCACTTATGAACGTCAAATTATCACAATGACTCCACCACCGCATCGGACGAAAAAGAACCACTACACACTACAAAAAAATGCCCCTTAGATTCTTGCCGTATCTTCTAAGATACGGCAAGAATCTAAGGGCCCTTTTTTTAGAGATTTTGTTACAATGTTTTGTGTTTCTACAATGCTCCGTCATTTTGGAATTTTATTATAAAAACGTACGCAGTTGCCCATGAAAGACTTAATTCGCTTTTGTCAGTCTATACCTGGTTATATCGCCATTGGTCTATACCAAGGTACAACAATCCTATCCTTATTTCTAGTGTTTATGTTACCATCAGGTCACTATTTACTTTGAATTTGTAGAAGTTTTTACGAATCTGCACGCCACGCGTTGTTACTGCATCCTCATTTCGCTCATGGCAGCCTTGGTGTGATTCGTCCACAACTCCACAGTGTAGACGCTGGTGCAGTAACTGATAAACAGCTGGGTCTTTACTGTCTCGCTACATTTTTTTTTTTTTTTTTTTATATGACTAGGTAGTCAAACAAGCAGACGGCCCGCCTGGATGGTAAGCGGTTACCGTCGCCTATGGACACCTGCAACACTCGGGGCATTACTGGTGCGTTGCCTACCTTTAAGGACCCACATCGACTGAATCTCCTAGCCAGCATGTTGCACGCACTGCGATGCGTCGCCTCTGCCTCTCGATGTCAGCGTGGTCATATAAGTCGGAGGTAATCATGTGTCCGAGGTATTTTACCTCCTCCACTTTCTCCAGCGTGGCACCGCACAGCGTGAGAGGAGGCAAATCCGTGCAGCAGTTTGCGCTTTTGAAGATCACTTACCCGGATTGTACTTCATGTTGTGTTCTTCTGCGTAATCATCACATATCGCCAGCAGCTTCCAAATCGCTGATATTGAAGGTGCCAACAGCATAATATCATCCGCATACGTGATATGATTTGTCATCGTACCGTTGATGGAGCAGCCTACGCCTGCTTGTACGAGTTTTTCCGACAGACCGTCCATGTACAAATTAAACACGAAAAATAGCAGATAAAAAGTATGAACCTCTTACTACTGTAAGCACTGTGCTGTACTGTACCATACGGCAAATGCGTACGAAAAAGGATATATTAGATTAAACACGCTTATGTCCCGTGAGTAAGGGGGCCCGATATGGGCAGTCCATTGTATATTGTGTTTGGGTGAGAAGAAGCTCGCCCGAGTACCTTGTGTTTATCCACAGATGAACGCGGACGGATGGAACGGGTTCACTTGTTTTGCTTGAGAATACTTGAACTAGATCTTGTAATGGTAGTGTTGGGTATGAAGGGAAGATGAGGAGAAAGTTACATTTGGACACCTGGGCAGTGCAGTGATGCAGTAGTTTGCTGATGACAGTCGTCAGTCTCAAAATACCTCTAACTCTACTAATGAACGTTGTAGATTAACTGTCAAAGAAAAAAAAATTACAACCTAATTTTGTAGAGATAATAGTAGTATTTCGCATATTCTTGATACATTTTTGAAATTTATGTTTACTGGCATTAACATTATTATTTAAACATGGAGAGTGAAAGTAAAAAAATCATACCATATTTATTTATCTCAATGTCATCTGTCACTAACTTTCTATGTGAAATTTCCTAATCCGATCTATAAAGATAAATAAATATGGTGGTCATTTATGCATTGGACGCCATGGCGGGCGGACGTGCGCTCCAGCCGATTGGCAGTAAATTACGTCGGTATTAATATCGGTAATTGGGTGGTCGGACCGTAATTACTGATTTGCGGGACGCCATGATAGATAGCATGCCGCTGTCGGCAGGCGATCGCCAAAGAAGGCATGCCTGGAGCGCGGCACAGCGCAATAGAGTAAAGAAAGAACCGCAATAGACATTCAATTTAAGTTGAGACTATAAGAAAGTGAGCGCACTTTAAAAATTACAAATAATAAACCGCGACTTAACGAGTATACCCCAAATACAATAGACACTTGAATAATTCAACACATTTATTAGTTTTAGTAATATGACCTAAAAACACGAGATGTTTTACATCAAACTTTGAATCAATTATTTTTTGCTGGTATAGCTAGAAAATACTGGAGCTGGCTTCGCGGACTATATTAGTTTACCTACTGGCACTACTTCCACTACAGTACACCACCTATCGACTCCTTATGGATTTATAATACGGGCGATAGAGCCGGGCGTGTGTACTCGCGTGTGTATAGCGTGTTTAATTGGTAAGTTCGATAGGTACGTCTACGCGTCTGTCCGTCTCAAACAAATAGTGTCACTGATACCATTTGTGACTGATACCGTATCAGGCGCGGATGGATTGTTCACGACTGTGGTTGAGGAGTCTTTACAACTAAATCAGTCAGGAAATGGTTAGTCATAAGACTTATATTTTTATTTTTAGGTAGGTACCTACATTTTGGGTTTTGCTTTTGTGTAAAGGAAATGAAAACACCTGAATTATTTCAAAACTGTATACATTCGACACATACGAGTACACAAAAAGTGAAGCAATACACTCTGCAAAGTTACCTTTTACTCGATAACGTAATTTCTTAATTAAATGCTACCTCTCCAAAATAAATAAGAAAATGATTTTGCCATATTACTCCCACTGTCAAATGAGAAAAGGGTTTTTTGGGAGCGTGTCTCACAATGACTTGTGATCAACACGACTGGTTCCACAATATTAATCACACATGAAGACTAGTATATTATTCACATCATCTCAATAAATTGTTTGTTATCTCGCATTATCAAGCGTTGTGCCGCGTATGCACGTCTTCTTTATAGCCCATACAAAGCATTTATGCTTATATTTCGATTCGGACAGCCGTATCGATTACATGCAATTACAATAAACATAAAATCGATAACGGGACGGCACGGCGCAATTAACTCGGTATCGGTATTGGTATCGATTCGCGTACCGGTCACGCGTACTGAATATTACTGCTCCGATTTCCGTTATCGATTCCTCGTGACAACTTCATTAAGATAGAACTATCTTATCTTCTTCAGCTTCTAGAAAACACGGAAAGATATCAGTGAGATCCAGAGTGTTTTATATAATAAAATCCACTTTTTTCATTATCATGACTTAAATAAAACCTTAATTCAGGCTCATAATTCGGTTTGTTGATATACGATAATATATAAAGGTGTAATGAACCACTCGAGTTATTGACTCATATTGACTTCTTCATACTATTACATGTTCGTATTCAAAGGCTCACTCTGTTACTCAAACAAAACAGCAACTAATACCTAGTTTAGTTGCTAAGGAAGAATTTAACATTCAGAACATCTTCCTGTCCGAAATATTCAATTCCAAAAAGCCATGTATCATTAAGATCTCCGCCGCTAACGGCACATTTACAGCATCAGGCTAATAAGGCATTCATCTCTTGTACTGAAACCTGCGCATTGCTCCTAAGTATGTACCACTGTGCCCATTTAAATGCATAAATCGTGGTTTGTCGAGATCGCATCAAAACGACACAAATATGATGTTTTGAGTTATTTAAAATCTCATTTCCTGGCAGTTATTGTAAGCCTGAGTTCATACGTTCGAGAAAGTTTACTCTACGTATCTATATTTACAAAACACGGCGCTATGAGGCGGTTTTTAATATCAACTTCGAAGACATATTTGGATTTATGAGTGAAATTCTACGCAGAGGCATAAGTTGAATTTACGAAAAACTGCGATCCCTTGGTACGCAGGTCGAATTAATTAATGATAAAATAATAATAAAATAAAAAATAGATAATACGGGACCGACAGTTTCAACGTATAAGACTAAAATTGGCATGTACATATATTACGTTTACCTATATCTATTCGAGTGGGACGTGGTATGAAAAATATTGCCAAAACTGTATAAACTCAGAACTACAACATACTTCCGAAACCTTTCCATTTGTCATCTGCCCTCGCCTTACTCCGCGGCAGCTCATTACCGGCAGTTAGTATGCCACCAGCGGCTGCGCTCGGATCTGCGCATCCATCAGCTGCAGCCGCAGCGTCAGGTCTCGTCAGGAGTCGGGTCACGTCTCTAATTGTAGGAACTGTACTTTCTAAACCAGGCTTTGTCAAATCGCGACGAAAGGAATGCAAGAATCATTTATGACGGTAGGAATAACATTTTCGACAAGGCAGCCCCTGTGATGTGGTGCTTTAACAGATTGGCTGACTGACAGAGATTGCAGGTCCTCGTAGTTTTTAGAAGTTAGAGCTTGTACTATTTAGTATTGTGTAGTTAAGGATTCTACATGATCCTCGTTCAAACAAAATCAAAGAGGATTTTAAGAAAATCATCGAGCAAGTAGCATTCTGTTTAAAACAAGTTGCTATATTTTGTGAATAGATATTTACTAAAATAATAGGTAGGAATCTATGTAATTGTTGTGTCGGCGGGTAGCTGATTAAAACTTCAAGCTAGTTCAATGCACACTCGTTTATTCTGAACGTAACAACTACTTATAAGGTGGCGCAGCCACTACAACACATGCATAGCTATACATATACAACACCTTTCCCCCCTATAAAAACTTCCTATAGTCTATGACTGGCCTATTTCTGCGAGACCGTTCGCGTAACGGAAGCTGAAGGTCATCAGACGGAGCAGCCGTTTGTGGTGTCGCAAATTCAGGTCTGTCGCTTGTTGACGATGGCGACGCCGCTGCTGCCGGCTCTGGAGTCTTGCATTCTGAGCGACTTGGTGTCAAGTTGCCTGAGTTTTCTGTCACTTCCAATTCAGGACTAGGAAGTGACTCACTGATTGGTTCCTCAGTAACATCATGTCCTTCGGCGGTGAAGCTGGAGTCCAGTGATTTACTAGCCTTTTCCTGTGGCAATGTTACCTCCCATCTGCTGCTAGCCGTGCCTTCAATCTTAACAGTAGCCATTTGAACTTGATTTTTATGCCTTACGATTTTTTTATTACACTCAATTAATTTAATTTTATACAACACCTTTCCTATCTTCTTCAAAATTATTCCTTTCACCCAGTTGTATTTATTTTTATTTATATATTGCTTTACTAAGACTTTATCGCCTTCTTTGAAATCTTCGTATTGTTTCCCACCATAGTTCTTAACCTGTGAGCACTGTTTACGTTCGACGAGCTTAGATAATTCCGTTGATAAGGGAGCATCGATGTTAGTAAACAAGTCTAACCTTGAACGAAGTTTATGACCGAATACCAATTGAGCTGGGGAAGTCTCTGTGGTGCTGTTACTCGAATTTCGATAGTCAAATAAAAACTTTGAAAGACGATTTTGAATATCATCTACTTTACAGCCAGATAAAAGAAACGTTTTAATTCCTTTTTTAACTATTTTTACGTATGACTCTGCCTGACCATTACTCATTGGGTGATAAACTGGCGAAAATAAATGTGATATATTATTTAGCATACAAAAGTTTTCAAAATCTTGCGATGCGAATGAAGTTCCGTTGTCAGTCACGATAACGTTTGGTATACCAAACCTGGACATAAAATCACATAGCTTCGTGATGACCGCCTTAGTTGTGATGTTATTGTTCATTACATAGCATTCGACCCACTTCGAATACGCATCCACTATTACGAGAAACATTTTATTACATATCGGGCCTAAAAAATCAAGATGAATCCTATGGAATGCAGCCGGTGGGTGCGGCCACGGTACAAGCTCAGAACGGGGCGGCGACGGACGTAATTGAGTACAAATTTCACACGCTCCCACTAACCTTTCTAAAGCAGCATCTATACCCGGAAACCAGACACGAGCACGGGCTTCCGCTTTCATTTTGACAATTCCAAAATGCGAACTATGTAATTCATTTAATATAATATCTCGTAATTTTTGTGGAATGATTACTTTGTGACCTCTCAACAATATGCCATTTTCAAATGAAATTTGCATGCGACACAGAAAATATGGCATTATTTGAGGGTCAGATATTTTACGTGGCCACCCGTCTAGAACATATTTGACCACGCGTTTCAAAACAGAATCATTAGCTGTCTCAAACTGTAAAAGTCGCGTGGTGATGGGTAAACACCCTTCAACAGCGAAGTTAACATAGGCAGCCACCTCATCTCGCACCTCTCTATCGGTCGTGCCCGCACCGCTCTCGCACGGTATTGCGCGCGATAAGAAATCAGCTGTGTTCGAGGCACTATTTATAAATTCTATTGTATAATTGTATGCGCCTAAAAATATTGCATAACGCTGTAAACGGTTCGCTGAGACTTCAGGGATGCCACGATTCTTACCGAATATCACTGTCAGTGGTTTATGATCTGTACGCAATATAAATGGTTCCGACCTTCCATACAAATATTGGTGGAACTTCCTTACGCCATATATGATTGCTGTCGCTTCTTTTTGTATCTGCGAATATTTCTTTTCCGCTGGAATAAGCGAACGCGATGCGTAAGCAACGGGTCGTTCGATACCGTCAATGCCTACTTGCGATAGAATTGCACCTAAACCGACTGGTGATGCGTCAACTGTTAAAATAAGTTTTGCCCTATTGTCAAAGTGCGCAAGAGTTTTATCAGACGCTAGGCTCTTTTTAATAGAATTAAATGCACTAACTTGCTCTGATGACCATTGCCACTTTACACCTTTTTGTAACAATACATGCAGCGGATTTAAAATTGAAGCCGCACCAGGAATAAAAGTCCTATAATAGTTTAATAGGCCTAGAAATGACTGTAGCTCACTGACATTCTTGGGTGCCGGCGCTCGCAAAATAGCTTCAACTTTTTGAGGATTCTTTCTTATACCATTTTTGTTTATGATAAACCCTAGATAAGAAACTTCGTTTTGAAAGAATGAACATTTTTCTTTGCGCAGCGTTAAGCCAGCGTCTTCTAAACGACGTAATACCTCTTTAAGCCTACTCATATGAGTAGTCATATTCCCGGTGATCAAAATATCGTCCTGGAATTTTAAGACTCCGTCCATATTACCTACAATGGAATCGATAACACGTTGAAATATAGCCGGTGCACTTGATAAACCGAATATTAAACGCGTGTAATTAAATAGCCCTCGCGGTGTGTTTATGCATGTTATGTTTTGAGAGTCTTCATGAATTCGTAACTGATTATAAGCCATAGACAAATCTAGTTTACTGTATACCTCCCCACCATGTAGTTTGGAAAATAGCTCCTGTGCAGTAGGCAACGGGTACTTTTCAACTAGAAGTTGCTTGTTGATGGATACAGAATAATCAGCACAAATACGAATACTACCATCGCGTTTCAACACTGGCACTATAGGCGAAGCATATTCAGAGTAGGTGACAGGTTTTAAGATACCTAGTGCCACTAATCTATCGAGCTCATAGTCAACTTTTTCTCTTAGAGCAAAGGGCACCGGACGTGACTTAAAAAAAACTGGTTTAGCATCGGTCTTAAGAGGTAATTTTATTTCAAACTTGTTGAAGCAACCAAGATCGTCTGAAAAAACGTTTGGAAATAATTTGGTGAGATCCTCTTGAATGCTACATACATTTGAGTCCGGGGAACCGAGTGGGGACACAAGGCGTACATTAAACGCCCGCATAAAGTCCCTTCCTAGCAACGGGGGGCCGCCATTACGAATAACATATACAGGTAGCTTCACAGAATGACCTAAATACTTGACAGTAAGTGTCATGAAACCCAGTACTTCCATTTTGGTACTGGTGTATGTAAATAATTTCTTTGTAGGCGGTGACAACGGTACCTCGCAAAATTTTGATTTGTACATTTTATCAGATATAACTGAGACAGGGGAACCGCTATCAATTTCACATAAAATATGTTGACCTTCGAAGCTCACAGTATCGGTCATTGGTACTTCATTCAATAAGTTAATATTTAAAAGTAACTCACCGTCGTCTCCCTCATCATCAGAATTACCTTGCTCAACGTAATTTACTTTTTTATCTGGGCACATTCTGCGGAGGTGACCTTTACGATTGCATATTTTGCATTTGTAATTTGAAAAACGACACTCGGCCGTACGATGGCCTTTGCAACCACAAACCGAACACTTTTCACTGCATTCCCGCGATCCCTTAGCATCTCCTCGCTGGTTGACCTTGAACACGGCCTCCCGGAAAGCGTCGGTGACCCCCGGCGCCGGAGCCGCAGCAGCGCCCGCACGCGCACACCGCACGCTCTCTGCCAGATCCACAGCATAGCTCAGCGTTAAGTCCTTTATCTCTTGAGCGAACAATTTGTCTCTCTCATGACCCGGTAACATACCCATGACAAATTTGTCCAATAACGAATCCTCCAAACTCTTGAAATCACAATGGGCAGCAAGCCCACGCAACCGCGCGGCCCACTGCGAGTGCGTTTCATCTGTTTGCTGCGCCGCTGTATAAAATTTATACCTCTCTGCAAAACCACAGCGTTTCGTTGTGAAATGTTTGTCTAGAATCTGAATAATACTTTCATAATTCTTAGTATCCAAAACTTCCGGTAAGGCGAGATTGCTAGCTAGCTGGTATGTGTTCTCCGTGAGTGCGCTTAGCAACACAGCTTTTCTCTTCACTCCCGCTTTGTCCGTGGTATCGTTGATGTCATTCGCGATGAACCATTGACCCAAACGGCTTTTGTAGATCTTCCAATCCTGGTTATGATGATCAAAATTGGAAATAGCTCCCAAAGAAGAAGTTGAGCCGAACATTTTTTATTTATTTGTGGGTAATCTGCGGACTCGTCGCCAATTGTTGTGTCGGCGGGTAGCTGATTAAAACTTCAAGCTAGTTCAATGCACACTCGTTTATTCTGAACGTAACAACTACTTATAAGGTGGCGCAGCCACTACAACACATGCATAGCTATACATATACAACAGTAATGAAAATTACTAAAAAAAGAAACAACGAGTACTGGGCATAATAGCTGATGTCTCGGGGTGACGAGCGCAATGCTACGCAGTACTTCGGTTTTAAAAGTTCTGGGAGGCACTGCAATTGTTATGGGCATGGTGCTTACGATGGTGAGCGACGCCTGATGGGGCGAACAACTTGCTCATCTCATTGCTCAGTTGTATGAAATAAAATTATCTACTATTTTAGAAAAAATGTTTGCCAACCATATAGTATGCAGGATTTGTTCATTGTTCGTAGCCAAAACATACTTTTCTTCATTGCAACATTAAAATAAGCAACCTACGATTTAATTCTATGGAATTCTCGTGTTGCAACAAAAACACGAAGTCCACTGGCTACTCTGCCAAGAACAAAAGCTATTAATTGTAGAGTACCTCAAGGTAACCCGAAGCTCGAGATCGGGTGCGCTTGCGCAAGGCGTCGCCGTCGCTGCGCACGCGCGTTGGCCAACATAACAAAAAATAATAAAGAGAGTGGTCAGAGCCGATCGTGTAGTACCTAGGCGGAGTTAAGTACGCTGACCAGTGATTACCTGGCCTCCTTACTACGGACCTAGCTACAGTTAATAATTTAATATCGTAGAGCGTCGGATGCATCGCTGTTCTGTTGCACTCGACAAATATACTTTTCTAAGATAGTCTCACATCGCGCGACGGCTACCTAGCATTCTAATAATAAGTTCTAGTGAACTAGTACATTACTGCACATATTTCTATTGAAAAAAAGCTTTACTAAAAGGTTGGTCAATCTACATTCTACAAGTGACTTAAATATGATTAAATTATTTTCATAAACACGGCACACATTGTATGGGTTGAAATGTGGTATGCCACATATCGGCCTTCAAACATCTCATTAGCTCGAATTCCCCCAAACCTTCGCCACTGACGGAGGTCTGCCCTAATCAGGTCACGCTCATTGTTTGCGTGCACGCGCGGGCGAGAGGGTACACTTGGCCAAATGCAATAAACTGCACTCCTTTCCCTTCCAGCGGACCAATAAGAACTCGGCTCCACGCCTACTCCCACCCACAAGCACCTTCCCAGCGAATGGCCCCACTGTTGGTGACATGACCCCACTTTAGGCTACAGACCTATGAGTGTGCCCCACTCAGTGCGCGCTAGATCTAACCAGAGTTGAGAGTCGCACGACGACGTGGCCGATCGCAGATAAGTCTAGATGTATGATCTCATTCGAATGGGTGTTGCTCAGGAAATGGTTGGCTGATGACTGGTGCTTTAGATCAGGATGATATACGTTATGATGTCATTAATGTTGGCGAAAGACGTTACACATGCGTCGTGTCGTGCTAACGGACCAGTTATTCGATAGTAATTGCTTCTGTCCTACAAAACGCGTAATTTACATTTACGAACCAATACTGATAGTGTGAGGTAAAGTGTGAGGTAAAGTTAGGCAAACGTAAAGCTGAAATATATTTTGTTATCTTAGCATTGCGCAACACTGCTCAATATGTAGTTTTTATTTAAACAGATATGATTTAATATGCAGTTACAAAAACATTTTTCGTTTTAAGTTTAAAACTTAACAAAACGCTAAAGTTAAAGTCAATAAATTTAAATACATTTCTTACACGCTTAAGATTGAAATCCGGACTAAATACAATTTACAGCACCGTGTACTCCCGACTCCATCATATCACGTCGGGCAATCTGCGCAGGCGCCGATATTGGCTTGTTTGTTTTCGCAGTTTCCGCGCGGAGCACACGCCTGGTGATAAATTCACACCATCCGTAACGAGGGCTAACGAGCGCCCTATCGCTGCATCGGAGACACTGGAACGACACGAAAGTACGAGTAGAAGCTTTGAGAGAATTTTGGAGATGAAACATCAGAAGATGAGTTTATTCTAATTTCATGAGAAAGTAAGAAGTAGCTAATTTAAAAACCGTGTTGACCGACAACGCTGAACAAATGGCGTGTCTAGGTAAGTATGAGTTCTACGTTTGCTTCCCTAACGGCCCCGTCGAAGTTCCTAGACTTTTTTATTTATCGCTTACTAGCTACAGCGCGCCGCGGTTGCACCCGCGGTTTCCCAGGATAAAATGTAGCCTATGTCTTTTTCCAGAACCTAATCTACCTATATACCAAATTTCATTAACATCTATTTAGTTGTTTTTACGTGATTGAGTAACAAACACCCATTCATTCATCCTCACAAACTTTACACATTTATTATATTAGTAGGATATTAGAAGTTATCTCACCGATGGCGATGTGGCCGAGGACGGAACACACAATACATCTACAGGAAGACTGCTTTTGAAACACGCCTTGATCGCTAATGGCGTGGCTTTGTTCGGTCGGTGGTAATACGACGGCGGCCGGAGTCTATCCCTCCAACGCTCGTAAGATGGTTTCCTTATGGTGTTTTCCTTCACCATTATAAAGCCGGGATCCGAACTCGGGTGCTTCGGTGTTAAGTCAACTTCAACACTTTTGTGACTTTTGTAAAGCCAACACAATTATGCCTATTTATAAAATATTTTTACACAAAGATTACATAAATTAATACTTTTCGGTGAGTCACACACGCTTGTCCGTAACCAGCATATAGGAATGCAAAATACTCCTGTAGCTTTTAATCAGCTAAAACACTGTGTTGTTTCAGGTCCGATCGGACGCTGGTGTTGCGAGATGGTGGTAGTTTTGCAGTGATATCGGCCGGCCGACAAACGACCACGGAGCACGCCACCGCGAGTGCATCCGTCGGACAATGGCATGCCGGGACTATTGGGAGCGGGCAGGCGTGCTGAGAGCTAGCTGTGGTAAATATTTATCATATGCTGTGTTGGGTAGGCAAAAGGCCCGGTTTGGTACTGGATTTAGACCTTCCGCCTGATGAAGCCGGCGGCGCGCGGCATAGGGTGCAATGACCACTATATGCCACCGGAAAACTCATGCAGGTATTTGTCAATTTTTAATGAGTTTTACTAAATTTAGCAATTTGTGCGTAGCGAACTACTAAGCCCTTTGAAAAGATTTTTGTTCACAGCAGAAAGCAATATAAATAATATATCCCATGAAGAATCCTAAGTCTGTTTTCATGTGAATGTTTGCAAAAAATTGCAAACATTTTTCCGCAAACATCGGCTCCTGGTCCACTGCGGCGCGCTAGATTCGTGACCGCTCTGCAATTACACGTCACGGCGCTCCGACATCGCGACGATAATTTATGAGAGCTCCGCCGAGCCCTCCGCACTCCTGCTCCCTAAACAACCACAGAATAAGTGGAAGTATTGCGTGGCCTGCGCCGTGAGTGTAGCCTGCATATGAGTTAAAGGAAATGAGGATAGTCCCGGACGCCATCCTTCGCGATATCGCGACGATTATATTTTATTTACAAGAGATTTTTAATAACTAAGCCGTTTTGTAAATAATCTCGCTCCTGAGATATAAGCATTAGATATACTTAGATCTGGAGTTATTATTTTGGACCACACTTATTATACGTATTATATATATGCAAGGCAAGCTTCACTTCCCATCAGGTAAGACCGTGATCAACCGCAATCGCTGACCTATGAAATTTATTACAATATTTTTTTGAGATTTTGCTCTCCTTAAAAGTTGAAGTTCGTAGGCACCCTGGTCCGCGCTGCGGACTGCAGAGGTCGGCAATCTATCTGTCATGGATACGGCTCATTGTGCGCATTTTTCCGCTGCCGATATATTTGCTCATTTACCGAGCCGTGCTCGCGCTCGTTTTACTGCAGCCGAGGTATGAGCGGAATATTCCGAGATGAACGACCGGAGGTGAAGCTAGAGGTAAATAAATATGGCGGTCAAGTTAAAAGATTTGAAACTTACTCACTGATCAGATGTAGTAGGAGTATCATTTATACTTATTTGCTTCATTTGCTTAGTGCATGTTAACGATTTTTCATAAGATTTTGCCATAACTTAGAACATTTCTAGAGGAACGTTTATGCGTATAAATATGTAATTCATAATGATTTAAAAAATTACAACCGTACAAAGCCGAAGAGCTTTGCTTGTACACGGTGTGTCGAAGAGCTTTGTTTGCATGTACCGGTACTCTCTATCTAATGGTTGCTTGAAGAGATCGCTTTTAGCGATAACGCCCTATATTGCAACCCTTGCAAAATTGTTACTGCTAATAGTTTTATATAATTTATCTTTTGTTTAAATATACCTATTTTAGTGCATTGGTGTGAACAATAAAGAATATTGTGTACCTATCTATCACTCTATCTACCTATAACCTTTTACTTTACGAGAAATAGGTGGCATGAAAACCATTAGTAATAACTTGTTGAGTAGTTTTACAAGAGCCACTGTTGCATTATACCGAGATAAGCCAACGTAGACCCCAGAGACACTTTGGTAAAACCCATCAAAAATATCTTAATTATAAAAAAAATATTAAAATTAATTAGTGAGTAATATTCATTAGAGAAGCTCTTAATTGATATGGCTTCCATTAAGTTGTAGTTTATGATATTCGTCACACATCGAGCCACTTTCGATATACGATTTCAAGCGATTTCGTCAGAGAAATCATTTTATGAATGCTTTTTCTTAGAGTAGTTATATTTTATTCGAATCATATCTATAGCCAGACTCTTTCGACGTTTATAATTCCGAATTCCGAATTAAGCTCATAAGTTCTCGGAGTAGTCGATACATCGATTGATTGTACAATGTAAGTGTTGCACCTAAGGTTCCTTATAGTTTTTGTAGATAGATTGAACCGAATAGGCATCTACACCACATACCTACAAGCTTAGATGTTTTTCTACTCCAAAGGTATAGTTTTGGTAACAATTAACTATCTAGTTACCTACTTTTTAAAATATTTATAAAAGTACATTTTTAAATGTTCACTAATTATCAATGATTTTAGATTTTAGAACTTAATATGCTCTGGACATGTTTGATCCTTCAGGAGATTCCCAAACGGGACGTAGCCAGCCAAGTATCGTTAGGTATACCTCAGGTGAAAATTACAACAAAAACACATGTATACTAACCTCCCAATCATGTTAGATACGTATACAGATGGCATCATTGATAAAGGCTTCATGTCAGGTCGCAAGGAGAGAAAGACTAAAAATGATATAAGTACAGGGGAACAATAGAAATTCATTTAGTATTAACACCTGCGGAACCCAAACATACCCAATCAAAACAAAACGCGCGGCTTGTCGCGTGGGCGCGCATCACGAATTATACAGCATTTGTCCAATAAATAGTTATCCGACCATTTCCATGCTAATGCTCGTGTTTGAACGTCCCCGGCCGTCCTGATGCGTGTTCGGACGGCTATGGACGCCTGTGAACCTACTCTACGGCTGGAGACGTCGTCGGGTTTAGTCGGGTTATGGAAATGTTATGTGAATTGGTTTCAATTACAACGTTTTAGACATAATTAGTTGTCGGTGCCTGTGGGCTCATGTTAGGTGAAGTGTTGGGTTCAACGCTGGCGGGTGAACAAGTTCGATACGAGTCCATATTTATTATGCAAGGCTCTCCTTTTAATTTGTTCTTTACCGTAGATATAATTGCAGTGTTGTACAAGATACCCTATACAAAGTATCTGGAATACAAAATACAAGATACTTTCAAATTAAGTATTTCAGATACCAGATACAAATACCTCTCTGGAATGGTATCTAAAATACTAGATACAAAATACGCATCTTCCAAATACTTTTTTAAGATAAAATACTTTTGTAAGAAACGTTTTATTGAATGTAAGTTTATTTTTTTACGTGAATTATTTACGAATAAACCGCGATGGTCGCGCAAATGTGATAAGACAAAATATAATATTTTTAAGGTTTTAATTGAGATTTAAGTTTCAACGGGGCGTTCAGTTATCTTTATTATATTTTTTTTATTTTTATTATGAAACTGACGTTATAAGACGAGCAAGTCGTTTTCCTGATGGTAAGCACTACGCCTGCCCATAACAGATGCAGTGCCACCAAGAACTCTTTACCATAAAAGCACTGCGTAGCACTGCATTGCACTTATCACCCCGAAACATCGGATATTAAGTCTCATATTCCCAGTAATTTCGCTGGCTACAGTGCCCTTCAAACCGTAACACAGTAATGCTTGCGCACTACTGCTTGGCGGCAGAATAACTGGCAAACATTGACATATAAAATTATTAATGTCAGCATAGAACCTTGTCACATGTTGTGAATAAATGCACATATTTAACTATTTGTAACTATTAAGTATTCTGTGCTATTACTAAAAGTATTCTAGAAAAATACTAAGATACCAAAAAAAGGTATTTAAATAGAAGATACAAGATTAATTTTAAAAAAGTATTTTAGATTCAAGATGAAAATACCTATTTTGTATCTTGTACCTATCTGTATTTCAGATACTTGTATCTTAAATAAGTCACATCTCTGTATAATTGTTATGTAATTATACTTACTGAGACTATTGATTTGCATCGCGCTTACTAGCAGCCGCACGGCGGCGACTCGATCACTACCTCATTCCATTAAGAAAAAAAGATATCTATGTAGGTATCTGGACAATAACAAGTTATCCCTTCAAGGTATAGATAGCAATAGAAGATAATACATTTATCCCAGTGACTGATATCCCTATAGTGGGGGTACGCTGGTAGGTGGAATAGCTGGAAGTCGGTACCTAAGGTACTCGAGGTGCTTGAAAATATCTAATAAGCAATTATTTACCGTTCTCCGTAGTAATTGTTCCATGTTTACCAAACGACTCGCTCACGACTTTCAATACATGCTCCTTTAATTTTCACGCGCTTTCCCCGACCACTGCATCGATTTCTAAAATGGCCTAAACGGACCGCTCCGTAGCAGAGCTGGCCACGGTTTAGATAAACAACTTAGATAAGTTCTCCAATATCCGCAGACACGGAACACTTAGCTATGGACAGTATTAAGAACCTCGTATGGGGTTAATTAGAACAAGTTAGGTCTTGCAGTCGACAGTTTGCGGTTAAGTAGCTATCTATGTATCTACACATTTTAGTAAGTGCTGAGAAACATTTATTAAAAAGTAGCTGCGGTTTTCCGGGGTAAAAAGTATCTTATGAGCTAATCCAGGGTCTAAGCTATCTCCATTCCGAATTTCACTCAAATCTGTTGAGCCGTTAAAGCGCGAAGAAGTAGGTAACAAACACAATTACACCTGTACATATTGGTGTGATGTGAAGTACCTTACCTACTTAAATTTCCTATAAAAAGGATAACGATAAGCATTATATATGTATTATAACCAAGATAGGGGTTGATAATTTGCTGATTCTCTGGGTTTCCCGAACCTAAACCTAATAAGTATATAGGTACATTATTATTATTTTAGGCGTTAGTGTCCCACCGCTGGGCAAAGGCCTCCCCCCATTCTTTCCACTTGTCCCTGTCTTGCGCCTGTTGCGCCCAGTCTGGGCCCAAATTTGTCGAGCTCGTCCCCCATATACATTAACCATAATAATAATTATAAGACGATTATATACAAAAAACTCTTTCATTTATATTAGCTTCAGCACTTACTTTTATACACAGTTACATACAACAACTGAATATCTATGTCGTCAAGACAAGCCCTAAGTTCAAACTATCTAGTGCAATTAGCCGGCATGCGGCACTGTCCGGGAGAGCACACGACGCGACACGATGCGACAGATGCGTATCGAGGGTCAGAGGACGCGACCCGACATCTAGACCGCTTGCTTTTAATGAACGCTATGCTAATTCATCTGTATATATATACCTTTACCTAGTATAGATGATATATTCTAAGAGACTACTACAGGCTAATTTAGTAATGCACTCTAGGAAGATTATGAAGCTCAGCCGACCGTTTGACGTAGGTACATTTTAATGACAATTTGTATGATGAGATAAATTTTTAAGAGATTCGTGAATGTGCATGATAGATCAAAATTGGAATCTGCATCATGCGATTCATGCCTGCTATAGTCCGCTGCAGTGCGGTGCGGCGCCGCGGCGGCGGCGTGCCGTGCGCCGTCCGGCGGTCACGATCCTCGTTAGACACCGCATTTGACTTTTTGATCCAACAGCCCAGCGCGCAAGTGTGAAATAATGAGACGCCGTGACAATGGTAACAGATGTAGCCGATTTGTCGATACGTTACTCTGACACGCGATCCAGGAACCGACGGAGACGCGGCGGCGGTGGCGCGGCGACACGCCGGCGCTGGCCTGCTGCCGCGTGTAGACCCGCTCGTTAGAGGAACAAACGATGAAGGTGATGTAGTCAAATGGCTACACGGGCGATGGAAACCGACCCTCCGAGATTGACTGCGCGCCGCGGCCGGCGCGGCGACGACGCGACACCGTGTGAATGTCTCGACACTTGAAAGCGTTTTCTGAAATTTATCTCCCGATTCAAACGCTATTCCAATTTATTTTTAAAGACCATCCGCAGGCAGCCGAGCGATTTTCTAAACCATTTATTTTCATATCTCACAAAAAACGCGATAAAAAACTAAATTAAACACAGTTAATCCCCTTATTTATTGTCCAACAGTAGCCATCATTCAAATTTGGATTCCACACGATCATTCATGGCACTCAATTATTCTAACGGTAGCGATAAAATCGTTTACGATAATCGCTCGGTGATCGTTCGATTGAAATGAAGCGTTAATCGATCCGATTTCACGCACCGAAGCGCGGGTTAACAATAATCGCACTAATGAATAAAAAGATAAATTCGCAAGGGGTGACCTATATCGAGAAGCGTATGATGGAGTGCGGACCTTATTTTAATAGGGCAACCGCATGTCTCTCTCGAATAAATTAGATGAACAGTTTAATCCCATTTTTGTCACGAACTCAGACAATGGAGCACTTGTGCAGCTGACGTATAATAAAAAACCGACATTGTAAAGAACCCCTCTTGTAGCAAGGCGGCTTGGCGGCATGGCGGCAGGGCGGCATGGCGCGATGGGCCGATAACTTTTGTGTTGAATAACGTTGTCGGTAACAAGTGGCTAGTCTGCAGGCGGCGCACGTCGCCAAATGTTTTTATCGCTCTTGTGAATAAACTAACCCCATTTAATGCAGAATTAAGTTGCAATTGTTTTGAAATTCGGGTATCATGTGGCGTAAAAAGTGGACTTGAAAATGAACGTACAAGCAATGTGTATATAGGTAGTTAGTTATTCGTAGGCGTATGTAGTGTTCGTCTCAATTTTCAATACAAGGAAGCAATCAAAATAAACGTCGTCAGCTATTTATTCGCTATGATTAGCTACATGTAAACGACCACTGGGTCGTCCCGCGAATGAGTTCCTACACCAAATGGGATACTTTATAACGATAAGAAACACCCTACTCGGCGTCTAGTCGTTACCACTTCAGACTTAGTTCTTAGCTACCTACAAAGTCCTACGACTACAGTCTGTACTGGCCACCATTTACTCTGTTAAGCTAGGAAAAAGCCTACTATTCGAAGGCAATTAATTCTTTAGATTGAATTTAGTTTAATAAAATAAAATAACCCTTTATTGAAACACACACAGATAATTAAAAAGAAACTAATAATGTACGCTTATGTGTAGTGTAACAAATTGATGGAAACAAACAATTGGCGGACTTATCGCTGAAAGCGATCTTAATATTATTTTTTAAATTAATTTTAGTGTCTACTAATTTTTCATTTTTTTCTTTTGTGTGGGGACATGAAAGTACTAAGTAAACGCTGTGCTTAGTAAGCGTCTATTGAACCCGGCCTAAGTACAGTATCTACACTATTAGACAGTGTATTGTAGGCAGGTAATATCCTTACCGAGGTGTTGTTCGCAGATAGCGGTGACCCGCGACCCGCCCGCGTGCGCCCGCGTGCGCCCGCGTGCGCCCGTGTGAACGGTATTGCTTCATTAGGCAGAACGTTTCGACATTTTGAAAGTTGTAGGAAGATAGCGAACACGAAAGCACTTCGATGTTCAGTTTAGTCGTACCTAGTGATCGGCAGATAGGCTCAAATGGATTCTTATCCATTTGAGCCTATCTGCCGATCACTAGCACATATAGAGTAGGTAGGTACCTACCTAGGTGGCTACGAGAATAAGACAATTACTATGAGGTGACAATAGAAATTAGAATATCTACTTACCTACGGTTTGTGTGTTCCCCTCTATACTTCGCCACCGTTGCAAGCGGCGTCATCACGAAGATATTGAACGAGTGGAGTCAATATAGAATAATAATACTGAGCGTCATTATCGAGTCAATATATAGAGTATCTAGATTGTTCTTAGTGATCGCATTGCTGGATCAATGTGTTATGATAAAATTATCATTGTGCATATTATTAGCCTTGCCTAGTATGTAGCCTTGCCTTTATAACTGAGAATATATGCCTCAGTGAGTCCTATCTTTTTATATATGTCATGAAAGTGTTTTTGCATGTATACATTATGCTCTTTGGTAGCTTTTTGTGAATATGATTAAAGGAAAAATGAAACTTCATGCCATTATTATCTATTTTCATCGATTTAATAGACATGTAGGATTACATATACATATTCTCATCATAAAACTATATTATATGCATTAATGTACCCAGCTAAGTGTCCTAATAGTGAATCAGTGAACAAACAACAAATATAGGTACCTATCTCTGCGCACGCTCCTCCTAGTGTGAGGAAACTGAAAACGTTTCAAAGTGAACTTCTGTAAAATGAACTTATTCTTACATTAGTCTTTATTTCAGTGCGACAAGTTAACAAATGTACAGAACGAGTAGCAGTTTGTTCGAGCACATTAGTGCGGGTACGTACTTGCCGCACTGCAGCTTATTTCCACTGTGTTACAGAAAAAACCAGTGAAGTGACAAGTGTCCAAAACTAGAGCGCAACGTGCGCGCCCACACACACTTCGTAATATTAGTGTTAGCTACACTCAATCAACACAAACTAGTTACACATACAGTTTCATAGCGCGAGGCACATTTTAAGGTATGCTTTGGAAAATCAGATCACAGTTCATAGACAAAGAACTAAGTCGAGAACAAATCATCAACATCATCGGAAAATTTCTTTACAAGAATTTGGTTTAAAACGGAATTTGGAACCGTCACAATAAAATTGCAAAAGCTTTTTGTACTCTTTATAGGTTCCAAACCAAACTCGAATCTAATACTGTCTCGCAATCAGCTGATCTCCGCTAGAACTTTGGCCTAACACATGTCATGGCCGACTGCACCTGGCTAGATAGATGTAGAATCAACTTGTGTAATGCGCTCAGCCGTGTGTGCGTAACGCGGTTGCCGGTTAACACACGAAAAATCGGGACGAAGCTTTAAATATTCCTTCCAACCGATCTTACGAGTATAGTCCTTCAGAATATCAGCTACTTACCCAGGTTAGGTTCTTTTAATTTCGTTTTCTTTTTACTCTTTCTATGAATTGTATTATCTCTATGAGATTCATGTACCTCGCCCTACGACGGACAATCATACAAAACATGGACTAACGATCCCGTCCTACGTTGATGTATATGTATATACCAGTGGCAAGAGAATATATTAAGTAATACAACATAACAGGCTTACAGCCACTTTGTACGTGTAATCCATTCTTTGGCTATATAACACCTCTGAGAAGCGTAAAATATATTTTACTCTCATTTATATAAAGCATTTAAAAATTAGTAAAAAATAAATTATGCGCGTATTTTCGTTTGTAATCTTCAAAAATGAAGATACTGAACTTTGGACATCATTATTTTATGTTATGAAAATTATTCCGTAGTTTTTCACAAATAATGGACTATACATAAAAAATATTGAAATTAATAACTAATTCTCTCAGTTTAACACTTTTTAATCATTTATTTAATAAAATTTTAGTATTTACGAAGATTACAAACGAAGCGGTCACTAAACGAACGAATGCTCTATGTTTGACACAGGACAACTTGGTATAATTCATATAAATTTAAATAGATCATTGATTTTGATATAAATATAAAATATATTGTTAAAAAACCAACGAGAATACAGCGTGATATGTCAAGTTACAGCTAGCATTAAGGCCTGTCCACGGCACACGGAACGCGCCACGCGAACACGAATGTTCGCTCGGTGGGACGTGGACAGGTCTTATTGTTACAAAATGGCATCGAATAGCGTTACTGTATGTTCGTTTCATGTTAAATGGACAAACGAGCGACTTTGCAGCGACTGACCGAGCTCAACCGAACGAACGCGAACATGCACTACGTAACAATACTGGATCGTTAGTTGGTTATTTGACAACTAAATGCAATGACTAGATTTCTTAGAGTAATACTAATTTCACTGGTACGTTTTTAATTAATTATTTTGGTTATTTGCGATCCGTTCGCCGGCTGCCAGAGCGTCGATCAGCCGCAATCGCTACAAGCTGTGTGTACAAGCTATTTATAACAGATGCAGCTTATAAATTCGCACAATGACCGGTCAGTACCGACAACCACGGAGTGTTGTAGCTAGAGCTAAGTGCCGAGATAATTTTGTCCTAATTATAAAATTAAAGTGAAGAAGCTATCGAAACACAGTGAGAGAGAAATAGTAAACATCTGAATCGGTAGCTAATGTCCACAAACCGGTCATTGTTGATAATCACCGGTTTAATTGGATAGTTTGGCACAGTCGGTGACAGAGAGACAACAGAAACGCGCGATATTTGTTCATATTCTCAAAAAGGGAAGATTTAGCGGAAGGAAGTCTATTAACTAAAATGTCTAAAATACTAAATAGCGGATCACTATGAAAGTTCAAACAGTGTTTCTGTCACAAGTAATAAGGGTGCGCACCCACTGTGCCGAATCTCTGCCGTCCGACGGCAGCGTGTAGAGCCGCGTACCCACCGGGCTACACAGTACCCTTCAGTGTACGAACAGTGTTTAGCATCGATAAAAACTTAACACCTTGAGTAACCTTTATTATTTTATATCTCCATATATCTCTATATAACGTAAGTGTTTGTGCGAGTCTATATAAATAGCTTCATATAGTGCTGTTTGTATACACATAGCGACTGCAGCGCGCTCCGTAACTACATTGTACTACAATAATTAACAGCTATTACGTAACACTATATAACAAACAATCGACAAATTAAAATGTAAATTTTCAAAAAAATATAAAATAAACTTTTTCAAAAATTTTAACAAATGTTAATTTATATTTATGCTTAAACAGGTCGGCAAACGAGAACACCTTGTGCTTTATATTTGGAAATGAATAGTAAATAGCGCTCGCAACTCAATACAATGACAGCCGACGTGGCAGCCGGCGGCGCGCACGGCTGCAAACGGACTGAGGCTGGAGAAAACTGTCTTACAAACGTTACATCAAAACTCGCCAAACGATAACAACAAGAAGAAGCGATAATGTTTGTCTTCATTCATTATCATCGATAGTTATTTCTCCAGCCGTGACTGCTAAGTACTGACTACCGATACGAGAGGCTTGTGGCGTTCGCGACACGACACAACACGACACGACACGACACGCGCCGCTGTCGCGCGACAGTTGTCGCCCCGTGAGTGGCGCGCCTTATCTATCGCAATGAACACCGTGGGAAGTAAAAACTAAACGAGGACATGTATTTACCTCCCGAAGGTACGACGACGGTAACTCCACTAATACTAGATATAAAGCGAATATTTTTAACATGGAGCCGTGAACTGTCGCGCGCAACGACCCGAGACCCACCGCACACTCGTATACAACCATACACGCACACAACGAACGATGACAACACATGGTGAACACACATCTATGAAATGATCTCCGAATAAATAATAACATTATTCCTCAGTATGAGGCGCAGACGCCGTCGCACTAGTAACGCTCCCAGCGGCGCCGGCGGCGCGGCGCGGCCGGCGCGGCGCGGCGCGGCCGGCGCGGCGCGGCGCGGCGCGGTCGGCGCCTGAATGGCGAGCTTTATTTAGGATAAGGACGCGAGGCGACACAATTATAACCTTACCGACTATTATATTTTCACTATGCTCTATATTTTTTTTATGTTTTATTAGTACGTTTCACATCAAAAATTAATTTCTGCACATACATTAACTTACGGCTAGGCAACAGAGAAACGACCAGATGTAAACGTAAGTATATATAGTACAGTATATATTCCAACGGTGCGAGCTGGTACTGCAAGGACGCCGCAAAACTACAATAGAAACAAGATGGGCATAGTTCCCCGGACGTGCCGCGCGCTGCAACCATGCGTTCAATATTAATAAAACAGGCGATAACTTCGACAACACTATGATAATCTCCGAAAATGTTTTCTAGCTCCAATACAAAATTGTAGAAAAAAATGATAGCTTGTATTGAAACGCAAAAATGATTTCAAAATGTCGTCAGAACAAGTCGCCGATATTGGCAACATGGTTGCAATTCTTTTCAATAATAACAAAGGCAATCTTTGCAATATCAACCGCTACGTTTATCATTTGAAGAATTAATAAGAATCCTTCAACATTATGTACAACACTTCCGAACAGAACATTGAACGACTCCCATTAACCACATATAAAAAGAAACTCTGAAGGATCAACGGCTGCAGACATACAAACATACAACACACAACCCTGGTGAACGTTAATCTCACAACAAATCAATATTAAAATCATTAAAACGTCAGATAAAAATATATTTCAAAAATACATAATAACATTTCGAATACGGGAACACGAACAGAGATTTGTTATAATAATTTTTATAATATATTTATACACTAACAACTACATAAAGCATTACATTTGTGCATAGATCTCTGCGCCGCTCCCTCCCCCCGCCTCCCCCCGCCTCCCCCCCCTCCTCCCCCACACGTACACTAAACATTACACTACTGAATAAACTTAACACCTTTGGTATAGAACTAAGAACTAACGAAATAATACTTATAAATCAGAATACTGTCGCCGACAGAGTTAATGTGATTCAACGTAAACAACTACAAAATATTAGTGTAAACGTAGTTAGTTGTGTACTTACAGTACGAAATAATTATAGAAAATAAATTTATAAAAAGAACTAGAATATTAATTATGATTTAATAATCTCAAAATAGGGGGTTACGTAAGTGAATGTTTACACTACGCATACAACCTTTTCCAAAAGGATATAGCTTTGGCGATTTTGCAATTAGTCAATTACTCGTCGGTATTTCGATTTAAAATAATCATGCCAACATGCGTAGTGTAAAAATTCTCAAAAAAAAAAACATATTCATCAAATGAATACTGCAGATAGGGCCAATCCAAGAAACTGTCGCATCACGCCTCAAAAATAAATCTATGCTTCACTTTCTTAGATAAAAGCGCCCGAAAACAGACGTAAATAAAAATAATACTAAAGCGCGAAATGTAATGAGTATTGGAAGAAATGCCTCGCAAATCGACGCAACACATCGCGGGACTAGAAGCGGTAACTTTGATATCGAACGAGCAAGTGCGGCGCGCTCGGCCGCGCTCGGCCACGCTCGGCCGCGCTCGGCCCCGCTCGGCCGCGCTCGGCCGCGGCGGCCCGGGCCGTGTGAGGTACAACGCGAGACCACGCCCCGCTACACGTGCCTTCGGATTTATACGAACCAACTCTGGTTTGATGGCGCCCTAGTCTTAGCATTACATTTGGAAACGAGAGATCGGTTTCGATGACTTGAGATATATTTGTTACAATCAAAACTCCCGTTAGTATGCTAAGGAAACGCGACTCCGACACACTCCCGAGTGTCAACAGATCCGCAGCGAGCACGCCCCGCTGCGCCGGCGCACGCGCACACACGCATACATGCTCACACGCACACACGAACACACGCAAATATAACTCGCTACTATCGCAAATGGGGTTTACCGATTGCACCCGATCCCACTTCCCCAGGAAGCGGCTCTGTGCCGCCAGCGACGAAAATAAACGCGAGAACCGGACGCCGGCCACACAGGTCGCTATTATTTTTATACATTCAAATATGCTCCGTTAATATTTACAACGACCATTGCTCTAACACATAAATGAATTATGCGTTACATTATTAAGTCACTAACGTGCGCGTTAGATTCGAGAGTTCGATCACAGCGAACAGATCCGATACTTAAACCTATTTCAATAAATATATTGGTGAATTTATTATTGTAGCTGCGGTCTCGGAACTACACAAGTCATTCAGTATCATCAACCCGACATAGCCCAATGTTAAGAGACAATACTCAGCTGACCGACGTACATATGAGAGCAAGCGTAGTGTAGGACGTCTGTACCTTAGACTACGTCTGAAAGGCCTCACGTAAAGCGAGCGGCAACTCTCACTCAATGAATGCCTTTAATATCAAGTCACGGAGACTTGCAAGTTATTCTGCGTGAAACGTAACGAGGAAAGCTAAAATAACGTATGTCGCATACGGTACTTTGACTTCGGTCTCGAATTCAAGTTGTTGTTTCTCAGCTTCAATTTGAGCAGTTCTGAAACCGCAGCTCGCGTGACGCGCGATACACTTTCACATTTAATAATATTATACGTAACACACTAATATGGCTTCAACTCTACGGTCGTGCTTACAATGTAAACTCCGCTATAGCATCATGGACAGAACATCATAAGTAAACCTTCGATCTTTGAAAATAAAGTACAATTTGGCATCTTCGGTCCTTTCTAGAGGTAAAGAGTTCGAGGTAACCGTGACATCTCAAGGCGTTACACGAACTTAGACTTTACGCGTGAGGTGATAGGGTTTAGAATAGTCTTCGACAAACAGTTCGAGGAATTAAATTTTTGGTTCAGTGCCTACGACCGACTCGAGATTTCAGCAGGAATCGTGATTATAAATAAAAATATATGGCGTGATGTTTCTACGTTGAACATATAGAGACTCTTTAGCGCCCTAAGAGCTACGACAGACAGACAGACAGACGTACGAAACAATAATACTTGCGTCGAGCGTAACTCGTGACTAGACTGATGGCGTACGCTGCTGGATGCGTCGCGCGACTGTTGCGGGACTCCGGCAGACGACGGAAATGCGAAAACAAATACTTAGTATCAATAGTAAAGTTAACCTTTAAATTAAATTTACAAACGGGATTTTTCATGTTTTTGAATAGTTTTAAGAATTCGATATTTCATCGCCGCGTCTTTAGATCGTGTTCGCAAAGTACAGAAAATGTGGGTAGGTATTTACTGGCAGACAACGGTCACAGTCTACACTTAGGATCGCGTATCGATGAAATGGTGAATGAGAATCCCGTTCCTAAAGTTAATGCTATTGATATTACAATGACAGTTACCTACAGGCAGTGAGCAGACACCGATGTCTATGGTTAAGGCCGGAACATTTCGTGACTAGGCGAGATTCAACGGTTTCGCTCGTCGTCTGCCAAAGCCGCGCCACTAAACAACAAGTGCGTCGTTACAGCGGTAACTTAGCTCCGTCGGCTTGCGTGCCGCTTGCGTGCCGCGTGCGTGCCGCACGTGCCTAGGAGACGGGCGTGCGGTCGGCGGGCGGCGCGGGCGCGGGCGGCTGCGGGTTGAAGTCCTTGTTCACGAAAGAGAACCCGCGGAACTCCTCCTGCAACGGTGGAGGTGTCGGCTCAATAATTGTATTATTGCAATTGAAGCGACTCCTCTGCTGCGAATGTCGAATGCCGACAATGGGGTAAGCCAGCAGGATGACTATGTGAAAAGAAAAGCGTTTGGGGCAGCAAAACTAAAATTTGTGACAATTTAGCGATGATTGTTACGGCTTACTAATGTATGGGCAGCTTTTCCTAAAATTTCACATCGCAAACTATTTTACACAAATTTTCATTTGACAAACTTATCGCAAGTTTTCAGGTAGCAAAACTCTTTTTTGGTAAGTTATTGTTCTGGCGCATCGCCGCCCGCTTCGCTCGCTCGGCTCGCGCGCAGTGGTGCAACAGTAACGTACCACTACTCGCTTCGCTCGTCGTCGTACCTATGTACCCTGAACTGAAATTTAACTAAAATATTTAGCCCAAAGGGCAGTACACCGATTGTAACTCATAGCACTACGCAGTAGGCCGCTAAAGGCTCCGACAGACGAATAAGCGACAGCGACACAACTCCGTTTGGACCCTGAGATAAACATATATTATCAACTAGCTGCGCCCTGCGCTTTCACCCGCAATTTCCGGGATAAAAAGTAGCCTATGTGTTAATCCAGGGTATAGGCTATGTCCATACCAAATTTCATCAAAATCCATTCAGTAGTTTTTGCGTGAAAGAGTAACAAAGGTACATCCATACATCCATTCTTACAAACTTTCGCGTTTATAATATTAGTAGGATAGTAGGACAATCAGTATTATTAGTGTCGTGTGTTGTTGTGTGTAGTAGTGTGCATACCTGGTTGATGGTGCGCACGACGTCGTTGGGCACGGGCGTGAGCACGGGCTCCTCCTTCGTGAACTCCGCGTCGAAGTTGGCCGCCTCGCGCTTGCTCTTCTGCAACACCGACGTCATACTCGTAAAGTTAATGTAAAGTAAGTTAAATCGTGTTGCTGGGAAATAGACCTATTTAGTAATAAGAATAAGATCCTCAGTTGCGGAATTAGAAAAAAACAATATTATTTGAAGTATGTGATGGTGAAAAATAATTAATGACTTTATTGTATATGTACATGAATGATAATGTTGACATACACCACTATTGAATTGGGAAATTCCTATGATGATAGTTGTAATTTGAATAAATAAATAGTAGATCGGTACGAGCCGGCCAGTGAGCCTCTATGTACGTCCCCTACTAATGTTGGAATAATAAAAATAGCATTCGCAGCAATAATGAGCTGCTATATTTATATTAGCATTAATCAAATTCATTGTTTTTGCGAAATTCAGTCAATGCTAAAATTCATCGTTTAGCACGAGACGTGCGGCAGGACGCGTGCACCTTCACTCCTGCATGAATGCCAACTGCGACGTTCTAGTAATGCTGTTGCGATTGCGAACCATATGATAATAAAAGTTAGTATCAAATTGTGAATTCACAACTACGAAATTTCATATTAGCAATTAGCATCGCAATAGCAAGTAGCATGCTACCAATTTTACAAAAGATGAACGGTTGTACCGTACAGAGTAATATTTCACCTGCTAATGATATTAATAAAAAATAGCAATAACTTCCATGTATGTCCACTACTACTGACCTTGGGTCGGAAGGGCGGACGCAGGCGGCGCTGCGCGAGTGCGTCCCAGTCGACGTCTCGGAAGAAGGCGTGCGCGCGGATGTATGTCCACTACTACTGACCTTGGGTCGGAAGGGCGGACGCAGGCGGCGCTGCGCGAGTGCGTCCCAGTCGACGTCTCGGAAGAAGGCGTGCGCGCGGATGTATGTCCACTACTACTGACCTTGGGTCGGAAGGGCGGACGCAGGCGGCGCTGCGCGAGTGCGTCCCAGTCGACGTCTCGGAAGAAGGCGTGCGCGCGGATGTATGTCCACTACTACTGACCTTGGGTCGGAAGGGCGGACGCAGGCGGCGCTGCGCGAGTGCGTCCCAGTCGACGTCTCGGAAGAAGGCGTGCGCGCGGATGTATGTCCACTACTACTGACCTTGGGTCGGAAGGGCGGACGCAGGCGGCGCTGCGCGAGTGCGTCCCAGTCGACGTCTCGGAAGAAGGCGTGCGCGCGGATGTATGTCCACTACTACTGACCTTGGGTCGGAAGGGCGGACGCAGGCGGCGCTGCGCGAGTGCGTCCCAGTCGACGTCTCGGAAGAAGGCGTGCGCGCGGATGTATGTCCACTACTACTGACCTTGGGTCGGAAGGGCGGACGCAGGCGGCGCTGCGCGAGTGCGTCCCAGTCGACGTCTCGGAAGAAGGCGTGCGCGCGGATGTATGTCCACTACTACTGACCTTGGGTCGGAAGGGCGGACGCAGGCGGCGCTGCGCGAGTGCGTCCCAGTCGACGTCTCGGAAGAAGGCGTGCGCGCGGATGTATGTCCACTACTACTGACCTTGGGTCGGAAGGGCGGACGCAGGCGGCGCTGCGCGAGTGCGTCCCAGTCGACGTCTCGGAAGAAGGCGTGCGCGCGGATGTATGTCCACTACTACTGACCTTGGGTCGGAAGGGCGGACGCAGGCGGCGCTGCGCGAGTGCGTCCCAGTCGACGTCTCGGAAGAAGGCGTGCGCGCGGATGTATGTCCACTACTACTGACCTTGGGTCGGAAGGGCGGACGCAGGCGGCGCTGCGCGAGTGCGTCCCAGTCGACGTCTCGGAAGAAGGCGTGCGCGCGGATGTATGTCCACTACTACTGACCTTGGGTCGGAAGGGCGGACGCAGGCGGCGCTGCGCGAGTGCGTCCCAGTCGACGTCTCGGAAGAAGGCGTGCGCGCGGATGCCGGCGGCGCCTCCCGACACGCCGAGCCGCCGCACCGGGTTCTTCGTCATGAAACCTGCAACCGGCGGACACTTCTCCGTAACTAACTATAACGACTTCTACCTTTAAAAAAAGAACGGGTTGTTTCATCACAAAATAATATAAAATGAAACAACATCCGCCCACCTTCTACTACTTGCAATACAATTGGAGGTACAAATATTACACACTTCGTTCATTGTTGACCTTTAACCACAATACATATTTAAACTTGGAATATTCTCAAATTATCTAAATAATCGCCAGAGAAGAATACTACGAGCCGAAAGTTGAACCGGAAGTCGGTTCAGTCGCTGTGACTAAAAATGGCCGACTCTGCCAAAAGGCTGAGCTACGTGACTTCGTCACAAAAAAGTGGCTAATAAACGAAGTAACTATTGCTACCTTTTTCTTTCATGAAACTTTTTACTAAAGTGCAACAGAGACAGACAATACTCTGGTAGTTCAATGTCGATTTGCATCACATTTGTATAACACACAACATGTATAGACGCATGTTATAACTCTTGTCACTGCATGCGGCGGACACTTGGAATGACGCACCATGAGCGCTCGCCGCGCCGGCGCCGCGGCAACGCTCGCACGTTTTGCTTTTTTGTATTGCGTTTGACCAATATCTCACCTGCTGGTTAGCGATGATGTGGTCTAAGATGTAACACGCTTTTATTAATGAAGGAATCGACGTGATTTCAAAGCAAGGAATCGCCAAGTTGTCCTAGAGAATTGGGGCCCTGTTCACTCTCGACGTGAAGACTCCCAGGGACTCACCCTTGAGTATGGAGACGGCGTCCTTGGAGAGCCACACCGGATAGAGCACGTCGTCGTGCAGGATGGACTCGAACAGGTCGTCCTCGTTGTCCGCCTCGAAGGGCGGCTGCCCCGCCAGCATCTCGTACAGCAGCACGCCCAGCGCCCACCAGTCCACCGACGGGCCGTACTCCAGCTCCTGCAGGATCTACCCCGCCAGGCGGACTCGTCAGGGAGGGCGTGCGGTCGGCGACCACCTCATTACACGAGACGCTACGTGCGTATTTCTTTTGTTTCACGGGGTGGGTGGAATATACCTACCGGCGCGATGTGGGACGTTGCGCGCTTGCGATCGAATATGAAACTTATTCCGCGAGACATAAGATACGCATTTCGAAATCAGTATCTATTATTGTGTCTTTCCGACGCGACGTTGCCAGCTAGTGCCGGGCATTGCATCCTGCAATCTCGTATGTAAGCGCGTTTTGTTTTGTACGCTACGTGTAAACATCGCGTCAAACTTAATGGCGGCTGACAGACGCACCACGTGACCTGCGCAGTAACAAAATCGCTTACAAAATTGTATCTGCGTAGATCACGTGATGCGCCAGTCAGCCGCCATCAAGGTTGGCGCGAGTTGTAATGCCTGCATGCGTACAATCGAATATGGACCTTCTACGTAGTTTTGGTTGAAATGGGTGGTAACGGTGTATGACACCAGTGCGCGAGCAATCGATTACAATATGATTCTTTGATACACATACACAATGGTAAATATCCCGTTTCTATACTTTCTATGTTAACCATAGTGAACCTGCACTTGTCGTGCATCAGATAATTTTCACACTGATCTGTATGTCCACTCACCTCAGGAGCGATATAGTCCGGAGTGCCGCAGAAAGTCGTAGTCGTGACGCCCTCTGAAACAACGCGATGCCGTTAGTGCCTTCCTTAAAGAGCATACATAAAGTCGTTGAAGAATCAAAATTGTATGTAAAATACCGACTCCGGATTAAAATCGAACCCGCGACGTCTCGCCTATAAGCCGGCGGAACATCCATGTTTCACCAATTACTTTTCGAAATAGTACCTATATTCATAATACACAAAAAAATAAATTATTATTAATTAAACCATTGACTTTGAAAACGCCAATAACTGCGTCCTCCTAATACTGCTGAGCTCGACGGGTCCCATATAAGACGTTGTACGTTTACCAAATTAAAACATTACTCACACTCACCCTCTCACAAAAACAAAATATCTCTATGACAAAATATCAGACCATCCATCCGCAAACAAGTCACAATTTGGAAGCATATAAAGAATCTGAATCAGGCGTGGCCTGCGGTGGCGGCCACATTGCGGCCTAGGTCACCACATCCGCCAGCGTTTGAATATTTCCTTTGTCCACACAACCAAGCACAATCGCGCTCGCGGCCGCAGACGTCACCTCCGCCGCGTAGAACCTACGCACACGCGGGGGGGACACGGTTACGTACCGTGTATGCCCTCCTTGCACATGCCGAAGTCCGCGAGCTTGCAGTGCCCGTCGGCGTCCAGCAGGATGTTGTCGAGCTTGAGGTCGCGGTAGATGACGCCGTGCGAGTGCAGGAACTGCAGCGCCAGCGTCACCTCCGCCGCGTAGAACCTACGCACACGCGGGGGGGACACGGTTACGTACCGTGTATGCCCTCCTTGCACATGCCGAAGTCCGCGAGCTTGCAGTGCCCGTCGGCGTCCAGCAGGATGTTGTCGAGCTTGAGGTCGCGGTAGATGACGCCGTGCGAGTGCAGGAACTGCAGCGCCAGCGTCACCTCCGCCGCGTAGAACCTACGCACACGCGGGGGGGACACGGTTACGTACCGTGTATGCCCTCCTTGCACATGCCGAAGTCCGCGAGCTTGCAGTGCCCGTCGGCGTCCAGCAGGATGTTGTCGAGCTTGAGGTCGCGGTAGATGACGCCGTGCGAGTGCAGGAACTGCAGCGCCAGCGTCACCTCCGCCGCGTAGAACCTACGCACACGCGGGGGGGACACGGTTACGTACCGTGTATGCCCTCCTTGCACATGCCGAAGTCCGCGAGCTTGCAGTGCCCGTCGGCGTCCAGCAGGATGTTGTCGAGCTTGAGGTCGCGGTAGATGACGCCGTGCGAGTGCAGGAACTGCAGCGCCAGCGTCACCTCCGCCGCGTAGAACCTACGCACACGCGGGGGGGACACGGTTACGTACCGTGTATGCCCTCCTTGCACATGCCGAAGTCCGCGAGCTTGCAGTGCCCGTCGGCGTCCAGCAGGATGTTGTCGAGCTTGAGGTCGCGGTAGATGACGCCGTGCGAGTGCAGGAACTGCAGCGCCAGCGTCACCTCCGCCGCGTAGAACCTACGCACACGCGGGGGGGACACGGTTACGTACCGTGTATGCCCTCCTTGCACATGCCGAAGTCCGCGAGCTTGCAGTGCCCGTCGGCGTCCAGCAGGATGTTGTCGAGCTTGAGGTCGCGGTAGATGACGCCGTGCGAGTGCAGGAACTGCAGCGCCAGCGTCACCTCCGCCGCGTAGAACCTACGCACACGCGGGGGGGACACGGTTACGTACCGTGTATGCCCTCCTTGCACATGCCGAAGTCCGCGAGCTTGCAGTGCCCGTCGGCGTCCAGCAGGATGTTGTCGAGCTTGAGGTCGCGGTAGATGACGCCGTGCGAGTGCAGGAACTGCAGCGCCAGCGTCACCTCCGCCGCGTAGAACCTACGCACACGCGGGGGGGACACGGTTACGTACCGTGTATGCCCTCCTTGCACATGCCGAAGTCCGCGAGCTTGCAGTGCCCGTCGGCGTCCAGCAGGATGTTGTCGAGCTTGAGGTCGCGGTAGATGACGCCGTGCGAGTGCAGGAACTGCAGCGCCAGCGTCACCTCCGCCGCGTAGAACCTACGCACACGCGGGGGGGACACGGTTACGTACCGTGTATGCCCTCCTTGCACATGCCGAAGTCCGCGAGCTTGCAGTGCCCGTCGGCGTCCAGCAGGATGTTGTCGAGCTTGAGGTCGCGGTAGATGACGCCGTGCGAGTGCAGGAACTGCAGCGCCAGCGTCACCTCCGCCGCGTAGAACCTACGCACACGCGGGGGGGACACGGTTACGTACCGTGTATGCCCTCCTTGCACATGCCGAAGTCCGCGAGCTTGCAGTGCCCGTCGGCGTCCAGCAGGATGTTGTCGAGCTTGAGGTCGCGGTAGATGACGCCGTGCGAGTGCAGGAACTGCAGCGCCAGCGTCACCTCCGCCGCGTAGAACCTACGCACACGCGGGGGGGACACGGTTACGTACCGTGTATGCCCTCCTTGCACATGCCGAAGTCCGCGAGCTTGCAGTGCCCGTCGGCGTCCAGCAGGATGTTGTCGAGCTTGAGGTCGCGGTAGATGACGCCGTGCGAGTGCAGGAACTGCAGCGCCAGCGTCACCTCCGCCGCGTAGAACCTACGCACACGCGGGGGACGGATGGTTAGTATGTTTCTCGTATGCGAGAGGCCGTCTGGGTTTGGACAACAGCTTTGCCAGTCATTCTGCCGCCAAGCAGTAGTGCAAGCGTTACTGTGTTCCGGCTTCAAGGGCTATGCAACCAGTGAAATTACTGAGCATATGAGACTTAATATTTGATATTGCGGGGTGATGAGCGCAATGCAGTGTTACGCACTACTTTTTATGGTATTAAAAGTTCTGGGTGGAACTGCAATTGTTATAGGCAGGCGTGGCGCTTACCATCAGGTAAACAACTTGCACGTCTCATCACTCAGCACCATAAAAAAACAAAAAATGTGTAATAGAACTGGTGTCGCTGGAGCGACACCAGCCTTCCATCACATATGGCGGCGGCACTCGCCTGGCGCGCGGCTCGTCGAACTTCCTGGCGCGCTGGATCTGGAACATGAGGTCGCCGCCGTCCACGTACTCCATGACGAAGAAGAGGCGGTCGCGCGTCTGGAAGGCGGAGTGCAGCGCCGTGAGGAAGGGGTGGCGCGCCGCCAGCGCCAGCACGCGGCGCTCCGTCAGCGTGCACTCCACGTCGTCGTCCTGGATGATGGCGTCCTTCTTCAGCACCTTCACCGCGTACACCTGCACACAGCATCGCACAGCGTTTTACAAGCTTTTAATTAACGCGCAATGTTTGTTTGTTTGTCCAATCAGAACCACTTCCTCTTATCCTACGGAGTTGAAATTTTGCTTGTCAAAGTCCAATATGCAATATTATGATGACAGTCAGCTGATGTGATGATGGAGACGGAAGGTGGCAATGAAAATCTTTGACGGATAATCGTAAATTAATAGTTTGGGCAATTTTTTTTCAAATGAGTTATTATTTTTATTGTGTGTTTACTTTTTTGCTTTTTACGGTTTTCACAATCGGCCAGTGTAAATAAAGTATATAACAAGTATAGTACAGGTAAAATGGTATTTGGGAGTTCGGAGAAAATTTTAAAAGTTGCTCTCAAGTCAACCTGAGAAAATATTTGTTCGATCGCGAATCATACCTGAAAAGTTAAACTAAAATGTAGCCCGATTTTATACATTTGGAAGCTCAAAGTTTTATTGGCTTGCGTTTGACCACTATCTCACCGGATGGTAAGCGACGATGCGGTCGACGCACGCAGGTCTAGCACGCTTGCCAAGATAGTACCTGTTCAGTCGTTACTTGAAGATTCCTAGCAGTAGTCGTACCTCATCGGTTCCCTTCTTCTCCGCGAGCATGACTTTCCCGAAAGACCCCTTCCCGAGCACCTTGATGAAGGTGAAGTCGTCGAGAGTGACCTTGTCGCGCGCCGTCACCGTCGCGCCTGTGCACTCGCCCGCTGCAACCACCAACACACAATTTCAAATTTGATTGATTGATTGATAACACTTTATTGTGCACCACTGTACTGGTGGTAGTTTCTCGTATCCGAGAGGCGGTGTGGGTGGGTACCACAACTTTGCCAGTTATTCTGCCGCCAAGCAGTAGTGCGCAAGCATTAGTGTTCCGATTTGAAGGGCATTGTAGCCAGCGAAGTTACTGGGCATTATGAGACCTAACAGCTAAGACTTATTGTCTTAGGGTGACGAGCGCAGTACAGCGCCGCGCAGGATTTTGCAAAACAATGTAGGCTGGCGTATAGCTTGAACAACCAGTTTGTCTCATGAATCAGTAACATAAAAAATTAAAATTATTTGATAGTAGGTATAACAAATGATTCACTTCATTTTTTTATGCGACTGTGATGAGACAAGCAAGTCGTTCGCCTGATGGTAAGCAATACGCCTGCCCATAACAGTCGCAGCACCATCCAGAACTCTGTTGAGAATTAATTCATTATTTGTTAAGAGTTCAACAAATAACTCACTGAAATTATTTATTGAAAGTGCAACAAAATTATGAAAGTCTTGCAAAATAGCGACACGAAACAACAAAATACCGAGAGGTGGGGAACCGCAGCGAAAGAGAAAGACAAAGCGTTGAAATGGATTGTGTACAGACGGAAAAGATGCCGATGATCAGTTTCATAACATTAAATCTCAACTCAAAGGACTCTCTCAATGAACCCTCTCAATTCATGAGTTCACCAATTTGAATAAACTCAGTTGCACATATTTTCACACACAGTTTCAGGCCAACATAATCGTTTCGAACGTAACGCAAACGTATCGAGATTACAAGAACAGTAATCATGAATCAGGCGTGACGTTGCGGAAATTTATCACAAATATTTTCATAACATTTCAGTGGATTATTTAAAACTATACCGATTTTACTCACGTTTTATTCAACTCACGAAAGTTTTAATCAAATAATTTGAGTAAATCAGGACGTTTTAGGATATGGAACTCCTTTGTTACCACACTTTAGTGTCAAATATAACTAACCAAAGAGAATACCCACTAAAATGTATTACATATTCAATCGCTAACGAAGGAGAGCCCAATCTCAAAATGAAGTGCTCCTTACACCAACGTGAAATTTGGTTAAGCCGTAGGTTATTTTGAAATTTTCAACCGACTTGAAAAAAGGAGGAGGTTCTCAATTCGACGGTATGTTTTTTATTTGTATTTTTGTTACGCAATTACACCGCCAATTATGAATTGATTTTGATGATTCTTTTTTTGTTTGGTAAGTCATACTTCAGAGATGGTCCCATATAAATTTATCCAAATTGATTCAGCACTTTTTGAAAAAATTACAAAAAACAAAAAATATAAATTTAAAATCTGTTCTTGTTTTTTTGTGAAAATTAATAATTTGTATAAAAATTGACACCTAATCCGTGGGTTAACCGCGACTTCACGCTAGTGCAAGTGGCCCTTAGATATCATTTATTATCTTAGGTAACTACATGCGATTAGGTTTTCGCAAATAGTTTGAAAAGTAATTTTAAAATCAAAGCATTCCATTGGGATCAGGCGTGACGTTGCGGAAATTCATCTCAAATCTAAAACGGAATGAAAATGTCTTGTGTAATTTCGCTGAATATTATGTAGGTTGTTGTTAAATAATAAAATATGTATGGGGGTGGATAGTAAATGTAAAATAAATTATAAACAATAATATACATAGATTAAATTGTCTCTGCAATTTTTTTTATATACAAAGTTGAACTCACTATCGTATTTATTTATTTATTTTTTTTATTTTTTTATACATAATATTCAGCGGATTTACACTACATATTTTCACTGCGTTTCAAAATCAAAGCAGTTTAAATTTAGAAATAAAACAAAAACATACGTTTTATTGTACTTGCAACAAGCGCTTGTTTGGCATGCACCCGAAACCCCAGTTTCTTTAATAGGCCTGCGATAAGAAAACGTAAAGAAACACACACACAAAGAAACAGATAATGAAGCCCATATCCCCTTCACCACAAACACAGAAAAAAAAACACCTTGGCACGAGAATATCTCCTCCAATTCGTCCCAGTGCGAGCCCCACGACATCCGCTTGGGTTGCAACACACCTATGTAACACACAGCGCTACATAAACGTACAAACGTAACAAAACATAACGGAAATAAAAAGGGTGGTACTATCTTCCAATATTCTTCAATTTAATATTCGTAACAGTATTTTCAGAGGGTTTTAGCTAATTTCACGACTTAAGACCCACACTCGTATTCATAAACAACACTTGCCGAAACACTTGGCTAAGTAATAAACGCATACCAATATTAGCTTCTGGCTGGTTGCTGTTCCTAACTTCGCCAAGAGTATCAGTGACGATTCTCGTAGCTTTCAATAGTTCAAAATCTTTAAAAATATTTTTTTTTGATGCAGTGCTAACATTTTTTGTGGTCCCTGATCTCTGCTCACACTTACCCTGATGGTTAGTTTGGAGCCGATTATTTATCACACGATTACGAGATATACTTGTAAACATCATATTTTAAGTATCAAACAATATTGGAAGACATTCAAACATACATTTACAAGTACATTACAAGTAAAGCATACATTGTATCGATATATGTCTGGGAAATACAATATCAAGCATGTTTTGAACATTTACGGCTACAACTATACAGCAAAATGAACTCTATTACAAGGGATGTAAAATTGAGAATGGTACTTACACTTGTCGTCGTGTTTGTCATCCTTGTTGTCGGAATCCCCGGAGCCACCCATGTCGGAGCCGCCTTCCATTAGGACAGTGTTCAGGTACTGCACAAAAAATACAACTCATGTTTCAAACAGCCCCGGACCACCACAGCAATGTTAACATCCTTAATCGATGCTTCGTACTTTTCTAAATAGCCAACACTCGTATCTAAATAATGTCACAATCCACATCCGTTCATTGGAAGTCCTTTTTTTTATATGGAGCTGACTGATGCCTCCTAAATTTCTGTTAAATTATTTTTTATAGATTAAAGATCTACGTTTGGCCTCTATCTCACCTGATATCAAGCGATGATAATACCGAAGATGGAGCACATACATTTATCGGAAGACAGCAGTTGAGCGACTGCTCAGACCCCTCTCCCAGATGGTTCACCAAACATCCCGAAACACGACTAGGTCGCTCGTCGGTTTGACTTTGTTTGGTGGGTGGTCATTACGAAGAAGAAACGTCGACCCCGACCGAGCCGCAACCGACGTGCCCCCCCAACCCCCCCCCCCCCCTCGCCCCGCTCGCGGCGGCTACACTACGTGCTGGGGAGCCTACAGTATCCATGTACCTCTCCCGCTTGAACCCCGGAACATCAGGGAGTGAAGTGTTGAAGTACATCAAGGAAACGCTTCATGGACGGATCCAGGGACAGATAGCAATGCGACTGTCGACGCTGGGTCGACTAGGACCATCAAATCCAACTTCTATAGGCTTTTAACTCCGGCGGTGCATAAACAACTATTCCTGAATTCTGACTTCTGGCCTGTAGGGTACCGGAGATACAGGGAAGGAGCGAAATTTTTGAACCCTGTGAACTACTTCACAGGGTATGGTTTCTTAAATGTAATGTTATATTTTTGTATGTATGTTAGTCTGTAAGGTGTATATTCCATGGACCTCTGTTATTTTACATTGTTGTACTTTAATATTGCCTGAAATAAAGAGTTTAACAATAATTACGACCGCAGCTAGACCACCCCAACACTAATAAAAGGTGTTTATGACTGAGTGGTTGAGTGACCCACCTTGGAGGCCCGAGGACGCGGGTTCTTGTCGGGCGAGATGCCCATCTCGTTGAGTATATCCGCCATGACTTTGGTGTTGATACCGCAGTTGTTGGCCACGTTCTTCTGGCAACGCTTGTGGACGTTCATGTTGCACACTGGAACACAACGGCATTTTCTATGTTTTCGCGACCTTTTCACATTTTAAAGTTTGCGGATTATGTTTTCTGATCTATGTTTGGCTTCCGTCTCGCCTGATGCTATGCGACGACGTGGCTGAAGATGGGGGACATGCATACCTATCTACATCTAGTTTCATGTACAAAACTGTACACAGCTCGATACATATGTGTCGAAAAGGAGAGCTGGAAGGTTGGACGTTGGAATTGAATAAGGAAAGACTCAAATGCATTCGGTAAAATTGGGAGCAAAATGCTAGAGTTGAAATGAGACTGGTAGAATTGAGAGTAATGTTTTTTTTTATGTAACTGAATGACGAGACGAGCTGGTCGTTTGCCTGATGGTAAGCAATACGCCAGCCCATAACAATAACAACACCACCCAGAACTTTGTTTTGCAAAATCCTGCGCGGCGCTGCACTGCGCTCGTCACCCTGAGACAATTAGCTGTTGAGTCTCATAATGCCCAGTAATTTCGCTGGCTACAATGCCCTTCAAGCCGGAACACAGTAATGCTTGCGCACTACTGCTTGGCGGTTGAATAACTGGCAAAGGGGTGGTACCCACCCAGACGGCCTCTCGAGTAAGGTAGAAATATTTCAAAAGTTACGTCTTCGATAGTGGAATGGGTCATCTTACCTTCGCACTGCAATCCTTGCTTGATCAAGCCATAGAGTAGAGACCCACAGTGGTCGCAGAAGGTGAACCGCTTGTAGGAGTGCACCATGAACCGGTGAGGCACGTTGACATTGAACCGCTGCCCGCTGGACACGCCCACGGCACTGGTTTGCTGCAAGCGCACGACAATTAGAACGGAACAGATAGATGAAATTCGGTAAGAGTGAGCGAGATAAAAGGTCCGATAATTACATTTACCTCTTCCTTCATCCCCGGGCATTTGGTGACGACTAGAGAGTGGCATCGCTTGTGCACGACGCATGTGCATACTGCAAAGAAACGTTCTGTTAAGAAACTGAACGGTTGAGTAGGTGAGCTGTTATTTTTTATATCACTATCTCTTTTCTCTTTCCAAATTAACTTAATTTCCCCGTCCGAAACCGGGGGGTTTGTAGTGATAGATGATTTGGAGATGTCTTACCTTGACACTGGTAGCCTTGTTTACCGAGGCCCCTGAAAAACAATATACAATGCTAATAACACGTAAGGAATTGGGTAGGTCTCTTATTACGAAAACAACAAAAGTTTGGTGTTTTGTGGATTACTGTTAGCACTGCATTGAACTATGGATTTATCTATTTCTGTATAGTTTTGTCAGGTATCAATAAAAACAGGGCTTTAGCATTGAACAGGGACTATTATAAATTACGTCTACAAGTTTCTTAGTGAACCAATTTAATAGATTTTTAACCTTTAATACTCCAAGATCGAAACCAAGAAATCATTATTGTGCCTATTGGTGTTTACTGATGTACAGCAAGTCTTACCACTTGCCACGTTTCTAGTACAACAAATGTTGGCCGCTCTGTACTATAATAACAAGACTGTATATACACTTATCTTTATTTTCGTTTGTGCTATTAAGAACTTTGCTACAGTTCGAATTTGAAAGTTTATAATAATTAACGAGGTTAGCATGAGATTTGAAAGGTTAAAAATCTTTTTTATGATTCTGCTACAAGAGATACAAGAGAAGCTATAATATGGGTTAGAAAATATCACAAAGGTAATCCGCTATTTCGCTTAGTTTCGAACATAGAGGGCAAAGAATCATAGATCGCAGCTATTTCCTAAAGAAATCCCTGTGAATGTCACCCGAACACGATACCGGGGATAGAGCCAAGCGGAAACAATATACAAAGCGAGGATCTCCTGGAGCTTACCAGATGAACTCGCGGCAGTGGCTGCAGAAGGTGGGCTGGCGGAGGAAGGTGGCCATGAACTTGTGTCCGTTGACCTGGTGCACGCGGCGCCGCATCGCGCCGCGCCGCCGCGCGAACCCCGCGCCCTCCTTGAACTCGTGCCGCTCCTTCTTGCGCGCCACCTCGTGCCCGCCGGCTGCACGGTCCACATCGACAGACATATGTATTCACATCTTTTCGTATATATCGCGCATTGGGACTAATGGCGGAAGAAGCTTTACCCCGTACTGATAACATAGATGGATGAACATTTCAGCGAATGATCATACGGGTAACTATGACTAGCCACTGAAGCTACTCGTTTGCAGCGAGGACCGAATTTAAGTAATAGAATCCCTCATTCTTTAATTTAAAAAGAAGTTATTCTAGGTGTCGCGACACTTTTGCAATAAGTATATTGAGTGCTCGTCGCCCGACTCTCGGTTAGTAACTAATTTTTCTACCTCTGTGTAAGTGTCAGTTAGTGCCTATTTATGGAACAGGAGTCTTCTTCTTCTTTAGCCTTTATTGGTCCATCTCTGGACATAGGCCTCACAAGAGAATAGGTTACAAAATATGTATAGTATGGTCTACAACACACTAAAGTGTTTACAACACAGCCGACCTAACTTGGCGAGTCTGAACATCGCGCAGACGGCTGCGCAGTAATATATATTAGGAACCAAATGGTGGCATGAGGTGAAGTGCGCGGGGAGGTGCTCTAGGCTAGTTATGTACCTTACGTAAACACACTGAATCCTTTAATCGATCAATTATCGCAATCCATTATTTTTATTTAGAAATCATGAATTTTGTTTATTATAATATATTAAACGAAATAGATTTACTAATAATAGTGAATTATGTCGTTAATAAAAAAGATTTTGTTATAAAAGAAAACTGATTATAATAAAAATACATTTTCTCGGTTAAAAAAAATCATTTACTTAAATAACAGTCGTCTATTAACGATTACTTGATGAAGAACTGTTGATCTTCTTATACAATCAAATAGAAATATTATTTTTATTACTTGATTTACATTGATTTTAATAAAAATCGATTAACGTCACTCAAAGGCACGCATATTGGACATCCCTTTTTGTTTACTTCGTAAAGCTTCGCATTTTTCGGCAATGCTTGGTACGAGGTAATGTATCTCAGTCACATGTTAGTATTTGTGTAGTGTACGTTTCGCTGTCTCTGTCATTAGCACAGTCGGCTACAAAAGTTTTCATTGGGTTTTTCTCGGAGTTTTTTTATTATTTATTGATTGTTATTGTTAATATTGTTGTTATTATTGGTGTTAAGTTTTTTGTTTAGTGTTAATCGTTAAGTCAGTTTTATTCGGGTTATTTGTAAGTGTAATTTGGAACCTATTTCACCAAATCAACCAAATATGCCACAAAAGCATAATAGCGTTTTAAATCATCAGCGTAACAGTTTTCTTCATCAGTGTACATGCGGTAAAATTCGCAGAGCCTATGAATCACTGAACAAGGACGGCATAGTCACCGTGGCATACGCAGACGACCTGGCCATCATGGTAAATGGGCTCTTTGAGGCGACTCTCTGCGAAAAGATGCAGAAGGCACTTCGAGAAGTCGAGAGGTGGTGCGAACGCCACAGTCTATCCGTAAACCCACACAAAACAGAAATGGTGCTGTTTACACGCAAGAAGAAAACAACAAGTCTGAAACTTCCGACACTATTCGGAACTACACTCAGCCTTAGTAACGAAGTAAAATATCTAGGCATTTGGCTAGACAGAAAACTACTTTGGGGGAAACACCTCGATCATATCACCACAAAAGCAACAAATATCCTTTGGCAGTGCACGAGAGCTGTCGGCAAAGACTGGGGACTCAAACCAAAACTTTGCCGCTGGCTATACACTGCAATAGTGAGACCAGTGCTAACCTACGGATGTGTAGTGTGGTGGCCGCGAACTAATCTAGCGACCACAATCACAAAACTGCAGCAAATACAACGACTGGCGTGCTCGTTAATCAGCGGGTGTAAGAAAACGACACCGTCAGCTGCCCTGGACATCATCCTTGGCCTGACGCCGCTGCATCTGCACATACAGCAAGAAGCAATGGTATCAGCACTAAGGATTAAATCTACAAACCAATGGAAGGGTAATGGGCCCACAATAAACCATTGCAAAATACTTGACAAAGCAATACACATCATACCAGAGGCCAGTAAAGGAACTGATAAGATAGCTAGCACGCACCTCGACAACAAGAGGTACGAGTTAATCACAGAAGACAGCGCCGTGGAAGAACCAAAACCTTCCTATAATATCTACACTGACGGTGCTAAGAACAAAACGGGGGTGGGTTGCGGTTACTATTCACCGGAACTCGGACTTGCTGAATCCAAGGCCCTTAGCAAAACCACAACAGTTCTGCAGGCAGAAGCCATAGCTCTACTCCTAGCGGTAAGGGCAATCACTAAGCAAGTAAAACCACCTATCTTGGAAAAAGACCAGGAAGATGAACTCCTCATCTTCATCACGGACAGTGCGGCGATCATATATGCACTCAGAAGACCCGTCACCAGATCTAGGGTCGTAGCAGAGTGCCATAAAGCTCTACAAGAACTGACTGAAAAATACAAAATCAAAGTGAAATGGACTAAGGGCCACAGTTCCTGTCCAGGCAACATCGCTGCAGACACCCTCGCTAAAGAGGGAGCAAGAAAACAGGTAAGTGACGAAGCAGAGGTTCTCTGTAAACCATCAGCGATGGAAGTACGAGAACAGCTGCGTCATCATACGGAAATCCAACACCAAAATCTGTGGGACAAGAGAACGGACTGCAAACACACCAGAGCCGTCTTCCCGACTCTCAACAGAAACATAACCAACAATCTTATAAAGCTGCAGCGGAAGGATCTCCGCCTTATGGTAGGCCTAATCACAGGTCACTGCAACTTAAATTATCACCTATATAAAACCGGAGCCACTGACAGCCCCCTATGCAGAGGCTGCATGCTGGAAAATGAAACAGTTGAACACGTGCTGCTGCACTGTACGGCCACGGATGACATCCGAACAAAGGTAACAAAGCCAATAGACGGCACGGCAGACACCGGACACACATCATCATCATCACTTTCATTACCACCATCATCTTCCCCACAAACAACCTCAACACTGGAGCAGCTATGCCAGCGCCCCAAAGCCGCACTCCGTTATTTCAAGGAGTTGGGATGGCTTGGGTAGATGCTGGCGGGGGGAATGCACAATACACCCCATGCGGGACGTCAGTGCAGGACTCATCGCCCCCTCATCGAATAAGAATAAGAATAAGAGCCTATGTTCAGACTCGCCATGTTACGTCGGCCGTATTGTAACTAAATAATAACACAGATATAACAATAGGTAATAATGATTATACCAACTAATGCATCTGATAATTACAATGCATTGATTTCAATTTTAGGATTACGTTTTTAATTACTTGAGCTTGATTTGTGACCCTATTTTTATTTTACTCTAAAAAGGTAGAAAAATATAATGAACTACCGTAATATAGGAAATGCCTAATGTAATAGAAACAATACTGACCTTGAGAGTTCCATTTCAGATCTATTTTGAGATGAAGTTTTCCTTGAGGTTCTAGGTCCACCTAGAAATCGGAATCGTTGTAGAGTAATATTTATGTAATAATTAGGTTTTAATTAATTTCAAGGATGCAATGTAACTAGGAGGTTTTTGTTTTGTTATTTAAATAATAACAATGACAAGTGCACAACGGGCATTGAAATCTAAATAAATGATGTTTCACTTCAATGAGTTATTTCACAGGATATTCCAAAATAGTATTTATCAAAATGTTTGGATTGTATTTTATCTGAATGAATAAATGAATTGAGTTGAATTGAAACAGTAAAACAACATTGACCACAATAAACAAGCCATAAAAGAAACTGTGACAGCATACCTCTTCCTCTAACTGAACATATTTAGTACCAGGGCATGAAAATCTCCTCCGCAAATGATTCATAATGAATTAACTTAATTTTAGAAATAAACGCAACATACTGAAGACGTTCATACTCCTCATTATAGAAATTATCTGCCAAAACAAACATTAACAAACACATTGATAAAGAATTCTTACTGAACAAACAGTGAATATGAGTATCTTATCTGGAGATTACGATGGATAAATGTCAAAAGATAGACTTATAATTTAATTTTTTTATTATCAGTAGGTAAGCGGAATTGTTAGTCAACGGTAGTGCAGACTCACCCAGAAGTCTGAAGCATCTTTGTCTCGATGCATGAGGTCCTCGAATGGTATAGTGCAGTTTGCAACGAAATCATCTGGAGGGATTGCGGCGTCGTGGAACACGGTGATGCCCAAACTACAACCACCAGTCATATCGTTAGACGTGTACACAACGCCAGGTGTTTGGTGAGCAAATACACCATGCAGGTTTATGAAAACGTACCTAGTGACATTGTGCACCTCGTGAATGAAGGTCTCGTTCCACACGGGGTCGAACGTCTTCGGCTTGGTGGTGGACCGGTCGAGGTGGTGCTCGTCGGCGTCTATCGACACGTACGGGTCTATCGGCTGGTCGTCTGCAACGAAACCCCGTATTTACATACCAGCTACACCAACACCCATTTTGGTAAACACTACGCCTACTGTATGCGCAGTGTTACGCGTAAACCTTGCATCTATATTGATGTTTTTAATCACAAGCACACGCGGGGAATGGTGAGTCACGCGTCGGGGATGAGCTTCGGGACATACCTGGTTTCCCGAAGGTCATGTTGTGCCGTTTCTGAAAGTCGGTCGGTCTGAGGCCCGTGGCCTCACAGATCCGCACTCGCACCGTCCCACTGAACATGGTGCTGCCGACTGTCGAGCCGTGTCACCGAGACCGCGCCGCCACACGATCACTTCCACACTATAAACCCACTTAAAAACATTGAAGTTGCTTCATTTTTAACGCAAAAAACTAAAAGCCTTGACATCGACGGGATCCGCCATGGATGGAAATTTTACTCTATGGTATATATTGGACTCCGATTTCGATTTCCTGAAAAAAGTTTTATTTTTTGATTATGGTTCATGTACACTCAGCAACAAACTCAGATAAAATTTTGGCTGTCTACTCGAAGGCAACACACCAACAACAAACGTTTGGGACACAAAGTACACTTGGGAAAATGTGTACCTACTGGTTTATTCTGATCAGAATTAGAGTTCCGTACAAAAATTACTGTAGTTGTAATGTAAGTTGTAAATCAAATCGACGAAAAATAAGCAGAGAGTCTGTTTTATCGGCGTGCGCTGATCAAACGGTTTCGAACAAACGGATCGAATAATTGTACCTAATTAATGTCATCATCATGAAGGCCTTTTTGTGATCCATTCTTGGATATAGGCCTCTTCCCTTTTCCTCCACTCATGGCGATCTTATGCCCGATTCATCCAGTCATGGCCTCCGTGTCGTCTAATATCGTCTAGCGTTGCGGTGGTCTGCCTCGCCCTCGGGCGTTGGCTCTGGGTCTCCACTCCAGGATTCTTTTGGTCCAACGGCATTCATTCTAGCAATGTGTCCTGCCCATGCCCACTTTTATAATGGTCATCACGTCCGTCCATTCGTTCCGCTTGCGGTCGTGCAGTGAGATACCTGGCATTACTCTCTCCATTCCTCTCTGCACAACTCTGAATTTCTCGGCGGAATTCTTAGTGAGCGTCATTGTTTCTGTGCCATATGTTAGCACGGGCATGACACATTGCACGTTGAGGAATTATTAAATTATTGATGTTGTCGTTTTTCTTTTGTACTGTCTTGAGAATAAAATAAAAAATATGATTAATTCCGGGTTTAGGTACATGAAGTTACTTCTTCGACGATTGGTTGATATTTGTTCGTGCGAACTTGTTTTGATTCTGTCAACCAACTAGGTATATACTCCATTCGACGATCTTCTGGTATGAGTAAACATACGTTCGTGCGGCGTACAATGAGTAGCTGCACACAATAAGGACCGTATTGAATGTAAAGCTTGAGGAAGAACTTGTTCCCAATTTTCTATTGGTTTGTTGTTTGAACGTAAAGCCAATTGTATAGATTTCGAGAGAGTCCCATTAAAACGTTCTACTTGACCATTCCCTCTGGGATTGTAATGGGTAGTCCTGCTTGAGGCAATGCCCCGTGAATTTACGTAACTTTTTATTTCTGCTGACATTTCCTTATCTGAATGAAGATAAGATGTGAAACCGAATAGCATGAATATTTCATTTAAATATTTTATCACAGTTGTAGAGCTTATGTCAGCACATGGAAACGCAAATGGGAAACGAATGTACTCATCAATTACAGTCATCATGTACCTATTTTTTTAGTTGGAAGGTACTGGTCCTTTGAAATCAATCCTTAGCCTTTCCAGTAGTGAAGTGGCATTGATAAAAGTAGGTTCAGGATCAGCTCTGTAAAATTTTAGTTTTATTTCGGACCATATCCAGCACGAATCAATCATATTCCTGATTTCCTCGGTCGAATAAGGCATTCTTTTTTACTTTACCCAATGGTTCATACGCATTATTTCGGGATGACACAAAGCTTCATGCAAAAATATCAGTTTCTCAGTTCGTGTCGGCACTGAAAGGCATACTCGTTAAAGTGCATCATCAACATTATTCTGCTTCCCTGGACGATAGACAATGTCATACTTAATGGTGCTAAGGCCAAGCGCCATCGCTGTATTTTCTCATTCTTTATTTTGCTTGTCACCATAATGTCAAACATGAATGATACAGATCGTTGGTCAGTGATGAGACGGAATGGTCTACCAATGAGAAAATGACGCCATTTTCTTAGCGATTCCACTATAGCGTAAAGCTTCTTTTTCTATAAATGAGTGATTAAGTTCGCTATTGTTCAGAATTCTCAAGAAAAATGCAACTGGTCGTCCAGATTGTGATAAAGTTGTCGCAATTGAATGATTTGACGCATCTGTTTTTATGTAAATGGTGAATGGTCGATAGCATGAATGGCAGCTTTTGGAATATCTGTCTTTAGTGTTTCAAAGGTCTGGACTAGTTCAGTTTTGAGTGGAAAAGCTTGTGTGTGCGCGAGAGCACGAATTCTTTCCGAGAAGTTTGGTATCCATTTGCTATAATGTGCAAACATTCTTATTGTCCTTCTCAATGATGGCAAATCACATGGTGGTGGCAGACTAAAAAATGGACATAAACGATCCCTTATCACGTGATCCTTTACATTATATCCTAAAATATTGATAGAATTCTGAGAGATTTTCCTTGTTTAGAGTAAGGCCGTATTTTTGAGCTGCATTCATAAATCTCCGAATATTTTCGTCGTGATACTCTTGATTTGATTGCCACATACAGTCATATCATCTAAATATGCGTACGTTCCATTTAGTTCCTCTTTACGAATAATCCAGTCGATTGTTCTTGGGAACTAGAGATCCCATTAGTAACACCAAACGGAATTCGTCTATATTGGTAAAGATTTCCCAAAGCTTCAAAAGCAGTAAAGTGACGTTCTTTTGGCAGAATCTGAACTTGATGATAGGCACTTTGCAAATCTATAGCACTAAATACGATACTTTGATGTCTGTGACACCATTTCCTCCATATTGGGTAGTGGGTATGCATCTAGTTACGTATATCTATTTGCCGTTCGAGAATAATCAACAATACGTTTCGTATGATTCACATTTTTGGAAATGAGGATTTCAGCTCTCCATGGTGACGTACTTTCCTCAATTATTCCTTCGGCCAAAAGTTTTTGAATTCCTTCTCCAATAAATATCTTATCATCCGCACTGTATTTTCGAGATTTAATAGCGATAGGCTTGCAATAGCCAGAAATATTCGAGAACAAAGGTACAGCGGGTACAGACGCTGCAGCAACACTGCAAACTTTTATAGGCTCCTTCGATCCTCCAAAAGAAAACTCGAGTGAAGAATGCTCGCCTAGAACATCATGACCAATAATGAGCTCAGCGCACAGGTTCTCTACGATCAGTAGATTTAGATCCTCGTAATTGTGGTCTTCAATTTTTGCTGAAATGTATGTTTGCCCCTCCACTTGCGACGAAAGAGAAGTTGATGCCATTGATATAGTTTGACTGCAAAGTTTCTTCTTCAATCGACTCAATTTGAAGAATTCGCTATCTATAAAGCTGACATCTGCCAGTGTTTATTTAATATAGGCAGCTACAGTGGCTTTCTTCAGGGAGTCCGGAGCTGCTGCTTTAATGCATGCCAAGCTGCTATTGGTATTTTCTTTGTCACAAAACTGGCAGATAGAATCAACAGCAGGGCAAAACTTTCTAGAATGTACAAACCCTCCACAGAAGAAGCACTTTCTGTTAGCAGATGCTACTGCTATTATTACCAATGATATCCAATGATAACGCCTGATTGAAAGCTTTATCAAGTGTTAGAGACATATTTTCTGGCAATCTTTGCCTGATTTTATTTGATTTGATTCCTGCGATGAATGCATCTCTGATATTGTCATTTTTTATTTGTTTCCGCATCGACTTTACCAATTTCGCAATCTTTAGCTAATAATTTAAGTGTACTTATGTAAGCATCTATATTATCTTCTTCGTTCTGCTGCTTTCTTCTCCAAAGCATATGTCTTGCATAAGTTATATTCCTTGGATTCACATAATATACTATATGGTATTAAGTGTACTCATTGCTGTTTCGTATGTGATACACTCACTAATAAATGGGTATATTCTGGGGGATAAATGGTTGACCAGTAGATCCAGCTTCATATTTCCATCTATTCCTTCATTACCACAATTTGAAAGAAAATTTTCGAATGTTCTCTTTCAGTGTTTCCATTCTATGGAAGCAAAGTTGTCGGATGGATCAATGTCCAGTTTATAGGGACGTAGATATTTTTCCATTGTATATAGAATACATTTGTTGATTAAATTGATAAATAAGATAAAACCTTTATAATTACGGTTTTAATCAACAAAATGCATGAAATGAATTAAACACTGACAGTTGACAAATAGATAGAACATAAATAAAAGTAGTATACTACAAGGAGTTTCGTAATGTTACCACATTTAATAATTGTGCTTTAAATGTATTTATAGATCTGTGGCTTTTACATCCATACTCTGCTACGTGCGATACCTCAGATAAAGTATCCAGCATTGAGGTCTTAGTGTCATTCCTCAATGGTATCCAGCCTGGATTGGTGACGCGCACTCATTCCCATTACAAAAAGTCTGTCATTTTCGGTGGGGGACGAGGAAACGCACACAAATAAATGATCACCACTAACGCATTTTTCAATCACGTCGCTATGCACGCACACAAAAGAAGTTAACACTAGCTTAAACTTTACACACACAATCACATTCACACACAGAGACGTTCTATCGGTACACGATATTTAAACGTCAATCACGTAAACACCTTCATGCTTGATACTATCGATATTGTGTTATCGATAAACTCTGCTAAAGCATGGAAGACACATATAAATAAAATGAAACAGAATTCTTAAATGACATATTCTGTTGCTCAAGAGAATCAAAGTAATAACTATCAAAGTTAGTTCGAAAGTTCTTTATTATTTTTTGGCATCACAAACGCATTTATGAACGTTAATTCAGCTTTATAAATTCATTAAAATGTATGTTCCGTTCCGTGAATATTTCCTGAAATAAAGAGATTATTTATTTATTTATTTATTATAATATTCAGCGGGATTACACTATATATTTAAAAAAAAATATTACAATGACTAAACAAACATAAAATATACTATTTTTTATGTTTGTTTTTTACAATGTTATGTTTTTGAATATGCCAGATGGCTACTTGGCTGAAGCGGAATGTTCCATGCATTTTTTTCTTTTATGTGATTACTAACAATAATGATAGTCTATGTAATTACTATAGGCGATGATTTAAAATTAAACTTGCAATAACGTGAAATAACGTTGCAAGAACTATTGCTGTATGAACGATGGAAGCATCGCACATTGCGCGCGGTCAGCAGTTTACGCCTGCATGCCACATTTCAAGTATCGCGTCATCAGTTCACGATCGGACACCATTCATTCCGCGTGGGCTCAATCATTACCATTTACATTAACCAGTTTAGACCTAGTTTTGGGGAAATAAATGAACAGTTTTTTAAAACTTACTTTAGATAATTTTAATGTTGGTATGGAACCCTGTTTTAATTTTCTTGTGTTGTTAGACCGTGGTATAAAGCAATTATTTTCAAAAGGTTCTGAACAAATTGTGCTGGTACGCTTAGGAACCCACGATACATCATTTCCACAAGCTTGAATCTAGGCAGCCCGACTACCAGGTTCTTTTGGAAATCTGCCAATTAAAAGTGTAATACAACAATTGTATTTTTATCGACATATTTTTAAACATATTGATTTTATCGATATCTAAATTGGTTCTGTCCCAGCACTAATTTCACTCTGGTTTCTTGACTGTGTTGCTAACATTCAAATAATATAAGTGCCTATTTTCGATTAGGTCATTCTCATTAGTTACTCATTAAAGTAGATTTTTCCCGCGACTTCGCCTGCGTAGACGACAGACAATATAGTCGTCTTTTTTCAAAGACCATTTTCGCAAGACCTCCCATATGAGAGCGCCAACCACCAACCCAGCCGGTTTTGATGTATACGGGTGCAGCAAAATTTTTAAATTACCAAAAATGCTGTTTATATTTTCTCTACTCTAAGGACAAAACTTTCTCAATGCAAGAGAAAAGGTACCTACCTTGGAGGTCCCAAATTTTTGCCACACCTGTACACCCTATAATCGGAGCTGGAATTTAATACTTAACGCTGAAAACCAAATTAAAATCCATTCTGTAGTTTTCGAGTCAACAATTATTCAAAATAATAACATGTAGGTATATAAAATTGTAATGTAAAACAATATTTATTAATAGTTTCAGTTTTATTTGACTTTCTTATAACGTGCAGGAAAACAGAGCTTTGGCCGCCTAGATACATGAAAATAAGCTAAAAATTTTATCCGAAATATAACTTTTTCGATTTAGTTGCAACACTATGTGAGTTTATATGACTGACAATAATTTTCAAATTTTCGCTATTTTAGTGCATTATTAGATATAAAAATACATACAGATGAAAAGTTACGTTATCCTTGGTGTAGTTTGATATTCTTGAAATTTTTTTGCACCTATATATTAAAAGAAGTTAGAGAAGTCAGGAGTACCAAACGAACTTATTAAGATCTTTGAATATTGGTACGGAAACCAGGTAAACAATGTCGTATGGGCTGAAACTCTGTCGGAACCCTACAGGTTGGAGTGCGGGGTGAGGCAAGGGGGGCTGAGTTCACCGGCACTTTTTAACCTGTACGTAAATGACCTTATCGGGGCGCTCAGCGGACAGCATATTGGGTGCTACATTGACGGGGTCTGTTTTAATAACATAAGTTACGCGGACGATATGGTGCTGCTGAGCGCCTCGGTCTGTGGACTTAGAAAGCTGCTGAGTGTATGTGAGACCTATGCATCTGATCATGGGCTATTATACAATGTTAAAAAAAGTCAGTGTATGGTCTTTCAAGTTGGGACAAGAACAGTAAAAGATATACCACCAATTAGACTGAATGGGCATATGTTAGAAAGGGTAGAACATTTCAAGTACCTAGGCCATATAATCACACCTAACTTGAAAGATGATGCTGATGTTGAGAGGGAAAGGAGGGCGTTGTCGGTCAGAGCAAACATGGTAATCCGCAGGTTTGCGCGCTGTTCTTTTAATGTTAAAATTACTCTCTTTAGAGCCTTTTGCACTTCGTTCTACACGTGCAGCCTGTGGGCATGCTACACGCAGAGATCGTACAGCGCCCTCAGAGTCCAATTTAACAACGCGTTCAGGATGCTGGTAGGGCTCCCCCGCTTTTGTAGCGCTTCGTCAATGTTTGCGGAAGCGCGCGTTGACTGTTTTTCGGCAACAATGCGCAAAAGATGCGCCTCGCTGGTGCGGCGAGTGCGGGGGAGTACTAACAGTATGCTGGCCGTCATTGCCGACAGACTGGATTGTCCTTATGTGAACCGATGCTGTCAACTCCACGTTACACGTAGGGTTTCATAATTTAATTGTATTGTATTATATTTATTGAAATTTCTATAATATAAACTTATTATTTTAAATTATTGATTGATTATTTTATAATTTTGATTAAAATAAAATGTAGCTGTGACCTGACTTAATAACAATAATAATTTGACATAATTTTAATTTAAATGTTTTGCAATGTGACCATGTATTTGTATTCTATTAATTGTTATTCTATGAGTCTATGTAACTTGATATAAATAAATAAATAAAATAAATATGCTGCAACTCGGCATTTTTTTAGGAGCTCTTTCGCCCGCTACGACAGTTGGTGAATGGCGCGTGATGCGCGTCAACTAGTTTTATATAACGTCGTGGATTTTTTTGTCCTTGACGTTTGGCAAAATTGGCGAGAGGGGTTGGCCTGTAGTGTCGACTCCGTTTGGCTGTCTACTCGAAGTGCGATACACCTTGGAGAGAAGATTGGGATATCCCCTTGGTTTATCACACAGGTTATGGACCCAGCTGGCCAATTCAGAACCCCACGACAACATACCGAATCGATTCGATTGGATAACGATCTCGTGTCGTAGGTTTCTTTTCGAGCTATTCAGAACATCCGCCCCGAGGATTCGACACGGTTTCGGTTACGATATCGAAATCGATACGACAACGTGTTGCATTTACGGAGTTCGTTTTGTGTGCAATACTCGCAGAAAATTGTATTATTATCTAGACGATATAAAAATGTTTTCAAGTTATCAAAATTTATTATAACAACGTTTATCACGAATTAAATTATAATCAACGAGTATAAGCGCCACATATTGGTAGAAATATAAAAAAACAAGAGCTTCGTAAACACCCACCTGCTGATATCCACTTAACATTAATGTTTAATCTATGCTTTTGACATTGACAAACCGCCAAATTTAAATGTCTATCGCAAATTGTTTTCTTTATCATGTTTTGAAATTATTAAAAGAAGATCGAGCGAGAAGACGAGCCTCATCAAGATTCGTTAGAAATGTTAAGTAAATACCAAAATTACTATTACATAGTATCACAGAGTACTTTATAATAATTATATAGGTACAGTGATTTTATTTCGGTAGATTTATGCATCTTATTAAGTAATCTTATAGTAGTAAGTAAATAGTCCTAAAACAATCAAAGCGAACTTAACCTACAAATAAATACTAGACTTGGTAGGTACTTTATTACATAGAATTAGTTTATGTTGAATCTTACTGTGAGTTTTATTTTATTTGTAGTAGAAAATGTAGTTTATTTAACAACACACGGAATATACTCGGTATTGACGGTCAAATCTAATGCTTTCGAGTGATATGTTGCACTCGATAAGTTGTCGTGGAAATTAATCGGACGTTCGAAAACTTTGCTTCGATATCTGCATTGTGAATAACGTTCTCGGTCGATAAATACGCGTTTATCGTACGGTTACGATTGGTTATCGACTACGACAATTTGAACGTCGATTCGACTATTGTGAATTTAAAATATTTTGAATCGTGCGATATCAAACCGAATCGATCGACAAATGAGTTGTCGTGAGCTTCTGAATCGGCCAGCTGATGCGCTATTTTGACAGATAATACGTCATTTGAGCGGCATTTTCGAAGCATTTATTTTACCTACCGCAAAAATCTCAAAAAAAGGGACTTTCTACTTCCTACTAATTGTCGATAAATTCTTTATTGTACACTATTGTAATATTTACATCGATGATTTATAAAACATATGTAGAAAGGCGAGCTTAACCCTAAAAAGAGTTTTCTTTTAGCAAACCCATGAGGAAAGAGAACTGTCACATGAGCAAATAGGTTTCAGTGTACGGTTACGGTTTGACAAGAAAAAATCCGCAATATAATACGCAATAATATCGTAAATATCTAAAATAAATATCAGTAACTAAATATATAAGTTATATTTAGTGTGAGACCTCAATGGCTATATTATATTATTTTATAAGTTATTCTGTTCCTTTTGTTTTTGTAACAGAAAGAGGAGGTTATTTGTCATTGTATTTGATCATTGAGGTCTTACATTAGTGTCATTCCTCAATGTTTTAGAATAGAATAGAATAGAATCATTTATTCACCATAATAACAAAGTTTGTTATTCTAGGCAAGTCTCAATTACAAAAATTTCTTATGTCATTAATATACCTACTTACATGGAATAAAAAAAAATTAATTACGTAATCATTAATTTAAATTGAATTATTTGCATTAGAATATTGAGATTTACATTATAATAATTAGTCAGATCACATTAAAATATAAATATAGTCAAGATTTAACAAATATTGATTAAACAACATCATACAAAAATGAGGATTCGCCAAGACGTCTTTCCATAAACTCATTAAGACCGTAAAATGGATTATTTTCAAAATAATGTTTTATTGTTCGTTTGAAGGCCGTGAATGTTAGTTTTGTTAATTCTATAGGCAATTTATTGTACATTACGATTTTATTATAAATTCCCTGTTTCTGGACTTTTGCTAATCTCGTCTTTGGCTGAAACAATTTATCCTTGTTCCTTAAATTATGGCTATGAGTGTCACTTTTTTTTAATAGTAAATTTTTTTCTGTGTGGATTTCTAGTAGGCTTCTATAAACGTATAAGGATATGATAGTCATTATTTTATTTTCTTTGAAATATTTTCTTACTGAGGTCCGTTTTCTTAGTCCATTAATAATTCTAATCGACCTTTTTTGGCATTTCAATATTTTAATTATGTCAGATGCGTTACCCCAAACAGTCACAGCATAACTTATCAGCGAGTGTATATATGCATAGTAAACAGTTATGAGTGTACTTTTGTTCATAAGAGGCTTAAGTTTTAAAAGTGCGTAATTTGCACTGGCCAACTTCTTGCATAGTGTTTCAATGTGAGTTTTTGATAGATACTTAGCATAGGTCTGCGATCTCCTTGGGCTGTCATATGTATCTGTCGCTGTCAATGCTCATTAATGTCACTGTCACTAAAATCATTGTCATTGAGTTGTCACTAAAACGTCAAGTCAAGACAACTTGTCAATGGTATTTTGTGATTTTCAGGAAACTAAAAAAAAGTACATCTGTAAACAAAAAGGACCCTATTAAATTCTTTCTTTTGTGTTTCTAGGGACTTAGAATGGGATTTTTGACTATTTTGAAAAAACTACGACAAAAGGAGAAAGAAATGCGCATTCTCATGTTGTATCCTTTTCAGAAAGTCTCACCAATATTGTATTCTGTGTTCGCAAAAAAAACTAGTGTCTATTTTACATACTTTCTCACTTGTACAAAATACTAATGTTAAACCTTGTAAAAGGTGTTTTAAAATCCCTAACAAAGCTATCAGAGGATTAGACAACGCCGGCAAGACGACAATCCTAAAGCGTTTCAATGGGGAACGCATTGACACTATTTCACCCACACTTGGCTTCAATATCAAGACACTGGACCATAAGGGATACAAACTAAATATTTGGGATGTTGGCGGGCAGAAATCATTAAGGTTATACTTATACAATTACTCATATTAAAATGTCCAAAAAAGAGACTACAGTTGTTAGCTGCTAGTCTAAGCACATCCTGTGTTTTTCAGTTGTATCATTTTATAAAGTAAAAATAAAATGACAATAGCCTTTATTCAGTGATTTTAACTTCACATGTATATATATATGTCACTTTCATAATCAGATCTAGGCCTTTTTAATTTTATACTTAACTAGCGACCCGCCCCGGCTTCGCATGGTTATTATACATGTAAACCTTCCTCTTCAATCACTTTATCTATTAAAAAAAAACACATCAAAATCCATTGTGTAGTTTTAAAGATTTAAGCATACAAAGGGATATAGGGATAGAGAAAGCGACTTTGTTTTATACTATGTAGTGATTTGTTTTCTGATGAATTACCTTATTAATAAAATTAATTACCTTAATAAATCAATTCTCTTGGCCTTTACATTAGGGCCAAGTGCAGCTTACATCTGTGGTAAATGCTTAAACAAAGTTAGCTTAAACATAAGTTGTCTCAAATGTTTTATTACTAATCCTGTACTGTTCACGTCCAGGTCATACTGGAAGAACTATTTCGAGAGCACAGATGGTGTCACATGGGTGGTGGACAGTGCAGACCCGCAGCGCCTTGCAGACTGTGCTCGGGAACTGCACTCGCTGCTGAGAGAGGAGCGGCTCGCCAGTGCTACCTTGCTGGTGTTGGCAAACAAAGCTGATCTGCCAGGAGCATTATCACTGCAGGATATTAGACAGGTAAATATTAATTTGAATTAAAATGTATTATTTTTTCTGTTGTATCTGTTCACTTTTAATCACTTTTTAGACTTTGAACAGGTTTGTGGTGAGATTTGTGACATGCGGAGTTTGTCTTCTAGTGGATTCTGTTCTACTTGCTTATCTGTTTAGTTGGGCTCACACTTCTGTGATATTGCATCTTTTGAGTCTATATAAAACAGAAATAATGTTGTAGTAATGATGTATAGAAGAGCTAAGTTATTTTTTAATAGCATTTACAATAATAAAAAATAAACAAGTTTGGTACCCTAGGTCCAAGATTGACATAACCTGACCTGATAGATCATATAATTTGAATTGATGACTTTCCTTTCCAGGCTTTGGACTTAGACAACATCAAGACGCACCACTGGCGGATTGAGCGCTGCTCTGCTGTCACAGGAGAGAACTTACTGGAGGGTGTCAACTGGATGCTAGACGATATTGCTTCGAGAATATTTACTTTAGACTAGCCTTTCCTACTATTTAAATAAAGCTGTGGAGAAAGTACTAATTTCCGTACATCAGTCTAATGACTAGATTGGGTAATGACAAGCCAATAAGTACATCATTATAAAACAATGCATTTGTCTAACTATGAAGTGTAGATTTAACCTGATAAGGTCATTAAAATACTTATCGTAGTTGTTATTAGGGCTAATCATTTATTTATATTTACCTGAACAATCTCATTAGGTACTTTAGGTTCTTTCTTAATATTTAGCTATCGCTTTTTTGTAGTAGTACGACTATTATATAGACTACACACCTAGCTTTGTATCACATAACAAGAAATATGGCTCATTCCAATTTAGCTTTGTAAAGTGTATAATGTAAACCACATTTTGACAGCTAGGGCTATGAAATGAGCAAAGATGAAGAGTCAGAATTTGTATTTGTTTAGAATCTTCTTGACTTACTGAACTGTAGCTTGGTCACTTCATAGTCCTGGTTAAATTTTGAACTGTGATGGTTTTATAAATTATTAGTTTTATGAATAAATTTTTCAACATACTATTTCACTAATGTTCTTGGGTCTGTACTGTCTTCCCAAAAACTGAAGATAATATAGTTAAACATAATCATATTGCATATAACTATATGTATATTTATTCAAGACGATTTATAACTTGTGAAAATCTCCATATTTAATGTTTAATGTAACTGAATGATGAGACGAGCTGGTCGTTTGCCTGATGGTAAGCAATACGCCAGCCCATAACAATATCAGCACCACCCAGAACTTTGTTTTGCAAAATCCTGCGCGGCGCCGCATTGCGCTCGTCACCCTGAGACAATTAGCTGTTGAGTCTCATAATGCCCAGTAATTTCGCTGGCTACAATGCCCTTCAAGCCGGAACACAGTAATGCTTGCGCACTACTGCTTGGCGGCTGAATAACTGGCAAAGCGGTGGTACCCACCCAGACGGCCTCTCGCATACGAGAAACCTACCACCAGCCGTTATATTCAGCAAAGAAGCACAGTTCATGCACTTTTACATTACATGTTTAATGTTCTGAAGTTTTCATTTATCTGAACTTACTTCGTTCTTAAATTTGAGAAAGTTGGCATAGGTGCGATCAAATGTAAGAAGAGTTATATTAGTAGGCATTTTGCAGAAAGTCAGCATTTAGCTTTATTCAGCGCTATTAATCCAGTATTCCCGATTCAGCACCAATGCGCTCAGCACCAAAACAATTCCCGATTGACCACCAACCATGATTTTAGCTAGGTGCTGGATGGGGAATCAATAAGATATATAATATTTATTCCTTTTTCAACACCAAGCGTAAAGAAGCTGTCCGTCTTCACACACCTTGTTTCATTGGGGTCGGCCTATATGTATTTTTTATTTTGCAACTAGTGATAATATAAAAAAGTCACTTATATAGTGTAAAGTCCACAATTTATTTTGTCTATACAGAATGCACACAGAGGTTACCGAGGCTACAGTTATTGTTAGGAATGTTGTGCAGAAGTCTCTGCCGCAGTCTCTAGGTCCTTCTTTTCTTCAGTTACTTCTGGCTTGATCTCTGAATCAATGGATGTAATAGATTTTAATGATATCATAGTGATGTCAGGATCTTCAGTTGGAATGGGAAGTATTTCATGTTCTGTGTCTTGTTCGATGCTCGTATTCATCTTGGGCCCTTCAGCTGTTGTGTTTGTTTCTGTAAAAGATGACAACAAGACTTTTTTAAAGTAAAACTTACTCTTGTTATTTAGAATAAACTACATTAAAAAAATAATACACTCAGTTCTACACTGATTACAATAATCAGTACACATGTTTAAATTTAAATGTAAGTCCCATCCCTATATCAATTAATATTAACTCACCAGTACCGCCTTTAACTTCCTCCATTTGCTTATCGGTTTCCATCTTCACCTCTACTTCATCATGATGATCATCAACATCACTGTCATCCTTATCAACATCTGTGGCAAACTTATCCCTCTTCCGCCCCCTTTCCTCCTCATTATGTTCTGATTTTTCCTCCTTGACATCGTTTCCATTGTTGTCATTTGACTTGTCTTCCAAGCTGGTGTCCGGATCATTCTCCTTAGCTCCAGGACCACGAGGACGAAGACAACGCTGCTCTATCCGTTGCAACTCCTCCTGGAGCTCTTGACGTTTCTTGGACATGCATTCTGAAATAACAGACACAATCTTATTTTTTAGAACAACATAATACAATAGGGGATCGGACAGTAAACGAAATAAAATTTAAAATGTAGTTAGAACGAATGTTAACGAATCCGAAACATCGTTCAATCAATATTTTAATAAAATAATAATAATTTGTATTTTTAAATCAATAAATAAAATCTAATAATTCTGACATCTTTATTTGTTGTTCATCGCAAACGAAACAACAATCACAGCGCATGACGTCATTTGTGGGCAAATGCAGTGAGTCAAGCTTGTGTTTATTATACGTTTTTGCTTTTCATAAAATTTATTGTTGTTTAATTTTTCGTTCTATTACGACAATATAGCCCCCAAACTTCACAAAAAACGTATTTAAATCTCTTTGCAAGTTTTCTTTCGTAGAGTTTGGTCGTTTTTTGCCTTCACATAACGTCACATGTTCTGAGGTGACCTTTTGCGCGGCAAAATTTTAACCATAATATTTAAACATAGTTATAGATACTTTTAGAGCTTTACCAGGCCTAGCGCACTCCGCACTGTAGGTACGAAGCTACAAGTACATAGCCGGACACCGACGGCGGGTCGCGCGTCGTTACACGTGCCGCTTCAGAAGAGATAAGAGCTGTACGATAGAAAGAGAGGCGCTCAGTAGGTTAATATGACTGGTATGTATGCAGCTCTACGCGAGCTGAATTGAATTTTATTGCGTCATAGCAAGTCGCTATTTGTTTAAATTTATTTGTGGAGTGATGCTTCTGTCCCTTGGTATTCTGTAGCTTTACTTAATTAAAATACTATTTTTCATGGCTATATGATATACGTTATGGTTAAACACTTTCTGAAAAGTTGTCCGACCCCCTATTAAGACAATTGAACCCAATATTATGATATTTTTAGATGTGCGTTTTTAGTCATCTCTAAATAGTATAAAATAAAGTCATTCATTGTGTCCTCATTTCTGTCTCTGCTTATTTCTTCTAAACCACGCAATGGATTTTGACAAGGTTTTCACTGTCATATAGAGAAATTTTTCTGGAAGGTTAATATTTGCAATCTAATTGAGTTTTTGTATAGAAAATTCAATGTTTTGTGTTCATCAAAAAATTACACCATGTTAGTAAATTGCATCCAAGTGAAGCCGGGACACGTCACTAGTTTATAATAATTTATATTACTCATCAAATCCGATCTGAGTAGTGGTTCTTTTTCCGATACGGTGGTAGAGTCATTGTAATAATTGACGTTCGTAAGTGCGTCTGTGATGCCAAACATGAATAAAGAACTTTTGATTGATTGATCAAGAAATACAAACACTACTTACTGCGATACAGGGGACCATACTTAGCTGTAAGTACAATAATAATATAATACATCTATGAATATCTTTCACATAGGGAATATTTTATGCCTAATTGTAAATGGCAAGTTATTTATAAGAGTATTATTTCCAACAAAAATCAAAAATGCTTACTTTCATGATATTTTCTACTTGAAGTCAGTTTTTCTTCAGCCTTTTCATTCATCTTCTTAGGTACCCAGTACAAATGTGGTTTGGCTTTCGTCAGAATGAATTTGCTCAGATGCTTCTGTGACTCTTCCCATTTCTCGAACTCTTGAAGTCTGGCCATTTTGGCCTCTAAAGCCTTGATTGTGGCTTTTTTGTGTCCCCTCTCAGCAAATAATGTCTTTCTCTCTTTTTGTTCCCTCTCCTTCTCTTGACGTGCCTGTTCTTCGATTTTGCGCTCTACTTGTGCCTTCTTTTCTTCCTGCAATATTATACATATAACAATATTTTAGGAATCTACCGATTTGAGATCACTTGACCAAAATGTAGACACAGAAGAATTCAGACAAAACTTTGGGTATAGTATACTAATGCTAAGTAGGTAGGTACATTGAGCTTGCACCATACTACTCTTGTAACAATCACCTTAGTCTGTAAAACAATTTCTTCCTGTTTAAACTTCTGCAGTGTCCCTAGCAGGGATCCAAAGATCCTCCTATTCCTCTTCTTGGCCTGTTCATCACCACCTTGAGCCCGGAGCACAGCAGCCCGCGTTGGCAGCTCTCGGCACACAGCGGAAGGTACTCGGCCCCGCTTGGGCCCTGGGGCGTCGTCTTCACCATCACTGTCATTAGTACGGGCTGATAACCTGAAGATTTAAAATAGTATTTATATTATAAAAAGACAATGATGTGAATTTTAGAGGCAGTAATATTGAGAGTGCATTTTATTATGTAGCAGGGCTAGTCGCAGCGGTGTAACAATAAAATAATCATATTCAATAATATATTACGTCGTCTTGGTAACATACTCTATGACAGTGCAAATATGCAAATCTTAGCTACTTAACAGTACTTAATAGTCTTGTAAGTATATGTGTATGGTGCATTACAGTTACAGTAGACAAGTGAATGATAAACAGTAGATAGCTACTTACAAATGTCAGCTGTGTACATGTCCAAGGCAGAAACACCTTTATTAAATTACGAAAATAAAATATGCGTGGCCTACTGTGCCGATGTACTGTGAAAATTAAAAAACCAATCGTGTAAACTAGAAATCAATTCACCGCTCACCTGCTAAAAACAGTTTTCGTCTCTTGTTTCCGCTTGCCGAAATGATCATCAACTTTATTGAAACTGTTTCCCGAGTCTGCGAACGAATTACGACCTCCTACTCGATTGTTACCCCTGGTATATTCTCCTGAAGCGTTGAATCTACAATTCAATAAATAGTTACGTCAATAACACAAACACAGGATCAAAAATAAAGCTTCAATTCAAGGTAAATTGCTAACCTATCGTTTGAGAATCTTCCAGTCGTTTGCACTATTTTCTTTATGTTCTCATCTATTTTATACAAACTGCTTTTCTCATTTTCTAATTGAGCACGTAAATTACTAAACGATATTGCAACTTCAGTCCCCATTTCGGAAAATAACAATTAAAATCAACAATAGCACTTTGATTTCAGTTGCGGCCGTATTGGTTTTTTTTTTATCGCTTTTTGATGGAAATAGATAAAAAATATCCACACTCCGTTTGACGTAATAGTAGCAAATGTTGCAGCTATGACTTTTTTTTTTATCGTGAACAATAAATATATTTTTTGTTGCATTAAATAGGCATATCTCATTGAGGTAGTGTCATTCCTCAATGGCATATCTACTTATTTATGTACTTTTATTATCAATTCTAAAAAATATTTGTGCCATTATTTAAAAAAAATACCGGGAGATGGTGCTATTATAAATTATACTGAACAACAGATCTTGATCTTGCTACTCAACAACAGATGGTGCTATTTTAGTTTTTAAAAATACTAGATCAGTCTCTCAGCAATAGATAGCGTTACTCGTTTTTACAATATGCAACAAGAAATTAAGCCAGCAAGTGTCTCTATTTATTGAAAGCCATAAATCAATCATCCTCAACTAACCGAAAGCAGAGGTCGGTCGGCTGGTTTAATTTCACGCTTGCTCGAGGGACTCGGATGAACAATCACTGGCTGTCGGCGGCGCGTCACTTGCCATTCATTTTCCTATTCCTGTCACATCACGATCGTATCAAAGAAGTTAGACCGGACAAGCGGCTTCGGGTGTGATGGATGGTTCATTAGTTTTAGCTAGGATCACTATCTAAAATCGTGGGGAACTGGCATGTCCAACAATTAATCACACAAATTCAAGAATATTATGTGACATCAACCAACCCGCACTGGGCCAGCGTGGTGGATTATGGCCCATACTCTCTCTATGAGAGAAGGCCCGTGTCCCAGCAGTGAGAACGCAGTGGGCTGATGATGGTGATGATGGCTGTCTAGAAACAAACAGCTACTCGTAATAATGAACTCGTTGAACTTGTTCTTGAACAATCGCCGTCAATATAGCCGATGCATCAATTTGTTGAGAGGCAAACTTCATCGATAAAAACACTTCCACTTTCTGATTTACTTCGTAAAAAATACCTGTAGATACTGTTGTACATCATTCATCATCATCATTTCAGCCCGTGTCCACCCACTGCTGGGTATAGGTGTACTGTACAGTTACTTCGAAATGAGTTTTAACTAAAAATCTTTGTAGTAAGCGACGTCTTCCACATCATCAAATTCCTGAAACATCACACCACATCTTCATGGCATTTGGAAACAAAAACCGTTCAAACGTGGTTTAAACGCCGCAGAGAACTCTAACCACTAAACATCCAACACGCACTGAAGCGCACATCCTTAAGTTTATGAACTTTATGAAAAAACCAATTAACTGAAATGCCGCGACGGGATTCTGAAACCACGAGTGAAGTCGGTAAATCCGTTGGACGGCGGGACGCGGCGCGGCGGCGCGCGGCCGAGCGTTCACGCGTGCATGAAAAATGGCAGGAGTAAGGAGACAGTTGCTTGTAAACGTGTTTAGAGCCGTGGAGCGGAGCGGACTGCCTCTATTTTAAAAGTTCTTATGGCGTAGTCAAGTATCATTTTCTAATTTGGTAGTTCAATAAAGACAAAGTGAAAACTTACTCAGTAAATAATCACAATACTCAAAAATGTCTTAAACGCACATTAGTAGGTACACATTAATTAAAAATTCATTAAATATAGTACCTAAGCATGATTTTGAAACACATTAATTAAAGATTCATTAAATATAGTACCAAAGCATGATTTTGAAATAAGGTAAGCGTATCATTGTCTACTTATATTATTTCTTTTCCACAGACAAATCGAAGTCCGGGCCCAAAAAAGAAATTGAAAAACTAACTGTGCTTCGGAATCCCTGGTCAGAAACGAACTATGTAGAGTTAACCGTAGGTATTTAGGTAATTATTTAGAGTTGACTGTAGGTATTTAGGTAATTATGTAGAGTTAACCGTAGGTATTTAGGTAATTATTCCAGGTCCGTGGCGGTGGGTGCGTGCCGGTTCCTCCCGACGGCGATCCGCCGATGTCCGTAGCTCCCGATAAATTTAAAAAATATAATTCGGGACATATGACTAAATGTCTAATTGTAACTTCTTCCAATACTATCAACTCGCCTCATGCAATAAGACCTACCACGTTTGTACTACCATAGTGAAGGTTTACTAGACTGTGTTGTGATGGTTTTTTAAACTTGTTAATAGTAATTCATTATAAAATCTATGCGTAAGCACATAATAAATAATAGTATGTAACGCACGTACCTATGTACCTACGTAAGTAGGTGATTATAAATATCCTCGCAATCCGTTTATAATTTCGTTCGAATCCGCAAATCCGCGTTTGAGAAGCCATAACTTACGTATAAGTACCTACATCAATAATCTGTATAGTTACTTAAATAATATACGAGTATAAGGCACAGAATAATTCCTTAACCTAATTTCACTGCACCTGACTGTACCGTCTCCGTATAAGTGAACAGTACGTAGGCTACTGTATAACAGGAGTATCTCTGTTTGTGTTGTGTTGCGACTTGCGCACCACGCAACACGCATTTTTGTCCTCCCGCTCAGAGCGGCACAGCGCCACGTGACGTTGTCACGCGGTGTCCCGTCACGGCTGCTTCCCGAGATTGATGCCGACGTCGCGTCGATGATGTACTGCCTCTAGCTGCAGCGGGAACGGGTTCATGCAAGTTTATTCAATAGATCGATATTGTTGTCTTGCATATTTTGATCTGCATTTGCACTCGATTGACACGAAACTGCAAAACGTAACTAGATACCTAATATAGGTAGGTACACAAAATAGGTGTTATACCTACTTACCATAGAGATCAGATTAAAGCTACATACTTACTTATAAAAATATTCTGCAAAGTAGGTAAGTGACAGTTTACCTAATAGGTTCTAACATGGACTAAATATACAATAGTCCATGGTTCTACTAAAGTGGTTGGACCTATATTATTGTACACCTACCAGTACCTTCTATCTTGGTGACTGAGGTGACCTATAGGTTAGACACATCAGCCTTCTTCTTTCGTGTGGGTGTGTGGCCCTGGTGTCGGAGTTTTAAGACCACACGAAGGCCTCCGACATGACCTGACGACTGCTGTCCAAGACAACAACCGGTACCACGGCTTAATGTGCCCAGCGGAGCACGGTAGCGCTCAGATGTAAGTAAATACCACTACTTTGCTTAACATAGCAGATCTGTTACAAACGACTAGATAAGCTACGCCGCAGAATAATGAATAGGCCTACGAGCGCTACCAGCGGTACAACAGCCACTATATTAGGGCACAAGATACTAGAATTTCATCTTGGTATGCTTAGAGACAATCGTAAAACAGTGAACACTTTTTTTATTATTGAAAACTAAATAGCAAGCCTCTAACTGTTTATTACGCTGAATAAAAATGCCTTTGGGACGTAAATTAGGTAGGCACCTACCTAACTTGGTAGAACTTTAATGCTACGAAAATTTCGGCTAAAATGTAAAGAGCTTGTCAACTTAATCTTACTGCACGAATTAGCAGACATCTCTGAGACAATATACCTACTAATTTGAGAGTGATCAAAGCTCACAGCCACGCCACGGCCATTTGCAGCAAAACGAAGCCGACGCCGCGCCGCGCCGCCATTTTGTATCTTGTTGTTCTTTGCGCGCTGTCACTCGACACGACGTATTTGGCGGAACAGCCTCACTCCAACTGAAGAATAATAAAACGTTTACGCTGATTAATTGCGACGCCCATTAGAAATAACTCAGACTTCTCAGACACGGATTATTTGTTTCGCTCCCGAGATTAAAAAATAAAAAGCGTCGGAAAAAGCGCGGAACTAAAATGTTGTTTTCATTACTGAAACGTGGAACGGCACGGATCTTATTTTTGATTTCAACTCTGTCGGAACGAATTTCATAAATCTTGCACGCGTAAAGCTAATTCTAAAACATGAGCTCAAATTGCGAAAGTAATAGTAGGTAGGTCCACCAGCCTAATGACTTTACGACTGTTTGGTACACTGGGAGATAATGAAGTCATTCTGGTGTCTTTAGGATAATGAGTTTAGACAGCAGCTGGTACATAAACAACGCAAATAATAAGTAGGTAGGTATACCTATCTATCTACTTCGTATGCCGTATCACTTCCAAAAATATTGTTTCGAGCACTTCGAAAAAGTTTCAGCCCCTCAAGTGGGTCCTTTCTGTCGCAGGTATGGGTCGGGTCATCGGACTTTTAGCAACGGACAAAGCGTGCAAAATATGCATATCCTGAAATGAGAAACTTACGTACCTATAAAAATTTACATAATTACCTACCTATAGATAGATCACCTTCTTAGGCAGCAGATACTTATTAGGTACAGCTTTGAAGGTTATCAACGAAGCGTCCCTAATGTTAAGTTTGGTTGATTGTTATTTAAGCAGGTAAAGTAGATAAAACGCCTATAACTTATCCACACAATATACCTACTTACTTGGTTTACGGTACCTCACCCCAATTTAGGTACCTAGGTATTCAGTAAATCAGTGGCTTTATATCCTTTACATACACCTTATATAATTCCATCATTGCTCTTTGACCAATTAGCCAAGAACCGGGCAGCGTCGTCCGTACCGTAACGTTCGCTACACTACAGTACGCAAGGCTACGCCACACCGCGCCACGCTACGCGACGCTGCGCAACGGCGCGCCACGCCACGCCAGGCCACGGTACATGTGGCGGCAACAAGGTGTAACGCCACGGCGGTAGCGGCGCGCGGGTGCACGCGACTGCAAATGGCCTGAGGCCGAGCGAGGCAGGCCAAGACGCGAGTGCCGACGCGCAGGTGTTACCTAATTGGACATACGAATCTGACCCAAATTCATTGACGACTAACACGTTTAATCTAGCAATTTAACAACTTCATAGTTACTAAAATAGCACCTATACCTACAATAAAGATTGTATTATGTTTCAGCTTGTAAATGGTTCAGTTAGTTTTGTATGACCATGTGTGCTTTCTGCCTTGAACTAGGCAGGTCAAGGAGTTCAAGATGGCTTTCGAGCAGATGTTATGCCTATTGCTTAGTCTGGTATGTTACCTATTATGGTAACTATAGTATGGGTACATAATACATATGTTTGTCAATTATGGAGTAATAACTAAATAGATAATGTTTTGTTTTTGTACGTAAGTAGTTAAGTACCTACCTACGTATGAATAATAAAGATCTTTACCTAATCCTATGTGTAGATCATTGCGTACAAGTTAGGTTTGTATGGATAATATCTATTATGGCGGTTTTGATGTAGCGCAATTTGATGTTTTGGTACTTAACCACAGACTTAACATAAAGTATTAATTAATGTCAGTTATAAATAATATCAATCATTATGTCATCGGAAGATTACCAGCAGATTGCGATGCGAGTGACCTACATCACAACGATCTGGCTGTCATTTACAACAACATTTGGCAAGCGGAGAGCATTCATCAACTCATTTCAAACGCTGTACCTGCCTACCTATCAAACAACCGAATATACATTTTATTAGGTTGTTTATTATATAAGATAAATAACATATGTGTCGATAACTCGATAGTCAGAGGTTTTTCTCTGGAAACGTGATACTCAATCAATACGAACATTTCAATTAGATAGGCAATGCTTTGGTTATTGAATCATGTCATGAATCACATAAAGTTTTTGCATTGCGTAGCTTTTTTGCTCTTCCGGATTCGACTTAAAATTGCGTTTCATGAAAAAATGAGGAATTATCCGTACAATTGGAATCAACTTCTTCCGAAACTATTCTGAAGTGCGTCTACAAAAACATTAGACAACATAACAGTTTTCCCTTCAAACGCAAAATGAAGTTGGTAGATACATATAATATATGTATCTACCAACTTCATTTTGCATTTTGACGTGTAGATATTATCTACACGATTAAATATAATAGAATAATAGGTATGTATGTAGGTATACTCAATTAGGTACTTATAGAGTGTGTGCCTGTCAGATTTGGGTTTATGAATGGTAGGTACAGTTCTACTAAATAGCTGCTGCCCGAAGCCAACAGTCAGTGCACTGCCTTGAGATGAAAGAGAGTTTCTGCGAAGTGTATGCTTGAGCGAGCGCGTCGCGCGCCGCCGCACGCACCTGTGTGTCACTGCCTTTATCTTTAGAATGGACGAATTTAGAAAAGGAGAAAAGTTTTCTCTCTCAGATAAATGTCACAGCCTCCAAGATCTATAAAAGCTAGGCTTTGGCTATGTAGAGCAAGACTGTAGATTTTGTAAACCGTAATGTAACATATTGTAAAAATAGTATGATCGGCGTCGCGACTGCGAATTGTACGCCGCAGAGTTCAATGGGTTAATTGGTTTTTAGATATATGAAAATAATAAATATTTAACCACCGCGCCGCGCCTCTAGGTAGGCGGCTGGCGCGGTGCAAGGTAGATACGCTAGAAATACCTAAGGGTAGCGTTGTTGTACCTAGACTTAATCTAACTGAAACGAATGAATTCTTAGTGGGTACTATAGGTACTTATTTACGTTTTTACAATACTTTCTTTCTTCTTTCTTTCTTCTTTCTAAGTGTAAAGTTCTTCACAGCACATAATCTGCATGGTGAGCTGTGTCGATTTTTTACCCCTGACAACTATGGTCGTAGTAGGAAGCATAAAACTGTTAGCAGTACCATTTTGTCGCACTGTGGCTCGCGCTACCTCGCCTCCACCGCGCACCCTCTCCGCACTCACCGCTCTTCTGGACACCAATCCAACTTGCGACTTGTTTGCGGATGGATGCTCTGATGTTTTGTCAGTGTTTGCGTTTTTGTGAGTGAGTGTGAGATATGTATGAATGTGTAGTAATATTATTGTATTTTTCTTTTTTTTGTTTGTATCTACGTTTTACTTGATTTTCTATTTTTGTGTCTTCAGTTAATATAATTTGTATAAATCGTATTAATTGAAATAAATAAATTAATAAACAAAATATAACAATAGCTCTAAAAATGCCTTGAGTTTCTTGCCGTATCTTGACTAGTGGTTTTTTCCCGATGCGGTGGTAGAGTTATTATAATTTTACGTTTACAAACTTTAATTTTAAAATCAAATCACACTTATATTATAAATGCGAAAGTTTGTATGCTATACAGGTAGTGTGTAAGTGTGAGTTGTTACTTCTTCACGCTGTAACGCCTGTAACGGCTCAACGGATCTCAGTGAAGTTATATAGGAATGGAGAAAGCTTATATAGGTACCAAATGGATTGACACATATGCTGCTTTTTGTGCCGGGAAACTGCGAGTGAAACCGCGGGGCGCAGCTAGCAAATAACATAATATGTAGGTTTGGATATAGTACACCTACTTACACATGGCTGCATACATATACTTCCACATGGCGTTTGCGTGTACCCTCCCTTTGTACGTATTCGTGTAAAAGGGAGCGAGTTGACTTTGTCTCAGTTAAAGTAACACTACACCAGCTCCTCGGCGCCTCAGACATAATAAGTCGCATATGTGACAGTCTGTCAGTCTGCCAGTTCGTCACGCTCGCGCTGTGTGCAAGCGGCTCCTTTGATACAGACACCCGCGTCCGCGTATCTTGTTTGTTTGTTATGGGAGTACGAGATAAAATGGGGGAATGTTGTAGGGTGTACTTTCTATGGTACAGACGGCGCCCAGGCCGACCCAAAAGGAGATAGGGACGACCTGCAGGGCGATCATGTATCTTTTATTTAAATCAATTTCAATAAGAATCGAGTTTCTGTGATGGTTTTGCGATCACGTAACCCGTTTGTTGCAATCAAACGTCAACGAAAGCTCAATTGAAATAAAGTGGCCTAAGATGGAGCACATAGATCTAGAGAAAAACGGCAGTTGAGCGGCTGCTCAGACCCGTCTCCCCGATGGTTCACCGAACGTCATCCCGAAACACGACTAGGTCGCTTGACGGCATGGCTTTGTTCGGTGGGTGTTATTACAATCACGGCCAGAGCCTATCACTGCAAAGCGCGTAAGCGGGTTTCATCACGATGTTTTCCTTCACCGTTTTAGAGCGAGCGTGCAAAAACTGCACTTAACTATAAGTCATTGGTGCAGGGCCGAGTCGGGATTCGAACCCAGGTGCGTCGAATCGAAAGGCGCACGAGTTCCCGCTGAGCCACACTCGCTCGTTATTCAGTTTAAGCATCACAGACGCACTTACGAACGTCAGTTTATTAAATCACAATGACTACTACCGTATCGGAAAGAACCATTAAGAAGTATACACCTACTCAGAATATATGGCGAAACTGAGGCTCCAAGACCATGAAAAAAAAAAGATAAAACTACAGTAGTAGTTCTATAGACGGACTTAATTAGATAGGTACCTATTTAATTTGAAAATGTATTGAAAGAAAAGTTTTGTCTTCGCAACACGAGAGATAGATAGATAGAATTTTCCATCGTTCAGGTACATACCGGTTGATCTAGCATATCTACGGGAAAATCACTTAACAACAGGAAAAGAAATTTTTAAGAGTTGAGCTTTCGGTCGGTGATGCGGTCGCTGTGCGGGCAATCTGTGATTACTTAAAGATGTAGGTACCTACATGTGTCATTTATTTACAAACTTAATTTTCTTTGATCGAAATAAGTACCTAGGTATATAGATAAATAACTAAACCAAAAAGGTAAGGTTAAAGGCTAAGGTTGTCTGGAAGAGACCGCTTTAAGCGATAAGACCGCCCATTGTACTACCATTGTAAGGAATTTAATGCTATTATTATTTTTATTGTTTTGTATCTGGTATGCAATAAAGAGTTTTGTAATTTGTAAACCTAAGGAACTTACAGAACATTTGAGTACTATGACGTGTTTCATTTATTACCTTCAAGCTTTTATCTAACTTGCAATGTTGATTATTTGTTTGTTTGGGTCAAATCTTTCAAGGTGAATCAGAACCACTTCCTCTTATCCTACGGAGTTGAAATTTTGCATACTTGTCAGTCTGATGACAATGCATTATTATGATGATAGCCAGCTGATCTGATGATGAAGACGGAAGGTGGGCAATAGAACTCCTTGACGGTTAATCGTAAACTAAGTACTAGGTAGTGTTTGGGCTCATTGTAATCTGCTCGCGGTTCCGATTACGAATGTTAACACATTGCTTGCCGCAAAGCTTGTCTTGAAAAATATATTTTTATACAAAATCTTGTTTTACAAATTCAGTTTGATCATCAAACTTGTCTGACTTCATGATTCTACATTCTGAACTATCACATACGTATCCGAGCGGATGCACGAAACACTCCCGACGACAGACGATCGCAAACTCGAATTGATGGTCCAATTATCGCTTCGGATAACTCGCGTTTCTTAATTAAATCGTCTAATTAAAGACCGAACGAGATACCATCAGCTTCCATACCGCTTCCGTTGTCTTACGCCCTTTGTTCCCGCTACAACCCAAAACTGACTTTAAAACTAGATAAATAACGTCCAAATTCCTATTCATTCACTTTTTGAAAGCTCTTTTACTATTGTGCAATCAAAAGTCCTTCTTATAACGTTTGCATAGGGTTCAGTTTTGATTGCTTGGTGTGGTAAAGAGTAGGGTAGGCGGCACTATTACTGACGGCAGTGGCGCGTAACGCCCGCCGCTGAGATCTGAGGCGCATGCGCGTTTGGGAAGTACCACCACTATTTATAGGAAAACGACTGGAGTACTGCTCTCATGTGCGACCACAAATATTAATGACAGGGTTCCTGACTGCTTTTGTGTTGGCACTGAACAGGGGCTGTCAAAATAACGAGCTATGCGGAAGACAAATTAAAAGGTATACCTAGTGCCTCAACAATCTGCTTGAACGTGAACCGGAGGCGCTGCAGTGACATCAGGGTTGTCATTACAAGATGACAGCATCAGACCCGTAGCCTGTAGCGGAATTTTGGACGTGTTCATCCTGACCATTGTCGCACTATAAGCATCCCAATTCCCTATTACTTAATATCTAAAAAGGAATAGCTTTCAGAAGCAATTTGGTTTTTATTGCACTTCGTCTGACTGACTTTGTGTTACTGTCGGTGGTAATACCTATTTGTGTTTTTAACGAATTGGTTTTTATAAAAGCGTGTCTCTAAAATTCTGCATATACCTACCCTAAAGATCACCAGCCTTTTCAGTAGGTGTTTCTCGTTTATCTTCCAGTGACTAAATTTAAACCATATTTTACTAAACCCAGTCTTTAAAAGTTCGATTTCAGAATAATATTCTTCAAAATCCATTGTCGATTATTTTATACACAAAAAATCTTGATCAATCTCGATTTTTAATTTTAAAGACAATAAAGGATGAGTCGGAATTCTCTCACAATATTCTAATCTCCACTCTCATTCTATTTCCATCGTAAACTCATCACAGCATATTAAAATCATGTAATTTTCGTCTATTAATAGTGCTAAGGGACGCGGCGCGGCGGCGGCGTCGCGCTCAGCCGCGCGCGGCAGCGACGCGACGCGACATCCACCGCACTGAAACAATCGTTCCTTGCAGCGTGGTGACATTTACTGCAGATCAATGTCGAGACTAAATTAATGTTAGGTATATATACGTGTATTATATCACAGATTATATTTGATTATTTATTTGATGACTAGTAGCCCCCCGCGGTTTTCCAAGGTAAAAACTATCATATATGTCCTTTTCCAGGACGTCAAGTAACAACTTTCGAAATGTCATCAAAATCCGTTTAGTAGTTTTGAATGAGAAACAAACATCCATCCATCCAAACGCACAAACTTTTACATTTATAATAGTAGTTTATCATAGGTACTTAAGAACGTTAATATTTATAATATTATTTATCATAACTATAGATTTGTTGGATAACAGCTATTTCAGTACCTATTTTATTAGAGTTCCCCATGTTTAGGTTGAAATAACGTTGTATTTCTTCCATTTACAGCGCAAAGTAACGCCTGGTCCCGCTCGGTAGCGCATGACCACTCGGGACGCGATTGAAACAATCGCTGCCTACAGTGCTGCTGACGTTTAGTACCTACTGATGAAAATTAGAACCTACAGGTTTTTTTTTTACAACAGACTGGGTGTGCGTTTGACCACAATCTCACCTGATGGGAAGTGACGATGCGGTCGAAGATATAGCACGCTTACCCAGTAGATACTTGTTCACTCTAGATTTGAACACACCTAAATTGTAATTATGTGGAAACACAGACGACGGCAAGGCTTTCCACTCTTTTAACGTTCGCACTAAAAAGGATGACCCAAAACGTTTAGTACGAACAGGCGGAACTTCTACCATGTAGGGGTGCCGCTGCGCCGATCGTCTAGTTGTCCGATTGTAGAATGGTGATGGGGGGATCAGATTGTGCACTTCTTGAGCACATTCTCCGTGGTGTATTCTGTAGAATACCGATAGGCTTGCGACTTCACGTCGAGGTTGTTGTAGAGGCACACTGGGCTATATTAGGTAGGTACATCCATAGAGTTCATAAATAAAATTTATAATGGCTTTATGGATGGATGATGATCCCATTCATGAAAATGGAATATAATAATGTAGTAATAGTGTAGCGTCTATTCCGTTGATGAAAATGGACTCTGATGATGTAACGTACACTCCATGGATGATTACAGAATTTGATTGTGAAGCATCGATTCCTTTGATAAAGATGGAAAATGCTGATGATTTAGCGCAGAATCCATTGATGGAATTGGAGTCTGATGATATAACGTAGATTCCATTGATGAAAAGGAATCTGATGATGTAGCGTACCTATATTCCATTAAGAAATAAGTAATGTAGCATAGATTTCATGATGAAAATAGAATCTAATACTCTATGGGTTTTATTAGATCCTATTTATAATGTTCATTAAGTTTTAACGATATTATCGTCATCATCATCAGCCTGTCGCACTGCTGGACTTAGGCCTCTCCAACTGCACGCCATTGAGCACGATCCCCGGCTACTCTCATCCAGCTGCTGCTAGCCACCCTGTGAAGGTCGTCACTTCACCTAGTTTGAGGGCGTTCTACACTATGCTTGCCAATCCGTAGCATCTACTCAAGAACGAGTCTACCCAAACAGTTATCGGTTCTACCGCTAATATGCCCGGCCCAATGCCTCTTCAGCTCCTGTGAATGATGGTGCTTGTAACAGTGCCGAAATATAGAAAACTCAAAATAAAACAAATAGGTACATGGTAAATATCCCGTTTCTAAATCAACTCTAGTGTCAGTGACCTTGATAGTTTAAAACGTACATCACAATCTCTAAACATCATCGTCTAAACTGCCTTCTTTGCAACATGGTAATCTATCAGGCAAACATCATTGGGTTAGTTAGGGGCTTTGGAGTTTAATTGCATTTGTATAATAGGCCGGTAGTTAATTTGTTTTCGGACAGGCATCAGATTTGCAACTGGGTTTTCTCCTTCAATCTACTGATGATTGTAATCGTATTCACTTTGGTTGTAAAAATGTGTATTAAATTTCTAATACAATTCTAGTTTCATGACGTTTAAATCTAGCCTTACGCAATTCGATTTGATAACATTCGATAAAATCTAATGAAACACAGAGAGAAAAATGCTAAAAATATCGTTTTAACGACGGCTATAAATCGAAATTCAATAGAGAAAGATAAAGGATAAGGTTAAACAATGCTGTGTGGGCCGGGGGTCGCTTTCCAATCTGCGGGCCGCGGGACAATTGGGCATAAACCACGCAGAGTGGTAGAAAACAATGGCTTTTATAGCTTATTTATTAACGTCACGGCGTTGGCCGTCGCTGCCTGCGCCTGCGCACGCCGAACCAAAACTGTTGTAAAAATCGCGAAATAATTCCGAACAAACGAGCTTGTTATTGATATTTATTTCCGCTTTAATTTTTTAGTGGAATTCTCTGGCGGGTGGACGGGTTTCTCACGAAATGATGCATTTTAATGAAAACAGAATTTTAGGGTTATTTTTTCTAACGCCTAGTGTAGAACAGCAGTCGCCGTGCTGGCAGACGTGTCGAAGACTTCCAGGCAGACCACCGGCCAGACTGACAGTAGACATCGTGAAGCACGTCGGATTGCAATGGATGAGGCTAGCTAGCACAGGACCGGAAAGAGTGGCGTGAACGAGAGGTCTATACATAGCAGTGCATACGGGCTGATTAGTAGTACTTAGTAGTGTATAGAACAACTAAAAGAATGAAACAACGAAATATAGCTCTTTTAAAGAAATATAATAGGTAGCTAAGCAAACAATAGACAACGTCTAGCTACTCGTATAAGATAGTAGAAACATCATGAGCCTCCACTTCATTGACACTATCTGTAGCAAAGATCCAGTCACAAGAGCTTCACACGGAGGAGGGTCAACCTCTAACCTACTATTTAAGACCTAACTTTTCACATCGTCATCGATAGCTTTATTTTCATTGGCATACTTAATAGGTAGGTATAATGTAGTTTAAGGTACTCACAGATAAATCAAACAAACCACTACAAAATGTTTCATACAAATGTGCCTCTATAACGGGATCTTCCTGCTTCACAACAAAGGTCAACAGAACAGAGCGGTGCGTTTTGAGTCTGCGTTTTGTCGCGCATCATTTGCACCGCGGTAATTTGTTCCCATCCGCCGTCGTCGCTGCCGCATGCGACAAACGCCGACTTTGTTTCGTTTTTTACACGAATATGCGACATATTTGCAGTAATTAACAGAAATACGTCCTTCGTCGGGGCGGCGCGTTTGTGCCGTTTTTTGCAGAATTATGCATGGTGACTTTAATTGCTGAGCTTCTGCTACTGCAAGTCACGTGTGGTTGGCGGGAATATTTGCTCAGAAGCGCCAATCAGAATGTCTTTTTATATAGGTAGGTACTTATTTAGATATTTTACATTAGTTTCTTGCATATTATCTATGAATTTTGAATCTCTAAGAACGTAGCACGGGCTCCTTACCTGCCTATCACTTCGTTTGGAGAAAGGTACCTACGTTATCCAACGAGTAATATAGGCACATTTTTTAATTGGTTACTAACCGAAACTGTTAAAATCATGTCATTACATCACCAACACGAACATGCATTAATTTATCCATTACCTCAGTAAATTACAACGAGACTGTATGCGAGTTAGAAACATAATTTAACGAACATAAAAATATCAATTACAATCCTCGCATACAACGTGCATTCGTCACAGAGTGGCACTTAGTACCGTACGTATGTAGCGGCTTTACGTCGCGTCGGCCCACCGGTGCCAGTGGCCACATTATGTATAGTTTACCCTACCTACTCGAGCGGGACGCATTTTCCTCGGCTCTCGTCGCGCTCCTGCCCGAGCGCATCCGACCGAATGGGAAAACAGACATATTTCTATTCTACCACCCATTCAACTTTCAATTCTACGACTCGAAGCTAAAGTTGCAAATGCGTCGCTGAAAACTGAAGATGCATCAACACGCTTCAAATAGAACGCGACATGGAAAAAGGAAAGCGTTTGAAATGGAGCGCGGTGATTGGTCGTCGCGCGCCAATGGCGGCGGCGGGGCGGGACGGGGTGCGCGTACGCCGGTCGCCGTCGGCGTCGTCGCGCTTGTCACACAGTCTCACGGACACACGTCGCGGTGGCGCGCTCCGTGACGAACGCACGGTGTCTGGTGGTGCGGATGGTGTAGTGTTTGTGCGCGATGCTGGGAGGAATGGACGGCAAAGAGTACGGCGCGCTGCACGCAGCCGCCGCCGCAGCGGGGTACGCCATGGAGGCAGGTGAGACGGAAAAAAACAAAATTTTGACTCCTTACATTGACCACTGAAAGCTCTAGGTGCAAAGCCAACAATAAATAGCCCTTGCAAAAACATCTCATCGTTTCAGCAAATCACATTTTCCGGAAGTAGAGCCGTCGGAAAATGTAAGCCACAATTTGACACACTGTCTCTCCTTTCATGTCATAATTAGGTACACCTACTTATGTCATTAATTTCTTACAAAAGCAATAATATAGGTAATAGCGTGTATTAAAAATTAAATTAGGTACAAAACACAGTTTATTGGTCCCCAAACTAGGTTGACCTGTATCTTGGGGACCTCCTTCCTAATTGATACATTATTGTGTTTAGAAATATAAAATAGAGAGAATTTAGAGTTTAGAAGCTGCAAGAATTTCATATAATATCTGATCAACATACCTACTCGTATTTATAAAACTCCTGAAACATTCTGAAAGAAACATTTTTTTAAACGATTAGTTCCATTAAATACGAACATAAGTATATTTTTAAACTTGACCGTGGCAACTGGCAACCCGTCAACAACTCACAACTGTGTCAAGGTAAACTCCTGTTGTTCTTACCCTAAACTTTTGTGAAAATCAAACTTCGAGTGCGCAAAAACATAGATGATATTACTTTTGCTATTTTGTTGTCAAAGAGTCACATACTGCCGTCATATCGAATGAAAAAACTTTGAATTTCAAATTTTTTATGCTAAATTGTTAACAGTCTTTTGGCATTGGAAAAATCTATTTAAATACCTAGGTAAAACGTCGTTATAATTTCACAGAAAGTTGAGAATTAAACTCGACAATAGCGCTCTAGATAAAGTTATTGCGTTTGCAGATAATTAGGTAGGTATTCCGAAGCAGAAAAATATTTACGTAGATACATACATGTAGCTAGGTACTTAAATGTTAACAATCTAAGTAAGTAGGTACCTACGAGAAAGAGTTTTTGAACAAGGACCTGTAGGGCAACTACGGTAACCGTTAGAGATAGAATAATGTCTTGTTAGAAGTAAGAAAAAGGAACTTAAAATTGCTTGGACTCTTTTTTCTAATGTTGTACAATGGGATGAAATATCGAAAAATTATTTTCTTATAAATCTGCCTAAAAATATAAATTAATTAAAAAAATGTAATGAAAATGGAAATTGGTGCTTTTAAAGAAAATAATAAACAATAAACAGAAAATAATAATATAAACAGACATAATATACACCTACTATTATTAGTGTCTGATTATTAACCACATCACAATATTATCGACTGCAAGACCACAGTTACAGTCATGCTTGAAGATGAACAGATTCGGTAATAGCACAGAACCTTGTGGCACACCGCAGTGAATGTCATGATCCTAGAGCAAGAGCTGTCAAAAACATCTCAAATGCTTCGTCCAGAATTTATCCGATAGTCCACATGCACAACCCTTTGTAAATTCTGCGAGATGGCAATTCCGCTATGACTGCCTAGTGTCACACTCGGTCAAACGCCTTGACAGTATCCAAGCTTACCTACAGTTAAATCTTACCTCTTCTCTCGAGAGCTTCTGCTCATTGGTGAAAATCTAAAGTAAACAAGGTCACCATGACGGAACCCGCAGGTCGCTGATCAGCTGGTGTTCTTCTAGATTAAGAACTGAGTGTTTATCATCGGCCCCATAAATTATCTCTTGTGGCCTAGCTCTTTTGCAAGAGTTTGGAAGTTTTCCAGATATTTAACCGCCAAGCAGTAGTGAGCAAACATGACTGTGTTCCAGTTTAAACCACCGTTTCATGTGAACTTACTGGGTTATATGAGACAATGAGCTATTGTCTTAGGGTGACAAGCGCAGTGCAGTGCTGCGAGATTTTGCAAAACTATGCTCTTATTGGTGCTTCAACTGTTATATGTAGGCATGTAGCTTACCTTCAGGCGAACGAGTCTCGTCACTCAGTTGTATTAAAAAATCTACAATATTGGACTTTCCATCGACATAGACATTATTACGGACTCTTATAGTAAATTGTTAAAATAGCATGTATGAAATGTATGTAAAATGTATTGAACATGTAGGTGTATGTATGTGAATATGTAGGTGTATGTATGTGATTCTTGACACACTCGAACTATAGCTATCCAACTATCTCGTATTTTTAAATGGATCGTCTCTCCCAAGTTAGCACTTTGCCTGTTTATAAATGATTGATTGATTGATTTTACATTAATAATCATAGAAATAAGTAGTTTAATAATTTTCAAATTAAAACAAAATAATTTAAGTAACCTACCATTATAACGTTTATTGTAATTTCTTGCGTAGAATATGACGCACTCTACGAACATGATCAGGTGGAACTCCCCTCAAAATGTATCCAGGTTCTTTATGTTACCAAAAAGAGAAACAACCTGACATTAATTATTTTAATATAGAGACCTGAGATTCTACTAGCTACTAGGTCCCCGAAAATCTATCTGATACAAATTACAAACCCGATCGCATTCAACTACCATTTTACGTAGGTTTTTTTCGTCTACAAATTTATAGGTAGGTATGTAATCTGAAAAGTGCAGATAGTGATGTGCCGCGAATCGTTGTATAACTCTTCGATTATCAGCAGGTCACCGTGCGTGCGCGTCATTCTCTGGCCCTCTCATTCATTTACCGAACGCACTCGGTTCTATACCCATGCCCATATAGGTACCACGTAATAATTACATCTTTCGACATAGGTAGGTATGTAATTGCATACGTTTTTACAATAAAATTCCGAAATGTATAACGGAGCTCACAGAAAGTACCTAGATTCAAATTGCGTTTAAAAAATATTTTAATGATAAAAGTAATTACATAGAAGACAAAGATGCATGGAACATTCCTCTTTTACCAAGTAGCCAACTAGCACATAAGAAACATAATATTGTCAAAAACAAACATAAAATATTGTAAGAAAAATTCTAAAAAACAATGCCCAAAGGTCGAATATCGATGAAATTTATATGGAACCACATTGTAGCTATACCTACTGAACCCACTGCAAAAAGTATTTTCCAAATCGGTCTATTTACAAACATAAAAAACAATCGAATTGAAAACCTCCTTCTTTTTTTGAAGTCACTTAAAAAGCAACGCCTGTAGCTCTGTTAACATGTTGATGTGTCAGCACACATGCATTACAAAGCTTGGGAACTGGTAGATAATAAACTGTAATTTATTATAAAATGGTATTAGGTACATATACTACTTTTACTTTTACTTACCGTTTGACTAACCTGAGTAATGGATAACCCAACGCTAAGGGCCTAAAAGCGGCTTCATCTAGTTTCAATAAAGTAGCCCGACATACAATTAACACAAGAAATCGAATAATTAAAAACATTAGAGAGGTGCGGTGTGGGCAGAGCTGCAGCTGAGTTTATCGGGAGATCAGAGGGCGCCACGGGTTATCGCGGCGATAGTGCACGCGCGTCACTACTCCACCTATTGTTGATGTTTGGTAACTGATACTTGAATGTTTCAATTACCTAATTATAAGTATTACCTACGTTTTGTGTATTTCTCCAGGTAAATCAATTCAGTTCTTGGCTGGACTTGAATCTTGTAGTCTTGATTTTGTAGAGTCCTAATTTAACTGATAGACAGCTAAAAGTTGGTATAAATGTCGTCACATCTTCCGGATCTTTAAATGAGGGTATCGCAGGGAAACATTTTGGGGCCGTTCTTATTTCTAGCAGATTTGAATTAGACCTACTATTTATCGTGAAAGGCCTAGCAGATATTGTTGTATTTACTGATGATACATCGATGATTTTCAGAATAGACAGGGCGTTAGACTAGTTTGTCCTGATACACGTGCGTGTTAGTTATTGTTTCGAAATAGTTCGCATTTTTAGAGATAGAATAATAACTGGGGAGCTAAAGATCGGGCTCAGTGACGTGCTTTGGAAGTGAGTTTTATGTCCTACAGTGGACTAATGTAGGTTGATGGTGATGATGATGATAATAATGAGAGAAAGTGCTGATAAAACAAGCTTGATATTGATGTAAATCGGTAAATAGTAAAAAGCAAAGAAAATGCATATTGATACTTTTCTTGCTTGTCTCATCACTCAATTCCTGCCATAAAAACAACTTTTAACCACGGTACATCGAACAGTTCTTTAGGGAACAACCATAAACCGACTCCTACGCGGACGTAGTCGCGGGTGTGAGCTAGTTAAGTATAAAGCTTTATAATATTCCTTAAATAGGTACATATTTTACGTCTAATGTTTACTTTATTATAGGTACCTACCTACGTACGTACATTATTATAAGTGGTATTTGGGGACATATCTAACTGCTGTGGTACAGCTTCTTTTAATACTTAACCGGAAAGGCAAGCATTTGACCTCAGTCGCATGGAAAGTGACGCGGTCGACGATAGATCGCGTTTGCCTACAAGATACCGATTCACTCTAGACTTGAAGTCACCCAGATTATTAGAATCGGGAAATAAAAACGCTTGCTGGTAAGCTGCTCCATTTTTCGCATTATAAAAGTCCAAGCGAAACACTTGGTTCGGGAGGAGGAATGTCAACTACATAGGTACGGATGCCAAGGTTCCGCACGTCGTGTTGTCTAATGCTAGAAAGGAGATGAAGAAATTAGTTCGTGTAATTTTTCCATACAATACTCGCCGTGACGTATCCTTATAAATACTGACACGACAGGTAACTTTACGACCATTGATATATATGTAGAATATATGTCAATGTGTACGACAATGTTCGTGGCTCTACTGCATGAGTGGCCTCAACAAACGCATCGTTGCCAAAATAATTCCATATTTTTAATGTACCGAAGCTCGCAATGCTTGTATAACATTTCTTTATATCAATTTATTGTACACCGAAAGGATGATACATGATGGAATCTGTATCTAATAAATCTTAACATCTTTATCGGTACCCATGTTTCAGACAAATAAATATATTTCATTTCATTACATTTTAGGAAATTAGTAAGGAGCCAAAAAAGGCAAACATAATATTTTGTAATAAAGCTCGGCGACAGCTTTTTCTGCTCATCTAAGCTTTCTCAGCCCTGTCAAAGCATCAATAGCACTTCTAAAACTTTGTCAGGTCGGCCCAAGTTTTATCTTGGGTAAAGCGTCAGTTTAGCATGCCTAGTGGCGTCGTCACCACCGTCGCCAACTTAGTGTTGTCCGCTCACGGGGCGCCGGCGCCGACGGCGACCGACGGGCGCCACTAGTCGCCAGCGCCGGCCCGGTCGCCGGTAGCCGGTCGCCGGCCGCGATACGCGGGGTCGCGATAATCGAGAGTTATCGGGAGGTTATCCGCCGCGCGTCACCACCGACAGCGCACGAGCCACTAACGACCACTACATAAATATACCTAATGTACTCGATGTACGATACGATAAAGCAGGAGGGGTTCCAACCCCGCTGTCGTCGGATGGCTCAAAACACATAATTATAAATTCCGGAAACTCCAGTGCATGTTTCGCAAGAAACGAGGACATTTATAATAATAATAAATAATAACCCACAGATAGCAATAATAGGAACATCTGCAATTTTCCTATTATTGCTACCTGTTAATCTCAATCCGGGAATCATTATAGAGTGTGTCCTCCCCCCCAAGTTCATCCTCGTCACATCCATGGTTCGATTAAAACTCGTACAAACGGTACGATACAAAGTAGACCCGGTCGATATCATGCGACAATTAATTTATATCCGCTCTTTGTGATTATTTGTGTTTAATTATATTTAAGTAGAGTTATGTGCTCGCGGTATTGTCGGACGAAATATAATTATGTAGGTAGTACCTACCTACCTATTTTTAATTGTTGTTAAACATTTATTCATTATGTAGACATTATGTTTATTTATGTATTGTATTAAGCAATTATTATTAGGAGCAACTATTGTATTGTCCCACTGCAGGGCAAAGGCTCCCTCCACTTATCTCTATCCATTGCCACGATAGACCAATCTTTAAGGTGAGAGTCTAGCTCATCCCGCCCTTTCAACTTTCTAACTATCACGGTTCATGAGATTCAGGCTGGTGACAGACGGACAGACAGACAGACAGACGGAGAGCGGAGTCTTAGTAATAGGGTCCCGTTTTACCCTTTGGTACGGAACCCTAAAAACAAGCAGAGTTGACAGAAGTGACGTCTTTAACAATTTACAGTAGGTATAGTTAATCGCTTTCTACTTCTTTAGATTTTTTTATCTGGGTGTTGTGGGGCCATGGTCCTCGTAGTTCCTGGTTCCCTTGATACAGGGAATCCTAGTTAGGGGCCAGGATCTATGTAAGTGATCGTTGGGCGTATTATACAACGTGTAACATAAATGTGTAGTAATAATTAAACCACGCATATAGAAGCTTATTAATAATTCAAGTCCAAGTGCAAATCACCAGAAACTTTTTAAAATCACAAGATATGATAATTTAAACATTTCTGGTAATCAAGTTCATTTCAACCCTAACAATCAGCTGATAAAGAGCAATGAACTTGTGACAAAGAATATTAGTGCGCCGCGTGTACAGATCTGACAAACAAATTTTATCTTCAGTTAGCAAAGCCAGCTGTCCTACCAACCTTACTTTACAACTAACTTTCAAGCAAACTGCTTTTTACGCGACTCCCCAAAAAAGGAATATAATGTTTTCGGGGTTAATGTATGTGCGTTTTTTTATTACAAAATGCCTCAACAGATTTGGATGTATGGGGTATCCTCGGAATCCTTAAATCATCCCAAGTGATAATGTTTTTGGCAGGGTATTTTTTTATTTTTATTAATGCTTACTTATTAATTACAGCATTAAACATCATCGCTCCAATTAACATTCAGGAATAAGGATCTAATCAGTGTAAACGCCTAATAAGAGCGAGCATGGCTGATGTTCTTAAAAAATACGTGAGGTCACCAACCACCGTAGGAATAGGATGTAAAAAACATCATGCATGAATTTCAACAGTAGGAATGTAATAGGCTGATAATGATGATTAAGACATTTCCAACATTTGATTTCATTGCATAGTAAAAGAGTGTTCGTAAGTCAGTAATCAATAAAGCGTCTTTACTTAGTCAGTTTTCAGAAATAAACCTGTTTAATCTTTGACAAAACGCGGCAAACACTAAAGCTATCAAACATTCGCCGCCGCTTCATGATTCGCTAGCCTTGTTTCGTATTGCACCAATCATAAAGATGTAATCCTAATAAATAATAGCCGCTGCTCCTCATTGGTCGAGCGGCACAAACAAAGTTACCTTCTAACGCCGCCCCATAAAACTCCACCGAAGAGGACCGTTTTCGTTTCGGAAATTCTTTTTAGGTTATTTCTGAATATGAATTCTAAGACGTCAAGTTGGATAAAAATTTGAAACTAATCAAGGCAAGGCTAAGTCGGGTACGTTCGCGGAGATTTTTTTGTATACCGGTTCCGGAACATGCAAAAAAACTATGGTAAAAAAAACTTAAACCTATGTTTTTATTATGGTTTTAATGCATTCAAATCTGTCCAGGCAATAAGAAGTAATGGTGGAATAAATAAATACATACATACGTAAACCCTGAAATACTCCTTTTTGGGCAGTCGTGTAAAAATGTGGAAATACCCTTTTTTACGAGAGTTCCGGAACGGAAACGACCGAGTCCGAAGATCCGTTCAGTATGAAATTCCGGTATTTGAGACTCGAAATCAAGCCCTTCTAAAATGTTCGGCGTTTTCAAAGACAGAGCGCCTAGGCCACAAAACAGATAAATACAGAAGTTAATCTCATGTATGTACTTTTCATACATTTCATACCGGACGGCGCAGGAAGTTTTTGGGAGGAAAATTGATTGATTTAAAAATATAACTGTACACGATATCGACATAATTTTTTCGCAGTTACTATTATAACTGAATAAAGTTGTTTTGAAGACAAAACAAATGCGATTAGTTTACATTAACATCTTCCTCATTAGATTATTGAACACAAGGCTAACACAGCTTATACTACAATAAATATCTAATTTTAAATTGTAAAAATATGACAAGGCTAAAAACTTATGTTCGCTTGTTCGGCGCAGGGCTGGGGGCTGGGGCGCTTACCTACCTACCTAACTATTTTGTGTTACGTGAAAACAAACCATCAAAATACAAGCAAATACCTACTTACCTCTCTGAAACAACTGGTAGCTTAAAAAACGACAATTCACCGTTTAATGTTGAATTTAAACAATCGTCCACCAAACAGTTATAATAACCTATTTTTCGTTGCTCCATTTTTGCACAAAAAAGTTCACAGACGCGTGTCTCAAGCGGATGGCACTCGCATCCCAACTGTGCCCAGATATCGTGTCTGTGAGCGGTGTCTATGTGTGCGTTGCTCGAGCGCACTTTGTATGTATGTAGATTTCTGTACTAATCTGTTTTGTGCCTAGGCACAAAGTAGCTCGGTCAATGACCCGTACTACCGCGACTAGGCCACAGCTTGTTAGGATTGTCCAAAATAATTCAAATAAATAATTTTTAAACTTTGTATGGAAAATATAATAGTGTTTTTTTGGTTGTATATTCTGCCCAATGATTCATGACTAGATACCCATACACACCTTTCAGTATTACTACACATTAATGTTATTCCCTGTATATAAATATTATTATTATACATACATTAAAATAATAAAATCTAGTCACGCGCGCGGAGAAAAGATGTAGCTTGACTGAAAGCAATGTCAGGTACCTACGTATGAAACAAACGGTTTGTCTGTTTGTCTTCGGTGTTTGCTCACCGCGGCCGCCGCCCGCCGCCCGCCGCCCGCCGCCCGCCGCCCGCCGCCCGCCGCCCGCGCCGCCGGCTCCGTGCAGCGGCGCGGCGGCGGGCGACGCCGCGCGCAAACAACAGGTCGGCTACTGGACGACTAAATACCAGGTTAATTGATTTAAGCATACCGGAAGATTTCAAATTATTTCAAAAGGTTACTGATTAGTAGACATTTTTGCTGTTACAAGAATAAGATTTGGGATCAGGCGGTTGTTGTATCAAAATTACCTTCATGTTAGGTGGACCGAAATGTCTTGTCAATTTTTTTACCGACGATACCGACTTCATAGAAAAAGGAGGATGTTCTCAAATGTTTGTTCAATTCAATTCAATTCAGAAGTTCTTTATTTCAATTTTGTCGTCACAGACGCACTTATGAACGTCAATTATTGCAATGACTCTACCACCGTATCGGAAAAAGAACCACTACTCAGAAGATACGGCAAGAAACTGAGGGGCATATTTTTTAGTATTTTTGTTACCTCAGAAATCCGTCATTTATAAACTGATTTGGAAAATTATTTGCGTTGGGTTCTGTATAGCTTCCAGATGGTCCCATATAAATTTCATCGATATTCGACCTTGGACTTTGAAGATACAACTGATTTGAAGTCGGCTATTTTTTGTTATAAAATATTTTGTTTTTGCTTGTTAATATTAGTTTATTAAATAAAAAAAATCATAGTGATTGAAAATCAAAATCATCTTAATAACTTCTTATTAAGTACATTTTATCACGTTACTTGCTTATTATTTTAAATTAATACGATAACTTTATTTTAGTTATTAAAAAATTACGTCAATTTTATTATCAAAAGCAGATTTAAATTTTGCGGCGCTGCCTCATTTACTTGTCAATTTGAAACAACACGCCCATTTGTAGCGGTTAATCTATCTTTTAATCTAGGCATATAAAGATTACTTTGTAACCCGACACTCCCTTGGCACAGTGGCACAGTGGCGCAGTGGCAGGCTCTAAGTACGAACGCAAACAACGAATAATGTTACAATTTCCTGTCAATTAGGACCATTTGTATGTTTGTGAAGCCAATGTTTGGACAAACAGCGCCACTGATTTTTGCTTCTGTCTGTATAGGAAGATCAGATAATCTATGTAAATAATGCATGTTGTACTTATTTAAATAAGTAGAGAAGGGGATTTGAAATACCTACACTTGACTGTTTTTTGCCGCCGCTTTGTGCGGTTCTGGCGCCATGTAGAGACACTAAGATCGGATCATCTAAATGTGATATATCTCACGGCTTTTAGGTAAAATCCCAAAAGTCGCGAGCTTTATTTTATAAAGCAGTGTAATTTTAAGTTGGCTATAGCTAATCAAAATTTTATTTTTTACATCTGACTAGGCAACCGTGACGATACGGTCGAAGACGAAGCACGCAGGAAACACAGATGATGACAGGACGGTCCACTCCTTGTACTTACTCCGCTGTACGTATTAAAAAGGATGAGCGAAAACGCTTCGTACGAATATGTGGCACTTCTACCATGTAGGGGCGGCGTTGTGCTGATCATCGTGTTGTCCGATAGTGGAAAGGCGATAGACCTCTATAAAGTAATAGGGTAGTAGCTGCATTTCCTTCTCCAGAACACGTCCCTGCCACTTGACGGACACTGCATGTTTGTGAATAGTGCTTTAACAATTTACTGCTGGCTAAAAGGGGCTTTAGGCCCTTACCAAGCAGCCTTGGAAAACTTATCTGTTATTGAGTGAAGCGGACACGGCACAGCACTTCTACTCTGTTGTCACAGTCCGTGTCCCGCTACCGTACTCGTATCGAGCGACAGACGCAAGCATTACCTGCGCCTGCGCCGACGCGACGCTGACCACGTACATATATAACAAAAAGCGCAGCATTCGTTTGTTTTTCCGGCCGCATGGTAAGAGCTTATGGTACGGCGATAATGATTACACTACGTTTGTTGAGTTTACGACTTGACATCTGGTCTGTCTGCTAATTACATTTAAAATGTACCTAGTAGTATACGTATATACCTACCTAATTAATGAACATAACTCTAATATAAGAGTTCTTGTATAAAAGTTTCAACGTGCGAAAAGCTTATGTCGAAGCTCAGTAAAAACAAGTTCAGTTTACAAACTATATTAGACGTTACAAGTGTATAGCGAGTTTTGTGAAATTGCTCAATCTTCAATGTTTCCAATAACCTAATTCTCGGCGCTTTTAAAATTAATCCAAGAGTTGACAGACTAGAGACGTAGAGACTTACAAAGCACCGTAGCCTATGGTACTTTGACCTTTAGGTAATCAACTTCTTAACCCTTCAATAAGCCTCCCAACTGATCAGACAGATAACTAATAACTCGCGAGCCCTTTAGCTGTCGTCTTGAACCCTGTGTTTGCCCACGCATTAGCCGCCGCCGGCCGAGTCAACAACGTAATGGCGGCAAACAGTACCTCCTCCCCCCACCTCTCGTTCCACCCGCGCCTCCCGAAGGGGGGCAGACATGTCGCCGCTACTGGGCAGATGCGCGCGCGCAACGGGATTTATGAGCAACAAATTGTTTTAGAAAAAAATATGTTGTTAGTTTTTGTTGGTTAGAGATTGAAGAGTTTCTTCAAGGGTGACATTGAAAACGTTTCATGGCTGGAGCGTGAAAGTTCTTGACTTCACCAGTCATTGAATATGAAGGCTCTGCTTATACTTTTACTCATGTACTGTGATCTTGTCCGAAATAAAGGACTTATTATTGTTATTAATTCCGATTCACTTCCATTTCTTGCACATGCGTACTTCGGTAATGACTTACTTAGGTACTCTATCGTCTTAATTTATTTTCAATAAAAACTACTATCTATTCAACATCCAACGTGACTGATTTGATGAAGATCAATATTGGGATGGATGAAGGAGAAATGACCTGAAGGAGAATAAGAAAACATAACTGGCAAATTGTAAAACTCCAAACAGACCTTTCATACAGTACCTCCATAGCATTTCTAGTGCTTGCGACTACTGCAACAATGCCAACCGCGCGCTGGAACTAAAATAGAATTCAATATTCGCCAATTGTGTTCCGCACAAATTGCAACGAAACCTTAATTAAAACACTCCATAAATACCTCATTACGAGGTCCAGCTGCCGCGCGGATATCCCAAAATAACCGGGACGGGCCCGGTCGGGACGCGGCGCGCCCGCGCCGGGACAAATCAGGATCACCTTTAACCCATAAAACTGCCAGAGAGTTACAAATTGCTGAGCCGAGCTGCAGTTTTGTACCTACACTGCTAGTGACGCCCAGACGTAACCAAGTGAGCGAACTGCTCATAAACGAGTACCTACCTATTAATGTATAGTATGAGTATTCTGCCTTCCATCAATAATAACGACAAGATTTTGCATCACCACGACGGCGACGGCCAAATAGGCACTTGTCGTTTCCAGTTTGAGAGACTAATGACAAACGCGGAATGTCTCGCAGTTTTTTTTAATCCCCGACGCAAAAAGGAGCGGTGTTATAAGTTTGACCACTATGTGTGTAGCCTGTGTGTCTGTGGCACCGTCGCTCTTAAACGGGTAAACCTATTTGGATACGATTTTTTTATTTGAAAGCAGGTTTATGAGGAATGTTTTTTCAAAATCGATTCAGCCTTTTTTTTAATTTTTATAGGTATTTTTGTGTCGGGGGTTTTTTAAATTTAGTGTACTGAAATTCGCTTGTTGTTTTAACCGACTTCAAAAAGGAGTAGGTTCTCTATTCGATTGTTTTTTTTTGTTTGTTACCTCAGAACTTCGTCCTTTATGAACCGATTTGAAAAATTCTTTTTGCGTTGGGTTTAGTATAGCTACGAAATGGTCCCATATAAATTTCATCGATATTTGACCTATTTGACCTTCAAAGTCTTGAAGTCATTGAAGTCGGTTTTTGTATTTTTCTAAAATTTAATTATTTCGATAATGGCTTGCGTTTGTTGACTATCTCACCTGTTGTTTAGTGAGGATGCGGTCGAAGATGTAGCACGTATTATGTGTCATAATCTTCAATCTTCATGCTTGGTTTAGGTGATTCATCAAAATCAGTACGTTGATTTCATTTGGCAGTGGAACTCCCAATCAAAGTTTATCATGTGTAAGACACTTATACGTATTTATTTAGCTAAAATCAGACATGTTTTGGATATACAATTAGTAGAGTAACTATTTTGATTTTTACTAGTATAGGTAATGGTGGTGGCCGGGACCTGCTTTTCTTTTGTAATAATTTGCACTTATCATAATTACATCCTTTTCACCCATTTTAAAATCCTGAACTGTCCCATCCACTGCTACCACACTATCTGACATTTCGTCCATCTCTGACACGTGCTAAGGGATGGGACCAGACGTGTCGATAATTAGCGTGACAAGCGGAATGGCCGCGAATAGTTCAGGTTAACAAGAATAGTTCGCCGCCGTTTACAGAGGTTAATAAGGCCAGCTGATGCCAAATAATGGGGAGGCGGTGCCAAATATTGGGGTAACGGTTGGACACCTCATTTTTCTTCAGATGGTTTAGTTCGAATGGTCGCTGCTTTTAGTTATTTGTTATTAATGGTTGTACGAACTGTAACAACAGATGTTTGTTTGTTAGAGCCATATTAATTATGAAAATTTCGTGATACAGTTTCACTTCAAAGATCAAATGTAAAAGTAGATATCATCATCATCATCATCAGCCCATCACGTTCCCACTGCTGGGACACGGGCCTTCTCTCATAGAGAAAGAACTTTCACAGTAAGTTCATTGAAGATATCTGGAAGATAATTCTTTCTAGCGTTAAGTTCGCCTTTGTACCTACAAGGTTATAGATTCTTGATACAGGTAATCCTAGATAGGGATTCGCGTGCGATCGGTTGGTTGGTTGTTCTCATATCAAAAACTCTTCAAATTTGACGCAAAAACAACAGAATTTCGATTGCCTACCAAGCCTCAGTGTACATCGTGCTTTGACTGCATCCGTGCTCCACCAGTAGGTATAACTTTCCCGCATCGCCAGTAAGGGCCCTCGAGAGACGGCGCGCGGGGCGGCGACGGGCGGCCACACACGGCGACAGGCCGCCGACAAACGGTCCGCTAAGCAAACAGCTACCGACGACCACGGTAGCCTCGACTCGAGTACGAAGCTAATAGAACCACGTAATACGATAACAAATGCTGAGAATAAGCGTATTGTGAACCTGTTCTAAATTGTCAGCTGAGTAAGCCTGGAAATGTGCTCTCATATGGAGAATAACCTACCCGATTCCTAGTTGCTTCTTTTGAACATGTCCCAAGTTGAGCTTTCTTTTGAAGGCATCAATATGATGCCATGAACGTTCACGTTGCACGGTTTCTGGCGCTATCACGGCGTCCTGATCCTATTGTAATCTCAGTAACTACCTAAACCTAAAAAGAGAAAGCCATCACTGATTACGCAGTTTAGTTCAAGGGTCAATAACAAACTGTGCCAGCGCTTGAGAAGATCAAACATCTACAGTTGTTTGGAAATGTTAACAAACAAATGTGATTAAAAATTCAATTTGAAGATTTAAAGTTAGTTTACCTCTGGGCGGGCGCAGCCAAGGGAGCCGCCTGATTGGTCGGCTGTTTGTGTGCGTGTGCATGTGTGTTTAGAAGGTGGTTTACAACATTTTAGTAAATGCATTACTGTTTGCTGTTTTAAAATAATTCGAAGAGTTTTTTTAGAACGTAGATATCCGCTGGGCGGGCCACATCTTTCGAATGCACCCGGAAAGGTGGGTCAAAATAGCTACACAATGGGTGCCTGAAGACGGGCGTCGACGCCTAGGAAGGCCCAGAAAGCGTTGACCCAGAAAGCGTAGTGACTGGCCTGAGATCGCAATGGAGAGGGATCCATGGAGGGAGAAAGGGGGAGAACTTTGCCCAGCAGTGGGATCAAAGAGGGGAAAAAAAAAATATCCGCTGAGCATTCTATTTATTAGTGTTTCTGTTCTGTTTATTAGTATCCGATATTTATGAAGTAGCTGTTTATTTAAAAGTTTTTAGACAAATCGTATTTCTATAAAGCTACCATCCAAAGTTCATTTATTCAACATGAACTCGAATAAAGAATATCTCAATGACAGCCAAGGTTTCTAATGAATGTGAATTGCCTAGGAGGTGCCTAGGAGTGCTAGGGTTAAATGGAAGGACCATTTAGAATAGCGGTGTAAATAGTCTACTACCTTGGTCCTAAATGAAGCTGAATTAATTACAAAGCTGCCGTGCACAATGTTTCACCTCTTATCGGACGTGCCATTGAACCGAAAGCAAGCGAACGCTCGTTAATTACGCGCTTACACAACCAACAGCGAAACTTAATCAGTTACAAATATAATTAGTGTAATAACGTGTAGGTATCTGAATTTCTCCGATATGGTAGAATTCCAACATGCGCCATACAAGGCCAACATTTTATACAACTTGACAAGGCTGCCAGAATTTTGAGCATATACCTACAGGGCGTCCCAAGACTATGGGTCATGAAGGGAAAGTACCTTAAATATCGTAGACAGGATATTTTGCTGAAAGAAGACTTTATGTTATTTTTAAAAGTTAGTAACACTGCATTCAAAGATATTCTTAAAATTACTTGTTCGTCTGGGAATCGAACCGACTCAAATGTGAATAAAAATCACATAGCCTGCGCTATAGCTAAGAGTACGCATTGAAAAATTGAGATATTTATTTTCAGTTATCACATGTTAGGGCTCCAAATACAACATAGTCTGTGCATTCGTCATGCCACCATAAGCCTCGCACCGACAACATTGAACCAGTCTTCATCTTTAGTTCTTAGAAGTCTATGTCTTCCTTTTATATTTGCCCATGTTGATGGTTCTGTGAAAGAAACGAAGCGCAAGCAAAATAAAATAAAATTTAATTATTACAGATTTTTTGATGAATGACAAATACGTGCGAGTCCAATATCAATAGAAAAAATAAAAATATTATTGCATACAAACTAAGTGTTGTCCCGGCGCGCCGCCGCCGCCGCAGGCAACGAGCCCCACCGCCTCCCGCTAATTATTCCCAAATCGACAACTTATCACCTCACATTCCCAATTGAACGTGTTTCCGGCTGTAAGGATTCCTATTTCTACACATTTCCGGCTGTACAACAGATTCCCAGTAAAATTTATTTCCAATCATACTATGTTACCTGCCAAAAATGTTGATTTATTTTTACGGTATCATCTTCAAAGTCAGAAACCCAGTTGGCATAAATACTTTTCTAGAATCTTTATTAGCAGAATACTCATGTCGCAGAAACCTATATTATACAAAACTATTAGTAAAGTTATTTTAATCGAACTTTAAATTGCATAATATTTATACATCCGAATATAATTTGGAATATTCCTGTTTACCGTACCTACTGGTTTTTGTTACTCAATGACGTCGTAACTAATACTGATTGGCTTTGGATGTAATTTTACACGTGCGTTTGATAGTAGACTGCAATGATCTGAGACTTAGATAAAACATACCTAGACCAGAATGCTATTTATCCCTATAAACCTAATTTACACGGACGGCAGTCGCGGGTATCGACCACTGTTTCTTTTTGCTTCAAATTATCGCACCCTCCTCTTCCTTGGTCCGATTAACTCTTATGCTTAGAGTGTTTATACAATGCTCGGAGCCAGAAAGTAGCGAAGGTACTGAATGATGCAAGCCCACGAGAGGACGATAAAAGAGATTTCTATTGCTGGGTATTTAGGTTTTACAATATTTTTTTTATTTATTAATACTGCGAAGAGAATGTACCTATACCAAATGGAAATATGAGATATGAGTTTCTGCCCAAAGATGTCTCTGCTAACTGTTAGCATGCAACATGAAATTCTGCAAGAAAAGGGGGACCATTCTTTACATGTTGATTTTCCAAAAAACTTTACGTAAAGTGCCACCAGGAAGTGTTACCAGGAGACCAATAACACTGGGGCGATAAAGACTATAAGGTTATTGAGTGTATCTATTTCAAAACATCGCTGTTAAAGTTGATCTCGTGTACAATAGCAAATAATTTTATGAAAATGGTAAAAAGATTCATCTTTCTCAAGAACTTAAATAAAATAATGGATTCCTAAAAAGCAGAGCGCACGCCGCCGCCACGTGGAAATGGCCATCGGCGCTCATATCTAATGCGTACTCTTAGGGTGCGTACTCTTACCAAAAACGTCTTTTGGATCTGTGATCCCAACTATTTTCGTCTAACAACAAAATATGCCTACATAACCTCAATCTATACAAAGTTCTATGTGCAAATATCATGAATAATCTCCATTCATAGATTGAGCATTCATATTAATATTACAATTCACATTCAAAATTGATGATAAATAACATCAAACGTTGAAAACTTAAATATTGCAAAAAAATGTGAAAACTTACCGCAGTGAAGCAAAGCTATTTCCGGCACCTTGTCTTGACACAGACAACTGATTGGTGTCACAGAAGTGCCATTAGAAAATAATAATCTTTGTTTAGAAGCATTGCTTACTCTTTGGTAGTGCGTACTCTTTGGTAGCTCTACTATATGCATCCTCTGTAAGCTAGACAGAAGGCAAATTTAAAAGAAAAAGAATGTTGTTCTTAAATTTGAAAATGGAACAACTTGTGAGAGCATTTGTTTGAATGCATCCTTATACAGAAGGCAAATATAAATATGTTCTTAAATTTGAAAATGGAACAATTTGTAAGAGCGTTTGTTTTTCGGATATTTATCTGTTTAGTTTTCATTCACTTACATGCGTGTTATTGTGTTAATTTATTGCGGACATGGCATATGAAGTAAGTTTTGATTTAATGGAAGCATACTTTTTGAACAATAAAGACATCTCTCGAAGTTTGTGGTGGTATCTATAGCGTACAATGTCCTGACAGACAAGCACCGTCTCGTCGCGTTTTAAAAAGGCTTGTGAATAATTTGAAAACTTTGGGACGTTTTGATCAACGCTCAAGACAACCACAGCAACCATACGACCAACGACGTAGAACTTGACATTTTACTTTACTTTTCGGCTTTTCCGAAGACTTCAGTGAGGGAAGGTGAAAAAGAAATTGGAGTTTCAAAAATTCAAAACCACCGTGTATTAAAAAAACACTGTTTCAAAAGTTTTGTTGAAGGACGATTGGTTCAAATTACTAGTACTTCCGGGCGATAGAGAAAGGAGACTAAGTTTCTGTCGTAAAATCCAGACACACTTGCTCGAAAATCCTAATTTTTTGGATAATATTATTTGGACAGACGCGATCTAACTTTAGCAATAAAGGTATGTATAACCGCTACAATAATCGTATTTGGTCTAAAGAAAATCCCCTACAAGTCACTGAAACGAATAACCAAGTGCGTTATTCACTCAACTGTTGGTGCGGAATTAAAAAAAAACGAGTTTTCATTCATCCATCCATTTTTACTAAGGAACCTTGAACACAGAAAAGTATTTAGAAATACTTCAAATTTTAAGAGATGAGAAATCTTTCCGCTGCGGAACAAGAAAACTTATTTTTCCAACCAGATGGAGCTCCGGCTCATAATAGTCGTAGAGCAGAGTTTCTGAATGAATGTTTTCCTACTTGGGTTGGTGCAAATGGACCGATTAGATGGCCGGCAAGATCCCCAGATCTAACACCGTTAGATTACTTCTTTTGCAAATGGACCGATTAGATGGCCGGCAAGATCCCCAGATCTAACACCGTTAGATTACTTCTTTTGCAAATGGACCGATTAGATGGCCGGCAAGATCCCCAGATCTAACACCGTTAGATTACTTCTTTTGCAAATGGACCGATTAGATGGCCGGCAAGATCCCCAGATCTAACACCGTTAGATTACTTCTTTTGCAAATGGACCGATGAGATGGCCGGCAAGATCCTCAGATCTAACACCGTTAGTTTTTTTTTTTTGCAAAATCCTGCGCGGCGCTGCACTGCGCTCGTCACCCTGAGACAATTAGCTGTTGAGTCTCATAATGCCCAGTAATTTCGCTGGCTACCATGCCCTTCAAACCGGAACACAGTAATGCTTGCGCACTACCGCTTGTCGGCTGAATAACTGGCAAAGCGGTGGTACCTACCTAGACGGCCTCTCGCATACGATTACTTCTTTTGGAGATACGTGAAAGATTTGTTATAGGTACAAACAGCAATATCAGTCAATAAATATCAGTCTTTTCCTCAATACATTTCGGAGAGTGTGCGAGGGAATTGCACGAACTAATTCCCCCATCCCCATTCCCCATTCCATCATCGGACGACCACACGATACCTACGACAGACACAAGGAGAGGTTCACATCATGAACAGGCTAGAGAATCAGTCAATCAACAAATTCGCTCCTTTTCTACTAATATTATAAAGTTTGTGTGGATGGATGGATATTTGTTACTCAATTACGCAAAAGCTACTGAACAGATTTTGATGAAATGTAGTATGCAGGTAGGTATACTTTAGGTTCTGGAAAAGGACATCGGCTACTTTTTATCCCGGGAAACCACGGATGGAACCGCGAGGTGCAGCTGGTACACAATTATCATCATCATCATCTTTAGCCTACATCAGGTAGACAATACTTAGTTCGTAGGTAGGAAATCAAGAATGACGTGGAATCATAATAATATCATAATGATATTCACACCCTCGCCGTCTGAGAATCTCTCCTTGTGTAAATCAGCCTTAATTTTTGAAATAACAAATTAGATTCCGACGACACGTTAAGACTGCGACTAACATTTAAAAACTCAAACACTTAAAAAGTTCGAAATTAGTCGAAAACGCATTAATTTATTACAAAGCGCCAAAGAAAAACTCGCTAAACATCAAAAACACAAAGCGTCAAAACATCAAACCACGCTTTAAACACGAGAGCAATCCATTAATCACTAAAACCAAAGAATACGTTAAACGACACAAATTATAAAATTTACTGCCGCCTCAGATTTTAACGAACCATTGAACCCTTTGTTCTGGGCTCACTGCAGCTTCCCGAATGAAAGCAGAAATATATTCGGAGCATGTTAAAACTCCTTTTATGCCAGGTTAACACAGGGCAAGCTGCTGACCAGCCGACAGTTGCTGGCTTGTGGAATAGCTTGAAATTATTTATATAGAAAAAATATAAATTTAGGTGTATAAGAAAGAAAAGATTAACACGTTGTCATAGCCATACAACCCAAAAGGACAAAACATATTAAAAAATATGAAATTATTTCATTCAAGAATTGTGAATGTGAGAAAGCGCTGATTTTCTGCTGTGGTGTTAACCGTATATAAAGGAGTATTATATGTTGTTTGTTTGTTGTATTAGGTATAACTTTTGTTTGGGATCCACAGTGCGAGTTGACACTGTTGGTTGGTGAATGTTGCGTTGCGACGTGGGATTAGAGCACTGGTTCATTGGTACATTTTAAAGGATTACGAAAAGAGACATCCCCGCCGAGTTTCTGGGTGCAGAGTATCTTCTCTAGTGGGCTTATTTCCGAAGCCCTGGTAGAGTCAGTTTTCGCATTTCTTTTCTAAGCCTGGACTTCAATTTCTGTATGGGAAAAAATATTTGTACATGATGTTTAAAAGTGCATTTTATGCCTAATAAATAACTTTTAGGTGTTTTTTTTAGGTGAGCGAAAAGTTGAAGTCGCTCGCATTAAGACATCAACTTGCATTCTGTGTTCTGTTCACACAATGGCAGTGGCTGTACCGCGGTAGCAGGAGCTCAACTCGCACGCCAGCTCGCACTGTGGAGCCGAACAAGTCTCGCTCGAATTAATGAATGTGTTATATTCGCCGAAAACACTAGTAACTGTCAGCACTGAAACTCAAAGGAGAGTTGTAAATTATCCGCGGAAGAAAGATGTTTCCCGCCCCGTTGTTGTTGTCCTTTTCTAGCAGGGCAGTAAGGAGATATATCTGTTCCGTTTTAGAACCAATTAGTAGAGAGTTAAAAGTGCCGACTGGTGAGGAGTCAATTTTATAGCATCAGTGTGGCTGAAAATGGAATATCGATATCACGTTTCCTTACCGCAAATTGATTTGAAACTGTGCTTATGTAAACTAATAAGCATCGAAAAAGAATTCCAAAATAAACATGAGAAAAATAATACATTTTGTAAAAAAAATCCGACTTCGATTCTGATGTATCTTCGAAGCCCAAGGTCGAATATCGATGAAATTTATATGGGACCACTTCGTAGCTATACCACAGAATACACTGAACTTAACGTAAAACGAATTTTTCGAAATCGGTTTATAATTGACGGAGTTTTGAGGTAATAAACATTAAAAAAAATATCTTAAGCTAGCCATAAAAATAATACAATCTAATTGAGAACCTCCTCCTTTTTAAAGTCGGTTAAAAAGCATGCGTAGGGACCAAATATGAAAAACCCTCGCTCCGTAGCGACCAATGTCCACGTCTCGCGAATACATATATTGCTACGAAATACTCTATCTTCTAGTTACAGTTTACAATACAAAAACTGTAAATAGAGAATACTCAAATTTTATATAGAGGCATAACTAAATAGCTACGGTGCCGGTGTGGCGTAGCATGTAATGAATTTATCGATAAACATGTCAACCCATCTCTAAATGCCACTAGTCGAACATTTACGAACTGATGTCATTTCGTCAGCTTCGGCGCTAATCCGTTGATCTTTTACTATTTTGTACATCAAGATAATATTTTTCCTATTTTAATATTAATCTTATCGGCATCATAATTTACCACGGGTTTCGCACTACATTACATTAACTTCGTTCTTCCAACGCTTTAGTTATGTTTCGTGTTTCGCAATTAATTTTAATTTATATCTATAGCGATATGCTCGATTATCGTTTTATTTGAGTTTGGCGATTCAGACAGACCGCCTGAGATATATTTCGAGGTGTTAGTGATTCACGCGATGAGTTGTGACACTTATAACATTGAAATAAATTGATACATCGCGCTGTGCGCTGTGTTTTTTAAAAGTATTTTTAATGGTTATTTCTACCATGCTGATAGTCCGCACATTCATTTCAGATTCTAAAAAAAACTTCTCTAAAACACAAACACAAACTTAATCTCTACATAGTAGGTATAAAACGAAGTCATTTCCCACCATCTGTACGCTTAGATCTTTATTATTATTGTTTTTTTACATCTGACTGGGTCAGCGTTTGACCACGATCTCACCTGATGAGAAGCGACGATGTGGTCGAAGATGTAGCACGCTCACCCAGTAAGATCTTTTAATCTACGCAACGGATTGTAATGCTGTTTTCATCAATTGTATTATTTGTATAATACATGCGTATCTATACTTTAATCTTCTTCCGTGCGAAGCCGGGGCGGGTCCCTAGTTATTTATATGAAATATTATAAATGTATATTTTTTACTAGCTACTTATTATGAGCTATATTTTTTTAATTAGTTATATATTTGCAGGTTATCATCATTTTTCTTTTTAGCGAATGCTATATTATAGAACCATACCAAGCGACACTCGCCGACTCCCACATTACTATTGTCACATTTTTCAAAAACATGCATGACATTGTTCTTGCAACCGCACATTGTTGCGCCGCCTTTGATCTCGCCGCGGGACTGCCGCATGAAGTATTGCATGTTCGGGGAACAGGGAACCTTGGGGACATCTGTGCAAGTTCAAAGGACATATTTTGGTCAATGGACAAAAATTGTGTTTGTTGCAATCTCTATACAAATAAAATACATAGGCGTACACCCATAGTACAATAATTAACAAAAATAAATTAGAATATATAACTTATAAGAAAAGATTCAATGAATGAATAAAAATCTATAATGATTTCTTCACGGACATCGTTCGATGTAGACACATAATTATCTTATTGAGCCTTCGTTTCCATTATATTTCTGGAACAGAGGTATGGATGAGAGTCCCGTGAAACCATGGATTACATGGAAAGCTAGTTTTTCAGGTTTTCCTTGAAAAAAGACTGATCCCTTGGGGCTGGGAGCAGACGTGGGTTGATCTTCCGTATCAGTCCAGTCATACGGTCTCCTTGCTTGTAAGAAAGAGAGCAAGTAGCAGTGAGAAGAAAATACATATAAAATACATATAAATCACACACAGTTGTCACAGATTACTTACCAGTTACTACGTAACGTCTCGTTCTTTTGTCGTTTGGATTGGGCGAGACGCGTCCACACCGACCGCGCGTTTGGATCGTGGTGCTGTCGCGAGCGTTGGAGCGGACTTGGATCGACCGGTGTGGACCCTGCTATTTAGATAGATAGCTTTATCCACACGTGACATTTGGATCCCACACATCGTCCCCTGCGGATAGTGTCACCACAAGTGTGTCGTGTCGGGTCACCGCCACGTCCCCACGTGTCGCTAAGCGCTGCCCCGCCCACCGGCTTCTGTGAGCCGCCGCCGGCGCTTGGCGAGCTTGCGGACTTCGGAGAATGTATAACCGCCTCTTTGAAGTCAGCTCTTTCTAATAAATATTGTTTTATTTGAGTTTAATGATGTCAACGGATAGCCGAAATGTTCACGGCTCGTTTTTTGAGAATTCGCATTTTGATTTCTTGTGAATAACAAATGTAGTTTCGCTCTTCATGAGATTACTCGTATCTCCAGGTTTTGTTTTATGGCAAAAGTATAGTTGTTAGTTTTCCAATCATATCAATCGACAACTGTATTTTGTATCGGTTTATCAAACAGGAAGACTATAACCAATATAAAATCGTCAATCGCGTCGTCATCGACTGTTTTGAATGTGAATCGTTGTTTAATATTGCGATTTTATATAGATAACCTCTCAGATTTATTCTTCCAAAGATGTATACTTACAACTTATATGCGATAAGGTTCGAATAACATTGTTTGTCAGTTTCCCTGTACTTACCTAGTCATCTTATCTTAACTTAATCGCAACTAACGATACCGTTCCCCAGACATTTCCACAGACAGACGTCGCAGCTAAGAACAAATTGTACACATTTGTCCATCGTTTTGTACCGCCAAGCGCAGCAGACAGCATTTTGTAGTACTTGTCGCAATTTGCACAATTTGCACCTCCTGCCCGATCGGGGGGGAGGTCGAGTGATTAATCGCTGGACACCTTTTGTTTTTTACGTACATTTGTCACGTAGCAGCACATTAGGATTGTTCAGTTGGGGGAAAGATATATATTTTTAGAAGGCAATTCAGCTGTTTTAACGAAACTTATTCCGTAGTAAAAAAAATGAAGAACGAAACTTTAACAAATCGGTGCTAAAGGAACTCAAAAACGAGAATGAACCGAGACTGTCCAACGTTTGCCTTCGGAGGATTTTTGAGTTATTTGGCCACGTAGCGCGCAAGTCCGGAGATAATCTCCAAAAACTGATAGTCACAGGAAAAGTAGAGGGCAAAAGACTGAGAGGGAGAAGCTCCATGCACTGGTCAGATCAAATCCGCACCACACTCAATATTAAAATGCCAGAAGCCGAAACAGGTGGCGCAGCGTTATTAGAGAGAAGGTGATACCATGACGTGGTCACGACCCTCAGCATTGGGGAAACGACGCAAGTAGGAGGAGGTATAACTTTGTCACCTTTTTTTTTTTATTTTTTTTTTATATTTTTTTATTTATTTTAGCAATCCAAACAGCGTCTTAGCTAATTTATATCAATACAATATTTCTTGTTTATAAGGCCAAAATAGGATTACACAACTAATGTACTTAAGTTAATACTAGCATGATTACATAATATAATAGTATGTTTACATATCCTTCATTGTGAGTTAAGTTTACAGAATAGATGTTTGTATTATTATTTTAAATATAGTTGTAAACAAAAGTTGAGACATATCTCTATAATAATGTACGTATAAATGTATAAAATGCCTTGCGATGACTTCCTTTTTCTTTCTCGTGTGTGCTGTGTCCTTCGACTTAGCCTAACGACGGTCGTCCTAATAAATACAACAACATGAACCTGAACGTAGGTATATCTTTTTAACAGTTTTTTTAAATGTAAATAAGCAAGTCCTGACTATTTTATATGTTGAAATGTCTACCACATGAGCAGGTGCCCCATAAAGGACAGCAAGGGGGAAGATAGGTCTACTTCAAATATTACAGTTAGCTTTGTCCCTCCATATCCTGCCAATAATGCGTAATTTGCATTCCGTGTACGCAAGAAATACGTCATTAAATTTCAAATTAGATGCAATTAAAGTCCAACACACACAGTAATTTGTTAACTAAACTGAAAACCAACCCTAATCGTCTCAACAACTTTGTAATCCATTTGTTCAGCCCTCTATTTATACTCCCACTGGTTGCCAAACGCCGTGTCACGTCAGCTATCAGCGTGAGTGGCGTGTCAGCGTGACTGGCGTGTCAGCGACGCGACGTGACGCTCATTGGGCGGATGTAACTCGAGATAGTTGTTTGATGTGATGGAGCTCATAGAGAGAAGTTAATAGTTTCAGGTGGTTTCAATTTTCAGTCTTATTATATATTCTGTGGTTTTGATTACATTTGATAGTTGAAGAATAAATCTGAGAACGGAAATGTGGTCTAGGTTTATATTTATATGGTTGGTCTTGCTGTGCTTTCTGTTTTATTGAAGTTACTGTGCAAACATTACTGTTCAAACATCTGATGTCAGGTGTCTGGCTGTCTCGTGAACACGATTTGTCTTTCCAACTTAACATCCCTGGGTTGTCTGGAAGAGATCGCTTCGAGTGATAAGTCCGCCCATTGTTGCACTACTATTGTTATTTTAATTTTTTATTGTGTTTGTATTGTGCTGTTATAATAAAGAGTTATTCTATTCTATTCCTTGCGTGTATGTAGGTAGGTATTTCTGAAATAAACTCAAATAACGCAGTTCTAATTGCCATTCCGAACTTTTACACCTCAAAATACATCCAAAATACAATGTCGATCGCCTTGAACATACAATTAAACATTTTAACAAGCTACCTTTTTACGACGTCACAAAAAGACGAGGCAGTGTCGCGACTTCAGTGCTCAGAAATTTCAAGGCGGTGTCGGGTGGTGTCGGGAGTGTCAGGTGACACTCGGTGGCGTCATCGCACCGCACGTGATGGATGACGAACCTTTTGCTTTTTGGAAGTGGTTTTTATAAGAATCCTACTTCCTATTGTTATTAAAAATCTATCATATGTACGTGTTATAAATAGACGACTGTGTGTCGGTCTGTGTTTGTATCTGTGGCTTCGTATTCGTTCGACTAAGTGTCTCTCAAACGACTTGACCGATTTGGATGCGGTTTTTATGAAAGCAGGTTGGTGGTTTTTGTAGACATGTTTTATCAAAATCGGTTCAGCCAAAAATTAATTTAGAAATTGTCGTTGTCCACGCGGTTGTTACCGTGGGGCGCAGTTACATTATATTTCGTTACTGATGACGATTTTACCTATAGTTTCGTAATAAAGATAACTAATTTTCGTGATTAATCTTCGACATCGAGCCTTTATTTCCTCTCCTTCGTTGACCGACAACACTAACATCCTTCCGTTGTCTGCAGATCCCAGCGCGGCAGGCATGGGCAACGGCGGCATGGCGGGCCCCGGCTCGCAGCAGTACGGAGAAGTCAACCAGCTCGGGGGCGTGTTCGTGAACGGGAGGCCTCTGCCTAATGCGGTCCGGCTGAGGATAGTGGAGCTCGCGCAGCTAGGGATCAGGTGCGACCGCACTGCCACGCAGATAGATACGGGACAACTGCTAGATACGGGAATCTGTACAAATGATAATATATAGAGTTGCGCATCTGTAGACATGACACGTGCCGATCGCATCTCGTACTGAGCTCGAACCATAGCCTCATCAGTTTCACAACAAGGAATGTCTTGTGGTGTCATCTTGTCAAATTAAAGTTCGTTGTCAACTTGAATGTGTCGAATTAGGGTACAAATTACCGAGCCTGAATGTACCTACGTGCCATAACTGGATCATATTTCATTAGCTCTATTTGAACTCAATACGACATATGCTAGATATATAGAGCTTCTGCAAAAGAGCTCTTCTCCTGCCTAACTAAAATGAGTACCTTTCCGCAATGTAAACGTTGATGGTATAGAAGTTTAATCAATCCTTATAATTTCAAGTATTCAAGTTTCTTTTTACTTTCCACAAAGTGCAGACAACATAGCAACATATATACGTACTTATAACTGTTTTGTCCTCAGGCCTTGCGACATCAGCCGGCAGCTGCGGGTGTCTCACGGGTGCGTGTCCAAGATCCTGGCGCGGTACCACGAGACGGGCTCGATACTGCCAGGCGCCATCGGAGGATCGAAGCCGAGGGTCACCACACCGAAGGTACCATGCGAATCCTTACAAAGTAACTAGTCAGCCCATCGGCACTGCGAATTCATTATGATAACGCGTATGGACTGGCATTGTATGGGTTACTAAGGTTTGGCATTGGCCATCAGCTTCTTTTATTTGCTTCCGAGAACTGCCGTTTTTATAAAAGCCGGAGATAGTGGAAAGATTGGACAGTAGGCAAAGTGGAAGAAGTCAATGTCAATCCAGGTTATGCGTTAAAGTTTAAAGTGAGGTCAGGAAACATGGTTTGAGAAGGCTCCTTTTTCTTGAAGATTAGCTGCCAAATCAACAAGTATACCTACGTTTTGTACATATTAGTATATCTTCGAAGTCCAAGGTCAAATATTGAAATTGAAATGAACTGAATCCAACGCAAGAAAAAAATTCCAAATCGGTTCATGATTGACGGAGTTCAGAGGTAACAATCATTTTAAAAAATCTCCTTTTTTGAAGTCGGTTATAAAAAATAGGACAGGATAGCTCTAATTAAAAGCATACTATGCAGTTAGTAATTACATAGAAGACAAAGATGCATGGAACATTCCTCTTCTGACGAGTAGCCATCTGTAAAATGACGCTGATCCCCTGGGAGCGTAGTCGAGCCCTCGTATGGGACGCAACTTGCGTCGATACGTTGGCTCCTTCTCAGCTCAGTAGACCGGTGTCAAAGGCCGGAGCCGCGGCGGAGGCTGCCGAAGACACCAAGCGGCGGAAATATGCTTCACTCTGCAGTGATTACATTTTTGCGCCGTTTGGTGTCGAAACCTTTGGTCCATTGGGTCCGGGCACAAAACATTTATATAAAAAAATTTGCCCACGTCTTGTCGAGCTGCAGGTGACAAAAGGGCTGGCTCATTCCTGGCTCAAAGATTAGCTTTAGCCATTCAACGCGGGAATGCAGCCAGCGTTCTTAGCACCTTGCCGCATGGTCACCACTTGTATATAAATGTCTAGTTGTACCTACATAGTTTAGTATCTTATTAATAGTTTCTTTTTTTTGTGACAATTGTAAATTTTTAAAAAATAAAGTAAAATTTAAAAAAAAGAAAAAAACACTGTGAAATAATATTGTCAAAAACAAACATAAAATATTGTAACAAAAGTTCTAAAAAATATGACCCTATGTTTCTTGCCGTATCTTCTGAGTAGTGGTTGTTTTTCCGATACGGTGGTAGAGTCATTGTAATAATTGACGTTCATAAGTGCGTCTGTGACGACAAAATTGAAATAAAGAACTTTTGAATTGAATTAATAATGATATGAATGACAAACCCATAGACTAACAAGTTCAGCTTCACAGGCTTCCTTTAACCAAGATGTCCTCCTCAGGTGGTGTCCTACATAAAGCAGCTAAAAGCCAAAGACCCGGGTATCTTCGCGTGGGAGATCCGGGATCGGCTGCTCGCGGACGGAGTGTGCGACAAGTACAACGTGCCCTCCGTCTCCAGCATCAGCAGGATCCTGAGGAACAAGCTCGGAGGAGGAGCCTTGTACCCCGTGCCGCCGCTGTACCCCGTGCCGCCGCAGCGGTGCTGGCCGCTGCACCAGCCCTATGACTATTATATGTACCTACAGGTAAAGCAGCATTGTAAAAAGTATACCTTACTAATATTGCCGCGGGTGGAACCGCGGGCCGCAGCTAATCTAATATTCTAAAAGAAGCTGTCCTAATCTTATCTAATCCTAATTCTAAGCTTAGAAATCCATAAGTGTGTATGTTTAAACGTTTGTTATCCTGCCGTTTAATACTCGTAGGCTTGTACATAAGCAGTCCAGATACCTATGATTCATGTTTCTATCACGATAATACTAACATTTCGTTATAGGCCGGTAGTATTTCGTAGTTGTTAGTTAAAAAATATTTACATAACTATAGAACCTAATTAAATGCTGACGAAGTAGTTAATGTAGTTATTGCAAGATAGAGTATTCTTCAACGTTAAAACTGACCACCACTAGACTTAACAGTCAATACTGTTTTAAAAGTACATTCAACTTTCACAAGATTTTTATTCAGATTTAAATTGATCCAGGGCCGTCAGCACGGCGGGGGCAACCCGCACGGGTTGGGCCACCCGCACCCGCAGGCGCCGCCGCACCCGCACCACACGCACGCGCTATGACCCGCGGCCTTCATGTCGCACACCAATCACGACCGATAACGTCACTAAGAAACAAGGCCTTCCGTGATGCGAGGCCATGCAGCGGTGCAACAAGGACACTACTGTTCAACAGGGTTGTCTGCGTGGCTTCAACGGCGAGTGACACGGTGACAGAGCCGCCCGCAGTCCGGGGGCAATCGGTAGGACATTCGTGGCATCTTTCAGTTGTCATCGGCAGAAAAGGACTGTATTCACTGCATGAGAACTTCTAGAAGCGTGCCAAGTGTGAGTGTGAGTGCATTCTTCACGATTTGTGCAAAGAAAAGTTACTGAAACTTGAAATTGTTTCTTTTCCTTAGATATGAGTGGGGGCATGGTTTTTGCAATCTTCATATTTTTACTCACTACCAGAAGTGCCCAAAAGAGTCGTATTAAGTATTTGTAGTCGCGACTTCGTGTAGCTCTGTGGGCCACCTTGCATTTTGCATTATTAATTCCAGAGAAATCTTATTGTTATATTTTATTTCTTATTTATTTTATTATTGTCACTGCAGTGTCAAGTTAAACCCCAGTGGATGGATATATTAAGAAAGGACATTTTGAAAATAAAATATTTTAAGTTTTAAAGTATTAATAGTGTAAATATTTTACGTTGTGTAAGATAATAAATGATATTTAGATAATAAGTTTATTTTAAGGATTACATTTAGGTAATTCTAAAAGTATGATTGATATATAATAATTATTATAAATGGGTGCAATGATGTAAATAAATATTTAAATGTAAAATATTCAATAGCATTGTGTTTATATAGGTATCTAATATCAGTCATTGATATCAGTAGAAATATTTATTTTGTGCGCGTCTCGCCCTCCGATGGCAATATTGATTTATTTCGACCAGTGACAATACAATAATATTTATTTTGTTTATCTAAAGCTTACTTTATGTTTATGTGCGTGTAATTGTAAAAGAAACGTGCCAAATGTATTGAAAATTGAGATTAGATAACTTTGTTCACAGATTTAGAAATACCACTCAGATAATTTATGTTTAAAAATATCTATAAATTGGTCTGTAATCTAGTGTTTATTAATATTGTAGATATCTAGGTACATCTAGGTATCTATATTACTACCGACCTAGGTATTCGAATTGTACAAACTAGGACAATATTTACTTATCTTGAGATAAATATTCAAAGTTTAGATTTAAATTTAGGTAGGTACGAGAATAAAGGTTTGTTTACAGAACTTATATTTTTTAATTTACCAAAATATTACTTAAATATAAATATATTAAACCAGACTTACTTCTCTTAAGGATAATAATTTATTATAGAGTTATTAAAATTCTCTACGATGCATTTTAAGGTATAGGTTATACTTAAGCTCTTAAAAACACTTGACAATATGAAATATTATTAGTATCAGTAGGTACCTACGTTCTCACTTAATGCATTGTTTTATCGCTTTTATATTTAAACAAACATCAAGAAATATATATAAAATCAGAATCACACTGCTAAAATAACTTCTGAGACACGAATTACCAATTAAAAGCCCGCTTTGTTTCCCTTCACATTTTTATACCACCTAATCCGAAATTCACAACTTTACGAGCGTGGCCGTTTCGCGCGCAAAAAGCGCGGGAGCAAAAAACAAAATGGCCGGCATTATAGTGACATTTGACGCCCGCCGCCGCGCCGGCCGTCGGTCGCCACGACTTGTAATTAAAATGAGCGAGCGGCGACTTTGTCGTCAAACGCGTTGAAAATGCTGAAATTATATAAAGGTAGGTTTCATAGATGCCACCGGATGAAATAAAAAAATTACAGATGAAAGTCTAGTGCCTGATTTGATGTTCACCTAAATACGACCCTGATTTGTAAAGTTTGTAGGTCGTACACAAGTCTGCCTCGTGGCAAAGTTTGTAACACTTAAGTAGATAGGTAACTCAGTGTTATGAAGAGGTAACAAACAACCTCTACGTTTATACCCACATCAGATCGCGATCATATACCTACCTACTACGCGACTAGGTACTTATTATAGGTGGTCTAGGTATTCTTGTGGGCAAATGCATGGGCAAGCGTGTTCCACCTTAGGACACATTTTCGCTTTCAATCAGGCGAGATGTCGTCAACCCATACCCACTTACCAATATATAGGTACTTGTTACCAATATATAGGTACTTGTTACCAATATATATACCTACTGGGAATGACTAGTTCTGTCGGGCTCTAGAATCTGTCAGCCAATACTTTTGATGAAAATCGAGTAAAACTGAAAATAAGAAATAAAATTACGTAAACAACGTGATGGAGCTTTGATTGTATTTATTTTATTATCTTCGGGAAACATACAGTGATAAAAACATATAGGTACAGTGAGAACACACCTCTATCTACATTTAAATTACAAAAAAAACTCAACATCATTTAGCAGGTTTCAGTATTATATCTAGATTTATTAACTGAGTGTTGAGGCGAGCAAGTCGTTCGCCTGATGGTAAGCGCCACGCCTGCCCATAGCAAATGCAGTGCCACCCCAGAACTTTTAATACCATAAAAAGCACTGCGCAGCACTGCATTACGCGTTGAATCATCAGATATTAAGTATCATATGCCCAATAATTTCACTGACTACAATCTGGAACACAGTAATACTTGCGCACTACTGCTGGGCGGCAGAATAACCTGGTGCCTACGTTCCCGCATACGAGAGACCACAAGTTAATCCTGACAAGAAAAGATCCTGAAGATAAGATACCCAAAAATACGGATCTGTCGATGAAATCTTTTTGTCATTGTAATCTAATCAGTAAAGTTGTTATTACAATTATCGCTACTATCTACCTACTATTTATTATTCTGCGTCGCTACATAGTAACAGTAGAATTAAATTAAACCAGATAGGCACATCGGAACACTTGTTGTGCATTGTCCGAGAGGCGAGTGGTAGCTCTCTTCCATACTAACCAACTGAGCCACCCGGACGGGGCAGGGCGGGTCATCGGATCACGTTACAAAAGGCTGATACCGACGGCGGTAGGATCAGCCAGGCTGGCGGTCAAATGAGTAAACAAACTCGAGAAACGCTGCTTTGAGTAGAACAGAATTACTTATTACCGTAAGTTGTACATTAATTATAGGTAGTTAGATACAAATAGGTGTCGATTGTCGCTTATAAATATTGCGCCAACGGAAATACAAGGCTCTTCTACAATAAAATTAAATGATCTCTACCTAAACAACTCCAATCAAAGTTAGTGTTTCTTATTTGTTCTAAAACAAAATACTTTATCAAGTAAAAACTAAGCAATGTGCTTATTTAAATAAATAGGTAATTCATAATGTGTGATGTAGGTTATTGTGTGCCTACAGGACATGATCTCGATTTGCCTATGATAAGAACCAATTATGGAAAAAGGCCAATAACTTTCGAAGGTGCAAAACTGTACAATAAACTACCTCTGGATATAAAAGGTGCGTTAACGTTTGGTGCGTATAAGTCCAGATGTGATCAATGATTTTGCACTACTAAGTTAAGCTACTTTAAAAACTTCACACTCTTACCACTTGAACTACTCTTGGCTCGCACCAACCGACACCAAAACTGGACGAGGACAACACTATAAACCTTTCCAATAATATTTTATAAGTTTCTCATGTAAGTGACGTGTTTTGTCATAAATTAGAAATAAATAATCTTTGAACTGAATCGTTTTCAGCATTCGGAAGGCGAAACTTGTAAGGTTTGAAGTTACAGTTACAGATATAAACTTAGGTATTTAAACGAATAAGAAAATAAGAATAATAAAATAGCTAATCATATATATTTAGAGCTAATTAAATATATAATGACAGTTAGTGGACAAACAAAAACCCCTTCCTTCACCCCACCAACGCAAGGGCGGGATGGATCACATCACATTTCAAAGCGACCGCCGCGCGACCTATGACGTGACACCATTATGCCCCGTATATGTGTGTAAACAATATATGTGCGTGCAGATTAGTGGTGCCATATAATATGGAGCTTGTGAAATTTAACCACTGGGTATAAGAACAAAATATGAACATTGTATAAGGCTGATGAAGGCAGCTTTTTGAACCTGCAGCCATCAAAACGTTTTTAATTACAAGAACGTCCATAACTTTTGAAAATACTATTAGTAACAGATCTTGAAACAAATAATGATAATTAGAATTTAATTTAGTTACGGGATATTTACCATGTAGGTATTTGTTTTGAGTTCTCGAAATAATGATAAGTGTAATTTTGTAGGTACCTACCTGCGAAACTACCTTAATATGGTTTGAATAGGCATCACGTCTGTTCAACGTTCGTCCTTGAATAAATTTAGCCTCACAGCCTCCACAAAACCCCAAACTGTGACCGATGCTGTTAGCAGCTCAGCAACCAACTAATCATGCGGACACTTCACGCCTCGATCGGCGCCCGACCCGTGCTCCGTTTTTAATCTTATACCTACCTAGATTCTGATCACATTAGGGTAGGTACTAATATAATAAATATAGATCATGGCCTCTTTTATAGGATTCCCTGTATCAGTGTTAATTTTTAAGCGAACTGTAATCTACACGGTATTATAACAACTTGGCGATTCCTTGCCGCGAGGAAACGTCGATTACTTCATTAATAAACGACATCTTCGAAATTTGTACGCGTCATAGATAATCATATATGAATATATGAATGCGTCAAAGATATGTCGTTTATTAATGAAAGAATCGACGTGATTTCGAAGCAAGGAATCGCCAAGTTGTCATAGTGAATTGGGGCGCAGGTGTGGATGGCCAAATTCGAAACTATGAGGAATTAGCAAATAATGTTCAAAGAAGCGTCGCGGCCGTCGTTGATAAAAAATGAAGCTGCATAATTGGATTTTTGAAAATCCTATTTACCTAGCCAATCCAACATATAAAAAAAATTAAAAGAAACTCATCTGTATTATTGCAACAACCGATAGGATCCATCCTTCTTTGATTGAATTCTGAGAAGAAGAATCTATACTGCTCAAAGTACCTATAAGCTTAGGTACCAAATCTGATTCAAATATTATTTTTAGTGTAGTGGCTCCGGCTGTCGTTGTAACACCGCCCACCTAACGGCGCTATGCCGTCAAGTAATCTAGTAGCACAAATAATAGTACTTTTTTGGGAGGATGTTCAGAGAACCATCAGGGAGACGAGTCTGAGCAGTCGCTCAACTGCCGTCTTCATGTACATACAAGTGCCACATCTTCAGCCACATTGTCGCTCACCTTCAGGCGAGATAGTGACCAAACATAAATCGATAAGTAATAAAATAAACTTGTAACATTTGACGGTCATTTGACGCCTCGCCTCGCCTCGCCTCGCCTCGCCTCGCCTCGCCTCGCCCGGCCGGCCGGCCGACCGGCTGACCCGTGGTTCCTTAGTTCCTTACACAAGATGCCGACTATTTGCCGATTCGAAACGGGTCAACTAGCTTTGTTTTTATTTTTTTTCGCAAAAGTAATATGAGCCTGAGCAGACCTAAATTGACGTTAGTTTGCAGCTTAAAATTATTATTTTTTATGCTAGTGAATGATGAGACGAGCTGGTCGTTTGCCTGATGGTAAGCAATACGCCAGCCCATAACAGTAACAGCACCACCCAGAATTTTGTTTTGCAAAACCCTGCTCAGCGCTGCGCTGCGCTCGTCACCCTGAGACAATTAGCTGTTGAGTCTCATAATGCCCAGTAATTTCGCTGGCTACAATGCCCTTCAAACCGGAACACAGTAATACCCTCGCACTAATGCTTGGCGGCTTAATAACTGGCAAAGTGGTGGTACCAACCCAGACGGCCTCTCGCATACGAGAAACCTAATTAAATAGGATAACTAATCTAAACTTATTAGTTTCTAGTAAACTTTTGTAATAAATGCCTACCCAGCAGTGAGCATACCTAGAGATTGCTCTAGGTATCTATCTACCGATTTGCTGTTTATCTAACAGCTGATAATTAACTAAATTGCGTCCACGCAAGAAATTGAAACTTAAAAGAAACTCTAATTACTCTATTAAGGTGAGATTTAGTTAGAGTAGGTACGTACATACATAGATTCGGTCATATATGAAAAAAGCCTTCGAGTCCAAAGTGTTTTGTCATAATTGGTTAAAGAAATACCTATTATATATAATATCAACATATTACCGTTTAAAGTTTCTATCTACTATTAAAGTATTTTTCTATGAAAACATTGAAAACTCTCATTGATAAAATGTTCGTACGGGTCCTGCCATCTAGCGACGAGTAGAACAATTAAATATCTTGTCTATTTGAACCATGGTTCATAACTGTACAATCTTTCAAGCTGTGTTTAAAAACGCTGCAGAACGCTAGATGTCGCTAACTGCATCTAGTTTTACCTAAAACTTCTAACTACCTAAAACATTTTCAGGACATATTAATTTAAATCTATGAACCAACGATTATTTTTATTTAATACTATTTTACTTTCGCCGAATTATCACAAAATACGATAGTTCGCGTCCGATTACAATTGTGTAAGAGCTCGCTATCTATTGAATTTGATTGCGAATCATTGCTACTGAAAGCCTTTTTGCGCACGGCACTACACGGATCGCTTGGTGCCGTGTGAACTACACTTAAGGGGACACCTGCCTAGGTATGTAAAAAATAATTTTAGGTAAGTATAGGTACTAGTGTTTGTTTTTGTCTCACTAATCATTAAATCTGTCAGACACAAAAAACGTGTGACGTCAATCTCTTGGAAAACACAGCATTTTATTAAATTTTAGAGAGCGTTTCCTTACCGTTAACTTGGTTTACTAGAATTCTGCGCGCTTTTGCTCTTCCAACTTAATCAGGAACTTAAAACAAAGACTAAGGCTTAACGACCAACGTGGAGAATTATATAAAAAAAAATCAAAACATTTAAATACTTTACTTAGTACGTTGGAGCTTCCTCATACACACGGCACCAATTTTATCAACAGCTTTAAAATCAATTATTAATTATTGATATCATGTTATTGACAGCAAAAAGCAGCGTCAGAAAAACTTAGCGGGATCTTGGAATGTGATGCAGTAAGAAGATAAAGAACTAAAGGTTATATTATTTTAGAAAAATATCACAGTATTCCGTATTTTAAGTATCACTGTATTCAGTATTTTTTGGAGTTTAATCGAACTACGAACTTAGGGATTGACTAAACAAAATATTCCACTAATGTGTTATGTTATTAGACTTATTAAAAAAACTTAATTTCCAAAAATTGCGTTTAGGGGTCATAGATCTAGTTAATACCTATATTTTATTTGGGTAGGTACCTCTACCTAACTTCTTTATTGTCGTGAGCAGCTCTTTTGTACTGCCGAGTTTGAAAATTTTTCTATTATATGTGTAGCCAACTTGTTGAGTTTGTCTTAAAACTTTTTTAACCGACTTCAAAAAGGAGGAGGTTTACAATTCGACGGTATGTTTTTTTTTTTATTTTTTTTTGTGTGTTTGTTACGCGATTACTCCGCCAATTATGCATTGATTTCGATGATTCTTTTTTTGATTGGTAGGTAATACTTCAAAGGTGGTCCCATATAAATTTTATCGAAATTCATTCAGTAGTTTTTGAAAAAAATAGCAAAAACAAAAAATATAAGTTTAATCTTCAAGTCGGTTCTTGTTTTTTTCGTAACCAAACTTTCTTAAGGTGGAGGTTTTGTATTCGACTGCTTCACCTGCTTCACCCAGGGTTGACTTCCGGTGAGGGAACTCCTCAACGGTGAATAGTACAGACACAACATTTCGTAAATGGATTTAACCGTAATAGCCTGTTCTAAATTCCATCATGATATGGCAGATACACCCAGGATTGACTTCTGGCGAGGGAACTCCTCAACAGAAAATAGGACAGACATGAAATTTTTTTGTACATGCATTTAATTGTGATAGCCCATTTTAAACTTTGTCATGATGTGGCTTCTAGATCATAAAAGCTTGTCTTTAAAAACTTTTTGAATTAATTTAATTAAAACTTGTTTTTCACTAAAAAGGGTAAAATAAATTATTTTTCAAAAAAAACTAAACCGACTTCAAAACCACAAATGGCACTCAAAAGTAAAAAATAAATTAATATAATTATCATAAGCGCTACCCACTCATATATTTGAAGTCGGTGCCAGCCAAGTCTAAAAGGTAGTAGATAGATACTACCTACAAGTAGTACTTACTATATACATAGTATTTATCTGCTACCTATTACACTTGGCTGGCACCGACTTCAAATATATGAGTGGGTAGCGCTTATGATAATTATATTAATTTATTTTTTACTTTTGAGTGCCATTTGTGGTTTTGAAGTCGGTTTAGTTTTTTTTGAAAAATAATTTATCTGTATTGTGGAGTTACCAATAAAGCGGTACTTATTAATTAATTAATATAACTTATGTATATAAGATAATTACTTAAAATATATGAAATAATTACTAAAAATCCTTACCAATACATTAAAACATCCATACCACGACGCAGTCATCATTTGGACTCTGTTCAGAACTCCTCCTTAACAGTTGTGCACACGGCACCAACGAACCAATACGGTATCAACAGCTTTATTATCAATTATCATTGATATCACTCGAGTCCGAGCAACGGCCGCGTACGCAACCACCTTGTTGTCACCCACCGCTGCGCTGTGTACTTACCCCTCGCCACAAGTGTTTTACTCAAGATAGTCAGGGAATTAAGTAGGATTCATGTCAAACCTACCGTAACGACACAGATTAGCTTGCAGTTACTATACAAAAATGCCTAGAAGTTTGTTCATTTTTTTTTACACTTAATAAATGTTTGGCCACTATCTCGCCTGATGTGAAGCGATGATGTGGCCTAAGATGGAGCACATAGATCTAGAGAGAGACGGCAGTTCAGCGGCTGCTCAGACCCGTCTCCCCGTTATAGACCGTATAGGCATGCATGTGACCGCAGTCTCACCTGATGGAAAGTGACGACGCGGTCGACGATGGATATTCATGCTTTGCTCTAGTTGCAGTGCAGTGAAGCATCATCTGCTGTTCATCGTCTTTGTTGGTTTCGTGGTAACCGTACACCGTATACAGATTAGCTTAGAGTTTGTAATCATTTGGGTCCCTATTAATCTAGGGTAAATTGTGCCTTTCATAGATTAATTAGCTTCAAGTACCTATGTAGGGGTCGCGTCTATCCAGTTTGCGATTTCAGATTATGCAGAATGTGGACTTGTTGATTTTGCAAAGTATGTGTTACTTACTTAATTAACATTAGGCATCTAAATTGAGAGTTGGAATAAGAGATAGCGAAGGTTATTTATGGAACTGGAGTAGGTAGTTACAGAGTGTTCTGATTTCAATAAAGGATTTTCCCCAATGTTGTACCCTGATATATTTTTAAAGTAAAACAAAATAAATACATGGTAGGTTAATAAATACCCAGGTATTATTTAGCCAGCTGCGAAACGAGGATACATCTGTAAATAAGGCATCAATCGTATAAGAAGTAATATTGTAAATTATTTAAATTGCCCGCAATTTATTTTATGATTTAAAGCTTGTTTTATACTACAGACCAGAGATTGTTTGTTACAAGCATAAATAATCATAAATGCATCAGAATAACGAAGTTATTGATGAATGTTGGATTGAGTATTTTGAATAGTTGCGTTGAAACTAAGTAATATACCTACAATAATGCCACTAAGATGCGTTAAGTATGTTCTAATGAGAAAAGCATACCTAATAATTACATGACAAAGATGCTTGGAACATAATATAGTTTAATTTTACCCTTACTCCCAACAACAGTTTTATATTTTTAATTCAGTCATATTCATATAATGACTTATAATCAAATCTTAACTTTCTCTAAGATGCTATTACCAACTATTACTAGATATGATATCAACATAATTATGGTGATAACTTTTGAAAATACGCTCTTAAGAAGCAAATGGCATTTATTGTATCATCTCCGTGCCTGCTTCTGAGTGAACTGCAAATATACCCTGATGCTGAACACGCTCTCTCGCTAGTAGGCTAAACCGTCAGAATATATTCAGCGAGCGTCAGGTACGGCCACGTCACGCTCGTGCTACTTGCGTTTTACGCGAAAGTTTTAGCATTCAATTTTTAATTGGCGGGATCCGAGGATCCGCGCTCTGAAGGTGCGGGATCCAGCAGATTAATAAAAGCCGCGGGATCCCGCGGGAATGCGTGATCCCGTTTTGCTGGGTTGCAATAAAGCAATTATCTAGGTAGGAGTACCTATTCTCAGTCGTTGGCTGCTGACCTAACATGCACAAGAACTATGAACTACTAAACACTCTATACCTTCTGATAATGAGCTTTTCTCTATACGCCCGAGGCTGAGCCCAACTTTTCCGTTGTCTCAGAGTTTTCTTTCCCTGGGTGGAAATACCGTCAAATATGTAGGTATGTCTCTCTATTTTTAATTTTATTTTATATCGATTAAACAACAGCTACGTCAAAGTTCTTCATCGTTTAAAGTCATTCTATCTAATTAAACATATATAAAAGGTAGATCATGGATAACGTTAACCGTTTTATAAAGCGATGTGACTTTAAAAAAGCTCGGTGTTCAGATAGTTTACGCCTCGGCAACGGCTTCTGCTTTACAAAGCACTAGTGAACTCACAATTGTGGAACTGTGCACCAAAATATTTGCTTCAGTCTCTTGACACCCTACAACGAAGAGCCATTAGAATTGTCGATGATCGCAAGATCTCTGAAAAATTAGAACCACTCAGCCTCTGAAGAGATATCGGTTCGCTCTGTATGTGTATTCGACCGCCTTTACAATGGGGAATTTTTTGAAGAGCTTTTTGACCTTATCCTAACTTCCCAATTTTACCACCGCACATCTCGCCACCGTCAAAAACCTCACTCCCACATTTTACAAAAGTGGTGCTCCCACACCACTCGCTTCAATTGCTCTTTCCTTCCTCACAGTTGTAAGATGTGGAATGACCTGCCTTCGTCGGTCTTTCTCTAGAGCTACAAAATTAAGTCCTTCAAAAGGGGTATTAATGGAGTCCTTAAGTGTTGGCAATGCATCATCAAACGGCGGGCCGTATGATTGTTTGCCAATATTCAAATTTAAAGTGTTTAGTTTATGCAAAAGTAAGTTTTGTCAACAAGATAGAGTAATTATACCCACCGACTCTGTCTATATCTGTGCATAAAACCAGGGCAATCAGTATTTTTGTTAAGACATATAAAGGAGCACCAAAACCCACAATTGCATGTAAAATATAAAAATTAGAAAATGCGTTCTCTTTGCAATGTTTGATATCGTATATTGACGACTTGAACGGTTTTTTATGACATAATATGCATTAATTTAGACAAGGTTAAATAAGGTCTAAAAATAAAGTTTTTGAATTAAACTTGTTAATTTTATAGATATTGGGTTTTACAGTATTTTCAAGTTAGGTCACGTTTCACGCGTTCAATATTCTGGACTGTCGTTTTGAATACGAATGTTTAGGCACTGAGGTAGGTATTTCAAATCTAGCCATTGGTTAATTTTTTCCACGGTAGAAGTGTTTTAAGGAACAAGTTGGTACGGTTTTGATAGATGTAGGTATATTAAGTTTTGTTTCTATAGAAATCATAATAAACTATCATACACCTTCTGGTAGATACCTATATAGCTTTAATATATATATCTAAATCGCCAAGCCCTTTAGCAGCCGCTACTGCGACTAGACGTTGGACGGCCAATTTTAGTAAGAACTCGCCAGAGTCACTGCCAGAGCTAGTAAACGGGCGGAGTCAAGATGTATCTTCAATTATGATATCCAACCGATTATAACACGTATCTTATGATAAATTTGTCTCGTTGGTGTCATAGGTACACTGTGTGGTTTTATGTTAACACACATAAAGACAAAATCCAGTGTATCATATTTAGGACTTAAGTAATAGCTTAAGTTAAGTATGTGTGATGACCAGACGGCAAAAGAGCAACAGACTTATTTAAGACCCGTGACTTCGTTCGCGATGAGTTAGATTAAGTTACAGCTATTTCCTAGGGAGAGATTACCCATTCATTCTTCTAGAACAAAAAGTACTACTCTATTTCACTCTTCCACCGTCTGGACAGAATTATCTCTGTGCAAAAATCAAGTCGTTGCGTTTATTCGCATTGACGTGAAAGAAGGACAACCGAACAAACGCACTAGTAGGAATTAGTAAGGAATATTTCTATACATACATATATTTAATTGTCATTAATCTTGATTCGAATAATTAAAAAGATACGATTGCACGCATAAAGCCGCCCGTGTTATCGGAGGAAGACAGTCTAGGACCGCGCGCGGACGGAGCAGCACGGTAGACACAGCCGGAGCCGGGACTCACGAGACATTTGCTGTTTTTGCAGTTACTGATAGGTAAGTTTAGTTATAAACGTAGAGCTTAACAGCTTTAAATATAAAGATTATGATAGTCTGGTCCACTAACGACCATCATGAATAGACATTTTCTTTATGATCAATAATAATTTAGGCATCGCAGGACGCACCTAAACAATAAGTTTGTGGGTAAGGCAATCTTAATCAACGTACGTCAAATAATTATTTATTCTTTTTCCAATTACGAGAGTTACTTTAACTTGAAATTATTAAACATCCCCATTAATCAAGCAGCGTTAATTTGTTGAGCTAGTTATGAAAACTTATAAAATCTCTTCTGTTTTAAATTAATTTGCATTAATAAAAAAATATTTAGTCACGGGGCAGGAACTTGAAGGTTCAAGGCAGGAAATATCTATAAGTAATACAAACCTTGGTAGCGCCGACCACGTGGCGGTTCTCTAGGGATCCCATACACCTGTACGATAATGAGCCTAACGCTCGGTACCAGAATATATTTTGAACTAGAATCTAGACTCTAATTTTAAACTTTACAAATGGACCCAGCTTGGACATCAATTTGAGAAGCTATTTCAACTTATTTAAGTACACAAATGAATTCTAAGATAAGCATAATATAATCTTATCTACACAAATATTACATGTATGTATGCTATCTTAGCTTCTTAATCATTATACTAAGAACCCTACCAAAAGAGTAAAATATAATTGATAAAGATAATTTTAACAAATTACTCAGATATCATTAAGTGACCACGTCCTTGTACACCTTTGATTGACCTACATGTATGCCTTTGATTGACTTTGCAAATATTTCTGAACAGAAAAACAGAGGTTTAATAATTAAGTTTACACAATACTACAGAAATTAGATAAGTACCTTTATATATTTAACAATATTCTTTCTTTGGGCTATATAAACTTTTCCCTACAAGCGTACCCCCCGCGGGATTTATCACCCCTGGGTGGGAAGATAGTGGAAATTATAGATATAAATTAGACATTTCTGAATCTTTTTTAACCCATACATACATATAGTTTCGTACTTATTTCATGACCTTACTATTTACATTGTAACTTTCTGCTAGGTGTCTGCTGTTCAGCCAAGGATTTGCTGCAATAATTATTTTGGTTAGAACCTCAACTGATGATTAATGATTTGCTCTATTTTACAAATAGTTCTACTTATATATGTATAAAAAAAACCGCAGCATCTTAACGAAAATAGTACTTATAATTAGGGTGGCCTTCGTCTCCTCTTCTTATTTTATAGTTAGGCACCTGATAAGTATAAGTTATTAGTATTCCCACCAACTTAATACATTTGACATGTGAGCGGTGCTGTTCCGAGCTTAAAGACGCTACACTTGTATCCAGTTATCTCCGGTTGAGACCTTTGCGTTTGTCATCTCATTCATTCTTCATTTGAGTTGGCTCTACATATTTTATCAGCTTACGGCGTGTGAGACACATATCGCAAGATTAAGCTAAAATGAATAATTAACTCCCTACGATCACATACATAGGTCTTAGCCCTTATCTAGGATTCCCTGATCGAGGAACTCCGAGGACCATGGTTCTACTACAACCCAGGCACGACACAAATGCGTGCGTTTATTTTCTGTGCACAAACCTTTGTCCCGAGCAGTAGTCGAACCCGCAACCACCGGGATAGGTATATAATGATGAGTAATAAATAATAATGAAATGAATGAGGTTTGAGCTGACTTGTCTAACCATTATATCACAGAAGCGGTTAAACCCCGGAAATATTAGTTTGCTTTAATTTCTTGAATATATGCGTAGGTACGTCTGGAACCGATATAATTAAATGATGGTATACGGGCGTGCACCCAACACATCTTAACACATTTTCTACTTTGTAAATAAATCTAAATGTGTTTTAATTTATGTCATGCTTAAAATGTTTAAGAAAGAAGGTTCACAGAATACTTAATATAAGTAGTAGGTTTATAGTAGTTGGATGTAAGTATGCTGTATATTTATGTTAAAATGACATTTGTAGCACATCACCAAAATAATGACATAACAAAAACACAGCCAATTCAAAATTCCAAAGGTCATCAATTGAGAATTAGTGGTTGCATCACACGACGCGACTTCCTGGTCGGCTGTAAGTGGCGCGCCGACGTCGTGTCGCATCGGTCGTAGTACTTCGCATGCAGCGAGTGTCGCGGATTTGTGACATGTCAATCTGGCGCATCAAACAGTAGGAGTCCGCGGGTTGGCGCATGCGTAATGAACCGGCTCCATAACAAGTGACATGTGCTTCGCAGAGGCTGTTTAGAAGGAGCGATTTTAATATGCTAATTTGAGTTGAGATGATGCTAGTTGTGTACGAACTCAAATTAAATAGATAGATAAACACTTTATTGTTAAAAACCTTAAAAATAGGTACCTTCATGATAAACAAGTAAATAACAATAGGCGGTCTTATCGCTTACAGCGATTTCTTCTGAGAAGATCCTGAGGCTGGAGGACAACTGTACTGGAGCACTTGATAAAACCATGAACTGTTCAACTTGTTGGATGAACCGAATGAAGTTAAGACGGTGAAACTTGCGCGCTTCCGCTTGTCAGGTCATGTAGCCCCGGGCACCTAAAAGTCTAAAAGACCTGAAAACGATCGGTGTCAGAGGCTGGACGAAGCAAGCAAGAAACAAATCCGTCTGGAGACAAATTCTTGACAGAATAAAATTCAGGCCAAGGCCCACCACGGGCTGTAGCGCCTCAGATGATGATGATATGTCAATAAATATAGGTACCTAATGGTATCGGCAGGAATCTATATATTTTAGTCACGCATTTAAATTTATAATCCATAAGAATAGCTCAGTGTAAACAAACTTTAAAATGTCGTAACTCGTAATCAGTCGCGCAATACAAGTTGTTGGTCGGCCGCGCGCGCGCCGCGCTCATAGAGCGCGCGCCCGCCAACGTGCGTACACGTTCCCGCCAAAACTGACAGCTGTCTGACTGACTTACGTCAAACCATCATTCCGCCGCGAGTGACTTGAATCTCAAAATCGGACCTCTAAAAATAAAAATAAACAAGAATCTTTGCAGTCTGTGTCATATTATTTAAACAGCACTTTCTTTGGTAAGTTTACGGTTTTTAATAACTATATAGCATTTATGATTCAGAGCAGTTTTAAGGACGTCCTTGTGAAATAATAGTTGTTATTATTTTAGTGAATGTAAATTGCTTGGTAGAGTAAGGAGGCTTTAAAACCAGTTTGGAGTTGTTTTACGAGAACTTATCATGCCATGTCGTAAATAACGTATAAATTTTACTATTATAACGGATTGGCATGAGTATAATTTCGGTGGGTTTAATATCTTAGGTATATTATGTTAACTTAGTTTTTGGGAAAATTTTTGCATACAAATATGTACCGATATATGAGATGTATTCATAAAGTTAAGTAATAAAAAACTGACTGTCAATGTATAAAATGAGACTAAGTAAATTTTAAATGTTGTATTTCGAAACTTATGTAGGTAATGCTCCGAAACGCACAAAATAATAATAAAGTTGCTTGTATGAACAGACACGGCGTTAAGACAGTCAAGTAAACGTACCTACTTATAACGTGAAGTTACGTTACCACGTAACTCGGGTGACCTCAAGGTGTAAACTTAAACAATATGAATACATTCACGTGACAGAGCACGTCTACAGTCAAACCACTTGTACTATAGTGTGTGTGCCAAATAGATGATCTTCAATAATTCTGAGTTTGACCTCTCCTAGCTTTGTGTTAGGGTTGCTCATTTATATTAATTTTATTATATATACAGATGTTATTATGGTGCCAAAATTTTTACACCCTGTATAGTCCGCGCAGTCGTGAAGCCAATCGGTTCCTTACGTTTTACAGTAGCTACCTACTACTATATTATAGAAACCTTGCCAGAAAATTTTTGAAACTAAATTCGCAATTCTTGAACTCTTAAAAGAACAGAATTAAATAGATAGATAGATAAACGCTTTATTGCATGAAATTAAAGATATTACATAAAACAATTAAAGATAGTGTACAATGGGCGGCCTTATCACTGAAAGCGATTTTCGGGCAACCTTTGGATGGAGAGGAATTATCAAATTGTTAGAGACGGGGATGCAAGACATCGCATTATTATAAAATGTAAGGTCTTGTGGCGTCTTAACTTAAATCTCAGTATTTGGGGGTATATAGACTCTAAAAATTTAATACGAGGTAAAGCTCTGTAACATAAAAACAACCGGATCCACCAAACTAAAGCAGGATTGTAATGTACATTATGCATTCTAAGTAACTTTGTCGTAACTCCACATTCATTAAGAGTTATACTTAATAGCTCTATACAAAGTAACACAACGGCTATTTACGGATGCTAGCGTTATTTCACTTGTAACTATCACATGTTTGCTTGTTACATATTACATAAGTAACTTGTAATGATGTCTGTATTGCAGATTGGTTATTTCCGGTTTGGAGATGAGAGTCACAAAATTCTATTCAAAATGCGTTTTTAGGTTTTTGTTATATTTTGCTGCATTACGATGTTTTTTTTATAAATAATATAATAATTATCTCTACAGCTACCCAATCTTGTACAATTCCTTTTAAGTTAGAATCTTTTAGTGTAATAAAGACAGCTACAGTAGTAAATACCTCTGTATGTCATCACTAAATAGTATAAAACACAGTCGCTTTCTCTGTCCCTATATTCCTATGTATGCTTAAATCTTTAAAACTACGCAACGGATTTTGATGCGGTTTTTTTTATAGATAGAGTGATTGAAGAGGAAGGTTTATATGTATAATAACCGTGCGAAGCCGGGGCGGGTCGCTAGTTTGCTATAAACCTCAATCGTTACTATGAATATTTCATAGTTACATATTTACCAACGTAGATTGTAAGCGGTCTGTATAGGTTTGTCGGTACTAATTATTCTGCAATGTATGTATAAATAACACGTATTGAAATTTATGACTAACCCAATTAAATCAAGGTAATTTATTGGTATATTTTATTTTAAAATCATTCTTAAATTAGCAGGCAAAATTGCGGGTTCATTAGCAGGCAAAAGCGGTTTGAAAAGGCAGAATGCTGAATAACTGCAAGTCCCGGTCATGTTAAACTTATCATTAGCTAATGTTTTTACTCATATAGTTTAAAAACAAAAAATAATAAGTTGTCTCTGGAATTCGTCAGAGTGTTGCAACCACTGACGCTACGAAAGTACTGTTATAGTTTCCTAGCGTCAGTGGTTGCAACGCTATAAATAGACGATAGATTTTTATAATAGGTATTATATATAGGTAGTAATAATTACAAATCCAATTATATCTTAATAAATTGAGCAAATCCGTGTCGTACCTTCACACACGAGACGAGTAATTGCAGTAGTCGTGGGAAAACCGATGCAATGTGCATGTGCCGTCAATTTATATCGGTACAAATGTTTTCCTTATAGAACTGGAACTGGATCTGAAGGTCAGACGGGGATGGGACCCGTTTCATCAGCCTAGCTTCTGTGCGGGGTGATGTGCCGCAGTTTTGTAGAGTATTATACTACCTCCAAATTAGTAGTCGTAGTTCCAAGAAAAGCCTTGGAAATGCCGAAGATCGGGCTCAGTGGCGTGCTTTGGTAGAGGCATATTAAGTCTAGCAGTAGACTGATATAGGCTGGCGATGATAAAACCGATGATGATTATGATGATGATGATACAATACAAGGATCTACAAAATGCAGGAATTGTGTTCGTTCCATTCATTGTCCTTTACCTTAAAAAAGAGGCTGTTGCTTTAGGACTAGACTGCAATAACTCGTCTCGTTTGTGAGACCCTATCCAAAAACAGTCTAATAGTACATTAGATTGCAAGTTGTAATATCTGGACCCCTATCCAGTACACCCTTGAACCTAGTATACCTATAAATTTAGTAGGAGTAAGTACCTCATCTTTGCTCTGCATACTTTTGTCCCTTGTATCTGTAGCGCAAGTATTTGACTTGCATAGTTACTATCTCTCAGTTATATATATATCACATAAGAATTCTACATTTTCTTGTACTTATTTCAGGTTTTCTAATTGTTTAGTTTTTAATTTTAAACCGGTTTACTAAACGAGTACCTACCTACCTATTTCTGTAATTTTGGTAGAGGTGCTATAATCCGAACCTAATAGGTATACCGTGCAAATGCAGGTAGAGCTACGACTCGTAAAGTTATAAAGTTCAAGTATTTAGTATATGTAGAGCTGTAGAGTCCCAGGATGTATCATATCAGTGTCCGATTGCTAATCTGGCGATGAGATGATTGCTCGCAATCCGCTAATAGAGGTTATTGTTTTAAATTACACAAAATGGGCCGCCGCCCGCCGCCCGCCCGCCGCCCTCCACGCCGGGTACCGTCACTGATGCACAGTGTTCCTGTGTCCATGTAGACAACTGCTCCCAATCTATTAAGCGAAATCACATGGCATTATACTCAGGGTGACGAGCGCAAAGCAGTGCCGCACAGGATTTTGCAAAACAAAGTTTTGGGTGGCGCTGCAATGAACTGGCAGCAAAAAATATTGAACAAGCCAGTTAAGTTGACTCCTCTAATCCTTTAATTAATATTCTAAAAGCTCAAATGTGTTTGTTTGTTATTCAATCACGTCGTAACTACTGAACGGATTTGGATCGGCACAGGCAAAGATATGTAGAAATTGCCCTGGGCACTGCAGATTATGGTCTAACATAGGCAAAAACGTTTCGTTCGAAAAACGGTCAATTCCTTAGAAAACAAATACATAATTGTACGCGCACGGAGTCGCGGGAGTCTGCTAGCAAATAAAGTTTCAAGAAGAATTTATTATACCAGTGCTGCATAAAAGAAAAACAGTATGTATTGTTCGTATTCCTTGACATTGAACACATTGTTGACTTGTTAGGTTGACAGCTGGTACACTGCGGTGGGTAGGTACACGTAGGTACGAAACAATTAAAACAATTCATACATTATAAACAATATTATACTTATATTATGAAAATTAAATTGAACTTGCACTTCGGTTGACTTTGAAGATATTCAAGAAATGGTGTATGGACGAAATAGGTTGGCAATTGGAAATTGTAATTTAATATTCTCCTTCCACATTATCAACATTTTCCGAATTATAAACGGATTATTAGTGACTATCTGGTATATTGATCTCCTATTGTATCTTGTTCACCAGAATTAAAATCTATTTTATTGGTACTATTATAAAACTGCAACTGAGCCATATGCATGTACCTGTAGCTGTAGGTACATTGAAGGTATTTGGCTACTAACTAGGATCATTTCTTAAAAGGTCACTGAACCCGAAAACATAAGTATATACTTTACTTACTTATTTTTGTTTATTTGAAATCAAATATAGGTAAGTAAAAGTATTAATCTAATAGGTACATATCTACATATACGATGGCCTTGAGCTTTGTCTTGAACTATAGTTTATCTATCCAATCGCTCACACGACACCACCACTCGAAGATTATATCTCAAACAAGGTCGTAACTCCTAAGATTGCACAATAGAGTGCGATTGAAAATTTCGTCTGCAATTTTAGCTCCCTTTATCAACATAAATTAAACGAAAACTGCACAAAAACTACATCGACCCTGACCTTAGTCAAGGTTGAAAATGTAAAAAAATCTGTTACTAAACGAACTCTAAACAACTCCGATTACCATACAGCTCCACATAACCACATTACAATCTTAAAGACCCTCTAAAGAAGGCAATACATCCCAACCAGTCAGGTCCACACAAAGCCCTTTTACTAACTAGATTTTCTGCAAAAACAACAACCTAGAGCTCGCATTGGCCGGCTAGTCTCGGGAGAGCATCTTGAGTCACGATCTGGAATCGTATTCCGCTCGGCGAACAGGTTTGGAGCCAGATTTCCTTGTAACTGTACTTACTTATATTGTGGAGTTGTTGCGGCAGGGCTAGAAACTACTGCTTTTCTTATTTCAATACCATATTGTCGAATCTGAAATCTGTACAGGCAAGCCAAACAGTAAGTTTGTGTCTCTACTATATTTTTTTTATATCTATCTAAATCAAATAACTAAATTAAATCTAAAAAAACATTAATGAATAATAAATGTATGAGATATTGTTATTTGCAATTGTGTTTCGTATCATGTTTATTATTATGAGGGATAGCATGCATACCCCTTATAAACCTTCTGACAGCCTACCCTCTACACTCTCTGGTGTAGTGGTTGGGCAGTTTGGCTTAATCTTATACACTTCAGGATATCTATCGGCTCAGGATCTACGGGCGTTATTTTTAAAGAAAAAGAAAAGAAAAAAGAATAAACTTCCCAAAATATAAAAATAGATTTCTCAAACGTCGTCATTGTCGACGTCACCTCATCATCTGCTGACGAAAAACTAAAAATTGCTTTTGAAAACTACATAGGTACACAAGCCAAAATGACTAACTGACGTAACCTACATTGCCTTGCGAAATTGCGGAATATAAAAAAAAAAGTAATTTGTGTGTAATGACGCTTTTATCACCACCAGTTATTTGGCCCAATTCCTTTATTCACTGCATCGTTAAGTTTTATTTCCCATTCGTATGCAATTGAGTATTGTTTGAATGATCAAATTAACTCACCTTCAACGATTAGTCAGTTATAATACAGAAAAAAAACATTTATTTTACAATATAGAATTTAATAACACCTAATAATCACATGATACACAAATCCTGACCTCTGGTATTCCCACAGATATTTAATCAGATCTCTATGGGTATTCCCAACAAATCTAAGGAACCACGAACTTTCTCCCATAACATACACGAGACAAATACCCAAGTTGTCAACGTTAATCTGGAATCAATGATCGTAAGATGAAGATTACACAAACTTGTACATAAATGATCTAGCTATACATTAAATTCATCTTATCGGTCAAATCTTTAGATACTTCCAGAGAAATACTGATATGAATATGAACTCCCTTCTAATAAAATCCGTAACTACCAATCTATTTAGATATGAATTCAGTGATTTATTTACGTTAATGTAGGCTATCTATCACTATAGATCAAATATTAATATCTCATTCTGCGTGATCATTGAATATATAAGTTCTTGGCATTTTTTGTGTCAATAATGAAACAAACAAAGAAATAAAAACCATTCATTTGATATAAAACATTAGGATAATTGAAAAAGATTCAGTGTGTACAGAAGTAAACTTTGACAATGGAAATTGTGACAGTTTGTCTACCTTAACGGATTTAGGCATATATATATATATATATATATATATATATATATATATATATATATATATATATATCGTGTAGGTGCGTCAGTGTCATTACTCTGAGGTGCTTCACGAATATTTTGTTTTTCATCAGTACTTGATTGGTTTCACCTACTTATTGAAAGTGCTGAGATGGACCCGATTATTAGCAAAAAGTCAATGGCAGTCGGTCACCACTGGTCACTGCTTAACTGCGGGCTGCGGAATCTACCTATTGTGTAACTTGCTTATTTCTTCATCGTGACCAACTAACCAGCTTTTATAGTTCCATATTTCATTTACGAGTTTGTTGGAATTTTTATAAACTGTGCAAAAAGTGTTCGCCTATAAGATCAGGAACGCTTGTTAGGATAATATCTTATCGATATATACTGATAAAAATGAAGTAGGTCTTGTATATAGTTAACTTGGTTTCCATTTAATTTTAACATTTACATATTATGACCTTTTTAACGGCCTGACAACCATCAAGGTCGTCGAGAGTTGATATTTCCTAACCCAGCCTTCGCGGAGGCAGGTGACCACCGACCAATGACCACCGATCACTTTCCAACGGTAGCGGCGAGATACAGGGCAAGGGCTCTTATGAAACTCTCTGGTCTGGTGAGTCCTTTCGAATACCTATTTAATGTAGGTTCCATAACCATTTTATTTTATCATATAAATATTTATGTAGTCCGTCACCGGTTGACATTTCTTTAAAATTTACAATCTAAAACAACGCAGAGCTCTTCTTTCGTAACTTATCGTTTTTTATTTCCCTGAAATCATAAAACTGATTACTGCCTATAAATTTAACAATCAGAGGAATTTAAAATAACAGCCAATGAAATCGCTTTATACTTAACGGTATAATAATCATTTCGAATGAAATGAAATCAAAGACGAGGGTTGACGGAATCGGTCAAGATTATGATACCATATCTTGCGTGACGTCCGATAAACGAAAGATAAATGTTTCGGAGTAGTGCTTAAAATTATACGAGCCTAATGACTATATCTTATTGATACATTATCATGAAGATTATTAGCATCAAAGTTTAAATCTAACAGTTATTTAGTAAAAAAAATTGAAGAATGTCTTTAAAATTGATGAATGAATGAAAATGAATTTAAATAAATAAAGTAACAATAGAACGTGGTCACTCGTGAAGGGCAATATTGACATTGCCAAAATCGTAACAAATGTGTGGGTATTTCAAAATATTTGCTGTCAGTATCCGCCGCCGGTGCCGCCCGCCGGCCGGCCGGCGCGTGAATGTTAGGTATTTTGTAAATCCTATCACCCATCGTTGCAGCGCAGGTGTCCGGATGTTTACTAAGATTCCCGGGGTTCCATATTATTGACAATACTTGACGATGTTTAAAAAACATGTTCCTAATGCTAGTGCTAAATATTTAGTCATATCAAAATCCATCATTTCATCTTCGTTTTCTACTAATTTCGGACGTTACGTATTAATATTTGCTACAAGAATATTTTACATCTTTGTGTTCATGGAAGACAATTGTAAAGATGCACCCTCTATCAATCCCAGTTTGGTTTCCAAAACTGTTTCAAAAGTACCTCTAACAATACTTTCTGACAACGCACTGTGATTCACGTAGAACAAGCTAGCTAGACAAAATTATTTTTTGCTATTTTCTGTTTCATGGGGCTTTCTTATAACTTGTTATGACTTCCTAATTAGGTCTAAGGATATGGGGCCCTAATTCGGGGATAGGTGGAAAAAAACTTTTTTGAGTTCTTTTTTTATAACGTTTTATGAGTACCTAATTTGGTTTTAAGGTAAGGAAACCAATTGGAGGAGGGTAGTTACCGGGTAGGTAGAAAAAATAAGTATTGCCAAATTATTTAAAGGTAAATATATTTTAAAAAACTTAAGTAGGTATATAGTAAACACAAATAATATGTACAAAATACACAAGAGCCAGATAAAAATATGAACATCAAAAATATAAAATTTAGCGAAGTAATAAACAAAGTACCTACACAAGATTACAAGAATATAAAGCAAGTATTTGGTAATTGGCACCTATTAGGTGTATGTACCATGTACTTACTAATTACCTATACTTAGAACTAATACAATTAACTTAGACACTTAAGTAAACAAAAATGAAACAGAAAGTACTTACCTACTGTAAATCCCCAAATGTAATGACTACCGATTATACCTAATGTTACCTTGAAGGACATACAGGTAGCTAATACCTGGAATTTTTAATTCTAGGTATTAGCTACCTGGTACATACACCTAATAGGTGTATGTACCATGTACCTACTAATTACCGATAACGCTATCTATACTTAGAACTAATACAATTAACTTAGACACTTAAGTAAACAAAAATGAAACAGAAAGTACTTACCTACTGTAAATCCCCAAATGTAATGACTACCGGTTATACCTAATGTTACCTTGAAGGACAAAGAGGTAGCTAATACCTAGAATTTTTAATTCTCGCTATCGCTAATTTCTTCTTCCGATGAATCGTCCACGGTATAGTCCTGCAAGCTAACATCAGGACTGGTAATTGTAACATTTGGACAAATATTCACAGTAGGGGCTATGATTAAATCTAAAACTTCGGAAGGGAGCTGACCAGTTTTTTTTAGGAACCTCTCTATGGCTGTTTACTACGGGATCAGATGTGATCAATAACATATGCAATAAATCTGTATTCGTAGCAATACGTGACTGCTTTCGAGTATTATGCTCTCGGAATCGTCTGCAATCTTTATTGCGAGCTTCCTGAGCTTCCTCAGAAAGCTGCCCGATTGGCAGCAGAGCCGACTTTATAATATCCGTACTGTGCACAAGAATTTTGTGCACAGTAGCAGGCATGTAATACCACGGATACAGACTTATGTACATATGTCTTGTTTCCTGTGCCAACAATTCAAATTTATCGGTATTTATGTCATATCCGGAAGCCAAGGTACGAAGTATGGTATCAAAATTTTTAATAAGTTTCACATCTATTCCCGTAATATCAGCACTCAGCTCAGGGTTCCCAAAAAACCTGCGGGCAGTATTTCCATCATTTGTATTACCAAACCCTGGCTTTGGTTTATCCACAATCAAGCCCATTTCGGATTTGAAACGGTTCTGAATGTTGGTGGAACGTTGCTTCATATGAGCTATTTGCCATTTTTTGACTTCGAGACGATAGCTAATATGAAGCAAGCACTCAAAACAACGAATCCATGCATGCAGTGTAGATATACCAAAACCAAGGTTGTCCCTATTAACTACATACTCCCTAGACTCATCATTCATCAATTTAGGGGTAGCTCCACATATATAACATTTTTGCGATGATGTAGTCTCGGTCACTGCATTGCACACTTTACCGTCAATCATGGTAAAAAGCAGTTTGTGCTTGACAGATACCTCTTTATCATCAATGTGACATATTGTCGGCACCAATTGGTTTATTTCCTCCAACACTTTATTTGTTTCAGCAACGGTAAACTCAGTGGTTTCCTTGGAGAAAATAAATTTAATCGGGCGACAATACATGGTAGATGAAGACCGAGGATTTTGCCAAGCGATATTACCACTTTCGTCTTGCAATTGAAGCGGTACAAATGAAAATACAAACAAATATTCGTCAGTAGCTTCAGCACTGGCAAACTTTTGTTTGTAAGTGCTGTGACCGGAACTGCCATCACAACCCCATTTACTAACAAGACTAAATGATGACCCAAGAGATGACGATTTGAAAACTTCTTGCTGCGCATGAACTAAACGTTCAACAGTTTTATTTAAAACAGCTTGAAGTTTAATATCTGCGCGCGTCTCGTCAACAAAAATGAAATCTTCGAGAGGAAAACAATCTCTTTTAGCTTGCCTAATGCTATGAATTGATGGAAATACCATATGCCCTACCTTCATGCTCCACTTCCGAGTCAGCTTGTAGGAGTGGCTTGTACACTTCGAGTCCACATAATAAGCCAAAGCTTCCTCCTTCGTTAGGCATCTCTGACTGCTTTCACCAGCACTGGCACTATTTCTCATTTTTTTGTACTTCTCGGGACTTTCGCTAGCGTCTCTGATGACAGCAGCCAGGTTTCGGTGGCCAGATAACCGTGCTGAGACTTCCGCTGCAAGCAGTAATTGATTCGTGTCGCGTGTATAGAGCAGATCTTCAACTCTCCTCTTTTTTGTTTTGTCGCTCGAATCGTCAAACTTTTTGCTTGGACGCCCAGGGGTGGTTGAAGATGCTGCGGATGTAGATGGCGTATGCACGTGACTAAGGGACGATACATTAAACACGAAGTTTTTTGACGTCCACTCTGCGTTTTTGATAAGGAAGACATCGCGGCACTTTTTGGATTTATACCAAATTGCATCTAAGTTTGAAGAAAATGCACTGATTGCCTGCTTCAGAGTTCTTAACGATTCATCAGTAATGCCGGAGAAGTCATATCGTGATGACAAAAAGGCAAACAATCCGGTATTTCGGTTTTCTTTTCCGTGTTTAACCCATTCTTCAAAAAGTTCCAATCTTGAGATTGAGTAAACGTGTTCTGTAAAAAAAAAAAAAATATTTCCACAAAAGTCCACAGCCTAGATTTATCATATTTTGAAAGAAGGAGGATTCAGTCACCATATGTATCGATTTTAAGTCTGTTGCATACCATTACATGTCTTTCCGGGACCAAGAAACGTAAATAATGGTCAAGTTTTCGGCAAGTTGAACTTTGGGTAAATAAAAAAAAATAACTGGGGGCATCTAATTCTTTTTCATAACAAAATAAAATAAGACTTACCGTTAACTTCCAGATCCATCACTAAGATACACAAAAACTACGAATGAAACACTGTTTTAAGTAATCGCGCAAAAAGCAAAATTGCAAATGATTACTGGTTCACTTACCCCTTTCCTTATATACTTACCTGATACTCTTATCAAGGGTGACCCATTGTTCGAAATATTCTTGGAAACGAAGTTCGTGGGTGTTGTTTACCATATTATTAAATAATTTCCGGGAAACTTGGGAACGACTTTTGTCTCGCTAGCTTGTTCTAGGTGAATCACAGTGCAACGGTATAACAATATACGTCATGATGCCACAGTGCTAACTTCAATACCTACGTAAATAGTTATCATATCCATATAGCATAGTATGTAGGAACTAGTAGACAACCAGCTCGTTAAGGTTCATATTGTTCTACGGACGTGATTTGTGGCCGCATACGCATGCGCAGGCGCATCCGTTTGATACCGCATTTTTAGACATGAGTGTGTAAATACAATTATTTATTCCAAGCAACTTGTAATTGTAATTTAAATTTACTAACGTATTTATTTGTGAATAATGAATAGAAAGTCACCTATTATTTCTTTCTTTTATTACTCTGTTATTTTCCTCACATAATATATCTACATATATTTTTGTTTTCAAATGGATGAATCATAATGATACATTACAAACTTCATAATACCACAGTCTAGTAAATCATATTACTTATGATCACCTATTCCAAAGCCAAGTGGTAGTTCTGGGTGGCATTGGCATACGAATACGACCAGCTCGTCTTGTTACTTAATTTCATAAACAAGTAAAGGGGGTATCCCCTGTTCCCGCGGTTACCGGCGTGAGTAACGTTGGTCTCGATGCGCACATCAAGACAATTGCTCCCTTCCTGAGCGGGCGGGGCGCCTGTTTCAGATGGAATTGTAACCAAGTGCATTCGTCTTTTGTTTTTGTTCGTGTTGACGATGTCTAAGTATTTTCAAGGCTAATAGTAATCTACGAGCTACGGTCTTCATCATTTCGTGATGGCGATAGGTCAAAATGGTCTTTAATAGGATGTCGTGCTATAAAGTCGCTCAGCAGTAGATTTAAATTCGCTCAGCGAGCTATGAAAAGGATGCTTGGAGTCTCTCTGAAAGATCATATCCTGCGAGGTTATCCGACAGAGAACCAAAGTCATTAACATAGCTCACAGAATTAGTCAGCTGAAGCGGCAGTGGGCCGGGCATACTCGTATTAGCCGCAGAACAGATAACCGCTGGAGTAAACGTGTTCTAGAGTCGAGACCGCGAATTGGCAAACGTAGTGAGGGACGCCTTAAGCTAGGTGTAGCGATGATCTTTGCAAGGTCGGCAGCAGCTGGATGAGAGTAGGTAGTCGGGGATCGTGCTCAGCGGCGTGCAATTGGAGAGGCCTATGTCCAGCAATGGACTGCAATAGGCTGATGATGAAGGTGCTCTAAAGCGCAAAAGGTCATTACCAGGTAAAACCTGCGGTGCATAGTACTTTGTCCGGTGTTTGCACCACTGGTCTAGTTGGCATAATATTAGCATGCATGATAGTCGCTATCAATATGTACCCACCCGACTGCATTGCTACTGGTAGTTTAGCAGATGAGTCCAGGGAGTTATCATATTATGTGCAATTTAGCCGTCTAGCTGGCGTTCTTTTATCTATTGAGTTCTAGAACAAGAAGACAACTAGGACAAAAAGAACGTTTAAATTGTTTCTTTTGTTCTATGGAGTCTCGTTAGGAAATTAACATAACAATTTTAAGACTGTTTTTCTGAAAAAGGTTATTATTTCATCGTGCGGCCGCGGCGCGTCGGTGAAGTCATTGTTACTTTTTGAAAAATATACGTCCTTGGTAGCTTGATGCTGATAGGTGTGTAATTATAAGTATATTTAGTTTCTGTTTCACGCATTTGATGATAAGCTTACGACTTATTTAGTTAAAGGTAAAATGTTTGTAGCCCATTTTCAAAGTGAAGGTGTTAATAAATTCGAACGGATCGACATAGTTTTGTTTGATAGTACTATTAGCATGTTTCCAAAACGGTACAACCGTCTCTAAGCAAAACTAATGATATATATTCATAAAATAATATTTAGAACTGCACAAGTTTTGAGTTGGGTGGGACTATGTGGCCGTAGAAAACCATAATAACTGTAGTTATAGGTACGTTTGTATTGTGGTAGATTCAAAAATGTTATTTAATGGCTCAAAGATAAGGCTAAGTATAATCCATTTTAGTAAAGTACCTAACGTACTCACGTGTCGTCCGGTTCGTGCGCACGACCGTTTTTTTATGGAACTGAGTGTTGAGACGAGCAAGTCGTGCCTGATGGCAAGCGCCACGCCTGTCCATAACAATTGCAGTGCGACCCAGAACTTTATTAACATAAAAAGCACTACATAGACATAGCACTGCATTGCGTACAACACCCCGAGGCATCAAATATGCCCAGTAATTTCGCTGGCTACAATGCCCTTCAAACCGGAACACATAGTAATGCATGCAGAATACTGCTTGGCCATACTGCTCATCCTTCACATTCACACTGCGCGTCAGCCCGGATGTCATTTGCATCGCATTTGGCTACTTTTACCTACTGATGAAAATTCAAAGAAGTAGGCAAAAGGTATAAGAATTCAATGTGCTAATTTCTGTGACTTTGTAATATGAGATCATTGCAAATTAGTCAAATGGAAAAAAACCAGTACACAAAATGTTCTCCAGATGACAACACTTAACCAACTACTAGCTGCGTCCTGCGATTTTACCCGCAGCGTTCCGGGATAAAAAAGGCTTTTTCTAACATGTAACATTTTATCAAAATCCGCTCTGTAGATGTTCCATGATTGAATAGCAAACATCACATAAAACATGAATAACATGATGTACTTATTGTAGGTAGAGCAGGTAGGCAACTATTTCAGTTGCAGGCTGGGTTACTTCCAGTTATAAAAATGTGCCATTATGATCTTCGCTAGTCGTTAGATAACTGTCGTAACTTTCAATTGTATTTTATCTGACCTATACCTAGACCTAAAACCTAGAGTCCTCATCCTTCTGATTTTCAAAGTTGCCAGAGTGCCACAAACTTACTATTTGATTTACAATTATTTAACTTTTTGTTCCGTTTATTACTACTCTCCTCCATGGTTTTGCGTTTTAATTTTGTGCCAACCAGTCAGTACAATGATCATGAATATCATGAAATGAAAGATGAAGTTTAGTAACGGCGCGGCGCGGCGCCACCAATGATATTGTTGATCTTTAAAAGCCTATTCGCCGTGTTAATATACTTTTTTACAGAACTATATTTCTCTCTTTTGTTTAATTACAGTTTTTATAGAGCAACTAACGGTTCTACTATTATTGAATCCACTGGACTCATACTCCTAGACGCTACCATTAATCAAACTCTACAAAAAGCGAGGTGTGCGCGCGCGCAAGTGCTTGGTTTCAAGGTGAACCGCATGTGAGCCGGACAGCGGCATGCGGCAATGTTTGTGGAAATGCAACCTAGATGACTTGAACCAACTTTATTTTCGATTAAAATAACTTTATGAAATCATAATTAGCAGTCTTCATTTTAAGTTGAAAGACATTTATTTACATCATTCTGTGATAATTTGTTTATAATAAAGGCTTATTGAGACGATGCAACTCTATGTAACCGTATTAAGTAACACTATAACAATGGTTTAGGTATATGAATGCCAGCATGCAAACGTCGTTTAGACATTGCAAGATTAGCAAGTCAATGACTTGCATACCATTATTATATCTGACCGCCAAGAAACTTGCATAGTCTAAAAATTAGCCTTTATTTATTTCGTGGCGGCAAGACAACGTTCAGCACTAGAAATAACTTGATATACAGTCATTCATAATATTGAACGTTTCAGGTAAAGCCGTGAGTTTTCTATAAACAGAGGCTAAGTTGTTTTTCAAACAGTCGCATTTGACAGTGAAAGAAGTCCGTACACTGATACAACCAGGTAGCCTAATTGGTGGAGCGGCTAGAGCGGTGACATTAACAAATTTTGTTTGCCACACTTTTAGATCAAAAACTTAGCTTATAAAGTAATATGGTTTAAAAACGCTTAGGATTTGAGATATTTCGAGACGGCGGATGGAAATTTGTTAAATTTGGTGAATTCTGTTAATTTTTCAATATATTAAACCAAAACAGCATTCAATACAAATAGTCCATCCAAAGGTTTCCTGGAAGATATCGCTTTTAGCGATAAGGTCGCCCATTTTAGCACGTTCTTTAATTGTTTATATGTACATAATGTCTTAAATTTAATGTTTGCAATAAAGCGTTCATCTATCTGTCTATCTAATAATGCATTAAACAGTGAAGATACAATTACAAAAGAAAAAACTGTTGTCGCCGAAATTTTTTTAATTATGTAGCAGAGTTAGTTTGACTAACTTTTTATTAATTGACTGACTGTGTTCATCTGAGTAGTAAACAAACAATGAATAAGTACAGTAATTACTGACTATTTACCTCAACCACACTCAACAATCGTTACGTATGTACAAGCTAGCCCTCGGTTATTAGAGCATAAATAAGTAATCGTCGATTACAGACAGTATTTACTGCTCCGTTACGGTTGAAGCTTCTGCATGATGTGATAATGTGTGTTTGTGCGGGTGTGTGTGTTTGTGCGGGTGTGTGTGTTACTCTATTAATTGGTTTGCTATCTCAAAATACTGAAACTACAAAGACTACGTTGCCTTTGTTTGATACATGAAAAAATAATTCCCGAGATGAAATCTTCATGATGAGCCTGAAATGTAAAGAGCCAATTTTACTCTGCCATTATAAAATAAAATCAAATCAATTGTTTATTTGAAAGAAAACTACATACAATAAAAATCTTAAAACTAATTACAACAGTCAAGTATTCAGCCTGCAAGCAAGCGTGCAAATATCATGTCTCTAAATTAATAAAATATGCATTTCTAAAATAATAATAATTGTATTTAATTTAATTACATAATCGGTTAAAATATTACGTCATGCTTTAAAAACAAGTGTTGAATAAAAACAAATATACATAGGTAAATATATTATTATTTTATCCCTAAACTACTCTCGTTTGTTTTGAACAAATCATAATATTCTAATCCCAAAGTTGTGGAACAAAAGCAATCAAGCATTGATATACAGCTGAGCGGCCGCCAAGTGTGAACAATCTTTGTTTTTATTCGGCGAAGGCCGTCCAACATTACCTATTCCTATGTATGCCGGAAAAATAAAACATAATGCAAGAACTAATAAAGAATAAAATCTGAAAATCTGGATTAACTGTCAACCTTTGGCAAAACCAAAAAACTTTGGCATTTTATTACTATAGATAGGTAGCTATTAATTATAAATATACCTACTGAAGAATCATATTTATTTTATTACTCTCAATGCCAAAACAGGACTCAACTGCATGGTGAAGAAAGAAGAACCTAACACCCTTTTTTAACCGACTCAAAAAAGGAGAATTTTCTCTGTTCGATTGTATTTTTTTTATGTTTGTTACCTTAGAACTCCGTCATTTATAAACCGATTTGAAAAATTATTTGCGTTTGCGTTGGGTTCAGTATAGCTACGAAGTGGTCCCATATAAATTTCATCGATATTTGACACTGGACTTCGAAGATACATTGAAGTCGGTTTTTGTTTTTTCTAAAAATTAATTATACAGTGGTCATTTTGTTTATAATGTTTGCTTTTCTTTACTTTAGAATTGACTGCTACGAGTATATATTCTTATTATTGTAGGTATTGTTATTGTCAATGAGTTACAATTTAACTCATATTTACCTTATGCAGAGGAAGCCCCTGTTGCATTGAGTCAGGATTTCTTCTGCCGCCGCTCGCTGGCAGCACTGAGTTAAGTAAATTTATGTAATCCGCAACACCATTGAATATTTACGTACGTGGCGAAACAATCGCTTTCTCCCGGGATGTTACGCCACTACACCTACCACAAGTACCTATTTTGGGTCTATCTAGGCAGTAGGTATTTACCTAAATTAGCAGCATTGTAAAGTGCAGCTGGCTGGGTGTGTTGCAACGCTGCAGCCCGCGCGGCTGCGCGATTGCTCTGACGATCGCGAGTGAAAGTACGATCTTGCACAAGCCAGCAATGAGCATTGATTGCCCAGGTATCTGTGCTTTAATGAATTTTCCTTCTATTTTCCAATATAAGTTTTCCCGTTCACTCTTGGAGTATTATTTAAAATTGATGTTTGTAGGATTTAAATTTTTTTTCCTCCTTTCTCTAAACGAAAGTTATTTTGAATTTAAAATTTACAATCAATGCTCCATAGCCGATCGCATCATCGTATAACATCAGCCCATCATCAAACAATTAGAAGGGCCACGACAAAGCTTCAGTTCCGTACTATTCTAATAATAAACTAAATAAATTACTTAACTATCTACAATAGAATAGATCACTATACATAATGTTCTAATCAAAGAGTATTCTTATAGATATATAATAAAAAATGCTTCTACAACTTAAAAATAATATATTTACAGATAGTTATGCGCAATTGTACAGAAAACATCAAAACAACAGTTACCTACGTCGTACTCCACTTCATTATATCTCACACACCTGTATTTGATTACTACAATTATAATAGTACAAAAGAGGCGTGAATCATTGTGTACAGTTTACGTGACCGCTGCGCGTCGCCTATTTCTCCTTGTGTATGAAATGGACAATAACAGGACAGCGTCAATACGACGCACGTGGCACCACAACGGCAGCATTGACTAAACACATCATTAGGGTAACATGTCTGGAACTTCGAGTAGACGGCTGGATACTTTATCTGAGGTCTGGAATAATAAAAAGAAGTTTTAGAAATCAGTTGTTTACATGTATGAAAAATTAAAAAAATACATAATTTTTCTTACCCTGGATATTTTATCTGAGACTAACTGTCCGAGATAAATAAAATATTCCTGTACAGCATAACCTTTAGAACGATTGTAAAATCGTCGAATAAAGTTAATTACCATAAAAAAACTTTAATTACTTCCAGATTGGACAATGGACGCTCGCCACGACCACCACGACCACCACGACCATGACCACGACCACGACAGTCCTTGCGGTGGTCACAGCCACGCCATGGTGGTAAGTTACCTTCTACTATTTTTTTTCTAACTTCATACGTCTGTCTCTCAGATGCGATGCAGATTAATTTGAGAAAAATATGATTGTCAAAAATATTTTTTCCCATAGAAAACAATAAGTAGATGCTCTCGCTCATGTCTCCTAAATATCTAACTAACACGCAAACACTTTGGTATTTGAGAAACAAATACGAACTTACCAATGATAATGAATGCCACATACCGTGGACTTCAGAACAAAGAACACGCCATTTGAATTTATTTATTACCTATAATTAATTTTTAGAAAAAAACAAAAACTGACTTCAAGGTTATACCTATATTTTTTTTATTTGTTGATTTTTTCAAAAAGTGATGAATCAATTTCGATAAAATTTACATGGGACCACCTCTGAAGCCTACCAAACAAAAAAATAATCATCAAAATCAATTCATATTTATGGCGTAGTAATCGCGTAACAAACATCTAAAAAAATAAGCATACAGTCGAATTGACAACCTTCCCCTTTTTGAAGTCGGTTAAAAATAACATTGAATACGATTAGAAATAATGACCTATGACAGGTTCTCTCCGTAACATTTGGCGTTATTACAAAACGAGTGTTATAGCAAGACAGTAAACATTGCTGTTGTACGTACCTACCGCGTTATCGGCGACAACCGCGACTCCACCGGTTGTGGTAGAGTCGCGGGGACAGCGATAACAGTAGAGTTCCCATCGATTACAATACAATGTTAAGTCAGGTCAAAAGAACGAATTATTACTAGTCGATACCCGCGACTTCGCCCGCGTGCATTTAGTTTTAGTTATTTCAGAACAATCAAAATACAATAATTCACCACCCATAATTTACTATCAAAAATATAATTATTTACAAATATATCCAGTAATATAGATATAGATTATAAATAAGTCTTCAATTATGTTTTTTTGTGTAAGTAACAGGTTTCTCCAAATAGTATGATTGTCATTTGATAATAGTCCAAAACTCCATTATCAGAATCTAACACGGTATGACGTTCAATTAATTTAAAAACAAAACAAAGCGCGAAAAACAAAAGAATAGTAAAGAAAACAAAAGTGATTACACAAATAGATAAAAAATAATGAAATTTGCCAATCGACGCCAAGGTTGTTCGATTTTATTGTAGTACTAGTACCTACTCACATACTAGGTACACATGCTTTCTTTTATAACCCCCTTTGTCTTTCCATGCCAAGGATCTTCATATAATTTAAGCTATAAAAAAGTTATTTACCTTGAAAACTGAACTTAGCTTTTGTCTGAGTACAGAATAGTCAGTTTACAGTTTACATATTGGTTTGAAACCCGCTTTCGCTTTTAAGTTGATTAGAAATGCACTTATTTGAATGCTAATTATGTATTTTTACGAGTATTTAAACCACTCACTAACGCTGCATAGGCAGGTATGTATAATATATGTTTATAGATACATATAATATATAGGTATATATTATATTCGCATTGAAGAATATTCAAATCCTACAATTCCTCTTTGAACTCAAATGGTGGTAGCTCATCAATAAATTAAAATAGCTTTTTCAGTTCCTCATTCTTCCCTACCAATTAAGTGTGATGAGATAATTGGGTGACTGGATTACATCGAAGAAGTAATTAAGGGTGGCCCTAAATAAATTATTATTATTACTAAGTTGAGTGCGACAGCGAGGGCAGTGTCTCAGCGGGAACCCCTGCAACTTTCGACCTGACCGCGCGACCGTGATCCACTGGAGTTCGAATCCCGCTAGGCCAATAACTCTTCTGAAGTTATAACATGTGCGCATTTAACACTCACTCTCATAAAGGAAAATATCGTGAGGAAATCGGCATGTCCAAAATTCACAAAATTCCAACCAACTCGCACTGGGCCAGTATAGTGGATCATGGCTCATATCTCTCTGAGGCATAAGCACGCCTCCCAATAATGACAATGTAATGGGCTGATGATGATGATGATGATTACTAAATTTTATTAGTATTAATGTAGTCCCGTACCTCCCCAATACCATACTTCACCATTCTACTCCACAAGGTCGCAGCAGAACGTTACTGGAGCCTGTCTTTGGTGTTGCAGACTTTCATAGGCGACGACGGCGACCGCTTTCCACATGGCGGCTGCCGCATTTTTTACACTTTTTTACAAAAAACCATAGATAAGTTATAGGTATAAAATTAAAATCTGGGGACCCCGTATGTATAACACGGATGTCAAGCTTCTAATAATTATTAAGACATTCTTACCAACGTTTAGGTATAGTCATCGCAGATGGCGATATTTCCCATCGAATGTTCGAGAATGCATATATTCAGACTGGTAATTCCAAGAAAAATTGGTACCTACGGAAGGAGTTTACAGAATTCGTAGAGGCGAGAGCGTGTTAAATTGTTACTATTAACAAAAAATCTGCCGAATCCGAAACATCTGAGAATTCTGCCACTATACCTAATAGTTGATAAGTATTATTTAAATGCGAGGATTTGATTTCACCAACTCTTCACCACTGTTTTCCTAATTTTGCTTAGTTTGTGAGGTGGTTTTAAGACTTTCAAGGAAGGCCAACAGTCAGTACAGAAATATGTGCTAGGTGGTAGGTATAATCTGTTCTCCTAAGTTAAATACAATCCTAAGTTATAATACAAGCGCACAATCATATTGGTACGGGGACAAATTATACGATTTAGGTATCGTTTAGTGTCTACTCCATCGGAAAATCTGAACAGCGTAACCACCTTTCTTATTAGGTATTATCTAAATTTTTTTATACTCACCTGAACCTTACAGTTCTAGAAACCGTTGTATCGACGTAAAAATTAATTATTGACTAATTGTGCAACAAAATTGCCAAAAGCAAGGTCGTGTATAGTTTAGTAGGTTACTCAAATTAATACTGTCTGGGTCTCTGACACACTTCACGTTTTAAGTGGGTATTCACTCGTACTCGTATTTTGATAAATTTAACACCTTCTTGAGTAGAAACTAACCAGCTTGTACCACCCTCGTCATCATCAGCTGATTTCGTTCCTACTACTGCTGGGACCCTCCACGGACCCTCTTTCAATAACTTTGTGTGGATCCGCGAGTCCAGTGATTTTGTGACTCATGGACTTAACGGTTTTCTAACGAAGTTTTCCTTCACCGTTGTTAGAACGAGTGTTTAATCTGCATAGTACTTAAGTATTTGATGCGGGGTCGAATATGATACGGGGGAACTCCGGTGCATCATTGTCGGATCGAAGCACGAGTTGTCGCTAAGCATATCACTGTCGTCCACTCATTAAAAACCTTCGATATATTCCCAACATGGTTTTTGTACTACCTAATCTACTACTACACTTAAAAAAAAAGATTATTTCTTGTAAACTTGCACATTTATTGTTATAAGCTGCTTAGATCAGACTAACGTCACGTAAATAAAACCAGTTATCTCAGAAGTTCTCTCCCCCTCATTTCAGTTCCATGCCGGCGTGTGCCAAGAGATCCTGTTTAACGGCTGGGTGACCACCACCGCTCTCGAGCTGTTCGGCTCAGCAGTCGCCATCTTCCTCGCCGGGGTCCTGTATGAGGGACTCAAGTACTACAGAGAAGCCCTACACGCGAGAGCTACGACGGCTACGGGAGACTCCAGAGTCAACATCACGAAGAGCGAGTGCGGGACCAATGGCGCTTGCGGAGGACCTACCGTTGTTAAGTGAGTTTTCACTCTTGACTGTATTATTTTGTAAGTAGTATTAGTAGAGCTAGCTGTAGTTACCACAGCAGTGTCAGCGATGCTGCCATTTGTTCGTCATTTTGCTGGAGACACCGCCTTAGATCAATATACTAGTATTAAATGGCATCAGAATGGCATCAGTGTCGCCTATGACTGGGCCTGACTGAGCACTTGAGTGACCAGTGCCGCGCAGGAAAGCAATTAGCAATTCAAAATTCGGAATGCCACTCCATGTAATATATTTATTATATTTTAGGTATTTTATTTGGGGGACTTACAGCTATCAATTATAAAACATGAGTACAAGTAGCTAACAAAGAGCCAATTACAAGTCTCCACAGATAGTAATAAACTAAGTTAAAAAATAAAAAGTACAAAATAGTGTCTTAATAGTCAATTTCAGAGTAATTAACATGCATAGCCACTACGACTCGTAGGCGGTGGTAGATTTTTTGAACGTTATTGCATTTGCTGGCGCTATACTACTAGTAAATAGATCTATACTGGAGATTTCAGACTTCGTGATGCCGTTAAAAGCTATAGATGATCGAAGAATATAAGAATTTTGACGGTAAATAGTTCGTGCAAGTGGAACATGGAGCAGGTTTCGAACACGACAATGCCTTGGAGGTACATTTAAGGACAATTTGGAAACTAATTCTGGACAGTCACCTTTAGATTGTGCTATTTTCATCAAGTAACGTAGATCAGAGATATTGCGACGGGTTTCGAGAGGTAGGTAGTAGATGGAAACGTGAGCAACGTTTTTCGTATATGTATGCTCCGGTGCGCGACGCTTACTATAAGCAAAAGACCTGCTGGTCTTGTAACTAAATTATGAATTCTCATTCTTAGCAATACTTAGATGACGAGGAGTTCCTACACGTGCGAGTCACGTTACTCAGGCAATCAGGCAGCCTTAACTAACTTTATCATCAATCAGAGTTTTTATGGCCGTCAATATTTATGGCTTCGACTCGAATGAATTTATGCGTACCTGACTGAATGATTGTAGGTAGAAAATCACTTAAAATAAGAACGACTCGTGTACATATTTGAATTTTAAAAATACCTACATCCGAGACTAGTTTTTCAAATCTTCGTCCAGTAGACTGCAGGTATGTATGTAGGATTCTTCATCAGATTCAGAACCTAGGTACTCGTATACATATACCTAAATATGTTGAATCAGAAACTTTAAAAGATACGTTAGTCCACGTTTAGATAGGAATAGGAAAGATGAAATTCTAGGTAACATACACTCAATAACATTATTTTGTTTCCTTTTCACCCGATGCTAATTAGGCAACTGTTTTCCGGTGGCGTATAGGTACAGTCAGTAGATTATAGGCAAGCGGTGCCTATGGGGTCCTAGCCCTGTCCCAAGCCGTATTATGTACCTACACACAAAAAGTATTTTTGTTATGCAACTGAGCAATGAGACGAAGCGCACATGAAGGTAAGCGCCACGCTTACTCGTAACAATTGCAGTGCCCGCCAGAACTTTTAATATCCTGAAAATTACGGCGTGGCACGCTTATCACCCGGAGCGGAGACATCAGATTTGTCTAAGTGATAAGCCACAAATAACCTATATGCCCAGTAATTTCGCTGGATCCATGCCCTTTAAATCCTACCACCTAGGATCTACCTCTTATAACTATCTCCTTAAACATGACCTAACCTACAACCCTTCTCACTTCCAGATACTCCATGCTGTCATCAGGGCACATCATACAGACGTGTTTCCACGTGGTGCAGTCCACGGCTTCCTACGTCCTGATGCTGGTGTTCATGACGTACAACGTGTGGCTATGCCTGGCACTGGTGGGCGGGCTAGCCACGGGGTACTTCTTCTTCGGCTGGAAGAAAAACACGGTCGTGGACCTTACGGAGCACTGTCAGTGAACTTACACTCACGACAGAGGCACTAGGTTGCCTTAGCCTGTGAAGGTTCCCCATTTTTTATCTGTAATTATTAAGCTGCCTGATGTATTATTGCGTGTAATGTAACGTTACGAAGCGAGCATTACACAGTCAGTATGGTGCGCCGAGCCGCTCGCTGCTCGCTTTTTCTCCGGATTTTAGCAAGCCAGGGGGCCTACTCTGAGTTGCTTTCGTTTGTTCGTTCGTTCGGACTAAAAGAGACAGTCTTATGCCTGTTGTATAGTGCTGTCCCTTTCGTCCAACGGCAGAAAGTTCGTAATTACGAATCAGAGTAAGGCCCCTGGCGCCGAGTCATAGCGTCATAAGCTCGCTCCGAAGTTACATTACGATATCACGTCGGTCAGCCTCGCTACACTTGATTCAACGACTGCCAAATTCAGTGCCTTAACAGTAAGGTTGATATTTTCAAATTCGTATTGAATTGGAAAGATATTCATTAACATAGGAACACTAAAATCAATTACGAATTATCACAGGTAGTTGGAGCAATTAATGCAATGTAATTCGGCAATTATTAATTTAAGTACATATACAAATATTATACCTAAGTGTAAAAAAGTCTAAACCTACTCCCAAATGCATTCTCTGTTTTTTTCTTGTAAAGTGAAATACGTGCCTTGTTAAATTAGGTACCTACGTACGTATATAACATTTTTGTTTTTTAACATCTTGCCAATAAATTTTATTTATAACTTTTACAGACATATTTGGTACCTGCTATAAGTACCTCCTCCTATAAAATTAAGTATATCTATTATTTTAATAAGTTGTAGAGACATTGTTTGAATTGAACATTCCTTTTACGTTAAGTCTTTAAACTTACGTTACGTTGAAACGTAGAGCACTAGCGATTAAAAGACATACCATATTGTAGATTTTCCTGAGTTGTTCTTGTTACTTTATAAAGAATGTGCTCCCGCTAGCAGACATTATGTGTACCTATCTAACGTGCCTATTGACTATACATTACATATGTATATCTGATACATACGCTCAAGTAACATTCGTCTTATGACAATTCCTGACTGTGATTTTTATTAATAATACTTGCGAAGTATTCTAAATTTGTATTTTTAAAAATATGTAAACGTAATTTATATAATTTGTGTTATTTTCTTACATTCAATAATTTTATTAAATTTATTTTTGCCGTCTTCTCATGGACAACTAATATAATTAAGCATATTATCTTCAAACAGTAGAAAATAATTAAAATTAGTGTGATATTATAAGAATTGTCCTTGTTGTACGTGATCCTTACTCCGTGCTCATGATATTATAGCATTTTATTATAAAATTTATATAATTATTTTGTCTTGTTATTTGAACTCAATCTCTCACGTAGATTTAATTTTTTTTTAATTTAAGTCACGCGCTTAATGGCAACTGTGCAACACTACCCACAGGCTTAGATTTTATTATTGAGACGCCTCGCGCACATTTGCACTGCGCTCCTTACTTTGAGGTATTTCAAGCTTTCAAGGCTCAAATTCCCAGCATCTGTGATCATCGCAGGTGATACTATATTATTGGCATAAACGAAAATAGTTATTCCAATAAAATTATAACGTGAGTGTAGCGGTTTATCCACATCCACACTAATATTATCCAAAGTCATATTATAATTGTTTGTATGTTAGTTTCCTTTTACACGACTAAAACTGCTGTAGCGATCTTGATGAAATTCGGCACAGACATAGCTTGCAGAGCGGATAATAACATAGGATAAGTTTCATCCCATACGTGGTTCCCAAACGTGGTAACCAAATTCCACGCGCAAGGTGTCGCGGCCGGCATATACCACAATACAATACAATCATACTGATAATACATTACTGAACACCAAAACAGTTACAGATACAAATAATAGTGGTAGAACAATGGGCGGCCTTGTCGCTATGTGCAATTTCTTACAGGCAACCTTTGGAAAGACAGGAATAAAATGGTAAAAAATTGCGTTGGTGTACGAAGTAATTAATATAAAAGATATAATGTAGTAAATACAAAACTTAAAAATATAATAGTATGGACATATATATATACCTTGTACCTCATATATTTAAAAAGACATGTTTTTTATTAACGTTGTGTAGGTAGTTACTTTTGCCGGCGGCGGCGGCGGCGGCGGCGGGCAGGTTGACGAGGACATGTGCCATCTGTTTGCACAAATGTTGAATAAGGACGTTCCTCGACCTACACAGATGTAGAGATAGGAAACACTTTATTGCACTTAAAAAAGGCATCATAGTTGGTAATACATAATCTAGGTACATTAGCTTTGCTAGTAACGTTCTACAATAGCGTAAATGTAGGTAACTGATGTTCATTATTTATACTAATTGAAAATTAAAAAAAATAAGATGTCATTGTATACAAATTTTATAGGCATTTCTTTGTTATTTATATACCTAATTATGGTAAAGTAATTTTTGAATATGAATCCGCATTAATATATAATATTCTTACATATCGTATCTTGATTTTTTTACCACATGCATGAGGTAATAACCCGATAAAAAAGCACGTGTTTTTGTAAGCTTCAATATTATCTAGGTACTACCTACTTAAATATAGTTTAAGTTTAATATAAATGTCAATGTTTGGTAAGTATTTGAGTCCTTGGTTTTCCACCTCAGAGGCCGAATATAATAACTACGCACTGTGCTAAATGGTCACCTATATACAACACAACATATTTTTTGTAAACGACATGCACTGCTACTCATCGAGGATGAGCACCAAGGAACATATACTCTATGAGCACCTATAAACAATTATAGCCATAGCAATAGATTATAAAACTTGAATAGGTACCTACTTTGTTTATAAGTCACTGCCACAAAACAGATAGGTGCTTTCTTCAAAATATTACCTAGATATTTTACTATGACCGTAATTTATATTGGATGTTGAGATAAAACTCTGGACAATTTGTGTAAGTTTAGGAACTCGACCTTTGGACCATGATATGTTTAAACATTGAATTAACTCGTTTGGCTTTACATGTTCTTGCTATCGTTTGATTTTCAGGCGTTTCTTTTAAAACCAATTTATTACCTGCTTAGGTACATATCAAATTAAATTATAATATTATTTCAAAAGCTGGGCAGACAAAATGGTAAGTCCTAAAATTCTAGAGCAACAGAGAAACCTTGAAAAGCTCTACATTTGATTCGTTCAAAAACCGTATATTTGTGTGCAAAGTATAACATATTATAAATTGGCAAAAAAAAAAACATCAAATTGCTTCAAAGATTATATAATGTTATAAAAGTATTTTAATATTTACATTTCAATGTATATAAATTACAATAACTTTGTCGCAGCCCAATCAAAAACAAACATCCTGCGTGTTAAAGTCAAACACATCGACCTCGACATTTTTCGAACGGAACCAATGGCTGTCACCAAGTAAAATGTGACGGGAGTTCCATGTTTTGCCTTTTGTATTTTACTTGTTGATTTTATTGTGTAAATTGTGTGAGAAATTAGTGTTTTGTGGTGCCATCGTGTGTGCGACAGCTATGTCATAGTGCCACAAGTGTCGACATTCCGGACGACCCAGTGGAGGCTCGCGAAGGCGCGAACAGATCAGGTAACGGTATTATTTATTTCTGACGACGTCGATATTCTCTAATGACTTCATGTGGAGTTCTTATTGATTGATATCACTCCTATTGATATACCTCAACCTAAAACTTGCATTGCAAAGATATAGATGTCGTTGTTACATAGAAATCGCCGAAATTACAGACCCGTGGCTCATACATCGAGTTGCTCCCGGAACTAGAGTGTAGCGTGACTGCGGCAATACGAGATTGTTATTCGCTCTATTTACCAACTCTACGTACCAAAAAAATCTAAAACAATATCTCTGACCTGGTTTTCCTATGACAAATCGTTTAAACCATTATAAAACCATTTAATTCATCTAGGTTCAATTAAAAAATATTTATTGCATCACCTTATTCACGAAATGTGTGAATAATCTAAAAAAAAAGTATTCGACACCGAGATCTTACATAAATTACGACTACTGGTAAACCCAACCCAACCGAAACTTCATAAGTAGGTACATTTAATCAGTGTCTTCATGTATAGGTGCTTGTGTCCTATAAAAGTTTTCATAGACATGGTCCCAGAAAGTAAGCCTTTGGTTGGTTGCTGTGGAGCTCATGGTGAGGTGATGGTCCAGTAAAAGTATAGAGGCCGTCCGCACGTTAACTCTGCCGTCGGTGTCCTCTTGTACAGGCTGCCATATGATAGGAATTGAAGATGTTGTTATTGGAGTCGGGTCTCTGGGAATAGAACAATACAGATACAAAACTAAGTTTTAAGTTATTTCTAGGGTACACATTTAGAACTGTACCTACCCAGCTTGGAGTAACTCAAAATTTTATAAGTCACTCCCTTTGATACATCAATTCAGCTTAAAATACTTGCAGAACTAACCACATCATACTCTGTTTTGTAAATTTTTAGTCCCTGCCTACACAAAAGTTATATTATAATTTTACACAAAGTACAACAATATTAACAATATCTTATTGGCGTGCGGGCTAGCTCTGAGCATTTAAAAAACTTACCCTATTTTTATAAAACTGCACAATAAAGTGACCAGTTTTTCAGCTACACTTTCATCTTCTTCTAGATTATCAGCTGCGAAGATGTAGTCAATAATTCTATCAGTATCATATTCATGCATGCTCTCTCCTATTGGACGACTGGTTTTTCTTTTATAAGCAAACTTTAGTATGAAAAGTGGTTCAGAACTCTGCTCAGCATAAAGTATAGCGGACTTCACTATGGGATACTCAAATAGTACATCATGGAAATAATCAGCATAGTTTTGCTCGATGCTATTGTTGATGTCATCAAAGTAAAATTCCTTCAAGAATTGACCAATTTTCATTTTTGTCATCTCATCATTGAACTTTAAATTATTTGGCAGAAGTTCGTCAAAGTGCAGTGGCAAGCTGTCAAATTTTTCAATATTTTTCATAACCATAGACATACCATCTTGGCTTGAATATAACATCAAGACTGGCACCTGTTGAAAACTTCCTTTCTTTAGCACTTCTATAGGGTCCCAATCCAGCAGACTAAGATCATAGTCATGATTCTCAATACAGGGAAGGAAAATTTCAGAAACATTTGCCAGCTTTTTAGCCGGAACTCCCTTGAGGAACTCCACTAGCTCATTAACATCTTCTGCACCTTCGTACCCCAAGTTCATGGCAGTATTCAAAGCCAATGACACCGGCTCATAGTTCAGTGATAGCGGTGACAATGCTGATCCAGATTCTAGTATCACTTTATGGAACAGCCCCTCGGTCAACCCTGATAAGAGTAGTAGATGTACTGCTATTGCTCCTGAACCAATGCCATATACTGTGACATCCAAAGGGTTTCCCCCAAAGCTGACAATATTCCTTTGAACCCAGTAAAGTGCTGCCACTTGGTCTTTTAAGCCGGCATTGCCTGGGGCCTCTGGTGTGCCTAGACATAGGAAACCGAGTAGCCCAAGACGGTAGTTGAAGGTTACTACCACTAAACCCTGGCCTAGGAATCGTGCTGGTGGTTGGTAGGCGCCTCGCCTGAAAGTACAATCAATAAATGAAGCCAAAGGTTTCAATATGTCAGTGATGAATATCTTTGTGATATTAGTGCGAGAGTGATGATCTTATTAACTTCTTGAAACTCATTATTCTAATGCTTTTGATGAATACAACTAGATTCTCTATTTTGCCAACATTTACATTTTGAATATATTTATGATATACAAGAAAACCTACTATGACCTTCATTACATAAAAGTGTTGGTCATTTCATATCAGACACCTGATGCCGCGTGTTTCAAGTCCAAAATACAAAGGGTCACTTGGAGGTTACGTAAATATTGACTACAAATTTGACATAACATTTTATCAAAGTTATTGATATAAAAGAGTGGCTAACATGCAGACAGCCCGTCTGATGGAAACCGGTCTCTATAGACATCTGCAACAGATGCAGTGCCGATGTTGTTATACTTACGTACGAGTACATCGTTATCGGCTGTGATACCTGTCTACTCACCCGTTCTGGAAGTGGCCGTCATGCACGAACACGACGACGGGCAGCGACGTGGCATTGTCAGGCGAGAACACGTTCACCACCAGGCAGTTCTCGTCGCCCGCGGCGTCCTGCGGGCACTTGACGCGGTGCGTGGCCTCGAAGATGCCGTCCCACGACGGAGGGGGCTCTGGAGCCTTGGAAGCCAAAGGAAGGTTAGTAAAGGCCCGTTAGCGACAGGTTGACCAGATCTACCGTGCCGGATCTCCTGATTCTCCAGTATTTGAGTAAATCAAAACATCGTTCTGACCTCCAGACTAGGGTTGTACCTATATTTATTTAAATTATAGATCCCAAAACATGCTCTTTGGTATTTTACCTACTCTTACCATTCTAAGGGTCAAAGGTTTCCATGATTATTCAATTCTTCCTGCCGTGAATGTGAAAAATATTGTTCAAGTTACCTACCTTAACCTAAATATTCGAAAACTCTCAGAATATTGCGCAGAAAGTGAAATGAAATATGAACCCAACCAATATTCGGGATCTCTGACTCCAGTATGACAGTGACGGTTCACGCACGCCACCTACCCCACTTGCGAGATTGGCACATCCTAGCCATTATGGGAATGAAATTACTCTTCGCTGTATTCTGTACATCTAATAATAACAATGATCAAATTAAAGTACACTACTTACTAAATAAATAACTAAATGTAGTTATCGCTTCAAGTGTCGATACAATTTATTTCGCTTATTGCATGAAGAAAGAACCGGTGTTAATGAGAACCTAGAATCGGATCATAAATGTCAACACTCGTCTATAGCGGTATTCACGTAGTGGTACTTATTTAAGTGTCAGGTATGCGAAATGTACTTTCACTAGTCTCGTGGCCCACGCGGTGACTCGCGTCGATGATCTTGCCATTTACATCCAAGCGGGAATTTCCCTTAATCTCGTTTTGTTACTTAATTAAGGTAAAAACTTAACTTACCTACTTTTGGATCAGCGCTCTTTTTAATAAAAAAATATGATGTCTGTGCTGCCTTTGAACTTATATTTTCGTGACTTTCGTGCAACATTAAACACTGCTGGTTAATTAATTAACTCATCGAGCCATAAAAAGCCCCGATCAAACCAATGAAAGTGATCTGTCCACCCTCGGAGAGAGCATTATGCCGTACCTAGTGTGGAGCCATTTAACGAGCCCGATAACGCCAGATAACAATCTACACGACAAATGGTGCCTTCTATCAACTAATGAATTAGCTGACCTTAAACCTGTAATGAGGAGAGGAAGCGCGCGCGTACGGGAGGCCGAGGAAGGCGTAATGCGGCGGCCGGGGGGCGAAGTATCCGCGCGCCACGCCTTGCGTGCTACGGACCTGGCGGAAGGGCCGCGGTGGCATTCGCGCGCGCTGGCCCCGCGCGCTACCCGCACACAACAGGTGGACTACCACCACCGCTACCACCAACTTCGACACCAAACAAATAACGAAACGACGCGAGCGCGACCAAACCGGTGAGTCCATCTTGCTCCGATTGAACCGCTAAGCACATCGGAAGCCTAGTCCAAAACATTGAGCAACTTAACATAAACATTTGGAGGAATCCGTGAGTCATGCCCAAAGCAAACGACCATGTTTTGCTCAAATTGTTTATTAATCGATATACCACTTGCGATAATATTAACGTACATGGCTCTAATTAGATTTGTGTTCCATTAGCCTTGGGTCGTCGTATGGGACGTGCGTGACGATACCCCTTTAGTGATTGCTATAATTTAATTTGTCGTTTGCTATCCAACACATCAGCGCGGCTACAACGGCGAGATAGTAGTGGGGTTTGAATCGTAGCGCGGAGTTGTTCTCAATGAAGTGCTGATGGTAGATGGTGGTCCACAGCCGCAGCCGGTCCACGTGGACGCCTTTCTTCAGCTCCGGCTCCGAACTGATGAACAGCCACTCTTCCTCAGTGTCCTCGACGTTTTTAAATTCGTTCCATTCGACATTTTCCGCACCAGGCTTTCTGAAATAAGTATCGAGAATAAAGATTATGATGCTAGTTTTATGGTGGGCACGAGTTTTACTGCCGGTCCATTACTGAGTTACTGGCACTTAAATATATGATTCTAAGTACGGCGGCAACTGTAGCAGCCTGCAGTGACACTACTGATGTATGAACACTATCCGTGTGGGGGTTTTTTAACCGACTGCATAAAAGGAGAAGGTTTTCTATTCAGTTATGTTTGTTATTCTATTTATGTTTGTTACCTCAGAACTCCGACATTCATGAACCGATTTGGAAAAGTCTTTTTGCGTTCAGTATAGCTACGAAGTAGTCCCATATAAATTTCATCGATATTTGACCTTGGACTTCGAAGATACATTGAAGTCGGTTGTTTTGTTTGATAAAACTTCTACTTGTTCACTAGGCACACTTCGTTTTGAGTAGCATCTTTTGTGCTATATCTGTGCATATATCTAAAGTTAGATAACTTTAGATATATGCATTACTAGCTGCGCCCCGCGGGTTTCCGGGATAAAAAGTAGCCTACGTCTTTTTCCATTTATCTACTACTATCTACTTACCAAATTTCATCAAAATCCGTTTAGTTTTTCCCTGATTTAGTAACAAACATTCTTCCATCCACCCATAGATCCATCCATACATCTATCCATCCTCTCAAACTTTTGCATTTATTATATTAGTAGGACGTCTCACTTCTATAATACGGCTTGTGAGCCTATGAATAAACCAGTTACCCGTCAGTCATTGTGTTGTCATTTGCTCCTGTAGTTAGTTTACCTACCGACAGCTCACCTTTCACTATCAAGTATTCTGTAGTAGCACTACAATTGCTAAGGCAAGTGTGGCGTTCATCATCAGGAGGCGTAGCACATAATTACATTCGCCTACTTACATCATATTTTAAAAGTTTCAAATTTATATCGTGATATTAACAAAAAGCTTACCCGGTATTGATAAAGCTGATCCACAAATCGACCATCAGGTCGACCATATGTTTCTCCGCCGAGTCTTCCTCTAACGTAGTTCCGTCCTTGTGGAACAAATAACCCACGATGTCGCTGCGAACTGCACCCTGCACTGACTCGTTTAAAGTCTCCAGTTCTCTATTCAAGGCTCCAGCAAAGGCAAATTCGTAGATATAAACTGTTGCGCCAGAAGACAGTAGCGGCCGGGCCATTCGGATGCCTGGACCTAAGTATGAAGCATCCGTATGCCAAAGAGCTAAATGTTCGTGATTTAAGGTTATGTTATCTTCTTCAAAATATTGCTTCTTTAATTGCTGCGCGACTTCTCTCCTCTGGTCATCACTATCGAAAATTAAATCGTCGGGCAGAAATGTTTCAAAATTGTCATTTAGTTTTTCAAATAAATCTTCGGTTGTATCTATGGCCTCGTGCATCCCCGCGTAGATCGCGGATCCAATCATGAAAGTTATACTGATCTCTTTGTCGTTGTGAATCATTTTCCAGGGAGTGTCGTCCATAAACTTTTCTTCATCTTTATCTAAACACGGATTCAGTCTCATACCCTTCGCTGCTTTCATGATTGTTTCTAAGGCCAGCTCGTCAAATGTGTTGTTATATATTACGCCCTCGGAGAGCTCACCTCGCAATTTATCAGCTAACTCGTATGCTGTACCTATCGGATCCCTATCCAAGGCCCAGTGAGATAGTGCGGACCCACTTTCCGTAATTACTTTGTTGATGTTGTTCTTGGATCGGGAACTTAACGCCAAGTAGCCGGCATATGCGCCTGCAGCTCCGTCGCCACTCACTACAATGTTTTCTGAATTTCCACCAAACAAATGTATGTTATCTTTAACCCATTCTAAGGCTAAAGTCAAGTCCTTTAATCCAGCGTTTCCTGGTGCTGTTTCATTTTGCATACACAGGAATCCCATAGGGCCAAATCTGTAGTTGGGAAGAACAAGGATAATTCCTTTTGAAACCAGGTGTTCGGGTCCGTATATTGACGGATCAGCGCTCATGCTTTCTGAATAGCTATCGTAAATGTGGAAAAGAACGCTGACATTATCTGCGTTCTTCGGTGTGAAAATGCTTAACGTCAAACAGTTCTGATCACCGATGTATTCTTCATTTCGAACTTGAGGACAGCGTTTGGTATGCTCTGTAATATGGTGGACTTCTTCCCATGCCTGCGCTGTTACAGGTGCCTGTAACAGAAAATCGAAAAAATGATCATGGCAATTTTGAACCGAATACGCAATAAGACTTTAGAAAATAAATCTACATACCGCAAACGGTGTGTTGAACTTTCCATATTGAATATCAATAAAACCTATTATCTCTGACGATTCGTGCCACACGTGCCCTTTCACAGGCCCATGTGAAGTTATAATAATTTGTTCACTCCCTTCTTCAGATTCAGATTCTCTACTTTGCGGGCGTCCGTTGGAGTCCTCTCCACTTTTGGATATTTCAAATGAGCAATTTTCTGCACATGGAGGTTTATCTGTCGAAACAATTTCATCACTCCTAAGTTTTTCAGGTGAGCTATTTTCTGTGCCAGGAGGTTGATTATCTGGCTCAATATTTTCTCTACTCTCTGATTCTTCGATTGAGACATCCTCTCTGGTGCTTGATATATCATTCGAATTGTGTTCTGGCAGTACTGTTTCTGTCGAATTATCATCACTGAGATCGTTGCTAAATGACTGCGATTTATCAGAAGATGTCGAGTTTAATTCACTTGAAGTATTTTCAGATCTTGCATCATCCTCGCCATGATTGTCGGTGAGGTCTATGGGATTGAAAGTCACATTGTCTGGTGTCTGGAGAAGGAGGCTGTTTTCAATCGTCGGAAACTGTGCGCTCGTTATTGTTATCACGGCAGCAAACAAACTAATTAGGTTCCACTTCATATTTTACATTTATTTGCAATCCACTGATTTCCTAAAAAAATAATTATATATAACAAAACATATCGAACAGTATAAATATTTCTACATCATGACTTCTTGACTTTAAACTACGACTACGAGTGTATATTTTAGTAACTGAAAGCAATTTGTGTAATTATGTACGCTATACATAGCTTTATTTATGTAAGGTTATCATTATTTCCTCTACTCAGTGAGTAATTTTCATCCTCGTTGGCGCCGCTTTCATCAGACTTGTCATTTTTAGTCGAGTAATTAGCCTTAGCGTTTAAACGTTATCTTATATTTAAACGAATATCTGTACTATATGCGATGAGCGTACAGTACTAATTGAAATCACTATAGATCCTTACACATCATTACTGAGTTCAGTCATCAATAATCGACTCACCAGTTCCCAGCATTGGTTCGGAAGCGTCGGACGGCTTGCGGACAAAGCTCTCTACTGTCTGTGCGGCGAGATTGCACCATATCGATCATGTGGAGCATCGGCAACAAAAGCTGCTATATTATTCATCGCTTCAAATGGATGGATGGATGGAAGGGTAGCTAGCGAGCAAAACACTATTGTTAGTTAATTTATCTTTCTGTTGATATGTAATGCAAAGTGGTTCCATAAAAATACTTTAAGTTATTAGTTTGAAATTTCCCAAACTTCGTAATTTCGTTGGCAATAGTGAAAAAATCGTAACCCAAAAAGCTACTTAAGGGTCTAGCACTGCGGAAGTACACACTCAGATTAAAAAGCGCCCTGGGACCTCGTGTTTTTCTTTATTATTTTCAGTGATTACAAACTTAAAATTGATGTAAAAGTTTTCCATTCGCTAGTACTTACAGGAAAGTTTCATCGGTTATCTTCAGAGTCGGCAAATCCATCGCCCTCGGTATCTACCGCCCACTCGTGACGATAACGAAAGCTATCTACACACACACACATACAGAGATACAGTCCTACACTACTACCTCGTTGGACAAATGGTGGCTAACGTAGCTTCGAGTAAGCGTGCTTACTATTATTACTATTATAGTACAAGGATATTTTTTATATATCGATTTCCTAACCAATGTCCCATCATTGATTTCTTAAATCAATGGTTGCCTAATGCAGCCAATATTTGGTTTCATTTAATACGTGTGGAATTGTTGATTATTGATGTATGTAAGGGGCATGAGACTTATTAGAATAGAAATATTCTTTGTAACTTTTGGTTGTGGTAGATGAACACAACTTACTCATAAGACCTAAAAGTCGATACATCCGTCGAGATTCTATTGTAGTAAGTAAAGAAGGAATGTATTTTGAAAGAACTTTATTCATACAAAAATAAGGTTCTTAGTGCCATCTAGCTCCAAGGCTTGCAGTGATGTTTCTGAAACATATAACATAAGTTTATTGGATTTTATAGAAATTTATAAAGTCAGTTCGCGCCAAGCACTCGCCGCGACTGCGCGTACTCCGTGATGAACGTCTGTATTGCTGGAACACCGGTCGCCACACTGTCTCACCTGGCTTCAGGGTCTATACTGTCAAAGAAGTCCACCATGTTAGCTTGCTTCCCAGTTGGTCCCCTCATAGAGACTTGCAAAGGTTCCTTGATGTGACAATACATAATTCTGCCTTTGGATATTGGTGGCCACAATCCTTCATGTCCTTGGCATAAAGGATCTCTGAAATCAACTTCATAAATTATACACGTGGCTGGAATATGTCTGGGATGCTTTCATATATACAATTGACTTTAAACGTACTCGCAAGTCATGAAGTTAGTGATCAATAACACCATCCAATATTTCATGACGTCATCTTTGAACTTTGGCGGGTAGGTGATGTAATCGCCCATCAGAGAGTTGACGCGGAAAATGGAAGCCAAATCATCCATGTGCGCAGCCCCCGTGTACTCCAACCACTGGGCTGCTTTAACGGGGCTGTAGCGGGCTTCATAAGAGTACTCATACAGGTACATCGGAGCTCCGCCCATAGCCACTCTCCACTGTGCTAGTTTAAACGCCGAATGCTTGAAAATCAAATCTGTATAAAAAGTCATGAGTTGCGGTAAGGTAGGCGTGGTTCCATTAAAATATTTGTCATAAATCTTTACAGTAATGTCTAAAATGTGATCTTCCGGCAAGCTGTACGCCAGTCTCGGTTCCACAATTGCCGTTGGGTCTTGCTGCAGTGTACCCAACAAATTCTTGCGCATTAAAACCCATTTGACACTATTCATCTCGTGGTTCGTGAAACTTACAATTGAAGGGTATTCTTTTCCTCTGCCTTGGGCTATGAGCGATAGGGGGTTTTCTTCCAGTACTCTTGTAACTCCTGAAAACTCTGATTCTTCGACTGGGCAAAAAGATGCAAAGCCTGTTTTGTACTGGATCGCAGTGTTGGCCGTCATGATTTTTAAGAGAGGCATCTTGGTCAACTGATCGTGGATGTAGACTGGGTCCGTGGAGTTAATGCCGAGTTCCTGCAGGAACATGTCTGCCACGTCCTTTGCATATAGAGCAGATGTTGTGTAATAGTTCGGGTAAGCGGTGCAGCTCATCAATATTAGCCTAAAACATGAACACATAAGTATATATATATATATATATATATATAATATATTATACATTATTATATTATTATATTCAGCCCATATCGTCCCACTGCAGGGCAAAGGCCTCCCTACTTTCCTTCCATTTCTCGCGGTCTTGAGATAGAATGGGCCAATCTAATAGAAATGTATCCAGCTCGTCTCGCCATCTCCGTCTTGGTCTGCCGCGTTGTCTGCGTCCATTGTTGGGAACCCATTCGGTTGTTCTTTTGGCCCAAAGTTCGACAGACATGCGGCTGACGTGCCCATTACTTTAACAATAATATGTGTCAACAATAATCAATTATGTGTTGTGTCGATTATTAAAGTAGTTATTGCTTTCTTTAATTATTCTTAATTTTTCAATTTATTTAACCTGTAAGAAATATTTATTTACTCCATGAACAAATATAATACATTAACACATGGTTCCTAACAGCGTATTTTATTTTATACATCCTCTGCTGTCCTAAGTCATTATATTTAAAAAAAAAACGTGTTTTTTTTTTATTTTCAAATCAATGATTGTATAAAAAAATACATTTGCTTTAAATCATTCAACCCTGGAGTTGATACACAACAGTAAGAATTCTACCTTTTAAAGAGTCCCTTAGCTTCTTTCGATAACGCCAAAATATGAGCACTAGTGGCGCCGGCGCTATGCCCCAACAGTGTTACATTATTGGGGTCTCCTCCAAAAGCTTCCACATTCCTCTGCACCCATTTGAGGAGCGTCAGCATGTCGCGTAAGCCCTGGTTTCCGGGTATTTCTTTTGAGTTCAGTGATAGAAAACCGAACACATTTAACCTGAAAACGTCAGTGTGTTAAAAGCCCTTATCATAAAAATACTTTTCATCTTAGATCATCAGAAAACTTACCGATAGTTAAAAGTAATAACAACAACTGATCTGCACATAAGAAATTCAGGACCATAAAAGTCTGTGAGGCCTGATCCACTCTGAAATGCTCCCCCGTGGATGGACACCAGCACCGGCAACAGCTGCTTCTCATGTCCACACTGCGGCTTGGGCAAATGAGCATGAGGGACGTGTAGGTTGAGGTAGGTGCAGTCCTCGCTCTGGCCTTTTGTTTGTAGCGGCATCCGTCCGAAGAAGAAGTCTGACTGAGGACATGCTGGTGCGTCTTCAGTTGCATCGAAAAGTCCTTCCCATGGTACTACAGCCTCCAACTCCTTTAACGGAAAAGACCAATCTAAAGATATTTCGTTTGAAACATCAAATATTAAAAATAAAATATAGTTTGATACTGGACGTCTATATCTTCCAAACACCGTTTGAGTTCTCGACTTCTATCCGTGTGAGTATATGCCGGTATATAGTGCTCATTAGGTTTCAATTTGTGTTTTTCTCTAATAGATATGAGTATAATATTGACTTACCTGGAACCGTCTTTCTCCCAAGGGCGGTTTCCCGTACGGCACACCGCGGAAACTCGCGTACGGCGTCCCGTCGTCCGCGTGCCGCAGCCGCCCGCACACCCAGCCCGCATGTGTGCGCGCGCGCACCTCACAGCGCCGCGGCTTGCACCCGCCGTAGTCGTTTATACAGCTCACTGGTGTATATTGTATGATTCAGTTTAAAGTCTGCCGCACATTCAGTTTGGCCGCTTGCGCTGGTCCAACCGAGTACCCATAATAGTTGCAGCGCCACCCTAAACTTCTTTTTGTAATATTTTGAGATGACACAGTCGCTCGCCACCCTGAGACGATGTTATAGCTCTCAACCGGTAGATTATTGCGAGATCGAACGACTTGCATTTTATTTATAACAGTGCCCATCAAAACGGAACATAGTAATGTTTGCACACACACACCATCACCCTCACACACATACTTCTCAACATTCACGCAAAGGTACTTCTCAACACTGACTCATACAGAAGAGACCTACCACTACTAAACGGTAACTCACCATAAAGGAAAAGGCTGAAGCCCACCAAGACAGCTATTTCTAAAGTCCCGCAGGACATTTTAGTGTAACTATTATCCTGTCACTTACTATTACGTTTTCAACAGATCAAACAGTGTGAAACGACTTCGAACAATAACAGCTACATAATAATAACAGCGGTGCACGCTTCACCTTTTGTACTTACTGTTTTTCTTTGTATGATGTTTTGATTGTTTTAAGCTGGTTACACACGCCTGAAGTGGCACCTGGCACGGACAGCGTGGACTATTTTTGCAAGACGTAAAATAATATCTGCATGTCGTATTTATAATTAAAATCAAAAATATATTCTGCAAGAAAGCACAATGATGCACTTTTACATAGCAACCAGACTGACCGGCAGCACCCGTTTACCAATAAGATTACTAAAGTATAGTATTTATTTATTAGGAACTACAAACAGTACAACATTATGGTCTAAATATTATCAGTAGTACAAAACATACTTATTTATTATAAGATAATGCTAAAGTTAACAAATGTTAGACCCACACCGTAGTTCACTAGTTAACAGATAGCGGTTAGTGTGTGCTGCTCGCTAAAGAAACGATCTAGAAAATGATCGTTACTACGTACTAAAAAAATAATAATGATAATATAGTTTTACATTGCAGTTAAAGTATAAATGTACATTTCAACATTATCATATGAAATGAACCGAAAGAGAAAAACAATGGCGATATAAATCTATAATTTGCACTTTAGAGTGTCAATAACACTCAATTTAAATTTAACAACAGCTGGTATGTAAATAAGTCAAAGTTCAGAAATCGCAGGGCCGCTTATGAATGTCAAATTATCACAATACCTACTGCCACCGTTTGGGAAAAGAATCACTACTCAGGAGATGTGGCGGGAAACTAAGGGGCACTCATCATCTTGTTTATTAGTATTTTATAAGTATGTGCTTTTTATTAATATCATTGTATTCTGCATAATTTTTTTTTTATATTATTTTTTGATTTAGGTAGAGGACCGTCTAGCCAAACAGTTATACATTTAAAATAAATAAAATTGAAAATAGGAATCCCTATGAATATTTATTTATCGTGTGTATAATACATACCCAGCTTTAAACTTACTCTTTTCGCTCGCACTTTTTCGTTTAAACAGCTGTCTAGTAAGTTGTCAAGATTTTATAATTTATCGACATATAAATATAAAAACCGAGTATCACCTTCCGCCACCTGTTTCTCTGTCTGGTCGCCCTATTTCAACATGAACCACTGAACATAATATGTTGTTCCGGTTTTTGGATACATAGGTACAACCTTAAGTTATTGCCTGACACTTTATAGGAAAGGGGAACAAGAAGGAAACCACCAGAGTTTACATTAAAGTTATAGTTAGAAATGTGCGAAGCCGGGGCGAATCGCAAGTTATTTTATGAAATCGCTCCTATTGCTCATGAGATGAGATCATCTCTAAATAGCGGCTCACTCCCGCTTGTATGTGTATTCGGAGACCGGGTCTGAGCAGTCGCTTAACTATCGTGCTCCATGTGCTGCATCTTCGGCCACATACGGGTATAGTCACCAAACAGATCTATAAGGGTAAATATACAAAAGTTGGACAACATTTTGCCTCATTTTGTAAACAACATTTTTAACCATAATATATACATACACTCGAGAGCAATGAATCCGGGTCACTTGAAGAATGTTAAAAATCTCGGAAACTAAAAATGATAGGTTAATGCAATAAATTGTATTTAATAGACAATGTAATACTCCTTAAATGAAAGTAAAAAAAATATGAGTCACCATACATTTTATTAACACATAATTACATAAAGAAAAAAACTGCTGATCTCTCCTTAAAACAAAAATAGGAAACATGAAATTTTTGAACTTTATTACGATTTTCTTGAATTTTAATACTTCGTATTGCCTCCTCGTGCTTCCATTACTGCGTTTACGCGGTTTGGCATGCTGTACACCAAGTTCCTTATACGATTTTGGGGAATATTCTCCCATTCCTCTGTGAGAGCAATTTTGAGCTCACGAAGCGTGATTGGGGGAGGGTTTCGTTGTTTTACGCATCTGCCTAGCTCGTCCCAAGCATGCTCGATCGGGTTGATATCCGGGCTGCGCGCTGGCCACTCCATACGAGTAATGTTCATCTCTTGAAGGTAGTCATTCACAATCCTACCTGTATGAGGTCGGGCATTGTCATGCATAAATATAGCATCCTCACCTAAATTGACCATAAATGGACCAACGTGATCATTGAGGATTTCTTCCACATATCTTACGCTAGTTAAAGAGCCGTTTTCTATGATCACCAGCTCTGAGCGACTTTCAGAAGAAATTCCGGCCCACACAAGTACAGACCCACCACCGTAGGCTACTTTTTCTTCGATGCATGCTTGCTTGAATCTTTCCCCTGGTCTTCGATACACTCTGTGTCTTCCATCGTGCTTGTAGAGCATAAATTTTGATTCGTCGGAGAACATAACTTTTGACCAATCTTCAATACTCCAATTTACGTGGCTCTGGGCATATCTTAGTCTCGAAATACGATGCCCACGCTCCAGTTTAGGGCCGTTTGCAGGTCTAAGGGGTTTTAAGTTAGATTCAGCAAGCCGACGTCTTACTGTCCATGCACTTGGGTTACTTCCTCCGAGGCGTCGAAACTGATTGGTGAGTTCAGTTCCTGTGAGAAAGCGATTTCGAAGCATGGTGTTCACCAAGTATCGGTCTTCTCGTGCTGTGGTACACCTGGTTCTGCCCGTTCCTGGTCTGCGTAGGTTAGAACCAGTTTCTTCGTAACGTCGGAGAACTCTTTGTACTGTTGACAGCGACACACCGACAGTCCTGGCTGTATCGCGCTGACTCCGGCCGGTTTCCAGCATTGTAAGTATTCTGGTGCATTCTTCAGGCGTAAGCGACATAATTTCAGCTTGAATAATGAATATAGAGCACTATCAACATGGTTTATGTACCCACATAAATGACAGATTACAAACAAAAGCAAAACCAAATGCTGTAATTTCGTAGTTCCATCTTCGAAAGTGGCCCTTTTTCAAATTTGATTTTTTTATGATATAACTTTACAATAACTAAGAAGTTTTAATACCTTCATTTAAGGAGTATTACATTGTCTATTAAATACAATTTATTGCATTAACCTAGCATTTTTAGTTTCCGAGATTTTTAGGATTCTTTAAGTGACCCGGATTCATTGCTCTCGAGTGTATATTGGTTTGTATGCATATATTATCTTATAAACATACTATACTAAGCCAGGCCAGTCAGTTTTTTAAATATTTTGTAAGTTATTTACATTTTTTCAAATTTGATCGCCAAAGGACTGACAAGGGTGGCAGAGTACTGATTAAAAACTTATATTCGTACGAAAAAGTAAGATTTATTGTAACTTTGAGTACTTGCAAGTACAAATACCTTGCAAAATGGTCGTAGCCGATTAAATACGGTATAACTGTTTACAAATGGAACAGGTTTCAAAAAATTCTTGTGAAGATTGTTCAAACTATCAAGCAAATATCGCTTTTGCTTTTTAATTTGTCGTTGAGATATAAATTCTTTCTTTCCGGCTGCAAGGCGGCTATTAGCGTCATCTTCTAAAAAATCCTCCACCAATCTTTGCAACTGCATTTTGCGATTCTGTGTTTTTGGTTTTGAAAGGTTGTTAAGAGTTTTTTATAGGTCACTTCTTTGTTTTTAAATGTCCATAGTTTATACTTCTCTACTACATTTCCAGATAAAGCTTGTGCATTTTTTCTTTACGGCTTTTAATTTTTTCGTAGTTTTCTTCTAGTTGAGTTTTCATGACTTCACCAAAAAGAGCTTTCTTTACTAATTTACTTTTTAGTGACATCCTCCTTTAACTTATTCCTTTAAGTCTCGTTTTTGGCGTTTTTTCAACCGGCTTCTTGAGCTTCTTTAACTTTCTTTTCTCGGTTTATACTTTTTATTATACTCCGTTAATACTTTTGACGTTCAGTATTTAATTTAGTTTTAAGACTATATTAGTACTCGTTTTATTTAATTGCTTGCTAGCTTCTTTTTTCTGTCTTTGAATTTTCCATCTTGCTTCTTTTGCTCTTTAGTCTTCATTAATGATGACAGGTCTATTCTCTACAAGGACCATTGGTGGCCCTTCTTCGTCACTGGTTGAAGGTGTATTCTGATGAAAAAAGTTATTTGTGTTTTGGTTCAATGTTAACTTTTACCTTTACTTTTATGAATATTATTTAATTTTTTTCTGGTTATCCGTTGAGGTGTCATTTGTTTAATCGGTTTTCTTTGACCTTTTTCTTTTTTTAAGTACTTTAAGCTTTGTTTCTCCTTGTATTCTGCTAATGTGTTGGGTCAATTTTAACTCTAAGAAAACGAGCTTTTTCGGCTTCTCTTTTATTGTTTAACCTCTTCTTCTGATCATTTTTGTTTCTTTTTAGGCGGCGGCATAATGAATATAGTCTGAAATTAGTAAAATAAATTATTTCGTACTTTAACATGTAGTAAAAAGATCTAAAATATATAAAACATCAGTTCTCTGGAAACACGTCAGTCCTTTGGTGCACGCTTAGACAGCGGACTGATGAATTGGACATAAATTTGAGGTTATAATGGAAACTTAATTTATTATCTATATTTTTATTTATTAAGATGATATATTAATACAAATCACATGTAATCATGGATAAATTAAAACAAAACATAGCCACTAAAGAAAATTAAGACTCACCAGAGTACTGACAAAGTGAGTGGATCATCACAAACACACGCGTTAACAACGGCGCTAGAGCTGGCCTCGTAATGGCTGCCGTCAATGTGGCGGTCTCTGCACCTAACTTCACTGGTAACGTTCAAACTGAACAACGAGTTGATCAACGTTCGGTAATATTTTGCGAGAATTTCAAATTTTAACTTGACACAAAGGACTGATGGGTAAAAGTAATGACAAAGTTTGTTATTTTTTTTAAATAACGTTTTACAGATTCTGTTAATTAATCTGTTAAATATGTTTTAAACATATATTAAATATTATATAGAAACTTTATATAGAAATAATAAGATTAACAATAAATGCAGAATACTTTTTTTATACAACCACTTCATTAAGCGTTTTTGTGATTGTGACACGTCAAGGAACTGATGTTTTGAGGATTTATTGCATTATTTAACACATTAACTTTTAGAGTATGTAATTGAAGTTGAGTGGACACATAAAAAGGATTTTAGAATTTCATATATTATGAAATTCTATAGTCACGAAACAAAGTGCATTAAAATTTTCGCATTTATTGGCTAATGACAGCGAGTTGGACACTTTTTGTTTTTTCACCCATAAGCGTATAAGTCCATATACTACTTCGTAGGTACTAAAAGATTTCATTTTGTTCCAGGTAAGGCCAACTCTCCCTACCGCCGCGCCGCAGACGGTGAGTCCGCAACCCTTATTTACTCAACCGCGACCCGGATTACAATAAAGCGAGCAAGCTAATGGAAAAGTTAATTGCTCCAATAATAGGAGCAGGCGCTCGGTCCGCTCGTACAGCTTATAAACAAAAACATACCGTAAACAATACAACTATGGGTGAGTTCACTTTGGCTCGCTGTGTAGTAGTATCGACTCTCGTCTCGTCTGCGCAGACCTTTCATGAAATTCTTACACTTGATACTGGTTATAAATATATTGCTGAATACAATAAGGCGCCATGTTTTACATGATATTAATTTTTGCAAGTGATCGTCACTTGCATAGTTCTTGGGTCCTAACTAGGACACTCTGAATGTAGAGAAGGCAGATCTCTCGTATGCGGGAGGCCGTCTCTTTGCCAATTATTCTTCCGCCAAGCATAACTGCGCATACCTAAGTGCGTAAGCATTACTGTGTTCCTGTTTGAAGGGCATTGTAGTTGTAGGCCGCATAATTACTAACCAAATGAGACTTAATATCTGATGTCTCGGGGTGATGAGCGCAATGCAGTGCTACAAACTCTACGAAGTACTTTTTATTCATTTATTTATTGTTAATATATAATGTATTACATAGACATAATTCAAATGACATCAAAGAACCGGTCTCGGTACATGAACTCTGTTAAATAGCAATAAGTACTATAAGTAGTACTTATGTATGTATTACTCCTTATAGTTGTATATGGTAGATATATTTATTTGTGTATTTATTATATTTATATATTTAGTTATTGATATTTATTTTAGATATTTATGATTATAGTTGCTGATATTTTCTTGTCAAACCGTAACCGTACACTGAAACCTATGTGACAGTTCTCTTTCCTCAAGGGTTTGCTGGAAGAAAACTCTTTTTAGGGTTAAGCTCGCCTTTGTACATATATTTTATAGTGCTTTATTTGTCATTCAACAATATTATTTATAATTGTTATTTTAATGATGATGATGACCATCTAATAAAATGACGTCCTGTGGAGTTAGACCTTTAGAACTGTTTGTTTATTTCAAGATAAACTGACCGGTTTTACAAGTAATTCAGAATATGTTTATAAATATAATTTTTCGTCCTATGATCGTTTGTGTTCTTTTTTATTGTTATTGTTATAGGTTCTTCATCTCATGTCTTCGGGTCTTTCTCACTGACCGTCCTTCTCAATTATTTGTAAAATCTTGATAAATGAACACTTGGTTTAATTAGTTTAGTTTAATTTGTAATCGTTGTAGGTTTTAATATAATTCATTATTCTTTTGTAAATACTTAGTGTATGTTTTGAACAAATGTAAAGGCACAGGGCCATTATCGCTCTTATCAGGAGGGTATATGTATATATATTAGGGTATATTGGGGTGTATCGATTACAGATTTTGCGATGCGAAACGAATTAAAAAGACGCTTATTGCACAGTGGCATCCGGAGGCTGTCGAAGGAGTTTTTATTTTTTATTGGTAAATGGGCATACGTTTGACGACATCTCGCCTGATGATCTCGCAGGATGGTTGGAAAGTTACCTCAGCAATAGAATGCAATGTGTAGAGATAACAAATTTTTCTGGGCACAATAAAATCATGTACAGATCTCCGTATGAAACTAACAAGCGAGGTGTTCCGCAGGGTAGTATTCTGGGTCCCTTACTGTTTCTCCTATATATTAATGATCTTCCCGACATTACCGATCACAAATATGTATTATATGCTGACGACACCACACTTCTTATCGAAGGACATGACAAAAATAATTTTGAACTTGACATTAATAATGCTTTACATTCTATAATCACTTGGCTTAAATATAACGATCTCCATATTAATTTAACTAAAACGAAATTAATCCAATTCCAGACATATAATAGTACTCCAATACAATTACACGTAGCTCATTGTAATGAAGTGTTGGAAGAAGTATCATCAACGACATTCTTAGGTCTAGTCATTGATAAGCATTGTAACTGGAAAGAACATATCGACAAACTTTGTGCAAAGTTAGAACGATATGTTTATGTTCTGGATCGTATGCGACGTATAGCTACACTACAAGCTGCTCTTAGTGCCTACCACGGATATGTATCCTCACTGCTGAATTATGGTCTGATCATATGGGGTAACTCTACAGATACCATAAGGGCATTTAGAGCACAGAAAAAATGCATTAGATCGCTGTGCGGTGCCGATCCCTTAGATAGTTGTAAGCCATTATTTAAAAAGCATAAAATTCTGCCTCTGCCCAGTTTATATATATTCGAAATTTGTTTGTTTGTCCATAGATATCACACTTTGTTTGAATTGCACAATGACGTTGTATTTAGAAAGAGTCGTAAAAAATATAAACTATATGTACCTAAACAACGAATCCAATTATACAGGAATAATGTTTATTGTATGGCCATTCGTATTTATAATAAGTTACCAGACATATACAAAGAACTGAATTTGAGTAGGTTTAAATGTAAATTGTTTAATTTTTTTATTGATAAATGTTATTATTCAGTCAGTGAGTTTTTGGATGACAAGTTAGAAAATCAAATCTAAATTGTGACTTTTTATAATCTTATTTACTTTGACATATTTTTAATTTTATTTGACATGACATACCTAGATATTATTAATTTCCTTTTATTTACCGAATTCTAATCCAATCTTAAAACCTTGACATCTAATAATGACATTACAAACTTTGGACTAATAATATTCTGTAATTTTTAATTTGTATGACATTTGAAGCTTTTGGAAATTAATTTAATAATAATAATTTCTTTGTATTTATGATATAATGTAATTTAAATAATAAGACATGTTATTGCACACCATTGTCATGGTAGAATATAAGGACTTATTTTTAGAATTTTATCACCATTATGTACTATATTCTCGCAATAAATGATTTGAATTTGAATTTGAATTTGATGAAAAACGAAGATGCGCCTCAAGATGGAGCACGCTTGCCCATGTTTGCTTGAGTTGTGTCAGAGTGGAGAAAACAACAACTCGCACTGTCCATTACCTACGTTAATTACGTATTAATTAAAAAAAAGTTACATATTACTTAAAAAAAAATAGCGGAGTCAATTTTATTTATATACCTATTTTAATTTTGTTTTTAATTCATTTACATTTATTTTCTACCCCCCATACATATTATATTAACAACAACCTATAATATTCAGCGGAATTACACTACACATTTTCATTGTGTTTCAAATTTGAGACGAATTTCCGCAACGTCACGCCTAATTCCATTCCATAACAAAGAGTTACTTTCGCATTTATAATATTAATAGTGTAGCTATGGGTGACTACTAACTACCATTGAAATACCTAGTGTTATAGCTAGCCCATTGAAAAGTTTAGAAGGCAAACAAACAATCACAAAACAGCTACAGATTTTATTATATTTAAACAACTTAACTTTATGTTCATCATCATCATGATTTTGCGACGCCCTCCAGTTGTTCTGTGACATGTCTGTAACAAAAATATGTTTTTGATAAGTAGATGTTTGTTCTGACTTACTTTAGCCACGATGCTCGCAGAGACCCTGACAACCTTGACAAGTTCATGGTGGTGGGAAAGGTTGATGGAAGGAGCGGTGCGGTCAGTCACCCACGCGATGAACCGACCAAATAAGATGGACTGCCATTACCACCATAAAGACATCAGAGAATAGAAAGACCTGGCAAATCGTAATGCATGAAGTGATAGCAAATGGCCATTAGACACCTTCATTCATGAAAAAGGTGACGTTTAGGAAGATGTTTATTAGAAGTTTTCCTTTTAACAATTAAGAAAATCTATACATGCAGATTGACATACTGACGTTGTCATTAGATACGCATCTAAATATTAGATATTGGAGTAATTTCGGCTCTGCTTGATTTTTTGCAGATAAGTATCCACTACCCAGGTAGTTGAGTCACGTTATCATATGTACGAATGTATTTTTATTACTACAAACTGATTTTTGCGGCTGTGATCAGGATCACACATGTCATGGTTAAATTATTGGCATATTGTTAAAAATATGAACAACCTGAGTCCGAGTGTTGGTATTTATAAATAGCTAGTATCTGCTGATCTTGCTCATCCATATATTTATGGTAATTATTATTTTAATGAAATAATAAATTATTTTTTAAGCGCAAGCCACCGGGGTCTGGCCAGGGCTGCCGCTGTCTGCGCTGTCTGACATAGCCCCGGTTCGCATCCGCCCCGCTTTCTGATGGATATCACACTTATATAAATGCGAAATTTTGTTGATGGAGATAGCTTATACCCTGGAATAGAACATAGGCTTTATATCCCGGGAAACCCCAGGGGAACCGCGTTCATTCAAATTCAAACAATACATATGAGCCCGCGCCGCCCCTGGCCCAGAACGCTCCCTGCCTGCTGATCTGTGAGGCTCGGGCATTAATGTTTTAAAGCAGGGTGGCTGAGATCATCAACTCATATCTTACCTGCACTCGACGTCAATTCCATCCATGAACTGCAGCATGTCCACTTCCTCAGCTGTCGGCTTCATCATTTTGTAAACCATCGGCTCTGCGATATTCTGGTACTGAATGCTATTCGGTGACAGACGAGGCCATGCAGATTCGTCTTTGACGGGTGTTGGATGACTGAAAATGTATTAAATGTGTTAAACATCCTATGGAATACCTAAGTATTAACATAAGATGTTCACTATTGAACTATTTAAAGATTTTGTGAATAGCTACCTAAATCTCATAAAATTGCTGACAATCGTAGTCATCCAGTCCTTCATACGATCATCGTTATTCTTCGGCGGGAATGAAACATAGTCTCCCATCATTGAACCTACTCTGAACACATAAGTCAGGTCTTCGACGTGTGTCGCCCCTTCATACTGCGTCCACAAAGCCTCCTTAATGAGGCTTCTCTCACTCTCGTATGTGTACTTGTACAAGTAGACTGGAGCGTCACCCAGCGCTCTCCACGCGGCCAACTTAATAGCGGGGTATTTGAAGGACTTGTCGCTTAAATGATCTAAGAACTTATCCAGGGTCGGGGTGCCATTGAAATATTTTTGGCTAACTTCATTTGCCAATTTAACCAGTTCTTCCGGAGGTCGATTGTATACATGACGCGGAGTAAGAAGTGCGTACGGGCTCTCAGCAACTTTCCTCATTATATCGAATTTTAAGCAAAACAATCGGAAAAACTCCGCCTCGTTTTTGGTGAAGCCGATCAACATAGGATACTCCTTCCCTCGACCTTTAGCGATGAGTTCCAATGGATCATCGTCTAAGATCCTCGTGACACCTGGATATTCCTGTTCCACCACTGGAACAAAGACCGCCAAACCCAGGGTTTGCTGAATGACGGTGTACGCTTGCATAATGTTCACTAAAGGCAGTTCCGTCAACTGCTTGTGGATTTCATCAGGTTCGATCGATTCGATGCCCAGAATGTTAAAAAACATGTTTGCTATGTCCTTGGCGTATTTCGGAGATGCAGTGAAGAAGTTGGGTACGGCTGAACCGCTCATCAATATTGTCCTAAAAACAGACTACTATTACTCTAAAATTTCAGCGTATCTATCATTTCATTCGAAGTCAATATTACCTATGAAACAAGCCTTTTGTAGCCTTAGACAGGGACAAAATGTGGACGCAAGTTGCACCGGCGCTTTGCCCGATTAGGGTGACGTTGTCGGGGTCTCCGCCGAAAGCCCGCGCGTTACGCTGCACCCAGCGTAGCAGGGTCACCTGGTCCCGAAGACCCTGGTTCCCTGGCACCTCTTTGGTGTTCAAAGACAGAAACCCAAAGACGTTTAGCCTGATAATTAAGAAAATAACTTCATATTCATCACTAAAAAGATAAAAGCATACGAAGACGACTTGGAAATGCTCTGAGTAAGAAGGTAAAACAATATCACTCAAATGTCTTTGCTTGCGGCGGCTCTATGTGTCGGGTCACTCCCTCGAATATGGTTGAGGGGGGTGATGGCGGGTCCACAAGTCATACTCGTAAACGGGTGCTGCTTGTGGGGGCTCTCTGCTCTGGTTACTTTAACTGCTACTATATCTATATACCTATTTATATATTACTGATACTATGAATATGGGGACATCTCATTCGCACTTCTAGTTTCACATTGCGTTATGTTAATTATAATGTATACTTTATTATTCATTGATATAATTTTAGACATGTTAAAAGATTAAAAAAACAGAGACATCCCCGCAGAGTTTCTTGGTGCTATCTTCTCTAGCAGTCATATTTCGGAAGCACTGGTAGAGTGAGTTTTCGCAGTTCTTATCTGGGCTCAAACATCAATTTGAGTATGGGAAAGAAATGGGTCAACATGCCCATTACCTTATTTTTTCAAAGTCATATTATAAGTTACAATTTTTTTACTTATTTTAATTGATTTGTATAATGTGTTTAAAAGTGCATATTTTATGCCTAAATTATAATTATCTTTTGACTTTTGAATATGAAAGCAACTAGATACAAATTGATTATATCAGGCGAAAACACTCGCAGTGCTATTATTTTAAAAATTGATTTGTCATCAAGGTATATAACTGTAAAATAATATTACCTGTAGTTAAAACTGATGACTATAACTTCTTTTGTCATCAAATACTCCGGGCCGTGCAGGTCAGTAAGACCCGACCCGCTGTGGAAACCGCCTCCGTGGATCATCACTAGTATCGGCACACCTGGATTTTGCTTCATATTTGGTACATCTTCATTGGGCAAGGCTTTAAAAGGTACGTGGAGATTTAGGTAGATGCAATCTTCGCTCTCGCCCTTCAAGTTTAAGGTTAGTCTCCCATAGAGGATGTCCTGCTGAGGACATGCTGCACTGTCTTCCGTAGCGTGTAGATAACCGTCCCAAGGATCCAGTGGTTCTAGCTCCTGAAATAAAATTGTATTACAGAATGTTAGTGACTACGCACGTAAGCTGGCAAATGGAGAAGAAGAACGTTCAGCATTGGACAGATTTTTAAAAAGGTAATAGGATATTTGACAAACATTGTTTATTATAGCAATCAACCTTCATGATTGTCCTGAAAATTAATCTGAAATTAGTTTTTTGAAATGTCAACTAACACCAAAGATCTTTAATGGTAAAGGTCAGTGGTGAAGGGAGGCTCCGGCGCTAGTTCGCTATTATCCATTCTTCAATAGGTACTTGTAGTTGTATAACGTACCTTGAACCGCCTCTCCGCAACCGGTGGCTTCGCATACGGCACTCCTCTGAAGCTCGCGTACTGGATGCGTCCCTCTGCGATCCTCAGTCGCCCGCAGACCCACCCCGCGTCCGTGCGCATGCGCACCTCACAGGCGTTCGCCTCGCTCGCATCGCAACTGCCGCCTTCGGCATTGGCAGACAACGCTGCAACTTATTGAGATGTAAAGTAATAGACCAATCGAACTAATTAACAGTTAGTAGGTACCTAACATTTATAATACATCCGTATTGCGTCAGAAATGGTGCAAATAATTACGACTACTCGCATTAGTTCCATCCTATTTACTTGGCAAAAGAATAAATAGTTAAAACTCACCTAGTATACAGAGGACAACAACAGATACACCAAGCATGTTCATCTATGCTATTACAACTGACTGACAGCTAGACATAGGTATGCGTTAATATATACATATCCGCGGAATATACGTGTAGCGTACTTATTATGTAGTGACAAACAAATCGCTGCTTATTACATCGCAAATAAATAATAATCGCAAGGTAAGTCACATAAACACGGCTCCAACATCTATGATTACTTTTCTAAATATACCTATACGCGTTTGATCTTGGTTCACGCAAAAAATAACATAAGTATAAAAAAAGCAAAGTTGCCTCCCTCGTCTGTCTATTTCTTCGCTCAGTACTTTTACATTTTGACGTGATATTCATAATTATTTAGAAAATTTCTTATTACGAATCGGGGACATTATGGCTCGTTCAGCGATTCGACCCACGACCCATACATCCATGGGGCTTGTTGTCCAACTAACATCTACCTTTTAAAGGGGTAGCGATTATGACCGTTATCCTAATTTTCAAATGAAAATTGTCTAATGAAATGAAATCATTTATTTGCAATACATGTTGGTACATGTATTAAAGATGTTATTTTAAAACAATCTATTTATTTATTTTATGTATTTATTAGACGGCCTTAGCCAATTACCTAATAAAATTAGTCTAAAAATACAAACAAAATAAAAATACAATCTAAAGTTGTTTAATCACAGTCGCCATCAGAAAAATGAAAGAAATCGACGCGTAGCAGTACAAATAATGCTTTTTATTAATGCCAGGCTTCGAGTAGACAGCCAATGCCAGGTAATCCAAGTACCGGTGATTTCCAATTATTAGCATAATGTTCACTCAAATATCTTTCAAAAATGAGTCGCGACCGGTATCGCAAACACAATCACAATCGCTAGTTTGTCGATCTGAAGTTTGTAAATATTCTTCAGATGTCAAATTGAATGATATCGCGATAGATGTGAAAGTTAGACAATAAGCCCCCTCACCAGATAGGATGAATACATAAAAAAATGCCCTTCATTCGGTGGCACAGTAACCGGAACACAGTAAATGCTGGCAGAATAACTAGCATGGCGGTGGTACCAACCCAGACGTCTTCTCGCATACGACGCCATCGCCACACCCCTACCACCTAATATATTACCTTCTGAGTTTAAAGGTAATAAAATACAATCAAAAAACCTAAAATCTATATTGATGATGATTTATCAAGATTCAGGTTCAGGTCACTCTACATTATCTATATTTACCAATCCTAAAGAATGATGAACAGACAGACCAGATGACAGCCGTTTCTAGCTCAGCTAAACTGCTAATGTAGCATACAGCCCCAGGACTTCCTCGATGTAATGCCTAGGTAGGGTGGTCCTTTATTATGGTAATACTATACCTGCGTTAAGTCAGCTGGCTAAGAGTCTAGAGTATCACTTTGTTTTAAATGCTAATGGAATACATTACAAGTTTTTATTTTTTAGTCTTTCTTTTTTCTTCCAATTTATTCCATTCAAAAGTTATCTGGAAGAGATTGCGATAACGCCGCACATTGCACTACAATCATTAAGGGATTTTTATGTAAGGTACCAACGTAGACCTGATGCGGTCAACGGCCTGGGGTTAAAATCACAAACACAAATAATTTCAATTTCATTTATTTGTATAGTTTTTTTGTTTTGTGTATCTTTATTTTTACACGTTATTAATTAATATTGGAGACAACAGTTCACCTATGACAAAGGTATAATGATGGGCGTATGCACTATACAGGGCCGTAGCTAGACTTGAATTTAAGGTAGGGCACTGCCAATTCGAAAAAAGCGTTTTGGTTCTACGTTTATAGTGCGTAGGTACTGCTAATGAATGGAACTCCGAACATGGTTGCCGTCTTCTGTTTCCTAATAACTATAATTTGGGTATCTTCAAGGCTAGAGAGAATAGGTATCTTCTAAATCTACATGCTCCATTTTCGGCCACATCCTCGCATAACATCAGTCGAGATGTTGGTCAAACGTAGATTTATCATAAATAAAAATAATTGTTCGCAGTATCTCGAGACACGACGACATGTCGGTGTTCACAAATGAAAGTCAACGTTAATATCTTATATTTGTTTACAGGTACGGTGTTCCAGACTGATTAAGATTCAGTAGTTGAGTAATAGAAGACCACGAGTAAAACACAAGGTACAGGTAGATATGGCTACGTAATTGATAATGTTTCCCTCGAATATTGTCTCGAAAGTCTCGGTGCTAAAACTAGCACGAGGAACGGCAATATCTATGCTTTTAGTTTAGTATATTTCCTTGAAATTTTTCTTTTTTTCCCGAAGAATCTTGCGTCTGTAAACGATAGCTACGGGGTATCTGGGCCGGTTGAACTCGAACTTGGCAGTCATGTTGCTCATAAAAGCGTCGGCGCTTGAAATTCCGCCTGTCAGTGCGCCTTCAGCTGTCATAGCTCTTCTGAGAAATAAAAGGCTTATATTTTATGTCATAATAATATATATATAATTATCTTACGTACATGTAAATAATATTATGTTCACTATACCATACAAACTATACCATAGTTCATCACGGCAATGATAAGTTTGAAATTACTAAAAACGTGTTCTCACTAACAACTAAAATATGAAGTGAAGAATTGTTATTATAAAACCATACCGAGACGATCATCCCGTCAAATAATAAACTTAACGAAATGATATAGACAACTACTCATGACTCCCAAAGATAAACAGCTTCCAAGTTGCTGTACAAATTAAGTAAATTAGTCAAAATATTTACGTGCTCTCGCGTTCAATGTATTCGAAATACTCGATCATGTCCCACTGCTCCGGCGTGGGCTTGCTGTTCCTGTATACTCCAGGCTGATTAATGTCCTGGTAATTGAACCATCCCTCCTGGACCGGGGGCCAGGAAGACTCCTGCGGCTTCGGTGGTGTACAGGTCGGATTGCTGGGAAGTTGACATGTTGTTTAAAACTAACATCTTTAATATATTTTAAACGTCAATGACAATACAAAAGATTTAAGAAAAATATTATGGATATAAGAAAACCCAGTCGCTTTTGACAGCTAGTTCTCCATAATTGTGGTGATGATTTTGGACGTGTAAAATAAAGAAAAACACCTGCATCTCATAAAGTTGAGTACGAACTTCGTCATCCAATCCTTAGTCAGCTGATCTTTCAGCGGCAACCGCTTATTACCAATCTCTTCGATGATGGCATTAGGTCGGAAGATTCGAGTAAAGTCATCCATGTGAGTACTGCCCCTATACTTCAGCCACAAGGCCTTCTTTACGAAACTCAACTTGCTCTCGTAAGAAAACTGGTAGAGGAACACCGGAGCACCGTTCATGGACGCTCTCAGGTTCGCCAGCTGGAAGGAAGGATACACGAACAAGGTTTCCGAGCAACTTTTTATATATTCGTCATATGTTAACCTTCCTTTAAAATGTCTTCGAATTGACTGTCTTGCCAGTTGGAGAGAAACATTCGGTGGCGTCCTAAACACAATCCTAGGGCTTAGAATCATGGTAGGATTCGCTTCGATTCGACCTAACGTATCTAAATACACTAATCTTGGTCTGAAATTCTCACATTCAGCTGTGTTAAAACCGATTATCAGTGGATACTGGTTTCCTCGTCCTTTCTTTATAAGCTCTGTCGGATCATCGTCGATGATCCTAGTAACTCCTGGGAAAGATGTCTCAACCACGGGGGAGAAAGAGACCAATCCAGTCCTATATTGCACCGCGCTGTTAGCCAGCAGGATCCTATTGAGAGGAATGTTGACGAGTTGGTCGTGGATCTCATCTGAGTCCGTGGAGTTGATGCCCAGCTCAGCGAGGAACATTGTTGCTATAAGTTTGGCGAACAGTGGTGACGCGGTGTAGAATCCTGGGTTAGCAGTTCCACTTGACAAAATCACTCTTAAACAAAAAGAATACTAATATATTTGCTTGTTTTGTAAAAACGAATACGAGATGCTTCGCATTTTTTTTATTTATTATGTTTGTTACCTTCGGAAGAGTCCATCAGTCTCTTTAGACAGTGACAGCAAATGAGCTGTTGTAGATCCGGAGCTCTGCCCCATAAGTGTGACGTTGTCTGGGTCTCCGCCAAAGGCCCGTGCGTTTCGCTGCACCCAACGCAGCAGGGCCACCTGATCGCGCAGACCCTGGTTTCCCGGGATTTTGGAAGAATTCAAAGACAGAAAACCGAAAACGTTGATCCTGTTAAAAGAGGCACAGATTTCATTCAAAAGTTGAGGAAGCGCGTATTTAGTGCAAAAATATAACGTTATTCCATAAAAGATAAATGATTAATTTATACTATGTAATACTTATATACTATGTAATACTTTAATACTCTTCGTGCATTTTACTAAAATGATTTTGTACGTCAATCAACATCCTGCTTACCTGTAATTAAAGGTGATCACCATTACACCTTGACTAACTAGGTACTCCGGCCCGTTCACGTCGGAGTCTCCCGACCCGGCTTGAAACGCTCCTCCGTGGATAAACACCAGAATCGGAAACCCGGATTTCACTTTTAAATATCTGTCTCCGTCATGAACATATTTCGGTTTATCTTCATAAGTCTCTTCATCCCCAGGATCTGGTTCGTTATGATCTGGGTCATCCTTTTCGAAATGCTCTTTGAGAGGAACATGTACATTGGCGTAGATGCAAGCCTCACTCATCCCTCGGACAGGCCTTACGAGACGGCCGAAGACCTCCTCATGCTGCGGACACACAGGCTTTTCCTCTGTTGCATCGAAATAGTGGTTCCAAGGAATTGCACGACGCAGTTCCTAAAAATATAAACGTTTGTTATTTAACTAACTTGGACTGGGCCAGCAGGGGAGTCAGTAGGGGTTCCAGTAAAAGTTATGGCTGGTTTTGTAGTGTGTGATAGATCTTAAAGCATGGATATAAAGGCGAAACTAATGAAATACAACTTCTGCTACTTACTCTATCACTTCCCAATTCCCAACGAAGTACCTACCGTTAATGATATTTAACTCGTGGTAGGTCTCCCTTATGCGGGAGGTCGTCTGGGTACCACAGTAGTGTGCAAGCATGACTGATTTCCGGCTTGAAGGGCATTGTAGCCAGCGAAATTACTGGGCCTGAAGTCTTATATAGACTTAATATCTGATGTCTCGGTGTGATGAGCGCAATGTAGTGCTACGCAGTGCTTTTAATGGTATTAAAAGTTCTGGGTGGCACTGCAATTGTTAGCAGTTAGTAGCGCAGGCGTGGCGCTTAACATCAAGCGAACGACTTGTTCGTCTCATCACTCAGTTCTATAAACTTAAAAATGAAACTGACCTGAAACCTTAAGTCGCCCACAGGCTGCCTGGCATAAGGTATGCCCCGAAAACTGGCATATTCATAACCATTTTCAGCTAAGCGAGCCTTCCCGCAGATCCAACCGGACTCAATGCGCGTGGGCACCTCGCAACGTACTTTTTTGTCACCATCACAGCTTACCAAAATTACTGGAACACATAAATTAAATATACACAATGGATACTGACTGGAGTAGCTAGTTAGTGCTTCATAAATATTTATGAAGTACCTACTTATATATAAAATTTGAGAGTTAACGTCAGGGTGAAGTCGCTAATACTAGCACAGAATAATTAACATTACCTAAGTACACAAACACATTACACACGGTACGGTACCGCCCGCAGTTTTCCAAAAAAAGTTGTTTTTCTTTCTCCACCTGTTTTTTTTATTTTCAACAATGTGTAGGTGATACGACAGAATTTTAATTACAATCGTTTAATATGATATATACTTTATCTGAGGATATAACTTAGTGTGTGAACGCACGGTCACGAAAAACTAAACAATTCTCATTTACCTTTGCTTGTAAAAAGCAGTAAGACGTACGCAGAGTTGTAGTAACCCATCTTGCACTAGAAACCATAGCTAAATGCCGTATTTGAAGAGTTCTGCCCTTAAACGGTTCGTGTGAGACCAGCTAAAAATTTTGTGCGTGCAGATATAATTATCATTTAATTTTAGCCAACTTGAATACATAATTGTTAATCTAAATATGCTAAATGGTGGTTGTTTACGCCGAATGATTGAACAACACGAAGTTTTTGAGGTTTTTTTTTTTGAGGTGAAGTACCTTAAAATGCACGATATCAATTGTATTTTAAAGATTGTACTTACATATATACTTTTGCAATAACTTTAAGTTAAAAGTTGCGGTTCGATTGCCGGGACGGGACAAATGTTTGTGCACAGAAAAAAACAAGCATTTATTTCGTGTAAGTGTTGCGAGACCATGGCCCGATATATAGGGAATCCTATTTAGAGACAGGACAGAACGTACTCGTATGTAATCGTTGGGCGTAAAAAAAATAGCTATAAAACTATTTATTTATTTAATTCATTCTATTGTAAGCTACTAAGAATAAGCGAATTAATTAAACGTACTTGCTTAATCTGTTATTAGACCGTATTTGATACCACACTCAAGCTAAACTGTGAATCAACTTAAAAAAATCACCAGATTATATAAATACAGTTCCAAATCCAAACGCAAGCGTCTCTTAATATCAAACAGTCTAATATAAGAAATATCTAAAGTGTCATCCTCCCACTCGATTCCGGGAATAATAATATTTCTCGTAGATATCGTCCCACATGGCGGCCCGCCGCGTGTGAGGGTACTCGACCATCTTCAGCTCGGTGCCCACGTCCAGCAGACGAGGGTGCTCGGGGTCAAAGGCGTCCCAGCGCGTTGTCTCTCTGTGCGTCGGATTCCTGTAGGATAACGCTTTATTGCACTACAAAGAAGTCGTAACGGGAAAGCTACATGATTTATTCCTTCGAGCCCTTGTTTACGTACGATGAATGGGTACATGAATGAAAGTGGGCCCGATTTGTGTCAACAAGTAGAAAGAAGTGTCACAATACTACCTACTTATCGTAATAAGGTTACTTTAACTCCAGATTATATTTTTAGTTAAATACTACGTTTGAAATCTGGACAAATCAGCGAAGACGAGATCATGATACTCGAATGCATAGTAAGTGCTTCAGTCAAAAGGTTAATTGCTGCTGGACATCATCATAGCATTGTAGTATAGAGACATTTTGTTACAATCACAACTTACAGATACTTGACAAAATTCGTCCAAAGCTTAATCAAGTTCATTTGCACTGTTCCCGTATCCCCATCAAGGTCTCTTCCACTAAACAAGTAGGCCAGGTCATCGGAATGAGCGGCGCCAACTTTCTGGATTCCAGGTTCCTCTTGGACTCCAGGGTCTCCAGAGTAAGAAAACTGGTAATAGTAGACTGGTTGGAAAGCTGACGCGTGCAGTCGGACGCTTCGGTGGACGTGATTGAGAAAATAGGCATCCCTGGAACTAAAGTTGTTTAAGACTGGACCAGAGGACCTCAATTAAAAAAATATATCTGTTTTGAAAACAAATCACACCATTCATGCCGCGCATAACATTAAATAATTCTTAAAATCACCTGTGATAGTCAAGCACTGCTCTCAAACTTTTATTCGTCTTTAAATACATGTCTTCCACCTGTCTCGCCACCTGGTTCATTTCCCTATCGTTTAAGAACTTCAATTCCTCTGGCAGTAAAAATGTCATCCGTCGAGCAATGCTTCTCATGGCTCTCGATTCTTTTAGAATTGATGCGAAAATATAACCTTCGTCAGTGTTGTAGCCAATGATCATAGGAACTTCGCCACCTCTCTTGTTTGAAAGCAATTGAAATGGTGCCTCAGAAAGCAATCTCTCTTCATGTTTCATTGCGTTTTCTATACACATACCAAAAGGAAAATACGTCATGTCAAATTTGTTTGATTGGTCTACCAGCTCTTCAACATTTGCCTCAAGAAGCGTAGCAGATACGCTATCACCATTAGGTAGCATTTCTGCCAGTTTCATTGCTCGTTCTTTAGCATTATAATTGAATGCCCAGGGAGTAAGGACGCTACCACTTTGTAATATAACTCCGTGGTACAGAGCAGTCGACATCGGTGAGAGCATGACCGCCTCTGCCATAGCTGCTCCAAAGCTCTGTCCTGCCAAGACCACCTTCGCTGGGTTTCCCTTAAAAGCCACTATGTTATCTCTCACCCATCGCAAGGCCAAGACAACGTCTTTTACGCCTGCGTTGCCTGGAATTTTATCTTCGCCGAGGCAGAGGAATCCTAAAGGACCAAGCCTGCAAGAACATAGAGTAAATTGTAAAAAAAAATACATTCTGAACATTTGCAATGAAATATCTACTTCAGACACAAGTTAGTTGTATGTTACCTGTGGTATACAACAACGACTATGATGCTCTTTATCACCAGACTCCTCGGGTTGTAGCTCCCACTGCCTCCCGCTACCCACACCAGCACAGGCCAGCGTCCTGCAGCCGACGAGGGCACGTGGACGTCCAGCTGTAGACACTCTTCTGCGATGGAGACTGTAGAACAGTGGACTTCACGGGCCTCTCGAATGCCTTGCCAGAGAGGCGCAAGACCAGCTCTCTGCAATCATTTGATTGTATTACTTGTCTTACTATTCATTGGAAGTAATTAATAAATGTTTTGGAATAACTGAATACCTACTGATGACTCGTTAGCTCTTTTTTACTTTACCGTGATGTTATCTAAAATCTGATTTATTCGTCTTTTAAAAGTAAGTTTATCTGATCACACGTTTTCTTCGATTTAGTAAAACCTATGTCGAATGAAAACATAACAATTTAGCTAAGTATTAATATTTTGCATTATGTTTAAATATTCTATCATAATAGTCCCCTCTATGTAATTATAGAGCTGGCTTTATCCTATCTTTTCTATCCTACAAAAATATGTATGTTCTGGGAAAATGGGCTCTGTACACCATATAATTATACAGTACCCAAAAATAAAACTGTTCGAAGTTCTTTTAGACATAAAAAAATTACTGATGTGGAAAGGGATGTCGTTTTGTATTAAACTCTTTTACACATAAGGAAATTACTGGTTGAAAACTAGGTAGATAGATACCTTAAAGTTCGAATAGCAATCGCCTGCTTGGAACAGCGTACCTTAAACCTTCCGTCACTGGCTACAGTAGCATACGGTATCCCTTTGTAGGAGACATATCCATCGTGAACCTCCCCTCGCAATGTTCCCTGTGTGGTACTGAGCACGTTCTGTTCCGTTAACGGTATAAAGAGGACCAGGATAATCACAGCCGCTGTAGCTGCGCACATTCTGTCTTTAATTCTTGGTAAAGCATATCATGCCTTAGAATATTCGAGAAACCTTTCTATGTACCCGCTTAATGATTATATGCTACTTTTTTTAAAAGTACTTTAGTTTATTTTTGCAGAAACACGTCAATGCGTTTTCAAAACACCGATGGACACCTCGCCGCGCACGCAACGTTAAAATTTACACGCATGGCGTATCCGCATTTATATTGTGTTGATAAACATGTTAATTGAAATAGTGCAGACCACAGCTCTGTTGCCTTTTAAAAATATAGCAGTTAGAATATAATATATGTTTTCTTTTATAATCTCTAAATAGTATAAAACATAGTCGCTATCCGTGTCGTCATTTCTGTTTCTCCGCTTACTTCTAAACCACGGTAACAATTTTGTTACAGTTTTTACAGTCAATTAGAGAATCTTTTGGGGATGGTCAATATGTACTATACATTCTATTTCAGTTTTTATATAGTAGAGAAAATTCAATGTTTTGTAATTAAGTCGTCAAAAAATTACACTACATTAATAAATTGCATACGTGCGAAGCCGGGGCGGGTCACTAGTAATAATTAAATGAATAACGGAAAAATCACGGGAGACGCCGCCTGAGACAATATCACTGACAGTTTTCTAATAGCAATTACTCGAGAATCACTTGCTTGAAGAACTTCTCCAGGGGACATTACTATTTCTAAATGCTGTAACACGTTATTACTTAATTTCCAACATGCTGTATAAATTATCGACGTTTTGGTACTTAGGAACGTATAATTTATATTAATAATAAATAATTTTAATTTGACAAAAAAACCAAAGTATGTGATTTATAATTATTATTTATTGATTTTGTTACCAATAGCAGGTAAAAATCATAGGTCGGCCTAGGCAGGTATGATGTGTGCATCTCTATGTTTATTTATTACATTTCAATTGCATCGTCCATTGTCGACCGCATTGCAGTGTATACCCACACAATGTGCATTGTGTCCTAAAAGGTGAAAGTGCATCACAACACAATGCAGATTTAAGCTATTATTTTAATTCCACGTTAGTACATTGGTGTCATATTTAAATTATTGCATAATTTTAACTGTCTGGGTTTCTCCTCTTTCTGACGAAACCTTCATAATATACCAACGTTTTCTATTTTATTTATTCGATATTTCGATATTCGATAATGTTATCATTAGTAACGTGTATTAGTTAAGTCTACAGAAATAAAACAATAAACAGGTTTAAACAATAAAATTATATAATACATTAAAAAACTTATTCTATAGGTATAAAATCAGTCATTTAGGACGCCCATGCCTTTATTTCAATCTAATTTTGTAATCTCAATTTCTGTATCGGAAAACCTCCACTAAAAATAATAATATAAAAAATGCCAACAACGGAAATACTTTGTACTCATAGAATTTAGCTTGAGCACGGGCACCGATTATAAAAAACTAGCACAAATAAGGACTAGCACAGACCGGACCACTCGGACGGTCACAAACACTACGACCTAGAGTCCGCTATTTGGGCCTCAAATTATCGAAGAACTGCAAGATGCTGAGCTGCTCATTCGTTAGATCTCTGTGGATGGGCCACAGCGGGTCCCGGATATCATGGAACTGGAGCTTTCTGGACTTCACCGGTGGCCACTGTGACCGTCTGTCGTGCAGTGGCTTACTGAAAAACAAGGATACATTTTGGAGATATACAATTACAATCTGCTATTGTAGGTATATTTTATCAGATTTTTAAGGGAGAAAGTGGTAAGAAGTTAATCTCACCTGCTTAGCATGAAGTTAACGACGAACGACGTCATCCAGTCCCTCATGTAGTCGTCCCTGTATTGAGGGGGGAACGAGTTGCGCGCTCCGATTATGGAGTTCACCTTGAACACATATGTCAAGTCCTCGATATGTGCCGCGCCTTCATAGTGCAACCCGAGGGCTTCTCTCAGCACGCTGTTATCACTGTCGTAAGTGAATTCATACAAGAACACCGAAGCACCGCCCGAACTCGCTCGCTGCTCCGCGAGTTTCAGCGCTGGGTATTTGTAGTAGCCATCCGTGCAGTACTTTATAAATGCGTCCGTGCTGGTCGTGCCGTTGAAGTACTTCTGGTCTATCGTCTTGGCCATATCCGGTAGCAACTTTGGGAGAGTAGTGAAGATGATATTCACAGGCACGGGGAGAATCGGGTTTTCTATGATCTTCGATGCGATGTCTATCTGGTCGAATCTCTTGCGAAACACTTCGCACTCCGCGCTCGTGAACCCGATCACTAGCGGCACGTCTTTGCCTCGGCCTTTAGCGACTAGAACTTCTGGATCCTCATCCAGAACTCTAGTGACACCGGGGAACTGGGACTCGATGGTGGGCACGAACGTTGTTAACCCGAACTTGTCGAGCATGATTTTGTTGGCTTCGTGTATCTTCTCGACCGGAAGCTGGACGAGCTGGCGATGAATGTCAGCCGCGGCGTCGGTGGAGTTGATGCCCAGCGTCGCGAGGAATTTCATGGAAAGTTGTTCCGCGAAAATAGGCGAAGCAGAGTAGAAGCCCGCTGTGCCGACGCCGCTCATTAGGAACGCCCTGAAAAGATGATTTATGATTAAATAATCTGATTGAACTCACTGGATATAAGTTCATCGTATTTTAATAAATACTCCAAAGTAAGTTAAAAAAAGCAGTGAGCTATAAACGGTTGTCCATTCATAGATGTAGAAATTCCTCACCTTTTGAATAGGCCTTCTGTTGCCTTGGAAAGCGACAGCAGATGGACGGCCGCAGCTCCGGCGCTCTGCCCCATGAGGGTGACGTTCTCGGGATCTCCGCCGAAGGCCTTCGCATTCTTCTTCACCCAGCGCAGCAGTGTAACCATGTCTCGGAGGCCCTGGTTCCCGGGGATCTCGGGAGAATTCAGCGACAGGAAACCGAACACGTTCAGTCTGGAATTACCGTAGAAATTACGATTAGGTACAAATAACCTTGTACGAACGAAATATGAAAGACATGCTACGAGTTTCTTACTAATACTTCAGGAATGTGCATAGGTGTTATTATTGTAATGCAGTGAAATCGTAAAGAAACGCGTGTCCAACTGACCGTGACATTGATTTGCCAGATTCCAATTAAGTTTTGTGTATAATCTTTAAATATAAATAGAATTTGGTATTGAAATGTTTTTACACTTATGACCTCTGAAGAGGAAAGAAAGAAAACATCAGGAAAATAATCAAATGACAAAGACAAAATACAATTTACAGTTTTACAGAGACATAATTACAAAATATATGACGCAAGAATTAAATAATTCGAAAATAAATACCTGTAATTAAAAGTGATAACGATAACGTTCTTGCTGACGAGATACTCCGGTCCGTGCAGGTCAGGGTCTCCCGATCCGCCCTGGAAGCCCCCTCCATGGACCATGACCAGGATCGGAAGACCTTTATTTATTTGTTCTTTTTCTATGTAGCCAGTTCGATGTGGTGTCTGAAGCTCCCTGGTTGGCCTCGGGCTGCCGCCGAGTAGAGCATGTTGGGGCACGTAGATGTTTGCGTAAATGCAAGCCTCGCTCATGCCTCGCGGCTGCATGATGCGTCCGTAGATCACATCCGTCTGATAGCATATCGGACCTTCCGCCATCGCGAGGTACGGTTGAGACCACGGTTCCACCGGTTCTAGTTCCTGGAATGCGAGAAAAGAGCATTTCTTTAGAAATGGATTTTTAATTAAAAAAGAAAGAAAGAAGAAAAAAGAAATAAAGAGAGCGAAAGTTAGATATACGCCATGTCTTTAAAAACAAGGACAATAATCGTCACCATAACTTTAATCATAGTTTTAAAGACGTTAGAACTTGCGGTAAGAACTTTTCAGGCCGCAAGCGCGACTAACCTTAAACCTCAGCTCGCCGACCGGCTGCTTGGCATAGGGCACGCCTCTGAAGCTGACGTACGGGACACCCTCGGCCAAACCCGACAACCCGCACACCCAGCCCGCGTTCGCGAGCACACAAACTTCGCTCGGGGACGCCTCCGGACGCGCCACCGCTACGCACACTAGAACATGAAGAGAAAAGTAATTGAGAAATTAGCTCCAAAACTTTTATTTATGCAAATGGGTGGAAAACAAGCATACAGTCGGCCTTGTAGATCTGTAACAGCAGAAACATTGCCGACGTGGGGCTGACCCTACAGGTTCGATTGAGGAAAACGGTATAGGAAAAAACGGAGGAGGTGATAGAAAGCTTTGTTCCGCTCTGGATTAAATATATATCTTAAGCGTAGATAATATACATAATCTCTTTGTACTCTGTAGGACCGGTTCCAAAATCATTGAATGTGAGTTAATCTGCCGGGCATAATCATTAAGATCGACTTCGATATATTTAAACTTGTTTTACTCGAACAGGCTCTGCTAATTTGACAATGTAGTAGCAAAAATATTTAATGACAAAAAGTGTGAAACTAAAAAAAAAAACATGCGCACTTCACGTGTTAACTTCTGATGGAACATTATTAAGGGGTAAATAATTTTAACTTGAAAATGACTCTATAATCGATTGATAGTTCGTTCTAGTGTCACTTTCTAAAGTAATAATTATTAAACATTTTTTTTTGTGAAATAATATATTTGCGACTGTTGGTATCGGTTCAGTAACTTCCGCGTGCCGAAACAAACAGACAGGCAAGTAATTCATTAAAAAGAAACTGACTGATGTATCTTCGAAGTCCAAGGTCGAATATCGATGAAATTTATATGGGTGGTTCCACTGAAGCTCTTAGTAGAACCCAACGCTAAAAAAATTTCTAAAACAGTTAATAAATGACGGATTAATCGCGTAGCAAACATACAAAAAAACATATTGTCGAATGATGAACCTCCTCCTCTCTGAAGTGGGTTAAAAAGAAAACAGCTCTAGATGTAGATAAACACGCCTGGTTAGTTCGATAATAGTAACAACTGCACGTGGTTTCGCTGTCAAGGTTACTCCAGCACATAAACCATAATATTTAGTACAATAGTAGTGTTCTTTACACTATAAGTGACACATCTTTACACTCGCGGATAATAATACAGTCATTCTGGTACGCGAGCGAGTGTGGCTCAGTGGGAGCATGTGCGACTTCCAATCCGACGCACCCGAGTTCGAATGCCGCTGGGCCCACACCACTGACTTTCTTAAGTTATGTGCGTATTTAACACTCGCTCCAAAAACGGTGAAGGAAAACATCGTGAGGAAACCGGCATGTCCAAGAATTAATCCTAAAAATTCAAGGACATGTGACATTTACAAACCTGCACTGGGCCAGCGTGGCGTGGCCCATAGTCTCTTTATTAGTGAAGGACCAATAATATCGATACAAACAATTAATTCCTCCTTAGGCCACGTTCATTTTGTCATGAGTTGGGAACAGGTATTGGCGACGTTGCGTTGCTAGGCATCAACACACTCAGAATCACGTGTGTCGCTGGCCCGCGGCGCGGCGCGGGTAATCGCCATGGAGAATGGGCAATCGATCGGAATTTTAACGCAATGTCGCAATTATATTTTGTCATAAAAATACAATACAATACAATACAAAAATATTTCATTAAACAAAAAAAAATTAGCATAAAATTTATTATGCTATATTTTTTGCCCCCGTGCTAGTAATGACGACGTCCGACTTCAGAGAGAGGCCATGGTAGAGCGGTTGAACGTAGCGTTAAAAGGCGTGTCCGAATGGGGCGACGCCAACCTGGTGAAATTCAACGCTACCAAAACACAGGCGTGCCTGTTCTCTGCAAAGAAGAGCCCTTTTCATCTTTCACCTTCTTTCCGTGGTGTATCAATACCGATAAGTGATCACCTCGAGCTTTTGGGTGTTAATCTAACATCCAATCTGAACTTTGGTTCGTACATAGAATCCAAAGCCAAAGTTGCTGTAAAATAACTTGGCATTTTGTCAGAGGTTAAGCGGTACTTCACCACAGGACAGCTTCTCAATCTCTACCAAGCACAGGTCCGATCTTGTATGGAGTACTGCAGCCACCTCTGGGAAGGGTCAGCCAAGTACCAGCTTGAGGCTTTGGATGCGATTAAAAGACGCGCAAAAAGGCTCATTAACGACGAGAAGTTGGTGGAATCCAAAGTCCAAAGCCTGGTTCATCGACGTGAAGTCGCCAGCTTATCGGTATTCTACAGAATATACTACGGAGAGTGTGCTCAAGAACTGCACAATCTGATTCCCCCTTCACCTTTTTACCATCGGACAACCAGACGATCGGCACAACGTCACCCCTATATGGTGGACGTTCCGCCTATCCGTACTAAACTTTTCGAATCTTTCTTTTTGGTGCGAACGTCGAAGGAGTGGAACGCCTTGCCGTCGTCTGTGTTTCCACATAAATACAATCTGGGTGTGTTCAAATCAAGAGTGAACAAGTACTTACTGGGTAAGCGTGCTACATCTTCGACCACATCGTCGCTTCCCATCAGGTGAGATCGTGGTCAAAAGCTGACCCAGTCAGATGTAAAAAAAAAAAAATATTTTAGTGGCTATAACAAAAATGAAATTAAAATTTAAAAATATAGCATACATGGGTGTTTCAAACTTTAGGTCACACATATGTTTGAAAGTAAATAAAGTACCCATTATGCGTCTAAGACCCCTACCGCAGCTAACAAAAGAGCCGATGGCCTTGAAACGGCTGAACTGATTTTGCTAAAACATTTTGATTTTGTTTAAAAAACTGCATCCAAATCGGTTCACTCGTTTAAGAGCTACGGTGCCATAGACAGACACACTCATAACACCCCTTGTTTTTGACACTATAACCATACTAAACATTAATTTACGTAAGTGAAATAATGGATGTACAATGGGCAGCCTTATTGCCAAATGCAATTTCTTACAGGCCTTACTTTGCTTTCCAACGTATGGTATAATCAGTCCTATGCCACAGCCTAGTAATATGCCGTGTCCGTTAAATATGCTATGTGTACTAGTATATTTCTTTTATTATACACCTAGTTGTATATCTCGTCGTAGTTTCACTTTAGGGGAGTTATTACGATAATGCTCGTAGCAAATCTCGTAGCGTTCCGTAGCAGGTGCTACGCGGTCCTGTCCTGGTACAGTTTTGCCATTTGCTCTATTTAGTTCTATCGAATTGTATTTAATTACTACACACATAACGTAATAATGATTCGTTACAATGTTAATATAACCTATTGTAATATCTTTAAGCCGCGAATAATCCGGTTTCGGTTGCAGCATTCCGGATTTTTTGCGTAAATGTTATTTTATAATTGGCAAATTATGAACATAAAGTGTTTCTGAGTTATACCCAATCATTAATTGTTCAATAAATAAAACAGGTGTACCTCACATATTACAGAGTTATTCTCCATGAATAAATTATCTGTATCTGTCATTAAATATATTAAATGAAAAGTAACTATGGGACTCAAAAAAGTTACTCAACAAGAATATAACTGTTTTGACTTATCTGTCTCGCCTGATCTACTGAAGCGATATCGATGCAATTTTCCCCAATAGAAATCAGTAAAGTCTGACCCGGACGGAGTCCAATGAACACAATATAAACGGTTTCATCTCGTTTAATAAACAGGTCCGTGAACTTTGCGTCTTAATTATGAAAGTAATTATTAACTTACGGTGTCAATAACTGTTATATGTGTAGCAACAACATATATATTTACATATAAATAACCTACAAATTGTTATTAGACGATGTAGCAGACGCGATAGATAATTAATTAATTAAACCCGTGTTAGATTGCGTTGTTTACTGGCTATTATCTATTCAATCAATTACGAGATTGCTCTGTGCGGCGGCCCAGCTCCTGTACGTCACGGCTTTTTTTTATATGTAATTAAGTGATGAGACTAGCCGGTCGTTCACCCGGTGGTCTCGTCCCGGTGGTACAAGCTAAACGCCTGCCCATACATTTGGCGGCAACACCCCGAAAATTGTTATGCAAAATGTTCCGCGGCACTGCACTGCGCTAGTCACCCGAGACGAGGTCAAGTTATGTTAAACTTGATCTGCTATTTTCACACTTTTCCAAAAATTCTTCTATTTTCACTAAATAACAAACACATTAACTAACCTATGTGTCAGTCTGGAATATAAACTTAACTCCTCCTTTTGCATTACATAGTTTAAAACTACGTAATGGATGACATTCGCGCCATAAAATCACTTGAACAGATCTTGGCTCCTAACTAAGATTCCTCTTGTCTAGGCAACCAGTAACTACGAGGAGTCTACAACATCGAGACACAAAACAAAGCTTGCCTTTTTGTGTGCATCGATCAAACATACGATATTGTAATCGATCAGTCATACGAGCATCCATACGGTGCAGCTATAGTACGGTTTTGTGTTACATGAAAGGCCTGTCACCTGTGCTGTGATCGACGGGGGTCAGAGTTATGTCTCGAACTCGCTCTAAGTAATCTAGGTATTGTATAGAGTTGCAATAAATATTCGGCTACTATTCGTTAGATTAGATAACTTTTTCAAATAACACCAAAAAAAACATACAGAAAAACTAAAACATTGAACTTTGAAATTATGAAAATTGTACAGTGGCTAATAAGCAAAGCTATAATATCTCTTTCAGATCCTCACAAACTTGCGCATTTATAATATCATAGTTGGATATTTAGTGGAGTCTCTGACCGAAAATCTCATTCCATAATGAGATTTACGTACTTTCTTAGAGTGAATTGATATTTATTGATATACGTGCTTCCACCTTCAACTATATCGTCCAATGGTCAGACAGATATTTTTCCAATTTTTCATCTCGCCGGTTCTAAACAAATGTACGGGTCGAATAGAAAACCCCCTTTTAAGAGTCGGTTGAATATAGAACTTCTCTAAACTTTCTACCAAACATAACGACTAAATAATTATTTAATCACAAGCGTTTGCGTTGTTTTAATTCTAAAACATTTTAAAAAAGCACGCAGTAATATTCTAGAGCTTTATCTTTTACAGCCGAATTTTAAAATTTCAATCACATTTTTTATCAAACAAGTTAATCATCACAAAACTCCTTATAGAATAGCATAACGAAAGCCTTAGAATCTTCACTCTTCATAGAACAGTTTCCTTGATTTCCAGTGGAGCGCGGGCAAAGTAACACAGCACAAGTTGGTAATTGACTCACCAGCGCAGAGCGCGGCGGCTACCGCTCGTGTCACTGACTCGCCGGTCATCTCGAGTGCCGCGCCTGCCGGTGTTGGCGGAGAGCGCACGACTGGCGGCGCGGGCGCCCGCCCTCCTATATATCAATGGAACACCAACTGAAAACCTTAAGGCTCGTGTGTAAATCAGATTAAGTACACATGTCGATTGTAGATGAGCTGGTGTACTTTAACTACTTGTCTGTAGACGAGAAGTCAAGTCTGTGAGTCACGGCATTTAAGCTATGCCGCGTGAAATTAAAATATTTTATTCCACGAAAACATAGCGGTTAGTTCTTGGTATTTGGTGGCATGAGAAAATCAGTTCAAATTATTAAATATATAAAGAGAAATATTAATAAAATGGATTGCGATATAAAAAAATACTTTATTACTAGCTGACCCGACACGTTTTGCCATATAAATAAAAAACAATGTTAAGGGTGAACAACCCTTATCACTTAGGGGTATGAAAAATAGATAGTAGCCGATTCTCAGACCTACTGAATATGCATATAAAATTTAGTAAAAATCAGTAAAGCTGTTTCGGAGGAGTAAGGTAACTAACATTGTGACACGAGTTATATATATATATATATATATATATATATATATATACATCATCATCATCATCATATATCATATATATATTTATATGATATATGATGATGATGATGATGAATTCAAAAAATAATAATCATTTTTGTGTAACCTAAATGTAATCCTGCGTAGCTAGTGCCGGTGTGAGCCTTTCAAAATTAATTTGGTAATAAATCAAGGCGTCTGTAAAGACTAAAGTAAATAAATGTTTTAAACCAATGTTATATTCGTCAGTTTTTATTATTATTATTATTATCTTATATTATTATTATTATTATAGGCTAGCATTTGACCGCAGTCTCAACTGATGGAAAGTGACGACGCGGGCGACGATGGATCATGCTTGCCTAGAAGATACCGATTCACTCGAGACTTGAAGACGCTTAGATTATAGGAATCGGGAAACAAAGAAGCTGGTAAGGCGTTCCGTTCCTTCGCTGTTCGCATTATAAAGGTCGAAGCAAAACGCTTTGTTCGAGCAGGAATATCAACCATGTACGGATGCCGAGTTTCCGTGCGTTTTGTTGTCCGATGGTAGAAAGGAGATGGAGGAATAAGCTCATAAAATACCATCGCATACTCTCCGCGTTGAATCCTACAAAATACCGACAGGCTGGCAACTTTACGGTTAGTTAATTTTAACAATAGAATAAGAATATAAACTATTTGTATAGTGACACTAGGGTGTGGCTAGTCAAACTATCTTTTGGACATGACGTAGAAACTGGATATTTTATAATATTTTTAATATTTTGATTAAAATAATAATTTCTCGATTGTTCAACAAAAACGTGAGTGAAACCGTGTCAAATAGTTTATAAATTATTTTTAATAAGTTTGACAACTCGATATTTCGGCACTGTTACAGGCGCATGATCACGAGATACTGAAGAAGTTGCAGGTATTATTTCAACAGTGAGGTACAGAATTTGTGAAAGTCAATCTATGGAAAGTGTTGCTTTTTACTTAACAGGCAGGACATAAAACTTAATGAATGACCATGTTGGACTGCTGGTTAACATCACCGCAGTTGGATTGTTAGAAAACCAAAAGACACTCGCCTGCATGAAGGAAACATGCCGTGACATAAGGACCTACTCAATGTAAAGGCCGTCGATATTTCCCTTATTAAAAACGCAAACAGTAAACTCTTCCGAATGATTTTGGTAATATGACCGGAACTGTAGATATTATGAATAGTTTAATCAATTTCGCTGATATATTTGCTCGGAATAAAAACAGCGTAAATGGAATTAAATGACCTGACTTATCGGCATCTGTATGTTTGGCACCTAGGTATCAACATTCTGTAGGTATGTGCCGAGAAAGTAAGTTCCAAGTTTCTTAGGTGCACGCCTCAGGCACGAGCACGTTGAGAGAGACGTGATGATTACACAACTTCAGTACTGTTCATGATATACCATCTGGACTATATACACCTATATATTTACATTTACCTATATATTTAGTGGGTCGCTTCGGGCAAATTAAAAACCATTAGGGGACTTTCAAAACGCAGAGAGGTTGGTGGCTCCAGCAACCTTTCTGCGTTTTGAAATTAAACATGAAAAACAGCATGGCCGCTGTAGATCGACAATTGAGAACCTTACGAATGTCCGGTTTACACACATTTCACAACATTATGCAGAGCACAGACCTTTTTTGAGTGCACTGTACACGGCAGCGATCTCCATACACATATATGTATTTTATTAGCTGTAATTGTTTGTCTTGGTCTTATTAATTTGTCTTATTTTGTGTATGTACTATTGATTTTTGTGTGCAGTTTTGTCAAAAATAAATTATTTCTTTCTTTCTTCATGTTTAGTTCCATCTCGGCACTTATGAATTTATTTATCATGCCCACGAAACATTCCCATCACGGCACCCTGTCCCAAATCATTGTTAAGTACACATTTTTGAAAAACTATTAATTTTGATATTAAATCAAAATAATGGGCTCAAAATAAAGGGACTACACCGAATGCCCGGTGTTTCAATCGACAGGCAGCGTAAAATTCAATGTTCAAAATGTTTAAAAAGATTATTTTATTTGGAGTAATTACGACACAAACCACCGTGCTGCCAAGTCATGTTAGTCCCTTTCTGTTCAAAGGTTGTCTGGACGAGATTACTTTGAGCGATAAGACTGCCTGTTGTTACGCTGATTGCTATGAAATATAATACTTGTATTTCATGTATTTTTAGGTAACTTAGACAATAACATATTCATATGACAACAGTGTAAACTTTCAACACATTTTTATATAGCAGCCATTAGATAGGCGCCTCTTTTAACATGTTTTTATTATTTTTTTTAGATATGCGCCTCTTTTGCAACTTGCCCCGTAAAATGTAAGCCACACCGCGCACCATGAGCGAAACATGCTTATATTATTTGCTATGGTTTGCTTCAGTGGAACGCGCTCTTATCGAGATCTGCTCATGTGATTCAGTAGGTCAAGTTCAGGAATATTTTTACACAGCACGTGTTAATTTTTTTTGGTTCCGTTTCTTATTGAAAATATGTACCTATCACATTTTCTCACTTACAGAATTTTAATCTTGAAAGTGTTATGAACGTAGGAGTTACCAAGAATCCAATGCATATTATGAATTGGCCAAGCTATAACAATCGCGTTCATTCTAGAATTTAAGTCTGGAAGCCGCCGCTTGTGGTGGAGGCTTCCGGGTACACGAACTTTACTTCAACAGGCTAGAAGCAAAGTTTTTATAGAACGCCGTAAGGACGATTGCAGACCAGCGATTTATACGCGCGAAAAGCTAGTTTTTTGAAGAGCATGTAGGCGCGTATAGGCGCACCTTTTGCCGCACGCGCAACTCGCACGAGCGTTGACGCGCTCATAAGCTCGTATAAGCGCGAGCCGCGAGGGACGCTACACTTTTTGATAGGTTCTGACTCACCACTACCAGTTCGAGCGAACACGACGGAATAAGCACGTGTACGCGAGTCCGGTTTTTTGAAGCGCGAAATGTAGCGCGCTTGTAAGCGCGTATGCCGAAACGACCGTATACTCTTACGCGCAGTAAAAAGCGCTAGTCTGAAACCGCTCTAACAACGCACACGCCCAGTCTGATCTAAATTGTATTGATTTATGAATGACCTCAAATATTACTATTATAACCAATTAATCTATATTGTGTATATATTGCGTGTATGTCTTGAATACATTTATTTTTACTTTCTTGTTTATATTCGTAGCAGATACCCGCGACTCCGTTCGCATCAAATTCGATTATAGTTGTACCCTATGGAACTGTTCGTATTTCCGGGATGAAAAGTATGCAATGCCCGTGTCAGTACCTACAAGACAGAGAGAGATAGAGTGACTTTCGCATATATATTATTAAAAAATAGGACAAACAATTTAGTTTGTGCCAGCTTCAGGAACATTGCACAAATTATTCGATAAACTGCATATTTCAGAGATACAGAGATATCATCAGGGTACTTTATTTATTTTTTTGCTCTGCGACCTCGACTGTCGTCTCTACACGGAACGGATCTTTAATCTTATAGGTACCTATTCAATAATCATCCAAGAGTTGACATATTGATACTTCTTATCGAATATTAAAACAGATTATAATGTGTATAAAAATCAAAAGGCCAAAGCAATTATCATTATTGCATGCTGTGATTTTACGTGAATTTTGAAATAGTGATAATCCGAAACAATAAGGTTATAATAAGATGACTGGATAATATGATAGAGTTGTCTGAAAGAGATCACTATAAGCGATAAGACCGCCCATTGTAACACTAGCATTAAATATTATGTTCACTGTATTGTAATAATTTATTGTGGTTGTGTAACAATAAAGCTCTATCTCCTACGTATCTATGTTCTAGGTTCAAGGAAATACATAATACGGGCAGTAGTACGCAGGAACGAATATACTGTTTTATTCGCATTATTTTATATTGATCGTCAATAAGATAAAACAAAGGTAGTTAATTAAATGTGATTTCAACGTAATCTGTGGTCAAGTCTAGATAAAAGCGATTCATTAAATTGGCACAAAAAATGTACTTTTAAACGTCAAATAACAAATACTAATCCATTAAAATACGTTAAAATTATAACTTAAAATATCTTGACTTCGAAAAAAAGGTAGCCTGTCTACCCATTTCTTTCCTATACTCAGAAGTCCGGGCCCAGAAGATAAATGCGAAAACTGACTCTACCAGTGCTTCAGAAATACGCCCGCTAGAGAAGATAGCACCAAGAAACTCTGCGGGGAGGTCTCTGGTTTGTTCCCAAACTCGCCGCGGACAAATTACCGATAGGTCCAATAGTAGGTACCTAAGTGAAGTATGGTTACATCAATGCTTACATAAGTTCCATTTAACATTTGTTTACATAATACAATACAACTTTCCAATTTCGCTACTTTCTTGTTATTGCTGATTATATCTGAATGGTCCTTACAAAGTAATAATCATTGCCAAAGGTGACGCTCACGTCATGCACTGTACTTTTACGTAGGTTGCTCTGTTAGTATTAGTACATTAGAGATGACATTAAACACAGATACAAAGTCACCCCATCTACTGATAGTAAAAAATACCTACTTTAAACTTCTTCTCTCGTGCGGGTGTGTGGCCAACCCTGGTGTCGGAGGTTTTAAACCGCTCGACGGCCTCCGACATGGCCTAACAATTGTTGTCGTAAGATAACACCGGGACCGACGGCTTAAAGTACTCTCCGGAGCACGGTAGCGCTCAGACGTAAATACCACACAAACAGTCACCCATCCAAGTTGTGACAGCTACGAACGATGCTTAACGTTTCAGATCTGTTGTGAACGGCTAGGCGAACTACGCTACGAACGCTACTTTACACTTTCATATTTAAAAACATTTGGGAGAAGGGTCTGAGCAGTCGCTCAACTGCGGTCTTCCGTTATATCTATATATGTGCTCCATCTTCAGCTACATCGTCGCTAACATCTGGCGAGATAGTGGCCAAACATAGATCGTTAAGCGACAGAAAATACCACGGTATTTATTTCCCTTTTAACCGACTTTTTAAAAGGACGAGGTTCTCTATTCTATTGTTTTTTATGTTTGTTACCTCAGAACTCCGTTATTTATAAACTGATTTAGAAAATTCTTTGCGTTGGGTTCAGTATAGCTTTAAGGTAGCCCCATATAAATTTCATCGTAATTCGACCTCGGACTTCAAACATACATCAGAATTGAAGTCGGTTTTTTTTGTTATAAAATGAATTATATATAATAGTGATCGGTTTAAAGTGCCAGACTTTGACAGCCTCTGCGGGAACAGGTCGGCCATAACACGGAGTCTGTCACGAGTAATTGTCACGTGTCTAAATATAGTAGGGTCATAGTTATGCTCCTGGCCGTCTAGATACCTACATCTTAGTTTGAGCCAGTTACTATGTAAAAAAAAAGCTATATGCAGGAAGGTTCCGCAGGGCGATATCAAACACTAAAGTTCTTCGCTTTGGAACAGTTCACAGAATCACAGAACTCATATAGCCAGCGATCGTTTTTTTTTTTTTTTTACGGCTAATAGATCTATGTTTGGCCACTATCTCGCCTGATGTGAAGCGACGATGTGGCCTAAGATGGAGCACATAGATCTAGAGAGAGACGGCAGTTGAGCGGTGGCTCAGATCCGTCTCCCCGATGGTTCACCGAACATCATCCCGAAACACGACTAGGTCGCTTGACGGCATGGCTTTGTTCGGTGGGTGGGTGGGATCGTTTTATAATGATTCCATCCTCTTAATATTACACTAGTGATGTCATATCTAAATAATTCTAGCATGAAACTTCAAAATTCATGGTCGGACCGATATATGTCAATGTCACCAATTACACAACAAATTACGAAATTAGGTCAGTCACATGAACTTGCCCTGCTAACGATATTGGTACTGTGGTCCTCAATCAACCATTTACATGACCCAGGTGCCGCCCGAATGTGGGTCAATATCTTACCAGTTGAGTCACGTAAGTAAACTTATCGATAAGGGTTTATGCCTACTGAAAACATACAACAATGTACGTAAGGCGCCTAGGTAACGTAACTCTAAGCTTATCGTGAGTGACTCGTGTGAGATTCAAAAGCCCGTAACTGATAGTCTGGTCAAGGCGAGCGACGCAAGGCCTGCATTCGTATTCCTCTCCATTTTCGTCTACTATACTATTTAGTGTTGTGGCTGTGGTGGCATAAAAAAAAAAACAAAAAAACTACGTATGATATAAAACTAATCTATGTTTTATATAGAACAGAAAGCTTTATATATAAATGATTATATTTCCCAAAACACAAAGACTTATATGTGTATCACAGACACCACCAACCCCAGAATTCACTACGAAACATACGGAAGGATTCTCCCCAAGGATATTTCTGATCACACATAAAGCTTATCAGAACCGGCTGTCTCAATCTGAAGTAGTCGTGTCAGGTCAGAACGACCATGAATGTGAGAATGTTAGGACCAAAACGATACTTTTCGAGTCCAACTAGAAACGCTGTATTTTCAACTGGAATAGAAAACCGAACGTGCGTCATAGAAGCTATCGCTACAACCTTCAATCTATGAGCATCACAGTATCCCAATGTATTAGGTCCGATAAGGCTGTTTGCCCGGATAAGCGCTCCACGTGTTACCGCTAACTACAACTCATGCCCTCCGACCGCACGGGTACGCTCGTCCGACCGCGACAACACCGACGCGACGCGACGCCGACCGGTGCCGGTGTGTTGATACTCACTGATAACTTATCACTCGTGCCTACCACCCTTCATACCGTTGGACGCCCTAAGCTTTTGTTGCCGTAGCCGCATGTTTTATTGGAAACTCCGTATAGTATTTTGACGACTTTCTTTATTCCGTCAATATGTAAAGCATTATTTTTCTAGCTTTTGGAAAGTAATCAATATCCCGAGAAACACACTGAAAATATAATACATTTATTTTATATTTACATGAAATTGTGAATGATTTTAAAATTGAGTATTCATAGAAAATGTAGGTAGTGATTCATTTACATGATTAATTCTTTATTTATCCTGACACATTCATTTTATGAGAGATTCTCGTTCTACGTTACAAACTTGGTAGATTTCCATAAAGTGACATTACTGATGAATTTTTTGAATTCAATTTTGCTATTTTGATCGTAATCTATTATTTCATTGCTAGATAATGACATAATATTAAAAGAATAGGATAAAACGCCTGTTATATTAAATTTATAAAAGCCGTTTCGTATAATTAAAGTCTCATCAACAAGATACATTCAATTTTTTATCTTGACCACACAAGTAACAAGCAAATGCAGAGTAATTAATGAACTTTCGACGGGGAGCGACACGTTGTATCGAGCTGTTATATTATTATTTGTGTACTGTTTATTCACATTTTTTATGCGAAGTATGATGACCTGGCACAGTGGGTTATTGTGTTTACGACACTGGCTGTCTGTCACAGCGCAGGGTGCGTAAACCGACGCGGAATGCGTAAAATGTAAGTTAAATGCGAGGCAATATAGCTGATCGCCTTTTTATGCTGAAGAGTGGCAAATAAATTACCCGCGTGATGGACAGTGATCACCGTTGCAGAAATGTGCAGCAACAGATTTTTAAGTCAATATTGAGAAGTATGACTTAAATTAAGCCCTGAATCGAAAATCCAGTGTTTCGGAATACCGTTTATATATCTGTCCAATGTCAGTATCCAATCCTTAATCTGCATCAGTTCCCCACTCGCCCTGCACTGTGACGGACCGGGCACGTAATCAAAGGTTCCACGTGTCCCTTCCTGACGCACAGGCTTTGTTCTGAACCGTTAACTGGATCACCTCATTGTTACTGATATACGCGTATTATTGTTTTTTATAAACGCTTAAGTTGCGACGCGTCATTCGCGACACCTGCTTGTAACAATTACTGTGCCAGCCGGCAGAGCTAGCTTACAATTGTAAGAACTTACAAGACTCAGAACCCTATCCTAAAATTGGAAACATTTTGTCCTATAGGACACGGTTGCAACATTGTGTCCTTGAAATAGAAACAAAGTAAAGCTAACGCAGTACTCCTACATTAAGTCAAGTAAGTCTAAGTTCCTACAAACGAAAATACGAAAAGAAATATTTTTGACCTATGTACAGACGTATCCTATTTATTAATTACACTAATGCAACGTACAGCAGTTACTTCTGATAAAATAATTAAATTCTCTTAAGTCAGGTCAACCCATGTGCAGTGTCCTGACATGTGTATGGAGAGATTTATCTCTACTGATCAATGTATGAGCACGTGTAGCAACCACCACTACTGTTTGTCACTGTCGCCAAGCCATTAGCATAACTATTCGGTTTACATGCATCACAATGGTGTGTTTTATAGATAGTAAGAGATTACTCAACCCAATGAGGAATCGCGGAAGCTAAATGTAAAGTACGAAAGTACAAAACATAGAGGACAACGACTGCGTTACACACGTTCAGTGACAGGTATTTACGTACTCTATATACAACACAGTCGCTACAACTAACTGTGCTGCTTGTCGCAAAATAAAAAGTTGCAGGAGGGGTGACGCATGTCGGAACGACACAGAAACGGGCGGCGGGCGGCGGATGGCGGCTAAAGTGCGGCTTCGGCCACGGCTGTTATACCACCTACCGAACAAAGCCATGCTGTCACGCGACCTAGTCACGTTTTGGGATGTTCGTTGAACCATCATGGATACCGTTTGAGCAGTCGCTCTACAGCCGACTTCCTCGATACCTATGTGTGTCAATTGTGTCATCTTCGGCCTCATCGCCGCTTAACATCAGGCGAATAGTGGCTAAACTTATAATCATTAAATCAAACTTATAATAATCTCACCGTTCCAGTACCACACCCTACCAATATACGATATTAAACGGTATTTTAGTTCGCCTCGTACAGCCGACTTCGAATACTGCCACTGCTACTAGAATAGCTAGAACTTTCAGTAATATTAATTTTTATTTTAATAAGAAATTAATAATTTCTCCATTTTAGTTCCCTTATTTATTTTTTCTATATAAATGTACAATGTTATTGTTTAAGTTATTGTTTAACAATTATTTAAGCTAAGAAATGAACATCATTATTGCATGCTGTGTTAACATGGCGTAGGCTGTTCCTTTAATTATAATATGTATTCATAATAGTAAGTAACAAAATAATATAAAGAACCAGATCCGGCTACCGCGAATATATTGAGTTGTGACGTTGGAAGTGTTGTTCAAGCTCTGTCTCCGTGGCAACACCGTGGTTCATTACACTCGAGTGTCCAAGTGACTGATCAATCATATAATGGCACCAAACAAAGTAATTTGTGTCGTATTACGCGGTCAATGGAGACGATACCTTGTCATCGTCACGTGCGGGGTTTATGTTTCTAGAAAGTTGTCTCGGCACTTCAGCTCACTAATGAAGCCCTTGCGTATACCGTTAAACCCTTGCGCATGTCTTCTATTTATATGGGCTTAGTTGTATTGTAAATTTAGAACAAACTCTTTATAGAAACACTGAAGGCACGGCATTACTTTCGTAACGTTATTACGAAGGCACGACATTGAATATGACAGCAACCCATAGCCGGACGGGATGGGATGACTTGGATAGGTACTGGTATACCGTGGGATAGACACTGGCGGGGAAACGCACAAATCACCTAACGTCAGTGCAGGACTCATCGCCCCAAACAGAAAGAAGACACTGAATAACTACCACGATAGTGACTCAAACATTTCCCATCCGTGATCCTATCGGAACGGATGTTTCTTTTCAGGGGCAAAAAGGTCATCCTACAGACTAAATTGGTCCCTTTAAAGATTTGATATCTGTTAAATCTACGCAATAAACAATGGCAAAAAAACAACCGACTCTCCCAAACCTTCTCCACGTGTAGACCGTCCTTGACGATCTGTTGATGTAATGGTAGACGCGACACCGTAAGGTTTATCGTCAAACCACAAAATATATATGTTGTGTTAGAACTGTCGGAATGATCGTCACAAAGCTGCCGACGCGGCCGAATCTTCCACAAGCTGCGGTGGCGACTGAGTATGAGCTAGAATATTACGCGTTAAGAATGTTCTAGTGAGAAAAGCATACTATACCGTTCGTAATTACATAGAATACAAAGATGCTTGGAGCATTCCGCTTCTGCAAAGTAACCAACTGGTACATAAGAAACATAACATTGTAAAAACCCAAAAAACTGTAACCAAATCTCTAAAAAAAATGCCCCTCAGTTTCTTGCCGCATCTTCTGAGTAGTGGTCCTTTTTCCGAATTAAAGAGATTTTTATTTTGAATAAATAAATAAATACGACCAACGATCACATACTCATAGATCCTGGCCCCTAACTAGGATTCTCTGTATCTAGGGAACCAGGAAGTATGAGAACCTACAACACCCAGCCACGAAACAAATGCTTGCACTTTTTTTCTATCACAAACATTTGTCCCGTCGCGGGAATCGAACCCTCAAGCACCTACCTCAGTGGTGTATGAGATTTGAGCTAACCAGCCCAACCGCTACACCACAGAGGCTGTCAAAGAGAAAGTAGATGGATAGCAGATCCTCTGCCATAAACAATTTGACCATACGTATTTACTATTTATACCGTATAAAATTTGATCAATGTGTGCGTGTCATCTCCCTTCACCTCCTCCCAGAGTGGCAGAAGAAAAGTCGGGTATTTTCGCGTTGTCATCTCCATTTGTGTAATTTCAAAGGCATCCATAATACGTAGCCTTAACTTACACGAGTGAATTTCAATAATTAACTAGAAAAGCATTGTTATCTGACCAAACCGATAACGGACACATGTTGTGGAAATGCTTACTCAGTATGTCGGTGCTCGAACTACAACAACAATAAATGATTTATTGCTTAGTATTAAACTCGGGCAATTCTGAAATTGTATTCGCTTTTGTTTTACAATTGAAATCTTGTACATAGTTAATTATATTAATTCAATTTTCCTTGCGTGGCATTGCGTAGCTTCGGCTGTCCGGGACCCCTATTATGAGATTCGACGCGTGGAACTTTTTGTCAGTGAGTAACAGAGTTGTTAGTCAAGTAAATTAAACAGGTAGAAAAACAGATGCTGCTTAAATAATAATAGTATACATAGAACCAGTTTCTCGTTATTTTTGACACGTGTAAAGTTTTTTTTATCTATTTTTAATTTTTTACATACATAAAGATTATTGATTTATACTTTAGCACAAAACAGTTTGTATATGGAGGACTTAATGCTACGTAGCATTTTCTAACAGTTATCCTGGATGTGCAAAAAAAATGGTAGCAGTGGAGTAAAATGCGTGATAGGATTTTAAATATTCTTAATGAATGTCTAAACAAGTTACATTCCTATACTATGTAAAAATATATACTATTAATACCACATATACTAATTATATACCTAAAATAAGCCTATTATAAAATATATATACTTGAATATTTACATCATCAATTATTACATATACATGCAGAGTTTTCTTCAATGACGTCTTAATTGATGATAATTTACATTCATTATTTCATTATGCAATTATCCGTAATCGATTCTATTTAGCTGTTCGGCGCTCTTGCCCGTTACAATATAGAAAGTACAAACTTTTTGTAATATTTCATGAAAAATAACGAGAGACGATCCTTGGTCTATGTTGAAATACCTAAAATAGGTGTAGGTGAATAACTTTCATCTTCAGCCCACACATTACATTCCCACAGCTGGGACACTAAAATCCAAGAATAATATGGAGCCACTTTTGCAATATCAACGCAATAAAGTTAGTAATCAGGAAATAACATAAAATAATCTTAATCTGAATAAAGCTTGTTTTATATCCGTGAGTCAAACCAGCCTTTCTGTTATGTGACTGACCGCCAAAACGTTCTAGCACGTGTAATTTTTTCCTCATGGCTAGTGACGTAAACAAACATAATAAAACCGTCCACTGCGCGTGCGAGTTTAGTCAACGCGCGCAGTGGACGGGCCGCGGGTAGGCTAGCAACCGCACCGAGCCTCGGCGCTTATCTCATCGTGAGCCAAGATCAAGGTCGGGATGGACGAGCGGCTGCTCAAACAACACGTGTACGACGTGATACGTTTCAGTGCAGCTTCGGAAACTGTGTCACGGACTCGCGGACGAAATCTGGATTTACGGGCGGTTAATGATGATTGTACATTTACCTACAGCCCACGGGTGACGCCATCTATGACTGATAGATTCCGCGACGAGACTGCGGCGTTACGATGTGTGAATGATTACTACTTTTATGAATTTGTAAGCACTTTCAGCGCGGTACATTAGTTTATTTACTATTACACATTTCATTATTTCTTATTCGAAGCGGCGAAGAATTCGCGAAGGAAGCCGCCGAAGTATGTTATCAAATGACACGCTTGCATTTCACTAATCTGGTCTTAAACCGATTAAAAGCATTGAATGCCGAATAAAACATATATTGAGCTTTGAAATTGTATACTTTACAAGGTTTCTTTTGTTCCGAGTTCAGGTTACCGGTCCGTCTTTTACCTAAGGATGGTCACACTTTGAAATTACTTGCATATTAAAAATCTCCAAAGTGTAACTAACTAAACGACTAACTAGAAACTAGCTAAATTAGGAACTATGCATTAGTAACAATGACTTCCGTACGTTGCCTCAGATGTTTTTCTATTTTATAAAGGGGCAAATGTGATTTTCAAATTGATTTTATTTGTTGCTTGGGGTTGACAGACCACTTATTTGATATTGAATGTTAACGCATGCTTAGCGACATATTTCTTTTTCTCTCTGAATATTTACATTTAAAAGTCCGTATATTATCGTTTCCTGGACATTCGCGGGACACACGAGCTCTTGCGCTGGGGTCTGGAAATGTTCTCAAGTCACAAAAACGTGTCGTCCCACTCCATCCACCTGGATATTCCACCTAAAAGATCATCTTGGGATCAGCTCAGTACCACAGAATACTAAGGGACAGAAGCATCACTCTGCGAAGAAATTTAAACAAATAGCAACTCTTGCTATGACGCAATAAAATTCAATTCAGCTCGCGTAGCGCTGCATACCAACCAGTCATATTAACCTACAGAGCGGCTCTCTTTCTATCGCGCCGCTCTTATCTCTTCTGACGCGGCACGTGCAACGACGCGCGACCCGCCGTCGGTGTCCGGCTATGTACTTGTAGCTTCGTACCTACAGTGCGGAGTGCGCTAGACCTGTCAGTACCGTGTATGCGATAACGCAAGTTGTTATTGCCACGACTGCGACGTACGTTGTTGTTCATGCTTTCGCCAAGCCGATATATTTGTTCTTTGCAGCTATTATTGAATACACTTGATAATCCCTGACCTTGATGAAAGCTGTTTATGCAATCATAATTATAAACAACTCGATAACAATTGGTCTAGCTAGGCAACCGTGAATTTGCCCCAAAATTGACATTGTTACCTACCTGACGTTAAAAGTATACAAATTGAACATACTACATTTTATAAAAAAAACCGACTTCAATGTATCTTCGAAGTCCAGTGTCAAATATCGATGAAATTTACATGGGACCACTTCGTAGCTATACTGAACCCAACGCAAATATATAGAATAATTTTCCAAATCCGTTCATAAATGACGGAGTTCTGAGGTAACAAACATTAAAAAAACATTCAATTGAATAGAGTACCTCCTCTTTTTTTTGAAGTTGGTTAAAAATGATTCAATTCAATGAACTTGAATTCAGCTAATCGTGACGGAATCATCATCATCATCTTATCTGAGTCATCATCCATTTATGAGCACACTGCTTGGACATAAGCTTTCACTCAAACGGAGATATTATAAGCCGTAATCATCCACAAAGGCCCAGCGCGGCTTACCAGGTGTCTCATAGCTTGGACATGCCGGTGCCGGTTTCGTCACAATGCTTTCCTTCTCCTTTTGTGACAAAGAACTTTCTACTAAAAATGAAACTTGTCTCTATAGAACATTTTAAATTTCAATGTGTGAGTAGACCAGCCAAAGACGCCAGCGAACATAATTTTTTTTCTAATAAACATTGAACTTTTTAACTGATTACTAGTCCGGATGTGATTTCTTTTTTGTATAAATATGGTTTGAGAATCATCATCGCCGATTTACTTGTCCAGGTGTGTTTTTTTGTATAAGTATATACGGTTCGACAATCATCGTCACTGATTCAATTCAAATTCAATTAAATTCAAAAGTTCTTTATTTAAATTTTGTCGTCATAGACGCACTTATGAACGTCGATTATTACAATGACTCTACCATCGTATCGGAAAAAGAACCACTACTCAGAAGATACGGCAAGAAACTGAGGGGCATATTTTTTAGAACTTTTGTTACAATATTTTATGTTTGTTTTTGGCCTTTTTTTATGTGCTAGTTGGCTACTTGGCAGAAGCGGAATGTTCCATGCATCTTTGATTACTAATACGGGTATGATTTTTTTTATATAAGTAGGTACCTACGGTTCGAGAATCATAGTCACTGATTACTAGTCCGGGTGTGGTTTCTTTTGTATACTGTTCGAGAATCATCTTTTACAGATTATAGCTGGATGTAATTTTTTTTAATATGCGAAACAAAATCAATATCAGAGCATATTATATGATCACATGTAAAAATGCTTCAAAATCGATTTAATTTTAAACGTGTAGGTAAATATTATGTTATTGCAATTTATCAACAGTAGTTATAAATTAATTAATTTAGATGCCCTCTATTTCTCTTGTTAATCTGTTTATAATTTTGGAAGCTACTTCCCTTTATCACATTTTTTTATTATGAATAACTTTCCTTAAATATTTGGTGATAAACGAAGAAAACTTGAAGTTAAACTTTGATCGATTACTTTTAAATCCGGTTCATACAAGAGGAGAATAAAGTGACTCACAAATTTATCCCAAAGTTAACCCAAAACTGACCTTCTTTAATTTTATTATTTATATCTAAAAGAGCAATCAAGCAGCCACTGTCGGATAATAGACATCACGAGAGGCGTTAACGAAACTATATGAAGGGAGGTAACGGGACGGGACATAAGTTTCCCCTACCTATATGTAACACCTCTTCTTTACCACAGCTTTTATTTATTTATTCAATTTATTTATTTATTTATTGGAGAACCAACAGCTCTTACAATAAGAATATACAGAATGATAGTTAATAGAAATTACAGGTACTCACGAATAGATACTAAATAGATGCACATATGAACACTAAGACACACTGAAGAACATTTGCTAAGATACATGAAAGATAGTTAATAAGATACATACAACAAAGACACATAACATGGACAATTTATAAGTGCATTTATAAGTGTCCAGTTATTCTGCCGCCAAGCAGTAGTGCGCAAGCATTACTGTGTTCCGGTTTGAAGGGCGTTGTAGCCAGCGAAATTACTGGGCTACACTTGAGATTTAATATCTGATGTCTCGGGGTGATGAGCACAATGCAGTGCTACGCAGTGCTTAATGTTATTAAAAGTAAAATGGTATTAAAAGTGGGTGGCACTGCAATTTTTATGGGCAAGCGTGGCGCTAACCATCAGGCGAGTGACTTGTTCGTCTCATCAATCAATTACATAAAAAAGCAAAGACTAGCTACTATTATTTCCCAATATTCCACTTAACACGTCACAGAATAATACTCTACGTGCCATATGCCACAGAGGCCGACTAGTCGCGATGGAGACCGGGTGTTTTGCCTCGTCTTGTGACCTTTGACTACAATTTCGTACTTTTCGTTTCCCGCAGAGTGCGGCGGCGCCTCGGCCCGCGATGGAGGACCAGGTGACGTTCCTGTTCCAGCTGGGGTTCGCGCGCGACGCGGTGTCGGCGCCGGCGCACGCGCTCACGCTCGCCTCCTTGAAGGAGCTCGCCGTCAAGTTCGTCAACGAAAAGGTTACTCCTTGAAGAAATAACTACTTTTTAACATCACCTACATAAGAAGATAAAAATGTATAAGAACATAATTACAAAAAAATAACCAGGTTTTTATCGGATACATCTCGCAGAGTGTGCGTCGGAATTGTACCAACTAATTTCCCCATCCCTGTTCCATCATCAGACTACAAGACGTACGGCAACACGCCCCCGTTTCATGGTAGACATTCCTCCTGCGCTCACTAAGCGCTTCGTTTCCACTTTTATTATGCCCACTGCTAACGAGTGGAACTCCCTGCCAGAGTCCGTCTTTCCCGACAGCTACAATCTAGGAATCTTCAAGTATCGAATGAACAGGTACTATCTTGGCAAACGTGCTAGATCGTCGACCGCATCGTCGCTTACCATCAAGGTGACAGTCGTCAAACGAAAGTCAATTCACAATAAAAAAAACCAGTTCCTCTGAAATGCAATTATAGTTTTGTTCAAGCGAGTGTTTCCTTGTTCAGATTCCAGACAACGGGCTCAGCCGGCTCGGCGAGCGCATCCTGCTGTTCCGGCACGACTACTGCTCGTCCAACGTGCTGCAGCTGATCAACTCGGCGAGCGATGTCGCCGACGAGACGCTCGTCGAGATCGTGCTCACCGCCAGCCGTGAGTCGTCACCATCCTCAGATCCCGAATCAGAGTTGTTGTTGTTTCTATCTTTACAAACAGAGGGATAATCTCATAACTCCCAGGAAAAAGGATTTCTAAAATGTCCGAAACCTGGTCAGAGTAATTCGACGTTTACCGTGAGCCTTAGCCGTTTTATATCAATTTTCTACCACCAGTTTACATAAGCTAGATCCCTGCAACTCACGCTACAGATGCTGGCAAATATTAACGCTAGTGCATCTGCATTAGAAAGTTGATGGCGGGGCGCGTACGTTTAATCTAATAAGGAAAGGGTTTAGAGGTTAGAGGCATGAATCAGGTTATGTCTGCCAGGAGAATCGAGTCGTGCTGTTGTACACTGCCATGACGGTGTATAAGTCGAGGTGGAAGGAGATGTGTATAAGTACCTATGCATCAATTATTGTGTATAATTTTATGTATACTGTTTTTGTGCGTTTGAAGCCAAGAGTTTTCGTTAACCTTAAATGGTAATGCTGAAAACCAGCGTCTGATGTCACCGACATTGGTCATTTGTGCTGAACTAGTCCCTTTTGGCACCACAACCTTTCTCTGTTTATGTATTTCTTATTGTCTTGTTTTGTTTCTTACGTGTGTCTTTTTCATTCATTTCTTGTTGTTGTCGAGTAAGTGTTTTTTCCTCTTTTTCTTCTTCTTTAAGATTTGAGACGTGTCAAATCAAAATCAAAATCTCTTTAATCATTTTGGTATCACAGACGCACTTATGAACGTCAAATTATCACAATGACTCTACCACCGCATCGGAAAAAGAACCACTACTCAGAAGATACGGCAAGAAACTGAGGGGCATATTTTTTTAGAGATTTTGTTACAATTTTTTGGGGTTTTACAATGTTATGTTTCTTATGTACCAGTTGGTTACTTTGCAGAAGTGGAATGTTCCAAGCATCTTTGTCTTCTATGTAATTACGAACAGTGTAGAATGCTTTTCTCATTAGAACATTCTTAACGCATAATTTGAATTTACTTTCTGTGAGCTCCGTTATACACTTTGGAATTTTATTATAAAAACGTACGCAGTTGCCCATAAAGGACTTATTCGTTTTAGTTAGTCTATACCTAGGTACAACAATCCTATCCTTATTTCTAGTGTTAATGTTATGATGGTCACTATTTACTTTGATATTTGGAAGTTTTTGCGAACATGCATTATATTTTCATAAATATGTAAAGAAGGTAAAGTTAATATATTAACTTGCTTAAACGCACGCTTTTGTAATACAAAAATAGTATCTATATCCGCAGCAGAACCCCACAACAAAATGCCATATGACATTATGCTGTGGAAGTATGCAAAGTAAACTAACCCAGTCGTAGCTATTTCAGTTAATTGCCTAATTTTACGAACCTATGTCCTGATATGTTCCAGCCCTGATCTGCGGCGGCGGGGCGGAGGCGCCGGCGCCGCGGCCGCACGCGCTGGCCGTGCACTCCTACAAGGCGCCCACCTTCTGCGACTTCTGCGGGGAGATGCTCTTCGGCTTGGTACGGCAGGGGCTCAAGTGTGAAGGTAACCTGGTTTTTAACGCTTATGTTTGGCCATTATCTTGCCCGATTTACGCGGCGATGTGGCCGCAGATTGAGCACATAGGCCCTTAATAATAAACGCCTTTTAAAGCCTTATTATAATGTTTAACATTTTGTCATATTCGTTTCAACGTAATTTGAACAGTGACAAAACTCAACAAGATCAGCTGGCTGTCATCATAATATTGCATTGTCACCGGACTTTGACAAATATGCAACATTTCAACTCCGTAGGACAAGAGGAAGTGGTTCTGCTTCTACTTGCAAGATTTAACCCAAACATTGCAAGTTAAATAAAAGCTTGTAAAAAAGACTCAACTGTGTATCAATGATTTCGTCAATTCCAGGTTGCGGCCTGAACTACCACAAGCGCTGCGCGGTGAAGGTCCCGTCCAACTGCGAGGCGCCGAGCGCGGGGGCGCCGGGCGCGGGGGCGGCGGGGGGCGCCGGGGGCGCGCGGCGCGCCTCCTCCTCGGCGCGCTCGCCGTCGCGCGGCTCGACGCACTCGCACGGCTCGCACGACGATTCGCTGGTAAGGCGCCTCGCCGACCTCGTCACCGGGAAAGACAAGTACGAGCTGTTCGATGAAAGGAAAGAGACGTAGCTCGCTCTACGCTTTCAAGTTGTACTCGGAACGAGCGAACTAATAAATGAGCTCGGTTCGTAGGCGAGTCTAATCTTCATCAGACCCGATTTGGGAGCTTGCACTCGGCACATTTGGAAAGAGATTTACAAGACGGTACGATTGTTTTAGAAGCAAAAGTTAAAATATCCCTCATTTTATAAATCTGTTACATAACAAACTCTAAAGATGTAAAGATTTAGTAGTAGGATTGTACAGTGTACATTAACGAATCATTTTTATACCTAACTTTCCGTATTTTCAATATGAACCGCTGTACAGTTTTGCATTGTACATTGCTAACTTCAAAAGCACTCGCACTTCTTTCTTTAACTTTTTGTTTTGAACTGACCAAGAACGCTGTGTGTGAACAGTTTGAGAACCGTACAAACGGCACAACTCTTCATAATATATCTCAGGTGCTATTTAAAATTTTCATATTATTGTATAAATGACAATATGACAGTTTCTTTAATGTTATTTTGTAAAGATAGGATCTGTATGGTGCGGGTTATGCAGTCATGATGTCGGCTGACACGCTTGACTTTTTGTAGTACATGTACGTACGTACGTATGATATTCTTCAAATAACTGCATTGCTTATAACAACACCAATTAAATAACGGGAATCTCAAATAAATTAATACACAAATGTTTTAAAGTATTACAATCAAAATATACAGAGTTATTAAACTCAATGACATGTAAAAAAATACAAATATTTATGTAGGTATATCCTTGAATTGTAGTGTTTGAGATACCTATTCTGCGTCATGCGGTTGCTATTACATGTGTTCTTAAAAAGAAATAAAATAACATAGGTAGCTATTATTATAAGGAAAATTTTACATTCCAATTTGTAGGTCTTCATTTTAAAATAGGTACATTATAATTTAAATAATAATGTCAATATTTTTGTAATAATGGCATGTCGTGGAATCCGTCCAATGTTTAAGATATTTAATTATTACAATATCATAACAGAAGTTAGGCGTATATTATACAAATGTTAATAACTTGTTATTATTGAAGTGCACAAGTAGCAGCACAAAGTCGGGTGGTGGGTAACAATGGTATGTGTATTTATTTAATAAATAATGTTATATTATTTCTTGTTTTATTTAAACATCCATGCTACCCATCATCCACTTTTGTTAAAGTACCTTATACATATATAGATAAGAAATTGAGTTACATATTGACTACAATATTACTCAATAAGTTTAATTAAAAAAATTGCGAACGTAAAGTTCAAAGTACATTCAGTAGCGTAGCGTTGGAAGCATGGCCCCGCGGCCCCGCGGCCCCGCGGCCCCGCGGCCCCAACGTTTCAGACGGCGGGAAGAATGGGCGGCGCCAGCCGCTTTTCATTTGAAGATTCTCATTTGGAGTCGGTTAAAAAGGCGAAAAGGTTATTTTTCATAATTTCAATACGCTATGTCGGTACCTATAAGTTTTAGTTTTATTCTTGGTGAAAGAGGGGTATTTTGTGGAAATGCGAAAATAGGGGGGCGGCATATTCAGGCTGGGCCCCGGGCGGCAGAAACCGACACTACGCCACTGATTACATTCTGTCAAATAAAAAATAATCATGATACGAAAGCCACCATTTGTAGGGTTTTCTAACTCTTAACTCAGTGCATCATTAGATCTATTAATACGGGACTACGTGGCAAGCTTATTCTTTCAACCGATAAAAATATCACACAAATCGGTTTAGCAGTTTTAGAGTAATTAGTGTACATATACATAAAAAAAGGAAAAAGCATACAAGCATGTTGAAGTGGAACCTTCTCTTTTTTTGAAGTTGGTTTTAAAAAGCGTCTACCCACGCAATGCAAATAATGTACATACAAGTAATACACACATACATACACAGGTGTAGACTATATTCTCTTAATCTAGGTACGTGTTTAAAGTAGTTTTATTTTTGATAAAATAGTGGCAAACTAGAAGACCACCTCCGTGATGGGAAGCGGTCACTGCCACTTGGAGGTTCTTAATTCGATTGTATATGTATATATTTATATTCGATCTTGGACTTGGACTTGGACAAAGATACATCAAAATTGTAGTCGGTTTTTTTATAATTTATGTAATCAAGTGTTGAGACGAACCAGTCGTTCTCTGATGGTAAACAACACGCCTGCCCACAGCAGTCGCAGCGCCACCTAGAACTTAGTTTTGCTAAATCCTCCGCGGCACTGCACTGGCTCGTCCGCCTGAGACTTTCTCTTGTCTTATAGCGCCCAGTAATTATGCTACGAGCACATGTTTCGGTGGCCAAGTTAGTACGGCGAAGAAGCAAGTTCGAATCCTGCCCGAGCAGTATCATTTTTCTCTGAAAATTTGGAATCTCAAATACTTACTTTATTATTATTATTTTTATTTTTGTAGTTTCTTTCTACTGTGACCATAGATTTCACCAAAAATGCTTAAAATATAAGGAGCCCAGCTAAACGAATAGTTAACATAACGCCACAGTCGACTACACTCGACATACGACCAGCCGACAGACAGCCAAGTGTGACGACGTAAGTGCTCGTTGTCTCTATACCAAGTGCCGACTAAAACGTAGGTACATTTCCTTGCTTGCGGTGGAGCGCACGGATTTGTTTCAATAGCGTATTCTCAAAAGGTGATGAGTTAAGTTCTTCGAGAGTTTGGACAAAATAAGTGTCTGAATGGCTGCTGACCATACCTTGTTTAATTGTTAACCGAGTTTATTTCGCGAGAGACCACGTCTTGTCTGAATACGACAAGAATGTTTTCAAGATAGGTACAGGGTTATCGAAGGAGGGCGAGCTATTTTTATTGGAGAATGTGAAATATTTTAAAAATCAACAATAACAATGGTACCTTCTTAAGTAGGTACGTATCAGTAGGACTAGGTATGCGTGGACACTTTAAAAACTAATTTATACAGATGTGCTATAACATTTTGCGGGATATTCGAAAGCAGAATTGAAAACAAATATGTGGCGATGGTCCGGACATATGATCAGAGAGAAAAAGGAGAAATGGACCAGCTTAATAACTGAATGGTATCCACGAGATGGTAAAAGGAATAGAGGTAGACAGACTAAAAGATGGGAGGACGACATCATACAAATAGCTGGTACTACATGGACGCGTACAGCAAAGGACAGGACACAGTGGAAATCTTTAGAGGAGGCCTTTGTCGAAGGACAAGCTGCGATACCACAACCACCGTTTGCCGATATTTAATTTAATTCCATAAGGAACTTAGTATTTAAGTTTTGGCATGTTTAAGTAATTTGATATAGTTTGTAAAACTAAGAACAGCAATAAAGGCTTTTTATTTATTTTATTTTATTATTATTTATTATGTGGAGAGTACTTACCTAAATTGTTTAAGCGCAAAACATACATACCGGCCAGGCCAGGGCGGGGGCGGGCCGGGCCGGGGGCGGGCGCAGGCCGGGTGACGTCAGACAGCGCAGACAGCGTAGCCGTAGTGGCCTCTATGTGGCTGGGGCATAAACTTTTTGAGTTCCACCACGCTGTAGAAGCTATTACTACTTATATACGTTTTAGTCGATATATTTATCCGACGTTGGCATAAAGAGCTCTTTTTCTTATATTGAGCATAGCCGACTGTGGCGTTCTAAAAATTAATTATTTCGTATGGTCATTGCATGCCAACCATAAACGCGACAAGTGGCGCCTTCCACGTAGTCTACTGTAAAGTCCAGTGTTCTACCGGAACTTGTTTATTTTCGTAACCCGTGTGTGTGTGTGTGTGTACCGACATCAGCCGAGTGCTTCCCCGCAGCCGGGCGGCAAGCGCAGCCGCTCGCCATCGCGCTCGGCGCCGGGGGCGGCGGCGGGGGCGGGGGGCGGCACGTGGCCGCCCCCGGCGCTCGCGTCCACGTCGCTCGGCATCCCGCACACGTTCGAGGTGCACTCGTACACGCGGCCGACGGTGTGCCGCCACTGCAAGAAGCTGCTGCGCGGCCTGTTCAAGCAGGGCCTGCAGTGCCGGGACTGCCACTACAACGCGCACAGGAAGTGCCTGCCCTACGTGCCTAAAGACTGTGGAGGGGAGATCAGAGATTTGCACGGTGAGTTCACACTCCGAAATGAAACTTGTAAATAAACAAGAATTCGTATTACATTAAAAAATAATCTAACAACTACGATTTTAGGGATTAACAATGCATTGTCATCGAGTTGTGGGTTAACCTGAAAGTTTCAGCCAGATAAGCTAATCGGGAAGTGCTCGAAGTTCGAGTTTCAAGATTCCATCCGTAACGACAGACTGACAAATAGACAAACTAGAAAGTTACTTAATGAAAACTAGTAAAAAAATGGGAGTTGCCTCTTTCATCCGTCGGAACTAAGATTCGTAGTTACGAAGTGATGAGGCAGATCGTTGGTCTGGTCAAGTGGAGGATGGTGATGATGAAAGAGACGGTTAACGGACGCATATATATATTAGGCGTCATGGTAAATGCTTCTTATTAACTAAGTCGGTAGAGCTTCCAAGTAGTTCGGGCGTATGTTACTGGTAATAGTGGGATGTAGCGGTGCAAGTCCGAATTCATACACTACACGTAACTCCCCTGTCTTTTTATACACTGTTCACTTAAATACATAGGTGTAATGTGTGTGTGTTCCAGGAGACTACCAGGACAGTATAAGCACGGGCAGCGAGCTGTCGGAGAACGCGCGGCTGCCGGACGACGAGTCGGACGAGGGGGGGCAGGGGGCCGCGGGGGGCGGACACAACAATGACGACGACGAGGTCAGATCAGTCAATCAATCAAAATCTCTTTATTCAGTTTTGACATCAGTCAATCAATCAAAATCTCTTTATTCAGTTTTGACATCACAGACAAATTATCACAATGACACTACCACCGTTTCGGAGAAGAAACACTACTCAGACGGCATGAAACTGAGGGGCATGTTTTTTAGAGATTTTGTTATATTTTTTATATTTTCTACAATGTTGTATTTCTTATTCAATTCAATTTCAATTTTTTATTAATTTTCAGATATTGACAATCCATTTTGTTAGTATCAACTTACGGGCTATGTTAGTTTCTTATGTTGGCTAATTTGCAGAAGTGGAATGTTCCACGCATTTTTGCCTTCTATCTTCTATTATATCTTACTTTCTATGAGTTGGAAACATAACGAATGATGGTGCTACATCCGAGACACTCCTCCCTCCAGGAGACTGTGTCTTCAATTGACAACACTGTATGCCATACGTAGCCCGGAACGCCCCCGGCCCAGAACGCCCCAGGCCGGCTTTCTGTGTGGGTTTAGCATTAACAACGGCCGTATTGCAGGTGCAGGTGCGGCGGCGGCGCTCCGACGACGAGGAGCCGCAGCGCGACACGCTCCCCGAGCGCTCCGCCAGCCGCCCCAGCAGGTGACTGTGCACCCCCGCCCCGCCCTGCCCCCGGGGGCGCGCGGTGCCGGGACTGTGTGCGTGAGGTGGCGGTTTCAATCAAATAGAATGTTGTTTAATAAAACATAGAGATAAGAGACGTCGAGACTAGTATATACACTCGAGAGCAATGAATCCGGGTCACTTAAAGAATCCTAAAAATCTCGGAAACTAAAAATGCTAGGTTAATGCAATAAATTGTATTTAATAGACAATGTAATACTCCTTAAATGAAGGTATTAAAACTTCTTAGTTATTGTAAAGTTATATCATAAAAAAATCAAATTTGAAAAAGGGCCACTTTCGAAGATGGAACTACGAAATTACAGCATTTGGTTTTGCTTTTGTTTGTAATCTGTCATTTATGTGGGTACATAAACCATGTTGATAGTGCTCTATATTCATTATTCAAGCTGAAATTATGTCGCTTACGCCTGAAGAATGCACCAGAATACTTACAATGCTGGAAACCGGCCGGAGTCAGCGCGATACAGCCAGGACTGTCGGTGTGTCGCTGTCAACAGTACAAAGAGTTCTCCGACGTTACGAAGAAACTGGTTCTAACCTACGCAGACCAGGAACGGGCAGAACCAGGTGTACCACAGCACGAGAAGACCGATACTTGGTGAACACCATGCTTCGAAATCGCTTTCTCACAGGAACTGAACTCACCAATCAGTTTCGACGCCTCGGAGGAAGTAACCCAAGTGCATGGACAGTAAGACGTCGGCTTGCTGAATCTAACTTAAAACCCCTTAGACCTGCAAACGGCCCTAAACTGGAGCGTGGGCATCGTATTTCGAGACTAAGATATGCCCAGAGCCACGTAAATTGGAGTATTGAAGATTGGTCAAAAGTTATGTTCTCCGACGAATCAAAATTTATGCTCTACAAGCACGATGGAAGACACAGAGTGTATCGAAGACCAGGGGAAAGATTCAAGCAAGCATGCATCGAAGAAAAAGTAGCCTACGGTGGTGGGTCTGTACTTGTGTGGGCCGGAATTTCTTCTGAAAGTCGCACAGAGCTGGTGATCATAGAAAACGGCTCTTTAACTAACGTAAGATATGTGGAAGAAATCCTCAATGATCACGTTGGTCCATTTATGGTCAATTTAGGTGAGGATGCTATATTTATGCATGACAATGCCCGACCTCATACAGGTAGGATTGTGAATGACTACCTTCAAGAGATGAACATTACTCGTATGGAGTGGCCAGCGCGCAGCCCGGATATCAACCCGATCGAGCATGCTTGGGACGAGCTAGGCAGATGCGTAAAACAACGAAACCCTCCCCCAATCACGCTTCGTGAGCTCAAAATTGCTCTCACAGAGGAATGGGAGAATATTCCCCAAAATCGTATAAGGAACTTGGTGTACAGCATGCCAAACCGCGTAAACGCAGTAATGGAAGCACGAGGAGGCAATACGAAGTATTAAAATTCAAGAAAATCGTAATAAAGTTCAAAAATTTCATGTTTCCTATTTTTGTTTTAAGGAGAGATCAGCAGTTTTTTTCTTTATGTAATTTTGTGTTAATAAAATGTATGGTGACTCATATTTTTTTTACTTTCATTTAAGGAGTATTACATTGTCTATTAAATACAATTTATTGCATTAACCTATCATTTTTAGTTTCCGAGATTTTTAACATTCTTTAAGTGACCCGGATTCATTGCTCTCGAGTGTAGATATACTAGAAGTAAAATACTATGTAATTTTGTTGTGGCGGGACTGCTCTGCAAGAGTCCGCCTTGGAGAGTACAATACCTTTATCAGATATACAACAGCCAAGCTATCGGGTTTGAAGGACATTGAAGTCTCGGCATCTCTTCTACTACACCAAATAACAATCCTCTTTTGGGTTGGCGTATTTCTTTCGCGTTTGGTGGAAGTTTTTAAAATAAATCTACAGCTTTTTGGCTTCGAATTTGTCGGGTAAATCGAGTTATAATTTTGACAAGTTGTCAGGTAACTAACAATTAAATACTATTCTGAATTCGCTATTCCGAAATTTGTATCTGCATATTTTTGTAATAGTTGTGTTTAACATTTGGCTGTGGTCTAACTAGGTGTTGGTAGCTTATGTGTTGTTTATTTTGTGTTGATTCATAACTTTTTTTGAATGAACGATGATGTATCGTATTTTTTTACGTCAGTAGCTCACCGTTCTATGATTTCCACTCTGAGGAATTGTTATCTCAAGTTAGAGGAATTGCTATGACCTTTTTTTAACAACTTATGCTTTCCCACTGTTGGGCAAAGGTCTCCCCCATCTGTTTCCACGCATCCCGATATCCCGCTATATCGAGCCTCACTCGGCGGCTTTAGGCCAACAGCAACAATTCCTGTGATCGATATGTCCTAACAAATTAGAATCCGTGATAGATAAAAAAATAATAAAACCACGTTTTTATGGATTGAGAATGAATTGTCATCGGGTTGTGAGCTACCCTAAAAGTTTCAGGCGGATAGTTGAAGCGCTCGAAATTTGCCTTGCAAGATCCGGAATGACAGACAGACAAACAAGAAAGTGACTTAATAAACGTGGTAAAATACAGTCATTTCAAGGGTTTGCTTCATCAATACGACATTGGAGCTAAGCGTATTACAGACAAGCGTTTGATAAAAATGTGAGATATTTTACGTAACCAAAAATGTACATTTTTAACAAAATATATCAAAAGCATGGTAAACAAAATAATTCTGATAAAGAGATTTCAACATTTTCACCATAAGCTCTCGCAATCATTTAAATTATCTAAACAGTAAAATAACGTAACGGAAATTCATTTTGGTTCAAGTTTAAATAAAATAAAACTGATAATAAACAGTAAATCTTAAACTAAATAAATAAATAGAGATCGCGATCCCTCTGCCGCAACCGCCCCCGCAGCGCCCCTCGTCCCCCAATGTGCCCCCTTCGGTCCCCCGCCGCAGTGTGCGCTGATCCCCGGCACGTTGCAGCTCGTCGTCGTCTCCCAGTGCCAACATCCCGCTCATGCGCATCGTGCAGAGCGTCAAGCACACCAAGAAGAGAGACGGACAGTGGCTCAAGGAGGGGTGGCTGGTGCATTTCACTAATAAGGACAAGACGGTGAGTTGTCGAACAATCAATCAATCAATTGAAATCTCTTAATATATTTTTGGCATCAACGCACTTATGAAAATCGAATTATCACCATGACTCTACCACCGTACCTATCACAAAAAGAAACACTACTCGGAAGATACGGCAAGAAACTGTGAGGCATATTTTTTTAGAGATTTTGTTCCAATTTTTTGGTTTTGTACAATGTTTCTGTTTCGTATGTACCAGTGGGTTACTTTGCAGAAGTGGACTATTCCAAGCATCTTTGTCTTCTATATAATTACGAACAGTATAGTATGCTTTTCTCATTAGAACAGTCTTTACGTGTAATTAGAATTTACTTTCTGTGAGGTCCGTTATACATCAATCAGATCAATTTTTATCTTAGGCGCCGATCACACAGCAACAGATCGAGTTCTCGTAGCAATTTAAGGCGTCGGCCACCACAGGGTAGACTACATAAGAATAAGTAACATTTGTTTGCAATAAGTCATGGGTGTGGAGTATGTAGAACATTTCTAAAAAACTGAATTTGTCGGCCGGCTTTTAACTCAGCGTTACGCTGGTGAAGACCAGCGGTATGATATGCAGTATTCCTGCCGTAATAATGTAGTACTAACTAGCGTCGCATAGATTACTGAACTCTTGCTGTGGGATCGGCGCGCCTTAGTATCATTGCAACACGGTGATGTACGGCGATCACCGCCCCCGGAGGTTTCTTCACTTTTCACTAAATTGGCAGCTACTTGATGGCCATGGCACATAGGACGCTGATTTATGTCTACTAAACCGTCATTTAGGTCTTTCCCTTGTTTCCGGTTTGCCGTTACATTTCGATACACCTTGTATAATTAAATCGCGTGCGAGAAAAAAAACTTGATTGGCAAATAAGCAGGTAAAACCATAGATTCGGAGAGATATGTTGTCATTAAAAATAAAATAAAATTCATTTATTTCAGACAACCTGGTCCATAGTATATTTTAGTAATTGTACATGCAGCTTATGTTAGTTCACAATTAAAATTAAATTAAATTGTATTGCATTGATTAATGTAAATTAAATTGATTAAATTGAAATTCTAATTTCAATCATAACACAAAACTATACAATACAACATTAATAACAATATTTTATTTAAAATTTTCTCCGTCTATTCATCGATTCACATATCTGACATGTAAATCGATGAACCGTCGAAGAATGAACTCAGAGTCATTGCCAATTAATATATTTTATGGATATTTTTATCACACAAGTTAAAACTTTATCAGCAACACAAAATGCTTTTGTCAATTCAAATAACATCATCTGTAGCTAATTAAAAATCTGAGACAACGGAGGAATCTTCATTCATTCGCCCGCCACAGTAGTTTTGCTTACGCCCGTTCACAACATCTCACAGTATCTCACTTGCACACTCAGATAAAGCGGCACTACTGGCGACTCGACAGCAAGTCCATCACTCTGTTCACGTCAGAACACGGCACTAAGTACTACAAAGAAATTCCACTTAACGAAATCCTTGCCGTCGACACAGCGCGGACCCCGCACCCAGGTATTACTGAGCTTATTGGTAAAGCTTTAAAATGTAATGTACTCTTTGTTTCTAAAAACCTTTCTTATGTTTTATGTTGTGCTAACAATTTATATAGAATGGGTCCTAATGCAGAACCTTGTGGTACGCCAGGCCTTCTTTAGGTTTATAACTTTTAAATTTAACTTTAATCCAAAATAAATATGAAGGATATATATATTATATATATATATATATATATATATATATCCTTCAATACACCTTATTTATAAATTTTCACTATCTATTTTGATTACAATTAACATAATACCGTAGAATAACTTCTGCTAACCCAATCAAAAGCTTGCACGAAAACTTTAACTGTACTGCATATTATTTCAATATGTACTTATTAATACATTTTTCCTTACCATAGATTGCCCGACGGAAAGCACAGGTACGCAACACAACGTTTTTATTACTATCTAGACATTTATCTCTGAAACTTTTAAATCAAGATGGAGGAGAGACCGAGCGGATAATAATATAACATTGTTATCTTGTGAAACGTCGCAGGCGCGGACATAATGCACTGCTTCGAGGTGCGCACGGCCAACGTTGACTACCTGGTGGGCGTGGACCCACAGCTGGGCGGCGGCGGCGCCTCGCCGCTCCCGCCGCCCGACTCGGGAGTGGGCGCGTATCTGGCGCGCTCGTGGGAAACGGCGATACGACACGCGCTGATGCCAGTTACGCATCATTCTGGTGAGCATCTGCTTAATGTCCAGTTGGGTAAGGCGTCGGTTGGGTATTCCGAAGATGCAAGCTCACTTTGGGGAAACATTTCTATTAAGAAAAATTAAGTCGATTGAGCCCAAAATATTATTCAACATATTCCAATTTTCTTGCTGATTGTATCTTTTTCAAAAATCGGTTATTGTGATGCTTAATATTTTAAAAACTGGCCTAACTTTTCCTAAAACCAGAACTGTCTCACTTGAACAAAAAGAGTAGCGACGAAGGGATGCCTCAATATTTTGCGCTGCCCTGTAACTAAAATTGCCCTGTAAATTTTTCTGCTATCAACATTATATCATTTTGTTCGTTGTCAGGTAAAAAGCCGAAAACGCAAACCAATTTTTTTTTTGTTTTAAGTATGAATATTTTTTCTCTATTTGTCTACATACTGATAGAGTTGTACTGTATAGCGGAGAGCGCGAGCGCTGGCGGGGCGGGGGCGGGGGCGGGCGGCGCGGGCGCGGGGGCGGGCGGCGAGCAGCGCGCCACGGAGATGGCACAGGTGTACCAGATCTTTCCGGACGAGGTGCTCGGCTCGGGACAGTTCGGCATCGTGTACGGCGGCCTGCACCGCCGCACGCACCGCGCCGTCGCCATCAAGGTAACCGCATGCGACTTGTCAACATCTCTCCGAACGCACACAGGCCGGCACCCGGCCGGGGCTGTGCGCTCGCTGACGTAGCCCGGGCCGCGCCCGCCTCGCCTTCTGTGTGACATGTTTCATACACAATCAAACAATACAGCAGAGCCCGCACCGCCTCCGGCCCGTCACGCCCCCGGCCCGTATTCTGTGTGGCTTGGCATTTTTATAATTTTATTTGATTTGTAATTTTATTTGATTTGACTGTTTTTAATTTTGATTTTGTTTATTCAATGTAATATAATTATTGTAGATTAATTTAATTATTTGACATGTTTAATATGGATTTTTATATGAAATAAATGATTTAATAATAATTTACCTTCATATGTCACACTATGAACTATGGTAAGCAACAAGCTTGTCCATAGCAGTTGCAGTTCCACTCAGAACCTTGTTTTGCAAAATCTTGCGACTACACTGCGCTTGTCACCTTGAAACAGGGTACACTCTTAGTCACATCACATAATGTCCAGTAATTTCACTTTAAACAGCAGTCTTTTTTATGTAATGCTTGCACATATTTTAGTGCCGGAGAATTTCATTATGTCCCCCAAACACTTTTAACTTAAATTCCAGGTCATAGACAAACTCCGGTTCCCGACAAAAGAGGAAGCCCAGCTCAAGAACGAAGTGGCGATACTCCAGAACCTGTCCCACCCCGGCGTCGTCAACCTCGAGCGAATGTTCGAGACGCCCGAGCGAATATTTGTCGTCATGGAGAAGCTTAAAGGAGATATGCTCGAGATGATATTGAGCCACGAAAAGGGACGGTTGACTGAGAGGATCACCAAGTTTTTAGTGGCTCAGGTGAGAAAACTTTCCTGAGCAATGTTTTTGAGTGTTTGTTTTGTAATCCTCTTCACAATGCCAAGTTTTCGTATAGTCCCAGAAGACATACGGTTCGGTAAAACTACAAACTGTAGCTTAACACAAACAATACACAAGCCAAGCACGAGACCAAGTTGCATAAGATTCATTTAAATCCGTTCAGGCACAACACAACACACTCCAAACAAATACTCCCACACCCTGAACTTCCACTTTCACATCAGTGTTCACCAATCCACGCTGTTTTGTTACTTTATAAACCGATGGAATATGCATGTTTTACCCGGAATATTAAATAGTGTTTTGTATGCCATAAATTGTGCCATTTTGCGAAACGTTATGGTCAAAAGCTTGAAGGTGTCATCTGCTGTATGACGCCACTGAATAGGACGAGGTGTCATGACTCCATCCTATTGATCTTTTTAATATCTATAGACACCGACCAGATTTCCATCAAAACTATCAGCATAGATTCTGACAACACGCGGAATGGCGGAAAATGATGCGTTTTGACGGTTTTCATTTGATTAAAACATATTCAAAAACGCCGTATAATTTTGTACTAATTACTTTTTCAATGCCGATTACCCTACGAACTGCCAACGAATCTAATTCTGTTCCGAAGTCGTAGTTTTCCAATAATTATAACCTGAGTATTTTCTAGACGACTGAGTTGGCATTTCATGGGAAATTTGCTCTACCATAGAGTTCGACTACACCTACTATCAGTACTGTTGTCAAAAGCACCAATCATCATCTCAATCTCAGATAAACAATTTCCGGGTGATGTTAAAAACCGCTTTTCCCTCTGCCAAAGTACGTTCAGCGTGTTTTTTGTTTTGCGTGTTTTGTGTGTGCAAGCTTGTCTAGTGTGCATTTATAGAGACGGATTAATATTGATCAACGTTGATGTGTGCTATAGTGTTGACCTCATCCCCTCCAAAAGGCAGATTAAAATTTTTGGTGATAAATAGTCATAACGCCTACAATATCTCTGAGCAAAACAATGCCTACTTTGAAAAACATGCATATTCCCGCCATGACTCGTCGCTCCCGCATGCAGATCCTAGTGGCCCTAAAGCACCTGCATGAGAAGAACATCGTGCACTGCGACCTGAAGCCGGAGAACGTGCTGCTGTCCTCCGACGAGCAGTTCCCGCAGGTCAAGCTGTGCGACTTCGGGTTCGCGAGGATCATCGGGGAGAAGTCCTTTAGGCGGTCCGTGGTGGGGACGCCGGCGTATCTCGGTATGTTATAGGCTAGCACTTATGAAATGTTCATAACAGTCTCTCTTTTGATGACGAAACTAGTTAGCGTTGCCTTATTTTGAACTGGTATGGATGAAGAATTTGTTGGTAGTAATACTGAGCTTTATCGACATCTAATCGAGCCTATGAAGAGCTCTACTCATTCTGCAAGCTCTTTTTATATATGGGAGAGAAACGGAAAATACTTCTTGCTCATCTAAACGTGACTATTATCTATGTAATACTGACTGTACAGCAAATATATAAACATTTGTAGCGCCGGAAGTCCTCCGCAACAAGGGCTACAACCGTTCCCTGGACATGTGGTCCGTGGGCGTCATCATCTACGTGTCGCTCTCGGGCACGTTCCCCTTCAACGAGGACGAGGACATCAACGAGCAGATCCAGAACGCGGCCTTCATGTACCCGCCCACGCCGTGGCGGGAGATCTCCGCTGAAGGTACGCTCTTCTATTACTTCTACTTCTACAAAACCTTCTGCCAAACATTTATTTGGTTTAATAATTTCAATATTCAATCACGTGGGTATACCTTAATTACCTATATATTTATTTATTTTACTTTATTGAACACGGACAATCCAATTACATTAATTAAAGATATAACAGACACACAATAAAAATATACCAAATAATACCTATGAAAATATACCAAAGTTCTCTCGGTTCCAAGCGTTTTTCCTGAATTTTCATGTGACATCTATAAGGCTTTTGACTGTGTAGAGTAGACAAATGTACTTCGAATCGTAAACTATATCGCTATGGACTTGTTAAAACCTTTGTAAAGTTTATAATTTCATATTGAACTGATAGATAGCAAGAATGGCTATTATTGGCGTCATGTCATCACGGGGATACCTCAGGGGTCAATATTAGGGCCGGCGCTATTTTTGGCATACATACGAAATATTTTTAATTTTTGTGGTATCGTTCAGCGATCGACCTGATCAACAACCTGCTGCAAGTGAAGCAGCGCAAGCGGCTGTCGGTGGACAAGTCGGTGGCGCACGTGTGGCTGCAAACGCGCGAGGCGTGGGAGGACCTGCGCGCGCTCGAGCGTCGCGTGGGCGCGCGCTACCTCACGCACTGCAGTGACGACGCGCGCTGGGCGCCGCCGCCGGACCACTGACCGTGAGTAATGCAGCGTGACCGTGTGGCCACGTGGACGCGTGGACCGCGTGGGCCGCGTGGGCGCGCGCTACCTCACGCACTGCAGCGACGACGCGTGCTGGGTGCTGCCGCCGGACCACTGACCGTGAGTAATGCAGCGCGACCGTGTGGCCACGTGGACGCGTGGACCGCGTAGGCTACGCGGAATTTCTTACGATAATTCGAAGCTGATTTTATTACGTTTATAGCAATTAATAATAGATAGACACAGGCTTTAAAAATATACATATTTATTCTCCGTTGTAACAAAGTTGCGTCTCTCGTTAGATCGGAGAAGCCCCCGGACGAGGGCCGGCGCGCGCTGCTCCGGCACTGCGCGTGGCTCCGGTGGAAGAAACTGCTCGTCCGGGTGAGGTAGGCGGCTGCACTACCACTCGCGACCACAACTCACACACAAGCGATGCGCCCACGCATCGCAAGGGATTATGACGTATCGTAAGCGAATATAACACATCACAAACGATTATAACGCATCACAAGCTAATATAACACGTCACAAGCGGTTATAACGCATCACAAGTGAATATTACGCATCCTAAGCAATATTGTAATGCAAAAAGGGAAAGGATCTATGACGTAACAAGCGATTCTACGAACAAAATAGCATTACATGAAATATAACGTATCCAGAGATTATTTTCATATCACGATTGTTATATTGCATCAATTCTACATATTGTAATGTTTTTGTTTTAGTTATGTATAGAATATTGTAATTTATTTCTCACCTGAACGAGCGTGAACTTGTGATGGCTACTTGTTAACTTATGTTCGTTAACATCAACCGTCAGTTTTTAACGCGTTGTTAACCAACATAAATCTACCGATGCATCACATCGCATCCGTTAAATGAATATTCATTGACAGATGTAGCAAAAACAATAACAATAACAAAAGACAGCAGAAGGTAGCTAAGGTTTCATAAATCCATGCAATTAAGGTGGTTCGTTTTTCATACAATGACATGAACAAACATTCTATTAAGATTTTTCTACAAGAACCTATAATATTTATCAGTTATCAATTAAAAATCATTACATAGAATAAGAGAAATTAACTTTGAAGCGTCTAAATGTAAAAATCAATGAATAAAATAGTCGCCATAAATAGTAGTAATAAACCCCAGTTCAGAATAAGTGGCGCCGTCTAGCGAGACACCAGATGTAGGCGACCCGAACGAACCGCCTTCACCGGTCACCCTCGCGGCAACTTGCGGGGCACTATAGTGACACCGTTCATGACCGTTCTATTGTTCAAAATCCATTGTTATCCTTAACTTAAATTAACAATCTGTAATTAACAGATTTTTCAGATTATCAGCTATTCTTTAAAAACTACAGTCAAGCAGCTGTTAAATTCATTGTTAAACTATGAATTAACGTCTTTTTAATACGTAAGTTTTGTATCCGTTGTATGTTTAGTTATTAAAAAGTGAAATCACTGATATGTCGATGGCATTTATAGTTAACTTTACGGAATGTTCTTTGTGATCGAAATGGAATCGAATTTTGTGACGGCGCCGAAATATCGAGATCTCAAATCAAATAAACAATGGGACATATCCTGAGATAAATCTAGAATGTACATTATCACGACAGGTTAAGATTAATGACGTTGTAACAATGCAAAAAATACAAGTAAATACATTCACAGGTGTACACTACACTAGCGATACTGGGTCAGTCCTGCGGCGGGGGAGCGGCGCGGGGGGGGGGGGGGAACTGTTGTGGTGGGACCACAATAGTTCGTCCCTTCTCCACGCCACTCCGTTGTTAGCGATTGATTATTGTTTTTGCCTTTAACACTCAACTGTGTTTTAGTCCCATATTTTAAAACGTCAAGATTATTGATACTCGGTGTCTCGATTGTTTACGTTTTGAGTGTAGTGTCGACGCTGTGGTGTCGCGTTACTTAAGAGGATATGGCACAGCCGCGGCCAGCGAGCACTAGGTATTTGAATAATGGTTTACGGTCTCGCAGAAAATGAGAAAATTAAATTAATTAAATTAACTAAATTATAATAATTTAACTAAATTCGTATCAACTTCAGATTTTTGTTAAAATTAGCGTTTCGGGAGAAAACATTTCTACCACACTAAATTTCAACCAAATTTGATAATTTTGGTCTCAATTTCTTAAATGGAGAATAAACTAGGTTTGTAGGTTTCCTTTTTCTAAATTTATGTCTATTTTTAACCGACTTCAAAAAGGAGGAGGTTTACAATTCGACGGTATGTTTTTTTTTTTTTTTTTTTTTTTTTTTGTGTGTTTGTTACGCGATTTCTCCGCCAATTATGCATTGATTTCGATGATTCTTTTTTTGATTGGTAGGTAATACTTCAAAGGTGGTCCCATATAAATTTTATCGAAATTCATTCAGTAGTTTTTGAAAAAAATAGCAAAAACAAAAAAATATAAGTTTAATCTTCAAGTCGGTTCTTGTTTTTTTCGTAACCAACTTTCTAAAGGTGGAGGTCTGTATTCGACTGCTTCACCTGCTTCACCCAGGGTTGACTTCCGGTGAGGGAACTCCTCAACGGTGAATAGTACAGACACAACATTTCGTAAATGGATTTAACCATAATAGCCTGTTCTAAATTCCATCAAGACATGGCAGATACACCCAGGATTGACATCCGGCGAGGGAACTCCTCAACAGAGAATAGGACAGACATGAAATTTTTTTGCACATGCATTTAATTGTGATAGCCCGTTTTAAACTTTGCCATGATGTGGCTTCTAGATCATAAAAGCTTGTCTTTTAAACTTTTTGAATTAATTTAATTAAAACTTGTTTTTCACTAAAAAGGTTAAAATAAATTATTTTTCAAAAAAAACTAAACCGACTTCAAAACCACAAATGGCACTCAAAAGTAAAAAATAAATTAATATAATTATCATAAGCGCTACCCACTCATATATTTGAAGTCGGTGCCAGCCAAGTCGAGAGGTAGTAGATAAATACTATGTATATAGTAAGTACTACTTCTAGGTAGTATTTATCTACTACCTTTTAGACTTGGCTGGCACCGACTTCAAATATATGAGTGGGTAGCGCTTATGATAATTATATTAATTTATTTTTTACTTTTGAGTGCCATTTGTGGTTTTGAAGTCGGTTTAGTTTTTTTTGAAAAATAATTTATTAAAGTTAAAATCTTACAAAGTTCAAAAAAAATTTCAAGTAAATATCGAGATGTTTGGGTCCATTTATTCAAATTCTATAGGAATTATCGAAAAAATAGAACAAACCCACAAAACCTACAAACCTCAATAATGATAACATCTCTTACATGTCCAAATTTCTTCGAATTTGGTTAATGTTTAGGGGTAGAAAAACGTTTTCTCTTTTTGTATGAAAATTTCAGCGTGCCGTTCTCTCTTAACCATTTTAAAATACCCCGCGCACCGCATAGCTACCTCGAGCCAGGCTTCTTTGAAAATTGATATTTATAATCTTTGCAATAAATAAGAAATGTCCTGTGTCACATGTAATAAAAAATATGTCTTACAAAGTTCCCGCCAAAAGGTCCTCATAGTATCCTCCTATTGGTCAAATATTTGCGAATATTTTGTATTGAAAATACTATGTTGAAACTTATAAGAATAACTTCTTTTATTATTGGTCGTATTATCAAATGGTTGGACAAGTATGTCCTCACATGATAACTAACCCACTAAATTAGATTAACTCCTAGTCTATAAGAATAATAATATATTATAGGTCATATTTTATAGCTATTTAAGTCATGGACTTATCATTGAAAATATCATTCTTGGATAATATCTTGTAAGGCATCTTCGTAAAGCCGTTTCCTCATTATGCCGACACGACAGCGACACGACATGGAAATTACCTGTTTAATCGATTTCTTAGGGGGCCTCCATTAATTACGTGAGGCGTTTTAGGGGGGCAGGGGGTCGAGGCGAATCTCACCCAATCTCACGTGGGGGTGAGGGAGGGTCTCGGCAAATATCACAAAATATGTAAAATAAAATCCGCAACAAACAGTGTAAAATTGCGAGAAAACTGGGTAAAATGAAGTAAAACATGTTTCTCCACTAAAATATAGGTAAATCCTACACAATAATATTTATCGCGGTTATGTGAACGCCACAAAGTAGCACGAGGGGCTACCCTTGCAAACGTTGCGGCGCGGCGTACGGAATTTAAAGTATTTACACTAAAAATACGCATTTTGAAAAATCTCACGTGTGGTTAGGGGGAGGGAGGAGCTGGTCGAGTCAAATCTCACGACATCTCACTCAAACAATCGCCTCACGTAATGAATGGACGCCTCCTTACTGAGTTCACACCGCTGCGCGCTGTGTAATCCCTGTCGTGTCGCTGTCGTGTCGCTGTCGTGTCGCTGTCGTGTCGCTATCGAGTCGATGACGGAGCGGACTAAAGGTTTATATCTTCGTGTAAGTATTTATTTTATTGTATCGTTGGTCACTAACGCTTTGACCTCATCATCATATAATGTCAGGGTGACGAGCGCAGTGCTATACCGCGCATGGATTTTGATTTTTGTACAACAAGGTTGAGGGTGGCGCTACAACTGTTATGAGCAGGCGTGATGCTTACCACCAGGTGAACGACCTAATCGTCTTACCACTTAATTACACAAAACAATTTTTTTGTTAAAATAATTATTTTTTAAGACAAGCTTTTATAAATTTGCACGGCGCCGGCGGCGGCGCTGCATTCACTCATCCTCTTACAACATCAGCTTCATGTCAACTCGCACTAACTTCACTAAATAAATGCCTTTTTAGGTCTTTACTTATTAGTTTGGAAGTGCAGAAGACGACGTTGCCTGCGAATTGATGGCCTAACTATTATAGTTATAAATATTTGCTAATAGATATAGTTTGGCTAAGCTGCTTATATTTTCGATTCAGTATTTAAAGGGCTGCATATGCTAACATTTTACCAAGCTTGCCTCGGAGTGCTGATACGCATACAAACAGATTTCCAAACCAAAATCAGTAACAAAATGTGCCAACATTTTAGATTCGTTTACAGATATCATTCTCAAAACCTAATTTTTATATATTTTACTGATAGATAGTCAAATAGCAGCTATATGTTAAGGATGTCTGCAAACTGTGAGATTATACGACGGGACCTACGTTAAGGAATGTAGTTGCAAACGTACAAGTGAGTTAGTACCTTGTCACAATGTTGTTTCTTCGCGTAGTGAAGACATGTCAACAATTCGCTTTGACAAGGTTCAAAGCGGTTCATTAGATTAGTAATAGTTAAGCTACTGTAACAGCTATTGTTCTTATTGTATTGCTCTGTCACAAATATACTTTCTGTAGTCATAAAAGTACAGGAGTGTGGTATATACATATCTACTAAATAGTTAAGTAGCATCGAAAACAGAGTCGGGACGCAGTATATGTATGTATATATATATATATATATAATAATGTGTACACTATTCGCGTTACATTCGCGAACACTGCGAGCGCTCGTGTTCGCGAAAAAACCGGCATCTGACGGAACAGCGCGAGCGTTACAAATAATTCTGAGGTTGCGGGTTAGATTCCCGCGACGGCGACGGGACAAATGTTTGTGCAAAAAAAGAGCGCAAGCATTTGGTGTCGTGTCTGGGTGTGGGACCATGGTCCTCATAGTTCCTGGTTCCCTAGATACAGCGAATCGTAGGGTCATGATCTATGTATGTGATCGTTAGGCGTATTTATTATTTATAATGCTCATAGTCCACACGAAGAATTCGTGTTCAATGAAGGTAATAATATGTGTGCATTACATTCCACGTGTTTAGAGCCGGTCCGAGCTAGAACGTTCGTAGTGTCGCGTTTCGCGTACTTTAAGATAGCGTATGGCCATGAGCTGTGAGTTTAAATGCCTTATCAAGTAGCCGTCGCGTCCCCGTCGCGTCCCCGTCGCCGCGCCGCGCCGCGCCCGCGCCGCGCCGCGCCGCGCCCGCGCCGCGCCCGCGCCGGCGGGCGAGCGCACGAGCAGCGCCCCGCTCCCGCCACACTCCTGTGCGGATATTGTCATTCCAGACTTTAAATGTTAATAACTGTGATTATATTATATTTTTTTGATTAATTTTACAACTATTTGCAATCAAGCTTCCACGTTCTGTGATCTCTTGATGCTGTTTTATGTATATTAGCGATTTTGTTATTAGTCTGATTTTTCATAGTAGTAACAAAAAACTTAATATTTGAAATATTATGAATTTTCAGACAATTTACTATTTTTATTGCTGCTTTGTTATACGTTTACTGTACGACATTAAAGTACTATTAACTCTATGTACGCTATTATTAAATGCCTACTACCTACTTCTATCAACTAATGAGTTAACGGTTACATACGTCAATTGTTCCTAGTCTTACAAATAGAAACTTGTGTATGTTGACGTGTGTGTGTGTAGTCGGAGCACATAGATTGAGCGACTGCTCCGACTGCTCTGAGGGAAATTGTAATAATTTAATGTTCACTTTGGTGATTATTTCATAGCTTTAACTGTCGTCTGTAGTATTATTTTATAATTATTTACATTCTTCTTTATATTTCGATCAATTGCTATATTAATATATTTTAATACAACTCATCATTATACATCTTACTTCTTATAAAATAATACTGTTAGTGCATAATATTTGGACCAAACCTGATAGATGAATATTTATTTTTATGTGGAATTATCATCTGTGGCAAATAATATTTAAGTAGCTAATGAAGTGTCAAATGTAACAGATGTTAATGTTGTAGTGTCGCGCGCGGCGACCGGCGACCGGCGACCGGCGCCGGCGCATCGCCCGGTGCGGCGACCGGCGACCGGCGACCGGCGCCGGCGCATCGCCCGGTGCGGCGACCGGCGACCGGCGACCGGCGCCGGCGCATCGCCCGGTGCGGCGACCGGCGACCGGCGACCGGCGCCGGCGCATCGCCCGGTGCGGTGACCGGCGACCGGCGCCGGCGCATCGCCCGGTGCGGCGACCGGCGACCGGCGCCGGCGCATCGCCCGGTGCGGCGACCGGCGACCGGCGACCGGCGCCGGCGCATCGCCCGGTGCGGCGACCGGCGACCGGCGACCGGCGCCGGCGCATCGCCCGGTGCGGTGACCGGCGACCGGCGCCGGCGCATCGCCCGGTGCGGCGACCGGCGACCGGCGCCGGCGCATCGCCCGGTGCGGCGACCGGCGACCGGCGCCGGCGCATCGCCCGGTGCGGCGACCGGCGACCGGCGACCGGCGCCGGCGCATCGCCCGGTGCGGCGACCGCATGGAACTATTTATTTAATTATAAGAAATATCTTAAAAGATGTTTCACAATCGCGATCAATATGAGTCCTGCAAATAGAACTAATTATCAATAATACGTACGAAGAAACCCTTCGTGTGGTTGCGCCGGCAGTTATAACTTGATAACATAAGGAGCTGTCGATGACTCACTTAATTGTAACAAAAGGTGACTGTATAATTGTTGATATGTACTATGTACCTATGCTGGGAGCTTGTTTGTTGCGGTACTGAGTCCGCGCGAGGCAATACACTTTTATTTAGGAGATTACAAATAATTAGAATGATGCAAAGTTTGACGCGTTTTTACGTATGTGGACTTAGAATATGCAAAGCATTTACAATGTTTAGTGCTAACAAGATGTTCGTGTTTTTGTTGCCTGCACATTGTTGTACTGTTGTTTAACTTTGAATAGGTATGTTTAAGAAATTGTCGGACGCGACGGATCGCGACAGACAAGTTGCCGAATGTTGATGTTGTAGCATAAGCGGTTAATATTGAGAGAACGATTTACTAATTGTGTTACTATTATATCAATATTATTACAATAAACGCCGTTTTGAATATCCTGCTTGTTCCCTTTTCAATTTAAACATCATCAGCCCATCACGTTCCCACTGCTGGGACACGGGCCTTCTTTCATAGAAAGAGTATGGGCCCTAACCCACCACACTGGCCCAGTGCGGGTTGGTGGATGCACTTTAACTTATACGTATTTAGCAAACATTAAAGAAATGTGATTTCTAAGATAGTAAATGTAGGTACCTGCCAGATATAGATGGTATGTGTTACTATGTAAAGTGCTATTTACAGATGTTTGAAACAATAGCTAACAGATATCAATTAACTACAAAAAAATAATGAAAATGTATTACATTTAAATAATTCTTGCTGTAGGTATAGTGTAGCTTGATTAGTTATTTTTGCATACATTTCTGAACTGTCAATGGACGGAATCATCTATAACGGCAGTTACCGGCCGCGGCCGCGATTCGGAAGTCTGAAGTCACCGACTTACACGTACTGTACGAAGAGAGCATTATTACGTGCAAAGTCAAAGTCAAATTCAAAGTCAAATATCATTTATTAAATAGGCACAAAAGTGCACTTTTAAAGGTCATAAACACATGATACAAATAAAAAATGTTAAAAATTGTAACTTATGTTAACATGACTTTGAAAAAAAGGTAAGTATGTTTACCCATTTCTTTCCCATACTCAAATTGAAGTCTGAGTGCTGAAAAGAAATGCGAAAACTGACTCTACCAGTGCTTCGGAAATACGCCCGCTAGAGAAGATAGCACCAAGAAACTCTGCGGGGATGTCTTTTTTCAGCACAATTACGTATAAATTAGAATTAACAGAATGTAGAACAAGAAATGCGAGTGAGATATCCCATAGTCATAGTATCAGTAACAGAAAAGTGTAAATAAAATATAAGTAGGTATGACAGTAGCAGTAGGAGTGACTAGAACAGACCAGTCCCCGCAAGCAGCACCCGTTCACGAGTATGACTTGTGGACCAGCCATCACCCCCCTCAACTATATTGGAGGGAAGGGAGTGACCCGACACAGAGCCGCCGCAAGCAAAGACATTTGAGTGAGCATGACTGTAAAACCTAGTCACTTCCAACTCAAATACAATTTTTATAGCTTTATTTGAATGACTAACTACATTAGACATCTCACATAGCATTGTACAATCCAAGAAGAAATGAAATATAAACATCATGCACACACTGATGTGTTAATCTTCATCATCATGGGGCTTAGGGCATACAGGCCATGCATTTTTGTCATTAACATATTCATTTATTGAGTAGTATGCTTTTTTCATAAGGTTTATTTTGATAAATGATTTAAATCTACGCATTGGTAATTTGTCAATGCCCTCAGGTAGTTTATTATAAAAGCGTATACAGTTCCCCATAAACGAACCATTAACTCTCTGCAAGTCAAACATATAGAATATCTTTGATGTAAGTCGTGTACAGACATTGGCGGTCAAAGGCTTAATGCGACAAATGTTGCATTCGTGCTAGCACATAATAATTAATAGTGTCTACCAGTGCTTAGCACTTTATTAAAATAAGGTAAGTTCACGCGTCGGCGCCGGCGCCCCCGAGCCGACATGTGCGTGCGAGAAGCGAGGCGGCGAGCGCGTGGAGCGAATAATCGTCGCGCCCCACAACTATTCAAAATACCAAAGGCACACAGAACGACAACTTTTAAAGTCTATATAGCAAGTTTTTCGGTCAATATTCCAAAACTTTTCTCTCGTGTTAATTTAAGTGAAAATAACAGCAGCCAACCAAGCCAAATTTTTAAGTATGGTATGATATGCGAACATGATATAATATTGAATTAAGTTTTTTGTCTTATCTAGAAGCCAGATTTTTTTCTTCACATTTCTTAATCATCTCAGATATGAAGTAATTTATGTGTTCATAGGTGAAATGTTAAAATCCTGATAAACCGTATTTTAAAAGTTCAAGCCAACAAGTTGAGCACCCCTGACATAACTGTCGCACATCCGCGCCCAGTCACAGCACAGTTCACAAGACAGCCATGCGCGCACACTCACCATGCTGACAGCATTACTGCTCGCGTGTTTCGTCAGCCTCGCGACACCCGAATGGGTCGAGATCTCGCAGCAACACTACAGGAAGCCTGTGAGAACGCATGCCTACCATCACGTGACGCCTAAAGATGAAACCGGATCCACGGCAGAAGAATCCACGCGACCTATACACAACTTCCCCAAGAAAGATCCTGTAAGATTCACTTCTAACAATCCTAAAGAACATGTGCGACCTACCTATATAGAAAAAGAATCTGTGCGACTGAAACCCGCGTTTACTGAAAGAGATGAACAAAAAATTTACTCGAATCATTCCATATCAGAACACAGTTGGAATCAAAATAGATATCGAGCTCCTGGTAACATCGAACGCTTTGACGCCGAAGGTTTGAAAGTGAAAGCCAATATTACGCCTGAATTTAGCTTGGAAATATACGAACCCGTGGGAAACCTGCCTGTTCTGCCGACAAGAAACAGACCAAATGACCAAGACAGAGTTCCTGCGACGGTGGAGAGAGTTCACAATAAGGGAAACGTAAAAAGAGTTGAACTATCCAACACTCCCGTGAAATCACCATCGCTTACAAATGCTGTTGCTACAATAAGTCCTATCAGAATAAATGACATAAGAAAATATGGTACAACTCCAGTGTACGATGATTATAGTGACGAATTTGAAATAAAATCAGATATCTTCAAAGAAACTCATAAAAAAGTTATTTATATGACTCCAATTAGTGATGTGAAGCATATATTCACTACTACCCATGAAACATCTATTATGAATTATGACATGAAGACTAGTTCTACATCTACCACAAGTTTACCAATAAGTGAAGCACAAAGGCCTTTTCAAAAATATCCACAAATACAAAAAGCTGTCCAACTACATAAAACAGAAAACAATAAGAAAGACTTCATAAGAAACAACTTTCCAGTAGAGGATAATAACCATGATTCAGAAGAAAACGTCAAAACGAAACATGAACAAAGGAACTCATCTAAGAATATCACCGCCAATGAAGTTATTATAAACAAAGATAATCCTAAATTCGTCAGGAATAACGAGCCAGGGATTGAAGATATCGATTTCGAAGAAGTAACAATCAATAGTTATGATAAGAATAGACTAAAACAAAATAATAGACCACCTTTAATCAATACCCAGTATACAAAAGACCAAAATAAAAAACCAAGTAAAGATACTAATAATTTAAATAATAAAACCAGTGAAGAAATTAAAATGAACACTATGGAAAATGTACTGAAATTCATGAAAGTAGTTGCTGATACTATTTCACAGAATACGAAGAGAGGCGTCAATGGCAAAGTGAAATATTTGAACGAATTGAAAGTGACTTTACTCGGCAGCATAAGTGAGTATTCATATTTAAGGAACATATCATTTGACATTTACGTAGGTACTTAAAGTACTCCTATCGCATACAGCGGTTTCTCCCAGACCACCTTCGGATAGAGTATTTTTTTATTGTGGTTTTCAAGTTATTTTATGAAAATGCTAAAATACTTTAATGTAGTGTGCATAATCTGACAGAAGACCGCATCGACGCCACCTGGCCTGACGACGGCGCCGCGCCCCCCGCCCCCGCCCGCCGCCGCTCGCGGGCTGCGACCGCCACCGCCAGAGGACATGTCGAGTTCCCATCATCCGAAAGCGCGCTCATGACTATATCCTTCCTGACCTTTGCAGTGTTCCTTATAAAGCTGGTGCTGGTAAGATCTATGCTCTGCTTATCGACCACGTAGTATAAAACTGTAGGTACCTACTGCAAATAAAAATCAGTCTGCGTTTCGACCCGACCCCTCTTTTTCTTCTCGTAAAAATAATAAAGTGATATTACGAGTATTTTGTGGAATGGTTAGGGTAGGGATGTTCTGTGCGGGCCTATTGCCGCATGCCGGGGCGAGATGGTGAATGCAAGCGCGACCCCATGTCGCCAGAGCAGAGGATTGCTCACGGGGGTTTTTTAGTGGGTTCGAGCCGTTTTCAAAACAGGATCGTGTTTTGTAATAATTACCGAAATGGCGACTCTCCGACTAAATATAAGTACCTACTTAAATTCGCACCTTCGGTGCAACAAAGTCACAAATAGCCAAAACTGCAAAATTGAGTTAAGTATGCCAAATTGTTTTAGAGCCATGCCTATATCGGGGCATCAAAAACACCCGCGAAAGTATCGCAAAAATCTACTAAATGGCGCGAGTGCCTTTGTGGTTATTGGTGTATTTTTCCATTCGTTTTGGGCCAACAAAGTTTGATTAGACAGTTGTGCCCCCGCGCCCGCGAGATTATGACGTGCGTTGGAGCTAAAGCTACACAAATGATGTAGACGAGTGCAAAAAGCCCGACTGAAATGCCTAAATAATAAGACATAACTCATTTAACTAGGTAAATAATTCCTGGTGCAACAAAGTCACAATTCAGGACACTTTTTTTGTTTTGCGTTTTATTAGAATAATTTTAGTAATTTGAATTAAACTTTTGACATGAAACTATAGAAAACATAATAAAGCATTAATTTTATAAAGATTTTAAACCTACTACAATTAGACATCCAGTAATAAGGCAATAAACGCGAAAAAAATCTTCAAAGTCATCTCCTGTAAAATTCAAAACTGAGCTGTTGTGACTTTGTAGCACCGAAGGTGCGAATTTATTCCCCCGAATCGTTTTCCAAATATTGCCATACCATCAGCCAATAAATAACACAGAGGCATCAAACAAAAAGTAGGAAATATTAATCGAATGCATTAAAGCATGTTTGGCGATAATGTATTTAAACGTTATAATTTAGGTAGGTATTGAAGTAGTAAGTACTTATGTATCTGTTTCAGCAAGTGATCCAGACGTACAAGAACAAGGCCATGATGGTGGCACCTCTCGTCGTGGCGACCGCAGGACGCGCTGTCGGCAAACTGCGCACTGTAAACTGAAATCTTTTAAATTATTACATGTAATAAAGTAACTTATTCTCTTACAAATAAATTAAAATTTAAGTTTAGTCTTGCTGTGTTTTAAAATGTATAAGTTCCTTCCAATTTTTAGAATTTTTACATGTTTTCTATTAAAATATTATTAGACCCAATTGTCGTACAAAAATCCATGTTTATTTAGATATGGGATCTCTTCTGCTCATCATGTGACGCTAAAATAGCACCTAGTGTAACATACATACTTTTCAAACGTACGAGAAGGCTAGCACATACAAATATTCGTATTAGGAGGTGAAATACACATTACATAGCATGTTTTCATATGATTTGTTTTATTTTGATATACGTAAACTTTTTGGTACCTACTTACATATGATATGTGACGCCATGGGCCCTGAAGTATAAAAAATAAAAATGAATAAACAAAAATTGTTTATTTCAGATAATACCTCAGATAAAGTATCCAGCCGAAGGATAATACACATCCATATTTAGAAAATGCAATGAGATATTAAAATTAAAATTATAAGTTAAAATTACAAATTGAAATTAATAATTAAAAATCAAATTAATATATTTAGAATTAAAAATTAAAAATGAAGTAACTAAATAAATAAAAATAATAATTATTTTTGTATTATTGTTTTTGTTCTTTGCTATTTTTATTCTATGAAATACTTACCTCTCCCAGCCACCCATACTATTTCTTAGCTACGCTTAGATAACTAGCCTACGTACGAAAGTGTGACATTTTCGCACTCGATCCGCTCGCATATATTTTTAATTTACCTGCAGTTTTTCGTATCCCGTATTATTTAGCAAACTGATAGCACGTACGGAGTGCTATTTAAAGTTTCTAAACCACACAATTATGTGTATAATTCTTGTGCTCGCTTCGCTCGCGTATCGTTGATTATTAATTTATATTCATTTATTTCAGGCAGTATTAAAGTACAACAAAGTAAAATTAACAGAGGCCTAGAATATTATACCTTATAGACTAACATATATACAAAAATATAACACTATCATTAAGTATATTATTACGCTACTACACAACACATAAGGAATTATTGTTTTTGCTTACTCTCCCTATAACTGCGGTAGACTACCCCTGTAAGCCAGAAGTCCAGGATTACCCTGGAACATATTCGCGTGTTCCGCTGGAACCTGGAGCGAGTAGGACTTGAAATCAGTGGTCCTAGTCTGCTCCAGCAGCGACAAACTTACGTTGATGGGCTCCTCACGCGAACTCCGGTTCATCCAGTCTAATCTCGCCCGGACGTATCGAAGGACTTCTTCACCCTTCGTCTCCTTGTCCAGGCGAGAGAGGTAAATCTTGACGGTCGGTGCTACAACTCGTAGCGTCGAAGTTGTAACTGTGGCGGTGCCGCGATGATTAAGTATAACGATTGTGGTTTAACTTTAATGTAATTTTGTAGAATAATAGTAGGAAGTTTACTATCTAGCGGCTTCTAAGCTACGTACGTAAACGAAAAGCGCTCGCTGCGCTGGCGTATTTTCGGATTTTGTTGTAGCTCGTATCATTTTCATAAATGATAGTAAGTACCCAGGTAGGTCGCTACTTAACGGTTTCCAATAAAAATAAATGCAATATCCTCGCGCTCGCGTATCGTTGTTTACCTGTATGATTACATATTCAACGCCTGTGCTTAAAAGTGCCGTTTTTTAGAATTATAGTACCTAGTTTGCTATCTACGGTTTGTAAGTTACGTAAGTGAAACATTTCTCGCTCGCTTTGCTCGCAGGATTAGATTTTCTTCAGCTCTGTATATCCCTTTGCAAAAAGATAATAAGTCAACTCCAGCTTACTCCAAGGGAGTTCGCCTTCTGTGTCTAATCCATGTAAGCTTAGAGTATATATAACTAGGTATAGAGCGCGTGTTCCTAAGTGAGAACAGTATGCACGGGTGAAAATATTAGATTAAAATATAGCATCGTACTGTCCACAAACGCTAGTAGTCTTACGAGTACTAGCAGTATGAGCACGCGTTGCGAGTTCTTAGCAGTTAGGTATTTCTCTATTTATCTTAAGAAAATGGTTAAATGTGCAATAAAAACGATACTTAGAAACACAATAAACAGAATTCTAACATCACATTTCACCGGTAGGTAAGCCAATTTTTAATAGGTAGGTACTTTTAAGTTCAAAGTTCTTTAGTGACTATCCACAACTTTTTGAAATATTTTAAACTGCATTAACAGATTTCAGAAAAAATATAGTTATTGAAAAATATGTTAAAATACTTACCAAAAAAAAAATATATGCCAATCTATCATGTTTCTTAAAGGGATCAAAAGACTATGGGACCATTTAGGTATGAATACTAGAAATGACAGAAAACTCCAAAAACGTTCCCATGTGTAAGACCTCAATGCATTGAGGAGACCTCAATGCCTCAATGGTTCCCATACATTTTGTATGGAAAAACGATTAATGAACTCGAAATATTTTTTTATGCCAATCGATCCTGCCCCCCTACCCATATGTCCCTCAAGCGCCAATCGTATATCGTGTTGAGCTCAAATTAAGGTATAGCTTCACTGAGACTAATGAGATACGGTCTAGTTATTGTCGATTCAGACTAGAAAACGAATTAATCTCATTCATTTAAACCAAAATACGATAACTACAAGTTGAGACAAACTTAATGGGACAATATATGGCATCATAAGATATTGTCGTAGTGAATCTACACCTTAATCTGATCTCAACACGATATACGATTGGCGCTTGAGGGAGACATGGGTACGGGGGCTGATCCTGTTTCTTGTAGGGATCAAACCGTACCTTAACGCTTAAAATCGTACCTTTGTAGATGACCTGTCGTACTTTATTTATTTTGGAAATTCTTACTGTACTGGCGACACTGATATTTTGTGATTACTAGGAAAGACGAACGTTTTGAATATTTTATCTTTGATTACTAGTACTAGGTACTAGTCTCTGTCTAGTATATGTTCCTTGGTCTAGTGCACTTGACTTGTGCACGAACAATAATAGGTACTCCTAGGGAGTATTACTGTGGTCTTGTGTTCTGTATTCTGTGGAAAATGGACGGTTGTTGACTTTGTTTCTGCTTTTGTTGTCAACCAAATTATGATAACATCAACAAAAACACGCGAAAACATGAATGTCGGTAGTGAACAAGTGTTTCTGATGAACTGCGCTGAAAGCCAACATGCGCCAACTCCCTTGCAACGAGCTTTTGCCATGCCTGTCGCAACTATGGAGCCCGAAGGTGAGAAATCAGGCGATCATGTTATGCATGCTGCGCGATCTCTACAAAAGGCATAGAACTTGTAGAAGGCCGCGCAGCATGTGCGCAGCATCGACCGAGCACTGTTATTTATTATAGCGCCATCTATAAATCACGGTCACGAAATGAAGGCCGCGTTCAGAAATCACCCAGTTAATGTAATTATTACCCTAACGCCGTTCAGAAATGACTCAGGTGAACTTTGACATTTACTCTGAGCCGTTCAGAAAACCAATTGGGGAGAGTAAAAGTTCACCTGACAGGTGAAAATATTCACCGATAAAAAAGCGGGTTACGATTCTCACCTGTCAGGTAATAGTTGTCAGTTGTCATTTTCCTTTACATTTTGCAATATTTTTTGCATTGATTTTTTGTACATATAAATATAATAAGCGATTCGTGTATTTGAAGCAAAATATAAGGTAAATTCCAATATTAGCCAAAATAACGCAGTTATATCTAATAAACAAAAGCGCGGGAAATCTCGGTCTTGAAAATGATTGGTTTTGATTGGCTGGCTTATTGTATTACTCGATGCCCGTTCAGAAAGGCGCTAGATAATTTTTAACTTGGCATATCACTGAGATTAACTGACAAGTATTCACTCGTGAACATTTACCCATTTCTGAACGCGACCGAAAATACCTCAGTAATGTCATGTGTCATGTCAAGTTCATGTAAGCTTGAAATCAAATAAATAAACCGATATGTCCTTAATAACCTAACAAAGACTTTTTCACTTTTTCGTTTTTGCGTTGTGCCCATTGTTTTACTGTGTTATGCCCACAGGATCCGACTAGTGATATATTAATAATGTCTCAAAAAGCGTGCTGTGTGCCAGGATGCTCTTTTACTGTTGGTTGTGGTAAATTTCTATTCAACTTGTATGATCTAAAATTGCTGTGGGTCAACTATATCTTAGTTTTTAATTTTACTTTATCCTTTCTATCCTAGGTACTCCACTTCATCATTTTCCAAATCCAAAAAAGAAGTATGAACTATTTATGGCATGGGTGACCAAAATTGGTGGCCATATTAAGAAGTTGGATGATGATTATATCTTCAAGAACCGAAAAGTTTGCCAAAGACATTTTGATCAAGTTTATATCTATCCAAAAAAGTTGTGTGGTCTAGCAGTGCCATCACTTTGTCTTCCAGGTATAAACTCAACCAATACTCAGTATTGTTTTGTATCCACATTTATTTGTATTCGCCACTTACAATACGGCCGACGTAACTTGGCGAGTCTGAACATCGCGCAGATGGCTGTGCAGTAACATTTTAGGAACCAAATGGTTCCATGAGGCAAAGTGCGCGGGGAGGTGGTCTAGGCTAGTTATGTACCTTATGTAAACACAATCAATTATCGCAATCGATTATTTTTATTTAGAAATCATGAATTTTGTTTATTATAATACATTAAACGAAATAGATTTACTAATATAGTGAATTATGTCATTAATAAAAAAGATTTTGTTAATAAAAGATTGTAATAAAATTACATTTTCTCGGTTGAAGCTAGAGTGCTAGAGCCGAGAACTTCAGTGCCTAGTACCAGCAGACAACTTTTTTGGATCAAGTTCTAACTTTGGTCGACAATTTGAAGAATGGCTGGCGGTCGAGGACTCTAGCGGCTCTGAGGCTGATAATTTTGAAGAAAGCTATGTTCCACAGCCTACCCTATCTCAGAAACTGAAGCAGAAAGTGAGGAACAAGAACCACAACAAAACCTGGATCAAGTTTGAACACTTGTGTCCCAAATGCCAATGAAAATTATTGAAGTTTACCTATTGTCAGTTTTGTTATAACATACGTTTTTAGAGATTTATAGTTTTTTATAAGTTGATTAGATTTTAAACTAAGAGAAAAAAAAATATTACATAAAATAGTTGATTTTTCTGTTTTTTATGCTTAATGTTGATCTCATGTTGTTTTTCCTGATTATAATACCTAACAGCAACACTCAATGGGACCGTAGGTATGAGTACTAGAAATGACAGAAATCTCCAAGAACGTTCCCCATACTTTTTGTAAAGAAAAACGATTAATCAACTTGAAATATTTTTTGTACATTTTATCCAAAATATGTGAATGCAGTTCAGAATATCTCAAAAAGTTGTGGATGGTCTCCTTGGAACGTTTTCCAGGAACTATAACGGTTAAGGTACCTGCCCTTAGTGCCCCGTCTCAAAAATCGACCCTGTATAACTGTGTGGGTAGGTACGCTCATCTATACTTATAATAAAACTGTAACGAGGCGGCTACGATACATTGAAAATATTTTTGAAAATTAATATGGGAGCAGCACTACTTAATAATGTAGTTTTTAAATTTTTTGTCTGTCTGTCCACGATACGATACTCAGAAAAAAAGGCATGAATTAAAATGCAGTTTTTTTAAATAATTATGTTCTATGGATTCCGGCGCTACACATAGGCTTTGTTTTATCAAAATCGGTTCAGTAATATTGAAGTTATGACGCAATTTAGAAAAAATAATATATGTCGTCGGTTTGAAGACATTAATTTCAATCATTTACAGTGATGAACTAGAACAAAAAGCTTATCTTCATCTATTCATTCTCTATTTGTCTCTGGTATGGCAGGGCTTCTTACCCTACAACTTAAGACTCAAGCTCCTACTCATTATCCATTACTGTACGCTGATGCGCAATGAAGTGGATATTGACCCCATTAGTTGTCTATATAAGAATTTAATATTTCATTTAAATGTAGCATTGTGCGCGTTTTGGCGTAGCTCTAAGTTCACAATTGTAAACTTTAAATAAATGAATAAAGAAATTAACTTATTTACAGACCTCCCAGACAGTACAGCTTCAACCAGTCTCACCTGTGAGTCGGCGACAGACATGGGTCAGTCGTCGGGGACAGACATTTGTCAGTCGTCGGGGACAGACATTTGTCAGTCGTCGGGGACAGACATTTGTCAGTCGTCGGGGACAGACATTTGTCAGTCGTCGCAGACAGACATTTGTCAGTCGTCGCGGACAAACATGTGTCGGCTGTGTGCCACCGTCACAGAGTTTGTGGTGCCCATCTTCGAAGGTGAAGGGCTACAAAACAGCCTTGCTGACAAGATTCACCAGCACCTGCCTATACAGGTAGCTACATTTATGCGCATTGTTTAGAATGCAACGTAAGATATACTAGCACTACATTTTGCATCAGGTTACTGCTAAAAAGTGTAATTCTCTATCGGAATCCTTATTCCGTTCCAATCACAACCTTGGTCTCTTTAAGACAAGAGTGAATAGGCACCTCATGGGCAAACATGCTCCACCTTAGACCGCAACTATGCTTACCATCAGGTAAGTTGTTGTCAAACGTATTCATAAAAAAAAGGTTGAGAGCCATGAGGGATTAGAAATCTAGTCGCTTCACTCTAGCTCTGTTTTTCAGTAACTGCTGACAACCAGTTGCTTTGTACTTTTACTATGTCTGTCTACGGGACTTCTGGAACCAATCGTTTGTCAACTGTTGTTGCATGCTCTATTGGACTCTGCAGCTGTGATTGCCATGATGATCACATTATTTATTAGCAAACATGTTTATAGATACACGCATACTCATTGTTGTGTACTTTTAACTTCTTTTTGGTATTTCACAGGTGTCGGAGAATGATGTGTTGCCAGTCGTGATGTGCTTCCAATGTACGAGCACACTGCTGGCGTGGCATGAACTGGTAGTGTGCTCCGTACAGGCTGACAATGCTATGCGAGAGCGATTCAACCTGCGTTATTCTTCTCAACAGCAGGTATAGTGATCACAAGTACCTCATTAATATCATTTTAATTTTCTTTCTTAGATCATCTCAGATATCACAGATGAATTATTGCCTTCATATAATCTTATTCTTAAATGGTTTATTTATAAGTTAACATTGATTTATCAATGTTAGTTGTTGCTTAATGACAATTGGCTTATTTTTGTGAAGAATACCATGTACCATGTTATACAAACTGGTTTAAATGTATTTTGTTTTGATTTTCAGCAACAACAACAAACAAGCATTGCACCGGGTTTGAGTGAAGCTAAAGATGACAAGTAAGTTACTTATAAAAACTATATACTTGTATTGCCAATTCAAATGATTTGATAAACCATTTCAAAAGCCACCAATATTTCCAACAGATCCACAGAGCTGTTACACATTCATGTATCAATGATATCAACACATTTGAATTTGTTTATAATTTTTTTTAGTAAAAATGATCTCTCCTTTTGAACATGTTCAAAAATGTTCCTATTCCAGGTCACAAGTTCTTAGAATAATAATAAATGTATTGAAGGAATACTTGTTTTCGGTAAACATGGAAGAAGATGGCCCCCAAATGGTTTGCCAAAAATGTACTACTAAACCGTCGCTGACAATGGAACATTTTGCTGAACACCTACACACATGCCACCACTCGGACGTTTCGAGCGAAGAAGCCATACTTAACTTTATTAAAGACAATGTTACATTCGAAGAAGCTCTCATGTCGGATTTCGAAAGAGAAGCGGATTCAGATTCGACGGGACAACCAGAAATACAGAAACAGAAGCCGGTGCCTACTCTACTCTGTCCGTACTGCAGCAGCGCCTTCTCCTCCACCTCCCGCCTCATCCACCATCTGAACAAACATGTGGAGATACCCATGGACGCCGCCCTCGAGTGCTGCGGCGCCCTCTACTCCACCAAGAGCGACTTCGTGAAGCATCTACAGGAGAAGCACGTAAACCGACTCGTCTACGACATGGAGACTATGTGCAAGACCTGCGGCTTCCCCGCGGCCAGCGGCGCGGCCCTCCAGGCGCACGTCAAGGAATCCCACGCGGAACACAAAACCGATAAGAAAAAGAAGACGTTGAGCACGTTAAACCAGAAGGCGATCCCGGCCGTGTGTCCCGAATGCAACAAAACGTTTTCCAACAAGTACAACATGTTCTTTCACATGAAATCGCATAAAACGAGCGCGATCCATCGCTGCGACAAGTGCGGGCGCGGATACAGCACCAGAGGGAATCTAACGCAGCACGTCAGGGTGGCCCACGAGGGCCAGATGAGATGCGTGTGCCCGCAGTGCGGCGAGACGTTCCCCACGCGCGGGGCGCGCGACACGCACGCGCGCCTGCACTCCGGCGCGCGGCCCTTCCGCTGCGAGCTGTGCGGCCGGCGGTTCCGCGCCGGGGACTCGCTCGCCCGCCACCGCGACATGCACCTGGACGTGCGGCGCCACGCCTGCCGCCTCTGCCGCCAGGCCTTCCGCAAGCGCTCGCACCTGGCGGCGCACGCGCGCACGCACCGCCCGTAGTACAAGTGAGCCCGTTTGTTGCAGGCCCGGCCTCCGCCGCGCCGGCCTCCGCCGCGCCGGCCCGGCAGGCGACCGGTTCCCATTCGACAGCTTCCCCGCGACGTTCGATCGCGACGCGTCCGACGAGGACGACCGCCCGCTCGCCGCGCTCGCCGCCGAGAGAGGGAGCGGAGCGTACCTCGACTTCTACGGCGCCCTCGTCCAGTTCAGGGATCACGTCGCTCGCTCGCACGCCGGCTCCGGCGGCTCCGGCGACTCCGGCGACTCCGGCTCGGCGGGCTCCGGCGCTCCGCTGGACGCCGCCGACTACGACGACCTGTCGGGCCGCAACAGGCGCACGGACCGGCGCGACGCGGCCACGCGCGCCGAGCTGGCGGCGGCGCGCACGCGGCGCGACGGCCGGCTGCAGTTCCGCTGCGCGCTCTGCGGGAAGCACCTGAGCTCGGCGCACACGTACATCTTCCACCGGCGCATCCACACGGGCGAGCGGCCCTGCGTGTGCCACGTGTGCGGCAAGACGTTCCGCGCGCCCAACGGGCTGCAGCGCCACCTCACGGAGACGCACCTGCGCGCGCGCCGCCCCGCCTGCCGCCACTGCCGCCGCACCTTCGCCAACTCGCAGAACCTGCGCCAGCACATGCGCATCCACACCGGCGAGCGCCCGCACGCGTGCGCGCGCTGCGGCAAGACCTTCGCGCAGGCCGGCTCGCTGCACGCGCACGCGCGCACGCACGAGCCGACGCGCCCGCACGCGTGCGCCGAGTGCGGCGCGCGCTTCCGCCTGCGCGCCGGGCTCGCGCGCCACCGCCTGCGGCACTCGGGCGAGCGCCCGCACGCGTGTGAGCCGTGCGGGCGCGCCTTCCGCGCGCGTCACGAGCTGGCCGCGCACCGCCTCGCGCACGACGGCGCGCGCCCGCACGCGTGCGCCTTCTGCCCCGCCGCCTTCCGCCAGCGCCGCGCGCTGCGCCACCACGCGCGTCGCCTGCACCACGAGCCGCCGCCGCCGCCCCCGAGCCTCGCCCCGCTCGCGCCCCCGCCCCCGCCCCCGCCCCCGCTCTACGACCGCGTCGCGCCCTATTGATCATCTCGCGTTCGATTGACCTCACGTGTCGCGTCTCACTCCTCCGATGTGCCTTTCCAGAACCTATATCGAGCGAGAGGTGAAGCTGGAGGCGGAGCGCGCGCGGGCGGGGCCGCGTGACGTGGCGGAGGGCGCGGACGGGCGGCGGCGCGCGCGCTGCGACACGTGCCACAAGACGGTGGCGGCGGCGGCGTGGCGCCGGCACGCGCGGGCGCACGCGGGCGCGCGCCATTACAGCTGCCACGCGTGCGGGCGCGCCTTCGCCGACGGCGCCAACCTCGCGCGCCACGCCCGCGCCGTGCACGCGCGCGAGCGCCCGCACGCGTGCCGCGTCTGCGACCGGACCTTCACGCGCGCCACGCACTTGCAAGACCATATGAAGTCTCATTCGAAAACCCGCGAGTTTCTATGCGACGTGTGCGGGAAAACGAGCAAGTCCGCCGCGGCGCTGCGCATGCACCGCGCGGCGCACGCGGCCGGCACGCACGCGTGCCCGCAGTGCGACGCGCGGTTCAAGCGGCGCGGGGAGCTGCGCGCGCACGCGACCGTGCACTCGGGCGAGCGCGCGCACGCGTGCGGGCTCTGCGGCCGCGCCTTCCGCCTGCGGGCGCAGCTCACCGCGCACCTCCGGACGCATGCGAGAGCCGCCGCCGCGGGGGACGCCCCGTGATGCCGACGTAAGGACGTGACGTGAGCGAGACGAGCCGTGCCGACTGTTTCTGTCTCGCGTGTGCGACGCTCTGACCGCCTTCTGCTCTGTTGCAGGTGCGGGGCGCGGGCGGCAGGCGCACGCGGCGCCCCCCTCCGGACCACGCCCGGACACTCTGCGCCGGCTCACGTGACGAACGCGAGAGCCGATGTAAACCCTTCTGATATAGTAATCCCGGTCGTTAGAATCCCCCGGCGGGCTCCGAAGCGGGCGCCGCCGAGATACGACAGCTCTCACTCGACGCTAAAGCGAGCGAATGCAGCCACTTCACCCGGGAACCCGATGTCGGATCTCGACGATTCTAACCCACCGCAAACCCAAACTTCGAACGTGGAGTCGGGGAGTGTAGCGCCGATGCTGATGCTGCTGCGGGCGGCCGGCTCGGTGGAGCGCACCGGCGACCTCAGTCCCGTCATAACGGGCCGTTCCGACTCGGAACCCGGAGAGAAACGGTCCCCCGACTCCGACAAAACCGCACCGAGCGATACCGAGATGTCCGCCGAGTCGGACGCAGCTCCAGCGAGCGAGGCGAGACGGAACGAGTTCTCGGATCACAGCGACAGCGACGGCGAGGGCGAGTTCGGGCGTCTGCCGGACTCCGTGTTCACTGCCATCGAGGATACCGAGGACGGGCACACGGCCGAGGAGAGCCCCGAGCGAGGCGACGAGGCCGAGCCGGCCCGCGTCTGCCCCGTGTGCGGCAAGACCTACGCGTCCCTCTCCGGCTGGCGGCGCCACTCGCGGGCGGCGCACAGCGCGAGCGAGAGCTTCTCGTGCGACGCGTGTGGGAAACTATTCAACAGCAAAGACAGCGTCGCGACACACCGGCGCACGCACACGGGCGAGCGGCCGTTCGCGTGCTCCGTGTGCGACAAGAGGTTCGGCTCGGCGGCCGGGCGCTACATCCACGAGCAGACGCACGCGCGGCGCCGCCCGCACGCGTGCGCGCGCTGCCCGCGCGCGTTCCGCTGGCGCGCGGCGCTGGCGCGGCACGAGGCGCGGCACGCGGCGCGGCGCGCGCTGCGCTGCACGCAGTGCGGGCGCGGGTTCAGCGTGGCGCACGACCTGCGCCGGCACGCGCGCGCGCACGCGCCCGGCGCGCACGCGTGCCGCCTCTGCGGGACCTACTTCAAGCAGAAGCGGTATCTTAAAGTCCACATGCAGAACAAGCACCCGGCGGAGCCCGCCTGACGCCGCCGGGACCCTGACGCGATGTGTATGCCGAACTCGAGAGCGAGACCTCTGCCGAAGGTCTCGTTGATTGTGCGATTTAGCTAAGGTCGCGCGATCTCGAGTTTGTTTTTGAGACTGAACTTGTTTATTATTTCAACCTCTCGTTTTTTGTTATTGTAGATTGTCGTTCCTTTGTATACCTATACTTATAATAATTAATTAATTATAATTTGTATATATTATTTTAGTATAATTGTACTTTAGTTCTCTGCAACTATACATTTCGTCCTTAATTGCAATAATTTAAATACAAAACTAATGCAATCACATTTTAGTTCCATTTCTAGCAATAGAGAATCGGACAGTAATCGAGAAAAAATCTAAAATGTAGTTAGAACGAATGTTCGTCGATCCAGAAAGATCATTCAATCTATATTTTTGTGAAATAATAATTATTTATATTTTTAAATCAATAAATAATTCTGACATTTTTAATCTGTTCTTCATCTCAAACGAAACAACAATCACAGCGCATGACGTCATTTGTAGGCTAATGCCGTGAGTCAAGCTTGTGTTTATTTTACGTTTTTGATTTTCATAAAATGTATTTTTGCTAATTTTTCGTTTCATTACTACAATATAGTCCCCAAACTTCACAAAACGTATTAGAACCTCTTTGCAAGTTTTATTTCGAAGAGTTTATCGTTTTCTACATACATACGACATCACAAGTTTTGAGGGGACCTTTTGCGCGGCAATATTTGAAACATAATATTTAAACATAGTTTTAGGTACTTTTAGATAGTTATTTAATTAAAATTGTACTTTTCATGGCTATATATATATTCATTGTAGTTAATTTAAAACACTTTCTGAAAAGTTGTCCGATCGCCTATTATTAAAAAAAAAAAAACACCTTATCAAGCACACATTGTTATTTATACTGATTCAGAAATCCGAGAAGTACCTAAGTAATAACTATATATAATATGTACCATTTTATTTGGATGACTGTTATGAAACTTAATGTGAAATATAATTATATTTCTAGCAACTAATATACTAGGCTAGGAATGTATATAATATAGTAGGCGTTAGGTACTATACAGTACATTCAGTATAATTAGGTCCGTACTGTTGTTCCGAAATAAAACAAAAATATTCTTCAATAAATTGATTTTTTATTAATTACATTTTTTGACATAAGAGACTAAACACGGTTATTAGAATCAATAGGAACTTGCAAAAACAAATCAACACGAACCAAGTGTTTCATTTCCATATTCTAAATTAAATTGATATGCAAATGCATACAAGCGGTTGTAATTCAGTAAACAATTAATTTAGAAGTAAATAGATTCCAATCAAAGTCTAAACATGTATTTAGTCCCTTATAAAATTGTAATCATTGTTTTTTATATTTTATTAGCATTTACAAAACTATAAAATAACAAGTGATACTTAAACTTTACAAAAATTATAACAACATGACTAAACATAAATGGATGAAATGCATTTTTTGTTACTTTTAATAAATGACTTTCGTTTCCTCGAGAATAATAATCAACATTTATAGTTTTTTAATATGAATAACACAAAACAACATGCAATAGACTTTATATTAAAGCGAATATTTATGTAAAATATTAATCAGTGTTATTATTATAGTTTCTTCCTTTGAAGAAACTATAAGACATGCTTTGGCTATGTACGACTTCTTAGCACCGACCGGCGACCGGTGACAGGCGACCGGCGACCGGCGACAGGCGACCGGCAACCGGCGACAGGCGACCGGCGACCGCCTCCGTCGCTGTGCCGACGCCGCGCCGGTCACACCTAAGCAACCAGTGCGTTTGCGAAGTCGAAACAAAGCCACGCAAAATTGTGTTATTGTTTCTTTGCTCTTTATTGAATTTCACTATTTTTGTATACTAGGCTATAATAAATCAATTGGGGTTAAGAAAATACCTAACACCTTTATAAACATTTCCAATAATTACTAACATGTCAATTTATACATGTTTATTTCAACACATCAAATGAGATCGACAGAGAATGAGACAAACTTTAGAATGGAATTTACTTATTACAAATATATTATACCAGGGGTTCCCAAACTTTTTCAGTTAGCGGCGCACTTACAGGTTTAGTATTTTGTCTCGGCGCCCCCTGGCTAGTTGAAATAGGGTACAATGATACTAATAAGTAGATAGACAGAACCATTAAAACATCCACTATATGAAGCTGAGTTTCTATATTTATATACAAGAAAAACATTTATTATTTAAGAAAAATAGGAAATAAAATACAATGGCAACTTAGTCAATATGACGTGTGAGTTTGGTGATCACCACACATTTTTTCACAGGTATAAGGCTTGACACCGTTATTTTCATTTGCCTAAGTTTAGTTTCCGATGAATGGTAAACAGGAGCGGCTCACGGCGCCCCTCTTTACTCTGTGCGGCGCACCAGGGCGCCGCGGCGCAAACTTTTTGGGAACCCCTGTATTATACTACATACTTTAATATAATATAATTTTCAATAAATTACTAAATAGAATTTTAAAAATGTGTGAGCAAATTAAATAAACTTACCGTTATACTATATAAACTAAAATATTTCTAATTTATAAAATATTTTTTCAAAAAAATCTAATCCTTTTGACATCGACGTCGATATTATAAGAAAATAAGAACTATATAAATAATTTAAACAAAATGAAAGGGACGACATAGTAATGAGATGTTAATAAACAAAATGAAAGGGACGACATAGTAATGAGATGTTAATAAACAAAATGAAAGGGACGACATAGTAATGAGATGTTAATAAAATAACACTATTTTTCGTAGATAAAGTAGGTACCTACGGAAGTGATACAGGTGTGTGGCTTAATTAGAATTTAGTACTAATTAATAAATACGTATATTTTGCGCAACCGGACACTATTTAAGTGTCCAATAATTATAGTATACCTACCTCGAAAACATATTTCATGTTTTTTTTAATTGATATTAGAATCATTTAAGAATTTATAATTTTATTAATATAAAACATGAAAAATCACATCAAAATTTCGTCTTAGACAATTTAAATAATAATACTCGATATATATTTATGGATCAATAACGAGTGATGAACACTCCAGTGTACCATAGGAGAGGAGCTGTAATATAGCCACGGACGAAATTCAACTCACTCAAAATATTACAAAATATTTTTACGTGTTGTAATCGAGCCAATGTTTGTGCACGAAATGTTATAAGAAATAACATCCAAGGATCACATACATAGACCCTGGATTACGAAACTAAGAACTATGAGGGCCGTGGCCCACAACCAGCTGCGAGTAAATACCTACTTGCGCTGATTATAAATATTGAAGATCCAGACTGTCGCCAGCAGACTCAATGTTCCTAATGTATCAAAGGTACACTCAACTTGCACTTCACTGGTACAAACTCACTAGCATGATCACAGCCTTACGAGCCCAGCGTGGGCGGCGTGGACCGTCCGTCGCGTGGGTCGCGCGCCTCGCTGGCCGTGGGCGAGCCGCTCTCGTTGACGAGGCGCTGCCGCTCGCGGTACATGGTCACCTGGATATTCTCCAGCTGGTGGTAGCGGCACACCTTCAGCGTGGAGAACACGGCCAGGCCCACCCACGTCGCGAACGCCGCCCACGCAGCGAACTGCCAAACATGGAAAATATATATTTAAGAAAAGCTTTTAACAAATACAGCGAACAGCTAAGGAATGGAACACCTTACCAGCGTCTCTGTTTCCCGATTCTTATAATTTAGGTGTCATCAAGTCCCGAGTGAATCGGTATCTTCTAGGCAAGCATGATCCATCGTCGACCGCGTCGTCACTTTCCATCAGGTGAGACTGCGGTCAAATGCTAACCTATCATGTAATAAAAAAATACGTAATCGGAACCGCTCAGGTTAAAATGAGCCCGAACACTAGTAGTTTACGATTATCCGTCAAGGAGTTTCATTATCCACCTTCCGTCTCCATCATCAGATCAGCTGGCTGTCACCATAATATTACATTGTCATCGGACTTTGACAAGTATGCAAAATTTCAACTGTGTAGGATAAGAGGAAGTGGTTCTGATTCAACTTGCAAGATTTCACCCAAACATTGCAAGTTAAATAAAAGCTTACAATAACAATGTTTCAGTGCGTAGTACTATTATATTTTATTCTGTGGTTTCGTGCCACAATTAGTATGATTAGTGACGTGGCGGAGGGCGCGCGGACGGGGCCGCGTGACGTGGCGGAGGGCGCAGACGGGCGGCGGCGCGCGCGCTGCGACACGTGCCATAAGACGGTGGCGGCGGCGGCGTGGCGCCGGCACGCGCGGGCGCACGCGGGCGCGCGCCATTACAGCTGCCACGCGTGCGGGCGCGCCTTCGCCGACGGCGCCAACCTCGCGCGCCACGCCCGCGCCGTGCACGCGCGCGAGCGCCCGCACGCGTGCCGCGTCTGCGACCGGACCTTCACGCGCGCCACGCACTTGCAAGACCATATGAAGTCTCATTCGAAAACCCGCGAGTTTCTATGCGACGTGTGCGGGAAAACGAGCAAGTCCGCCGCGGCGCTGCGCATGCACCGCGCGGCGCACGCGGCCGGCACGCACGCGTGCCCGCAGTGCGACGCGCGGTTCAAGCGGCGCGGGGAGCTGCGCGCGCACGCGACCGTGCACTCGGGCGAGCGCGCGCACGCGTGCGGGCTCTGCGGCCGCGCCTTCCGCCTGCGGGCGCAGCTCACCGCGCACCTCCGGACGCATGCGAGAGCCGCCGCCGCGGGGGACGCCCCGTGATGCCGACGTAAGGACGTGACGTGAGCGAGACGAGCCGTGCCGACTGTTTCTGTCTCGCGTGTGCGACGCTCTGACCGCCTTCTGCTCTGTTGCAGGTGCGGGGCGCGGGCGGCAGGCGCACGCGGCGCCCCCCTCCGGACCACGCCCGGACACTCTGCGCCGGCTCACGTGACGAACGCGAGAGCCGATGTAAACCCTTCTGATATAGTAATCCCGGTCGTTAGAATCCCCCGGCGGGCTCCGAAGCGGGCGCCGCCGAGATACGACAGCTCTCACTCGACGCTAAAGCGAGCGAATGCAGCCACTTCACCCGGGAACCCGATGTCGGATCTCGACGATTCTAACCCACCGCAAACCCAAACTTCGAACGTGGAGTCGGGGAGTGTAGCGCCGATGCTGATGCTGCTGCGGGCGGCCGGCTCGGTGGAGCGCACCGGCGACCTCAGTCCCGTCATAACGGGCCGTTCCGACTCGGAACCCGGAGAGAAACGGTCCCCCGACTCCGACAAAACCGCACCGAGCGATACCGAGATGTCCGCCGAGTCGGACGCAGCTCCAGCGAGCGAGGCGAGACGGAACGAGTTCTCGGATCACAGCGACAGCGACGGCGAGGGCGAGTTCGGGCGTCTGCCGGACTCCGTGTTCACTGCCATCGAGGATACCGAGGACGGGCACACGGCCGAGGAGAGCCCCGAGCGAGGCGACGAGGCCGAGCCGGCCCGCGTCTGCCCCGTGTGCGGCAAGACCTACGCGTCCCTCTCCGGCTGGCGGCGCCACTCGCGGGCGGCGCACAGCGCGAGCGAGAGCTTCTCGTGCGACGCGTGTGGGAAACTATTCAACAGCAAAGACAGCGTCGCGACACACCGGCGCACGCACACGGGCGAGCGGCCGTTCGCGTGCTCCGTGTGCGACAAGAGGTTCGGCTCGGCGGCCGGGCGCTACATCCACGAGCAGACGCACGCGCGGCGCCGCCCGCACGCGTGCGCGCGCTGCCCGCGCGCGTTCCGCTGGCGCGCGGCGCTGGCGCGGCACGAGGCGCGGCACGCGGCGCGGCGCGCGCTGCGCTGCACGCAGTGCGGGCGCGGGTTCAGCGTGGCGCACGACCTGCGCCGGCACGCGCGCGCGCACGCGCCCGGCGCGCACGCGTGCCGCCTCTGCGGGACCTACTTCAAGCAGAAGCGGTATCTTAAAGTCCACATGCAGAACAAGCACCCGGCGGAGCCCGCCTGACGCCGCCGGGACCCTGACGCGATGTGTATGCCGAACTCGAGAGCGAGACCTCTGCCGAAGGTCTCGTTGATTGTGCGATTTAGCTAAGGTCGCGCGATCTCGAGTTTGTTTTTGAGACTGAACTTGTTTATTATTTCAACCTCTCGTTTTTTGTTATTGTAGATTGTCGTTCCTTTGTATACCTATACTTATAATAATTAATTAATTATAATTTGTATATATTATTTTAGTATAATTGTACTTTAGTTCTCTGCAACTATACATTTCGTCCTTAATTGCAATAATTTAAATACAAAACTAATGCAATCACATTTTAGTTCCATTTCTAGCAATAGAGAATCGGACAGTAATCGAGAAAAAATCTAAAATGTAGTTAGAACGAATGTTCGTCGATCCAGAAAGATCATTCAATCTATATTTTTGTGAAATAATAATTATTTATATTTTTAAATCAATAAATAATTCTGACATTTTTAATCTGTTCTTCATCTCAAACGAAACAACAATCACAGCGCATGACGTCATTTGTAGGCTAATGCCGTGAGTCAAGCTTGTGTTTATTTTACGTTTTTGATTTTCATAAAATGTATTTTTGCTAATTTTTCGTTTCATTACTACAATATAGTCCCCAAACTTCACAAAACGTATTAGAACCTCTTTGCAAGTTTTATTTCGAAGAGTTTATCGTTTTCTACATACATACGACATCACAAGTTTTGAGGGGACCTTTTGCGCGGCAATATTTGAAACATAATATTTAAACATAGTTTTAGGTACTTTTAGATAGTTATTTAATTAAAATTGTACTTTTCATGGCTATATATATATTCATTGTAGTTAATTTAAAACACTTTCTGAAAAGTTGTCCGATCGCCTATTATTAAAAAAAAAAAAACACCTTATCAAGCACACATTGTTATTTATACTGATTCAGAAATCCGAGAAGTACCTAAGTAATAACTATATATAATATGTACCATTTTATTTGGATGACTGTTATGAAACTTAATGTGAAATATAATTATATTTCTAGCAACTAATATACTAGGCTAGGAATGTATATAATATAGTAGGCGTTAGGTACTATACAGTACATTCAGTATAATTAGGTCCGTACTGTTGTTCCGAAATAAAACAAAAATATTCTTCAATAAATTGATTTTTTATTAATTACATTTTTTGACATAAGAGACTAAACACGGTTATTAGAATCAATAGGAACTTGCAAAAACAAATCAACACGAACCAAGTGTTTCATTTCCATATTCTAAATTAAATTGATATGCAAATGCATACAAGCGGTTGTAATTCAGTAAACAATTAATTTAGAAGTAAATAGATTCCAATCAAAGTCTAAACATGTATTTAGTCCCTTATAAAATTGTAATCATTGTTTTTTATATTTTATTAGCATTTACAAAACTATAAAATAACAAGTGATACTTAAACTTTACAAAAATTATAACAACATGACTAAACATAAATGGATGAAATGCATTTTTTGTTACTTTTAATAAATGACTTTCGTTTCCTCGAGAATAATAATCAACATTTATAGTTTTTTAATATGAATAACACAAAACAACATGCAATAGACTTTATATTAAAGCGAATATTTATGTAAAATATTAATCAGTGTTATTATTATAGTTTCTTCCTTTGAAGAAACTATAAGACATGCTTTGGCTATGTACGACTTCTTAGCACCGACCGGCGACCGGTGACAGGCGACCGGCGACCGGCGACAGGCGACCGGCAACCGGCGACAGGCGACCGGCGACCGCCTCCGTCGCTGTGCCGACGCCGCGCCGGTCACACCTAAGCAACCAGTGCGTTTGCGAAGTCGAAACAAAGCCACGCAAAATTGTGTTATTGTTTCTTTGCTCTTTATTGAATTTCACTATTTTTGTATACTAGGCTATAATAAATCAATTGGGGTTAAGAAAATACCTAACACCTTTATAAACATTTCCAATAATTACTAACATGTCAATTTATACATGTTTATTTCAACACATCAAATGAGATCGACAGAGAATGAGACAAACTTTAGAATGGAATTTACTTATTACAAATATATTATACCAGGGGTTCCCAAACTTTTTCAGTTAGCGGCGCACTTACAGGTTTAGTATTTTGTCTCGGCGCCCCCTGGCTAGTTGAAATAGGGTACAATGATACTAATAAGTAGATAGACAGAACCATTAAAACATTCACTATATGAAGCTGAGTTTCTATATTTATATACAAGAAAAACATTTATTATTTAAGAAAAATAGGAAATAAAATACAATGGCAACTTAGTCAATATGACGTGTGAGTTTGGTGATCACCACACATTTTTTCACAGGTATAAGGCTTGACACCGTTATTTTCATTTGCCTAAGTTTAGTTTCCGATGAATGGTAAACAGGAGCGGCTCACGGCGCCCCTCTTTACTCTGTGCGGCGCACCAGGGCGCCGCGGCGCAAACTTTTTGGGAACCCCTGTATTATACTACATACTTTAATATAATATAATTTTCAATAAATTACTAAATAGAATTTTAAAAATGTGTGAGCAAATTAAATAAACTTACCGTTATACTATATAAACTAAAATATTTCTAATTTATAAAATATTTTTTCAAAAAAATCTAATCCTTTTGACATCGACGTCGATATTATAAGAAAATAAGAACTATATAAATAATTTAAACAAAATGAAAGGGACGACATAGTAATGAGATGTTAATAAACAAAATGATAGGGACGACATAGTAATGAGATGTTAATAAACAAAATGAAAGGGACGACATAGTAATGAGATGTTAATAAAATAACACTATTTTTCGTAGATAAAGTAGGTACCTACGGAAGTGATACAGGTGTGTGGCTTAATTAGAATTTAGTACTAATTAATAAATACGTATATTTTGCGCAACCGGACACTATTTAAGTGTCCAATAATTATAGTATACCTACCTCGAAAACATATTTCATGTTTTTTTTAATTGATATTAGAATCATTTAAGAATTTATAATTTTATTAATATAAAACATGAAAAATCACATCAAAATTTCGTCTTAGACAATTTAAATAATAATACTCGATATATATTTATGGATCAATAACGAGTGATGAACACTCCAGTGTACCATAGGAGAGGAGCTGTAATATAGCCACGGACGAAATTCAACTCACTCAAAATATTACAAAATATTTTTACGTGTTGTAATCGAGCCAATGTTTGTGCACGAAATGTTATAAGAAATAACATCCAAGGATCACATACATAGACCCTGGATTACGAAACTAAGAACTATGAGGGCCGTGGCCCACAACCAGCTGCGAGTAAATACCTACTTGCGCTGATTATAAATATTGAAGATCCAGACTGTCGCCAGCAGACTCAATGTTCCTAATGTATCAAAGGTACACTCAACTTGCACTTCACTGGTACAAACTCACTAGCATGATCACAGCCTTACGAGCCCAGCGTGGGCGGCGTGGACCGTCCGTCGCGTGGGTCGCGCGCCTCGCTGGCCGTGGGCGAGCCGCTCTCGTTGACGAGGCGCTGCCGCTCGCGGTACATGGTCACCTGGATATTCTCCAGCTGGTGGTAGCGGCACACCTTCAGCGTGGAGAACACGGCCAGGCCCACCCACGTCGCGAACGCCGCCCACGCAGCGAACTGCCAAACATGGAAAATATATATTTAAGAAAAGCTTTTAACAAATACAGCGAACAGCTAAGGAATGGAACACCTTACCAGCGTCTCTGTTTCCCGATTCTTATAATTTAGGTGTCATCAAGTCCCGAGTGAATCGGTATCTTCTAGGCAAGCATGATCCATCGTCGACCGCGTCGTCACTTTCCATCAGGTGAGACTGCGGTCAAATGCTAACCTATCATGTAATAAAAAAATACGTAATCGGAACCGCTCAGGTTAAAATGAGCCCGAACACTAGTAGTTTACGATTATCCGTCAAGGAGTTTCATTATCCACCTTCCGTCTCCATCATCAGATCAGCTGGCTGTCACCATAATATTACATTGTCATCGGACTTTGACAAGTATGCAAAATTTCAACTGTGTAGGATAAGAGGAAGTGGTTCTGATTCAACTTGCAAGATTTCACCCAAACATTGCAAGTTAAATAAAAGCTTACAATAACAATGTTTCAGTGCGTAGTACTATTATATTTTATTCTGTGGTTTCGTGCCACAATTAGTATGATTAAAACTGAAACTGTTATCTATTGTATTTTTTCCCTTTGTTTTTATGGATTTATCGGATTATAAAATACCGCCTGATTGTGTAATATCCTATATTACACAATTATTATTATTAATACCGTTTATTTAGCTTTAATGTATAAAGGCTTCTACATATCTATACTAATGTCCAGTATAAAACAGTAGTGTACATAGAAGATATTTTTGAAAAAAAACAACTGGGATGGATTAGAGGGTACTGAACATGAATCCACGTTTTTTTAGAAATTTTGTCTGTTAGTAACATTTACACTCGAAAACTGCAGAACGGATTTTAATTAGATTTTGATTAGGGTTTGATAGCACAAGTCCCAACTTAGATAATAGAGTATGTTACATCAAAATCGTTGCGTAACTACAATGATGCGGTTTGACTGACCTCCTCGTAATACGCGAGAGGTCTTGCTAAATTGATCTTGGAAAAATGACTACTATTGGATGTCTCTGTCGGCCACGCTGACGAACTCGCAGGAAAAAGCTAGTTCTTTATAAAACAGATACCCTCAAACTAAAATATAGCAATTGGTTGTACAGGAAAACGCAAAAGCAACTATAAAAACATTGGTTAGGTTAGGTTAATCATTATACCATAATAAAATTATGAACATAATTTTTCCTATACACTTACATAGGTATCTGTTATTTTTAATTAACTGTTTCTGAGTCATGTCACGTCAGTTAAAATCTATAGATATGTATATTTCGCTGAAGGCTTGCTGGCTGGGTTAATAAACTCCAGTAAAACCCAATTTTGTTACACCAGACGCATAAAGGAGGCGTGTCATAAGTTTGGCCATATGTGTGTCTGCTGTGGCACCCTTAGAGTATATATAACTACCTAGTTATGCATACTCTAAGGTAGCACCGTAGTTTTTAAACGGGTTAACTAAATTAGATGCCGTTTTTTAAATTTGGAAGCAGGTTTTCTAGTGGTGGTTCTTAAACATGTTTTATAAAACTTCCTAGTTATTTGTGACGGGGTATTAATATTGGAGATGTTCAAAAACCAGTGTAGGGCCTTAAAAAGCTTTTAAATATAATAATAAATATAATTTGGTCTTGAATTAAAACATTGTATTAACCAGATTTCGTGCGATCAAAGTCACGGGTGTCTACTAGAATGTAATATACCTGTGCGGTTCCTATTTCCATGTAGAACCCGTTGGTCGATATCTTGTCCACCTGGTCAAAGTCCTGGCCTGCTGCATATTCACAACTGAAAAAAAATCATCATAGCTACAAAATAAATATTTTTAGATGGATTGAATTATTATTTCTCAATATCAGTCCCCAACGCACGCTTTCCACTGCTACTTATACTAAAGCGCGTTAAATTCGATTTAGCTAACGCTAATTATGAACTAACATGATTTTCGGGTCGAAGGTAGCAGTGGCCGTTTGTTGTCGCGTGTTAACGGATCTATTCAGCTGGCCGATTCAGAAGCTCACGACAACTCATTTGTCGATCGATTCGGTTTGATATCGTACGATTCAAAATATTTTAAATTCACAATAGTCGAATCGACGTTCAAATTGTCGTAGTAGATAACCAATCGTAACCGTACGATAAACGCGTATTTATCGACCGAGAACGTTATTCACAATGCAGATATCGAAGCAAAGTTTTCGAACGTCCGATTAATTTCCACGACAACTTATCGAGTGCAACATATCACTCGAAAGCATTAGATTTCACCGTCAATACCGAGTATATTCCGTGTGTTGTTAAATAAACTACATTTTCTACTACAAATAAAATAAAACTCACAGTAAGATTCAACATAAACTAATTCTATGTAATAAAGTACCTACCAAGTCTAGTATTTATTTATAGGTTAAGTTCGCTTTGATTGTTTTAGAACTATTTACCTACTACTATAAGATTACTTAATAAGATGCATAAATATACCGAAATAAAATCACTGTACCTATATAATTATTATAAAGTACTCTGTGATACTATGTAATTGTAATTTTGGTATTTACTTAACATTTCTAACGAATCTTGATGAGGCTCGTCTTCTCGCTCGATCTTCTTTTAATAATTTCAAAACATGATAAAGAAAACAATTTGCGATAGACATTTAAATTTGGCGGTTTGTCAATGTCTAAAGCATAGATTAAACATTAATGTCAAGTGGATATCAGCAGGTGGGTGTTTACGAAGCTCTTGTTTTTTTATATTTTTACCAATATCTGGCGCTTATAATTGTTGATTATATTTTATTCGTGATAAACGTTGTTATAATAAATTTGGATAACTTGAAAACATTTTTATATCGTCTAGATAATAATACAATTTCCTGCGAGTATTGCACACAAAACGAACTCCGTAAATGCAACACGTTGTCGTATCGATTTCGATATCGTAACCGAAACCGTGTCGAATCTTCGGGGCGGATGTTCTGAATAGCTCGAAAAGAAACCTACGACACGAGATCGTTATCCAATCGAATCGATTCGATATGTTGTCGTGGGGTTCTGAATCGACCAGCAGGTTCTTAGACAGTACCTATATATGTAAGTGTACATAGTGTTTGCCTAGTTATCTACTTAGAAAATTAAAATATGCACACTTGTAGAATAGTTGTAGCTAATACCTAACACTACTTGTATTAGTAAGCATTCTGTGCTAATACTAGGTAGGTATACTGTTTGATAAGTAATTGTTCACAGAATGACAATAATAGTAGAGAACGGCTGGACTGATCCGGCAATTTATATAATGTTCGTAATATGCCGAATTTGTTTTTACGAAAAGAAACATTAGAAAGCTTGTCGGAAATGTTTAATTCATTTTTTATAAAATGTACCTACCTACACTTGTACAGATATAAAAAAATAATTCCTAAATTTTTATTTCTGACTTTCTAGTTTCATTTCCTATACATATTTTACATAGGTACTACACATGCATCTTATACAATAATACTAAAATTCATATTATTCAATTCATACTAAAATAAATAATGTTCACTTACTAAAATTACACTTATACAGGTACACAAGACATAACATACATACACAACAATAAGTACAATGCACAATAATACCCATCACTATTTGCCGCATATCTATCAAGATAGCTAGCTATAGTTTACTTGCCTACGCTGCGTATTGGGCGACAAGTTCGATATGCGCGCTCTATACCTAGTGATATATAGTCTAAGGTCCGTACCCTTTGCCTCTCTTTCCTGTTTCATCGAGTATATGTTGCTGTCTCTGTCACACACTCCCTCCACTTGGCCAGGCGGCGTCCTTTGCCTCGCCGAGTGCACAAGTCTAAAAGCCTGCACCTCAGGTAATAAACTTTTTCTTTTAGAGCAAGTTCTTTCCTAATTATTATTTGAATTCTAACCATTTATTTTAACGGGTTTACCGTTCGAAATTTTAATTAACGATTAAAGTGTGTGTCTTTAACTGTGAATGTAAAAATGAATAATTTAGACGGAAATAATCAAGCCGGACCTAGAGTCCGGACGGAGAAGGGACCGGCCCGTGGATGCGTCTATTAGGACCTTCTGGAGATTTTGAATCGTAAATGGTGGATCTAGGGCTCGATTCTTGATGTCCGGTCTCCAAAACATACGATCCCACCTCGGGGTCACAAATAAATACACGCCTTTGGCTTCGTTCAGGTAATTCTGTACCCTGGGTATTTCACCACGTGCGCTAGGCGTGAGGCGAAAAGATAGATGGTCGGAACTCCCCATTTTGCGGTCGCTTATGGTAATAAATGCCACTCCGGTGAGGCCATTTTTCGAGACAGGTGATCGGATTCGCTGTTGTATATTCCTGGTATGTGGTGAGTGATTATACTTATGTTGTGATTGTCCAGTAATTGATATATTCTGTAGGTCAGTTTCATGAGAGCTTCCGATTTCGTGCCGCCTTCGTTCCGTAGATAGGCGAGTACTGATCTACTGTCGGATTGTAGAAGAATGGTCTGGTTCGTTAGGTCGCGACTCTTTAGTTTCAAGACTTTCCACACCGCTATTAACTCCTTGTGATTGCTGTGTAGGTTTTCTTCTTGTGGCAACCATGTTCCGGACATGTCCAGATTGTTGAGACGATCCCCCAAGCTATCCGTGCTGCATCGGTGGTCAGAAAGTAGGTCGGTGGGTTCGCATGTATTTTCGATGGGGTTTTGCAGTTCTCTAGCCTCCACTGCAGTTCTGATACCACCTGGAGAATCAAGGGGTATTGGCAATTGTTCTCCGGTATTGTCAGGATGTGTTTTTGTAAGTTGCGTATGTGCAAACGACCTCGTGGCACTGCAAAGCTTGCGAAATTTAGAAGTCCTTCTGCGTTGCTCATTTTGAGGCGGATTAGTACGCGTTGTCACTTGCATTATGTTTGCAGTTTTCTTTTCTGGTAAACTTTTATAGTGTTCCAAGGGTCCCAGGTTATGCCCAGGTACTCGATCTCTTTTTGAGGGTCGACTATTGATTTGGTCATATTGACTTGCCATCCCAAGTAGCGAAGCAGGTAAATCACATATTGCACTTGACTGATTAAAGTTGACCGATTCTGGTGCGCCAGTAAAAAGTCGTCCAGGTATACTATGACTCGAAGAGCTTTGGTCCTTAGTATTTGGGCTATCCATGCCGTTATGAAGGCGAATGCGCTTGGTGCTGAACTTAGCCCGAAAGGTAGACACGTCATCTGCATCAGTTTCTGGTTGTAAATGAGGGTAAGAAACTTTCTGTGACTTTGCGATACAGGAATGTGAAAGTATGCCTGTGTTATGTCTATTTTCACAAGCCAGTCCTGATGCTGAAGAAAGTCTGGCACTTTGTAGACTGATATGAGGCGAAACTTTGGTGTGTGAACATAGTCGTTTAACCTTTTTCAATTGAAAATCGGTCTCCAAGAGCCATCTCCTTTCGGTCTTAGGTACATCTTGGATAAAAAACATGGGCCGGTTTGCGCAACCTCCAAAACATGATCCGATTTCATTTGATTTATAATTGCAGTAATTTCGGGAGATCTGAGAGTTTGATAAGCAGAGCTGGACAGGTGCGAGTTTATAAGCGGAGGTTTTGCTACAAACGGGAAGCGATAGCTTGTGATCATGTGTATGATGTGCTTCGGTGCTCTGAGTTCCTCCGACATGTTTATGAAGTGCAGCAGTTGTCCAGCTCTGAACGGCCTCGAGTCAATATTGTCGGCGTTTATATTGTGAATCAAGATAGGAAAGTGATGCGTTGCGTTTACCTCTTTGCGAAGCTGAATACCTTTGACCTCCTTGTCTACCACGAAAATTACCACAATCGCTCGTATGAGTTCTTGATCGCGGATAGTTTGAGCCTTGGCCGTGATGTACATGTCACTGCGCAGAGCTTGGTTTATGATCATGACAACATGACTAAGATCTAGGCTCTTTATTAGTGCCGCCATGAGCGGGTGGATTATTATAATATGATAATGATAAATGATAATTTATTTGCAAAAAATATGGTACAATTAAGTTCTTAGTGTTTAGTAAAATCGTTCTAACATATTTCATCAGTCTGACATGCAAATATTTATATACTTAGTTCGTAACAATAGAAATTAATTTAAGCACTTTAATTAACGTCACAATACATAACTAATAATGAGCATCCTTGTGCAGGCTGTGGTTTATTGTTATAAGCTTGCGCAGCTATTTTGCTAGATGGCTTTGACCAAAAGGTTTTTCTGACTACGCCCACTATTTCCAGGGCAGTTGCTCCGCGGAAAACAGATTATGACACGACGGGGGAATCTTCCGCAACATTGTCTTCACCAATGGATCCCTGACAAAGGTTAGGATTTTGGATCGTCTTTTTTCTACTAGATCTGCTCTGCGCCCATATGCCAACTGTAGCACGTCATTCGAAATCTTGCAATACTCACCTTTTGTGAAGAATCATTGACTTTATTGCAAGAGCTGAGTAAGATTTTCAGGGCTGCGCGTCCAAGATAACAAGACACGAAAGCCTTCTTGAAAAGCCTCCTGCTTTTTTACAATATAAATTGTTAGGGCCGCAAAAGACCTCTCAGCATAGTTTAGGTCAGTAGCGTTATCAAATGAAGCAATCTCGTCGTTGCACTCTAGCTGGGTGTAGCCCGGTGAGCTAGTATACTGCTTTTGGACCTCTGCAAAACGGGTCTTATTCCACTCTGGGGTGTTAAATCTTTTTAGTCGATTTAGTGAATTAATGTCGGTGGAACTCGTCTTAGAAATTGCGCTTTCTTTAAGCGAAGTACCCACATACATCATGAAATCATTTTGATTATTTTTCTCGACTTCCCTGTAGTTGCAATCATGGCAAATACTCTCGTTAGCATGTAACTCAAGTATATCAGAATTGCACGTATTTTGTGGGTGAGGAGCGGATTCTTGGTTGCGTAATTCACTCACTTCGCAAATTAATGTTTCGAGAAGAATTTCCTAGCGGTTTTTCCGTTTTTGTTTTCACGTATGCTTTCTTTTGCCGCGGCGGGTAGGCGGTGACGAATCGGAAGATTCAGAGGAAGTAGATGTATCTCGGATTGACCATTGACTAGGTCCGGCTTGATTATTTCCGTCTAAATTATTCATTTTTACATTCACAGCTAAAGGCACACACTTTAATCGTTAATTAAAATTTAAAACTTCGAACGGTAAACTAAAAATCTTCTTGAAAAGAAATATTCTTTTCGGTTAGAATTCAAATAATATAGGAAAGAACTTGCACTAAAAGAAAAAGTATCTTACCTGAGGTGCAGGCTTTTAGACTTGTGCACTTGGCGAGGCAAAGGACGCGAAATACAGTATTTTGTATTTCAAATACCTTACTTAAAGATATTTTGTATTTCGTATTTTAATTACTTGCGGTAGAGTATTTTTTAATTTGTATTTCAATTAAAGCAAAGTATAAAGGTTAATGAAATGGTATAATATATATTTTCTTTGATCTTACCTCAGGAACCTCTCAACAATAATTTGACACCAGGTCATGAAGCCGAGTGTGATAATGATGGCAGAAGACACTGCAAGCCCACATAGCACCACACAGCCCACTGCATCCATAAATGCAGACAGGAATGAGCTGTCTGTTCCTTTGTACATGAACATTGATAACCTGCAATATCATACCTTTATTTGTATTTATTTATTTTACTTTAATTAAAACGGACAATCCAATTACATTAATTAAAGATATTACAGACATACACAAAATTAGTAACATATACGAAATCAAAAATAGAGAAATAACCATTCATACATCGCTTTCACAAAAATGCATATTTCCTGCCATCCATCTGCAAACAGATCACATTCTGGATAGGAGAGAGTAGAGAGCGGAGGGCGAGTGTCTATGTAGTCTAGGAATATGTGCAGTGTCGGCGAGTTAGCTCGCCTATACAGCACATATTCCTAGACTATTATATATACCTATATTAACCTTAGATAAGTTCCTTGTAAATGTAAGCAGTCTGTTTGGCTGCTTACAGTTATAAACTAATAAAAAAATATAAAGATCTCATAATTATATGGTAACAGGAAGGTAAAAGAAAAGCATTACAGATGTCAAATGGTAATTAAAGTATGTAATGTGCCAATCTTTTTGGACAACGGGAACATAGGCACAGTTTTCTACATGGGTCACAAATTTAATGCATAAAGTATGGTATGAAAGAATAGAAAACTACTATATCATGACCCCATTCAGAGTGGTTGTTTAGTTTGGTGCAGTCTATAAATTGTTTATATACTAACCTGTAAATCTGGACACAGCTAATAATATTCATGAGGACTCCTACTACGATGACATAGTTGCAGTAGGCTTGTGAGGCCCAGTCTACAGATAGTGCCCCTGTATCGAGCCATTTGCCTGACGAGAACAGCAGGCAATGACCACTAAAACAAGATTAAGTATTTAAAATACATTATCTTAGAATATATTTTTAGGAAATGCTTGGTCATTTTGGCCACTACTTCTCCTTATTGAAACAGACAAAGACAATCATATAGTTATTCACCTAAGTATGCGAGTTATTTAATTTTAGGCGATATTATTTGGCAAAACAAATTACGAGGTAGTTGCAGAAAGCAAGTATCAAATAGCACAAAATCCACAGCTTCCCGGCGTTTGAACAGCAAAATGAAATAGTTCTGGGCGGTTCTACGTTACAGACAAGTAATACTCACCCGAACTCGTGTTGATGCATACTCATCGGCACAACTATGCATATCGAGAGAATAAGACCCATCAGATAACCTGCTATCTGGCTCAGTAACAGCACATTTGTTAAAGCCATAGCTTCAAACTTGAGGGAATATAGCAAGGAAAAGTAACTCGGGAAGAGGAGGAGGAAAACTTAAATTAAAAACAACTGATAAAACAATTTGTCCGTGCGCACCACAACACAGCTGATTTGACAATGACATTTATTTATATCATGATTATGACAGTTTATGCTTTGACATTTCAAAGGCTAGTTTGCTTCATTCAAAACATTTCACGCTCATAAAATTCGTCAATAACTCATCAAATATAGCCTTGAGGGACTTTTTGGGGGAAGTGAAAAGTGACAGTTCGATTTTATTTTATTTTCCAAACAAGTGTTATTTCGTGTGACTATGTGTAATATCGTTGGAATATTAACCATTATGAGTTCGTAAACGTGCAGGAGTGTAGGCAAATGAAACAAAATAGAGAAAAACATTGCTTTTTATGTTCCCCCAAAAAGTCCATGAAAAGCTTGAATAAAGTTCCACCACTTTATTGAAGCACTAGGATAGGGTCCGGCTTGTTGCTGATGTCATACGACGATATACGAAAGAAATATTTCTTTTTTTGGGGGTGTTAGGAGTGGGCCTCGGGTGGGTTCCCATTGCCTAGGCGGAAACTCACGGGGACATCTACTCCCGGGGAACTGGCAGGCCGCCGTGGGCTTCTCCTATGGTCAGAGTGCCTTATCGGTGGCTCTATTAGAAATATTTGTAATTTTTTCAAACTATCAAATAAAAACTACGAAAGACATGTGATATGGTCCTAGAGACTTTAGCCTGCCCTGGCGGGCGAATTAAAAGAAAAATCATATCCTTGGTTCATAATTTAGTCAACCGTGCTTGTATGAACTCACAGTTTAAAACAATGAGCGGCTGCTCATACACCCCTTGAGTGCGTTTACTTCCAATCATTTTGAGGATCATTTAATTAAAAAAAATCATTGCTGCTAAATCCACATAATACTTATTGTGTTTGGGATTTTTTAAATGTTTAATTATTTTATTATGATGTGATGATGTCCTCCTTAACGTGTCCGTCAACGGCGAACCTTGTCAACTCCGGGAATAGGAGCGAATAGTGGTAGGCGTTATAACAAAAGCTCTAGAAATAAGCGGGCTTTTGTAGAAAAGCTCAAAAGCGTGTTGTTAGAAAAAAGCTCTTTTCGTTGCCGTTGTCGCGTAACTCGCATTCAAATCGGTTGCAAATAAATTATTAATGCCATCTAGCGGAATTTTAGGAAACTATCATGACCTGACCTATTCAAAAGACAATAGAATGGATGATTGATTTTATAATAATGGACTTTAGTAAAGTGGCAACGGTTACAGAGATGGCGGCAGTTTCTTCGTATTTACAGTACAAACCGTTGGTGCTAACCGGCTTATTCAAAAATATGTTATTTGGTCGTATTATCTTTGAACATTTTATTTTCGTGATTCGATCGTATTAAAAATAATGCAACGAGAAGACACCCGATTAAATTAAAAGCTTGTCATACGGTCGTGTTACCTTTTAAATAGTAGTGCTTGTAATTTATCCGTATTAGACAACGAATGAAAAAAGCTTTTTGCTTTTAGTTTTGTTTATGTTTTCAAATGCCCGTCACCGCGTCACCGTCGATCTCTATTTGATTTGCTTTTGAAGTTATAGTTATACGTAAACCTTGCGTAAATATTAACTTTTATGACTTATAGTACCTATAGAAAATATTGATAAAGTAAAGTGTAAAAATTGACTTTTAAAGTTATACGTGAACCTTGTGTAAATATTAACTTTTATGACTTATATTTATTGACATAAAGTAATTAATTGTGTACATTTGTAAAATCTTATCTGTAAAAATACCTCGTAACAATAACGCCGATGTGTGGAACTATTTCATTCAGAACCCTACCAATAAAAGTGCAGAGTGCATATATTGTAAAAAAAAACTCTATCATATAAAACAAAACCTGTGTTAAAGTATGAAGGGAAGCTCACTGATTATTTTTTATTATTTAGATATTTAATTTCTACGCTTTAACTACGCGCTATTAACTTCACGTAAAACATTTAGGTAAAATACGAAATTAAGACGCATTTTATTACGCAGAAATACTCATATAAAGTACGAAAAATTAAACGTCAATGCTCACACAACGGCACCTAAAGTGAAAAAACTTACACATAAAAACAGTAAACAACGATTACAACGAAGAAAAACACAACGAAAAAATAACGTAAGCGGCAACATAAGCGGCAACGAAAAAGAAGCAGAAAGCAAAACAACGATAGCGTCTAAAACAACGAAAACGTAACACAAGCAGTAAGCAAGTAAAACCGCGGACAACGAAAAAAAGCTGACAACGAAAGCTTTTAAAAAAGTCTGCTGTTTTCGGATCGCGCAACGTTGCCGACGTTGTCAACTGAAAGCCGTTATTCCCAAGTTTAGGAGCGAAGATGGCTGACAAAACCAAATTTAGTTTAAAAGACCCTGTTGCCACTGCCAGTTGGCAGCGTACCCAAAATGCTAGCAGTATTGCCCCGTTGAATTGCAATATTGATACGTTGAGCCAATTATGATTAGCTAGCTATTTATTGGGGTGTCAGAGTGAATATTCTGTAGTAGTACTATTGTCTATTCTACTTATGTACTCCGACACCAGAGTTGGCCAAACACCTAAATGAGAGAAGAAGAAAAATCTAGTGGCATCTCGCATCGCAACGGTTTTGTTACGTATTGAACATAAATTGAACTCGTCTCACTTCGCAATGTTCCATGAAAAAACATGTGTAGGTCTTTGTGTGGTCTTTGGTGTAGGTAGGTGAAAATGTCATGTCACCGAAGTATATGTCAAACAACAAACGTCAAACAAAACGACAAAGTCGATGGTGATGTGTTTCATTTCAATCAGTGAAATTATAAAATAAATCAAGTTTGATTATGATTTTGTGCTCCTGTTGACCAAATACGGCACAGAGATATGAACTTTAACGCTTCAAGGAACGGTGAGTGGTGTTCACTCTTGGTTGAAAGGTACAAGATAATGTTGTATGTTATGGTTAAGATGGTTGATTATTTTGGTTAAAATGGTTGTAGTAGGTCAGGCTGGAGGTCCGCGAAAGGCGAAGCGCGTGAGCGACGTGGCGGCGATGGGGGCTCCGTCCCCGACGCCCGCGTTCAGCCCCGCGCCGGCCTACAACCCTGGCCTGGCGCCTGCCGGCCCGCCGCCGCCCTACTCTGAAGGAATTCAACTGGATGCGCAGGACTACGGCGCTCCGGCACCGCCTGCTGCTGCTAGTAAATATCAACTGTACACATTCACTTTATATAGTTTCAGGAACAACTGATAACATGAAAAAGGCCCTGAACTTGAAAATTACACAATACATTATTCTCTAATGTTCGACAGTGCCAGTCGTATCAGTATGTACAATATATGCTAAAATTATTGTCAAAAATATGGTTTTCAAAACAATGATTTACAAAAACCACATTATATCTGAAACAGTGACCTTAAAATTTTACAGATTTCGGATACATGGGAGGGTACCCCCAGTCCCCAATGGCTTCTCCGGCTCAAATAGGCTCCATGCTGCAACAACCAGTGGTCCAGGTTTGTGAACCAACTTTCATTGTGCCTTTATACTAGTAAAAAGTCTGTAACATGTCTATGTTATAGAGCGAGTGTGGCTCAGCGGGAACTCGTGCGCCTTTCGATCCGACGCACCTGGGTTCGAATCCCAACTCGGCCCTGCACCAATGACTTATAGTTAGTGCAGTTTTTGCACGCTCGGGCTAAACATACCTATTAAGTGTAAAGACAAAAAAAAATTTGATATAGATTTTTGATATATTGCTTAATGATTTTAATATCACAAATATTATAAATGCAAAAGTTTTTTAGTGTATTAGTGTGTAAGTACATTAGTTCCCTCATCATGCCTTAACGGCTGAATGGATTTGAGTGAAATTCGGAATTAAGATAGATTATACCCTGAATTATGACTAGCACGGGAAAGAGAAGGTTGGAAGTGGTTGGAGGAGGCCTTTGCCAAAGGGCACACAGATTCAAACCCAAACAAAGAGAATCAAAGCAAAGATTAATAAATGAAACTGAATCTGACACAGGCTATAAATAAATAAAATACCCTGAATTAACATATATAGGCTGCTTTTTACCCTGGGAAACCGAGATTGAAACCTCGGGGCGCAGCGAATTGCTTTAAGATTTTAATATCTTACATATTTTACTTCCCATTCACTATTTAACTAAACACTATGCACTAGCAAATTAAGAACAAGTCTGTAAATGTTAGCTACTAGTAATATGAATGAGACTCTATTTATATAAACCTGCAGGATATGGCATTCCAATACGGCAACCAACTGGCAGCACAAGGCCGAGAGGCAGTGCAGCGAGAGCTCGGCAAATATGTACCTGTGTCTCGATTGCGATACTACTTTGCAGTTGACACTAGTTATGTTATCAGGAAGTTACTACTTATAATGTTCCCATTTATGCACAAGGTAAGTAGGCAGATAATTGTTTTATAACAGTAATAACTAACAAAAAGTCTAGTAACATTAAAAGGAAAAGCCAAAAGTAAGTTGAAACTGAATATGTGTGACCAAGCCGTGTTTGGTGTATCTTACATGCTTAAATGCATACTTACTGTTTAAATAATCCTCATAATTTTTTAAATAATATTTTATTAGGTCTAATCAATAAACTAGGATTTCCTGCATTTATCGGGAATGAAAATGAAGACCAAGGTCCCAACAATATGTAGCCAAAAATATAAATACTTAATGCATGAAAAAGTTCATATATATTTTTACTTCACACTGGCTAAATATTCTTCCTACTATACACTAAAAAAAAAGCATTCCTGGTAAATTTGCAAACTAGATTGTGAAGTCTTATTTAAATGCTGTAATTTATCACGAACAAAAAGGAACAGTAAGCTGCAGTGTTAAAGTCAATGTCAAAATTTCAATGTTACTGTTTCTCTGTTTCAGGATTGGATGGTGAAATATGACCAAGATTCGCCAGTGCAACCTAGATACGATATCAACGCTCCAGACCTCTACATACCGTCAATGGGTTATGTTACTTATGTTCTGCTTGCTGGGTTCATGTTAGGTACGTATGCTGTACTTGTCACAATCTTCAGGTGGTGTTTTATTAACTTACCTAATGTAGACCACACAGCTCTATGATCGTCTATGGAGTATCAAGTCTCGGGTAAACAGGTACTATCGTGGCAAGCGTGCTTCATCATTGATCACATTGTCAGTTCCATCAGGTGGTGAAACGCAAGCCAAAACCCTTATGAGATATCAAGAAGAAGTCAAAAGGTATGACTTTTTCCTAAAGTTATTAATGTCTAAAAAATCAATAGCAAAAGTTACTCCTTTATTACAAAACTGTAGATAAAGTATGAGAGGTCAGATTGTGCTACTTCCTCTAGATAAAATAATTCAACTAAATAAATTTTATTTAACTTATACATTGCTTTGAATGAATTTGTGTACGTATGTTATTCAAGGTTGAGCAAACCTTGCATTTAAAAGATTTAAAGTGATAGTAGTGAGCTGTATTTTATACTCATAAAGAATCGCTTCTGCAACTTCCTTATGAATATGGTGTAGAATGGTTTAAGTGCACATTGTGTCGCTTGCTAAATTGTCGGCCATTAATAATTTGACAGCTTAAAGCTTATTTCAAAAAATCTAATTGATGTCATTCTTCCACAGGTCTCCAACACAGATTCTCACCAGAACAGATCGGCATCCAAGCATCAAGTGCCCTCGCTTACATCATCTTCGAGATGATTCTCTACCTGGCTACCCTGTACATCACTAACACGACCACACATCTGAAGACTCTGGACTTGTTAGCGTACTCTGGCTACAAATACACCACAATGATAGGGAGCCTGCTGGGAGGTCTGATCCTGGGTCGGACGGGGTACTATTGCTGTTTAGTGTACAGTAGCTGTGCACTTTCCTATTTCTTAGTAAGTTCTTTTTATATATATATCTATTATCTTTAGTAGAAAAACTTCAATAAAAGACTAGTGAATATAACTACAGAAGGGATTAGATATCATATTAGATCTCAAAATTCCATAACAATTGATATTGTTTCTTTTTAATCAATTGGCAATTGAAATTAAATGATGGGACAGTCAACTGTTGTTTTAACTGTGGTTCTGATTAGGTCATCTTTATTTGCAACTGTCACTATATCAGAACGGGGCATTTGTCTCGCTACTACATACTTGCCTCTTGCCTCCGCATTGTGCTTAATGCATCGTTTACTTAGCTCTATCTCTGCTCTCAGTTATTTTCTAGCCTATTGTAGGATATAATATGTCTGGCAATATGAATTTCATTTGAATCCATGTTCCATAACACAGCAGCTTGCGCTTTTTTCAGTGTATAAACATTTGACCCGGAATCGAACCCGTAAACTCCATGGTATAAGACTTATGAGCTGACTTGCTCAACCACTACACTACAACGACTGTATAATATTATTTTTCATCAGGTCAAAACTCTTAGGCTACAACTATTAGCTGGGTCGCCGGCGCCCGAGCAGCCCGCGGCGCCGTACGGCGGCTACACGCAGGGCTTTCCTGCCAACCCATACGCCGACACGTGGGCGAAGCCCGGGGGCGCCGGCGTAGGCGGCACCAAGCGCCGCGTCTACTTCCTCCTGTTTGTGGCGGTCACGCAGCCGCTGCTATCCTGGTGGCTCACGTACCATCTGGTACCGGCTGCTGCCGTACTAGAAACTGTGAATCGATAGCGCGAGTAACCATTGTACGACAGTACTTATGCCCGGCCCCTATTCAAGAATCGATTAGTTACAGTTTGGTGCAGTGACAAGGATATTTATGAATGTGGATGTTTGGATGAAAGTTATAGCGTCGACATCAAGACTTTGTAACCAATTGTATTATTATTGGTGTTAACGAATGGTTCCTATATTAATTACGTTCATTAATATCCATGTACTGCAAGAACAGTAATATTTGGAGATTTATGTTACAAATATATTTAAAAAAAGTGTGGCTATTTGTAGCTAAACGATTCGCTTCTTGATTGAGGACCTTAGTTTTTAAAATGTGATGGTTCAATTCAAATGTCTATTTTTAGGCTTAATAAAAGTTGTTGAATTGAATGGTCTAGATAGTGGAAAAATGTGTCGTTCAATTTACTTTGGCATATGTTGTTGACTTTATTTTATTGATTTTCTATGCAACAAGCATTTAATAAAGTATTAAATCCGAAATTTAAGAAATTTTGTTGAAAGTCGGTAACTAGGAGCGCTCCGAAAACGATGTTAGCATTGTTTTTGTGATATCTTTAATGTTGCTTTTTTTAAGAACAAACTAGTTGTTGCTATCTGAACAAAACGCTGCTGTCAAAATATGATGCCCTGATGTATGTCAACTTAGGGTAGTAAAAAACCTACATACAAATATTAATGAATACCAAACACTAGCTTATTTTCTAATATAGATTTATAGAGTTGTCATATGAAATTGAACGGCACAACTCTACTAATCGTCAGAGAATGCTCATAAGAAGTATCACGGAATTTCAAATGTTTGAATTGAGAGACTTTTACATGAATCTATAGTCGACAAACTTATTTATGCATTTGGTCGCTTTATATAGCCAAATAATATTTTCCTTAATTTTTATAGAAATCACTACCTTATTAGATTTTGTTACAATTTATCTAACGTATTGATGCGATCCTGCATTGCATTTTGTTACAATATTGCAGACCCAAATAAAGCAATGTATGGTGGAATAATATGTGTTTGATACGCATAATATCTCACAATGCCACCATACAGTTATCTATTGGGTAATATATAAAAATAATATATCCGTTAAATCTCTAAAGGCAACGATTTGTTAACAAAAACCGAATGCTTTTTAGTTTTTTGTAAGTATTTAACAGTGTCAAATAATTCCAGAAACCTTCCCGTTTGTTTGTTTGTTCGTTCACTCCATTATAAAATCGTACTGTCAAACAGCCAACTAACATACTATCAGGTAAACTTGTAATATTTTATGTAAATAAATTGAAATTATAAACAATTTCGCATTTCATTTTTATGCTATTCATAATAGGGGATCGGACAGTAACCGAGAAAAAATCTAAAATGTAGTTAGAACGAATGTTCGTCGAACCAGAAAGATCATTCAATCAATATTTTTGTGATATAATTTATTAATAATTATGATTTATATTTTTAAATCAATAAATAATTCTGACATTTTTAATCTGTTCTTCATCTCAAACGAAACAACAATCACAGCGCATGACGTCATTTGTAGGTAAATGCCGTGAGTCAAGCTTGTGTTTATTTTACGTTTTTGCTTTTCATAACATGTATTTTTGCAAATTTTTTCGTTCCATTACTACAATATCATTGAGGTCTCACATCCTCAATGTACAATATACTCCCCAAACTTCACAAAACGTATTAGAATCTCTTTGTAAGTTTTATTTCGAAGAGTTTGTCGTTTTCTACCTACATATGACATCACATGTTTTGAGGTGACCTTTTTCGCGGCAATATTTGACACATAATATTTAAACATAGTTTTAGGTACTTTAAGAGCGTTATTTAATTAAAATAGTATTTTTCATGGCTATATATATTCATTGTAGTTAATTTAAAACACTTTCTGAAAAGTTGTCCAATTCCCTATTAGAATAATTGCCATACGATAACTCCAGATATATTTTTTTAGTATTTAATGAACGATTGCAGTCGCTACATATTATTTTTATTATTCTATGAGGACCCCCTCATAGAATAATAAAAATAATATGATAAAGTCTCGCATGGGGTGAATTGTGCAGTCACAGCATAACATTTGGAGTATCAGACTGCAATAAAAAAATAGAAACTTAAATCGCTACCAAACCGTGTTTAGGGTCCATTCATAGCTATCACAACCACACCACAATGATAACAATAATAACTACGGGGGCCACAGTAACGTACGCAAACTATTAAAATGCATAGTTTTAACGTGGACCACATTTTCTAGTCCACTCGTAATGTGTGGACGATACCGACCACATCGCAACCACCTGCAACACCGCACGGGAGCCGCCAGCCACACTAGTTGCCAACTCGTGCGCACCGTGTATATGTACGCACTATAAGTTTCAGTTATGGATCCGGCTTCGTCTTATGGATCAGGATGGATTTACCACAATGCAACTACAAGCACAGAAGAATTAATCTACAAGGAGCTGCAGCGAGAATATTCAAACGTAACCACTGCTTGCCCACTTTGTCGCTGCGGCATGTGAATGGCCATAAGTCCGTAAGTAGCAGATAGGCAGTGTAGGTATCTACTTATTTTTATTACCTCTCTACTATAATGTCATCCATGCCGATTTCGGCTACGGCGCCAACTTCTGCGATAAAATTAATTGATTGAGCTTTGGTGACATGCTCTTATATGGCTAGGGTAGCCAATTTTGGCTTTGAATGTGCGTGAACATTGCATACACGTTAGGATACCATTGACAAAGTTGTAGTGTATGTTAGCGGGTGGTCTGCTGTTAACTATATTATATATGTATAACTATATTATGTAGGTGATACATGTAAATTTGTGTTTATACAGCTGTAGGCTGCTCCCCTGCTTCGGGCCTCTTACATTGTGTTGTGAGAAAGAACATCTTTTCTTATCCCGCACACCTACCTTAATATATTTTATTAACGATGTACCTAATATAAACTTTTAACGATGTACCTAATATAAACTTTTTATAAGTTTATATTAGGTACATCGTTAATAAAATATATTAAGGTAGGTGTTCGGGATAAGATATCTATATAGTAATCACTTGTTTCTGTGTAAAAAAAATATATATAAAGACACATATATAGTCTTTATATTTTTACACAGAAACAAGTGATTACTGAAATACATAATCCCAAAGTTCACCTACTTGTGACATAGTAAGTAGGTACTAGTAGTAGGTATACCTAGTAAAATCACTGCTTTACAATCTGTGGTAAATCTAAGGAAGATCCTCAGATAAAGTATCCAGCCCACTTGAAGTACGTAGGATCAGTGACTACAATATTATTATCTAATACTTGTACTATTCAGTCATCTTATACAATGATAGGTAAGATCTTACTAATCGCATTTTTGTCGTAGCAAAAGTACAATGCAATATACAAATACAATAAACCTAAACCACGCCGCGACCAGAAGGGTACCTAGCGTCACCATCAAAGAAATCGAAATATTCCTCATTATTTAGATTTCTGTGGTCACCACAGATAGACAATAGAGCACTTGTCAGCAAGCTATCCGTTTCAAAACGCCATCAGCATCAGCATCTAGATAAAAAATGTATATACGGAAAGCCTCCGAACAATAATACTCCTAGTATTATTGTTCTGTGGCCTCCAGCCGCCAAGCGCCGCCCGGCCCGCCGCCGCAGCCGGCCCGCCGCCGCCGGCCCGCCGCCGCCGGCCCGCCGCCGCCGGCCCGGCCGCCTAGCTTGTCCTACATTTCATCAAGGGCCAGAGGCAGTGCACGAAAACTAGGACGCACAAATACTTACATACTCGTAACTGCCCACGCCACGTATCTAAACATCTTGCTGCAAGGCAACCGCGGACACCACGAACTAGTATTATTCCTTCGTAACTATTTATGGAACTAGGTAGTTAGTTCATAGAAGATATTATGAAGCCTTCCTACGTTACGGAATTTTACAGGCTTCTCTGATAATCATTACCCTTCTTTTGCTCGGCCGTAGTCAGTTAAAACATAAACTTATTCAATGACGAAAGAAAAAACTAGCAATATATAAACGTTTTGACCATTATAGATAATAATAATAATAAAATAATAATAATAAAATGTTTATTCATAGCCACATACATATACACATAGTATATAGTGGGGACTTGAAAAAAGCTACGGAACAAGAAGATAACTTTTGTCTGTCTGTTTGCACTCGCATGTTATGGATAACAATGAATTAACGTTGCCCTTATAGCACAATATTCTTAATAAATAACAAAACTTAATTTAATAGCAATATCGGTATTATGGGCCATGAATTCGCGCCGAGTCGATTGCTCTATATATCGAATAAAATCGATTGCGAAACTTGTGATATGCGGGAATCGCGGTTACGGTTACGAGAGCAGTAGCTAAAGCACCTACTACAGTAATATACACACAGTCAGCTAATTACTACCAGTACAAACCACATCACTTACTCTGACATCCACTTACTTAGGCCGGCTCACGATTAGTTCACCCTGATTCTCAATTCATTACGATCATATAATTCATTCATCTAGAAGTTATAAGTCTGTGAATGATTAGGGCAGACAGACGGACGAACAGAACGATCATGGAAGTTTCCTTGTTGAACTACGAACCCCTTACCACATAACATACCTTTCTGTTGTGTGCCCTTACAAAGAAACCTTAGGATAATAATAATAGTAACAAAGCACAAAAAGTATTATCGGCTAATTAACATCAAATTGCATGTCCGAGAAACACCTTACATAACCAGATTCGCTAGAGCCAAATTTGAAGGGGAAACCATTTTATTAAATAGGTAAATGGGAAGCTGCCAAAAGTGCAGCCAAAAGGCTTTGTCCACCTATTTAGACACATCGTGCGACCTAAATCCAGCTCGTCACTGCGGTGGTGCAAGGGAGACAAAAACATTATGTTTGGTCCTTGACCTGGATTCCTATCCATAGTTTTAGTTCCTTTTATTTAGCCAATTCTACGAAAATTATGTTGGATAAATATAAAAATGAAACTCTTAAAAATCTCAGTAAACACCAGTATTAAAACACCAGTTAAAATGTTGGTACGTTTATTGTGAAAATAAGATTTTTGTGAGCGTTTTCCTTATCGCACAAAAATTCAGTTTTGAAAATGCCGCGCCTTTTTTACTAGACTGAAGATAGCCGTTCCTGGTGATTGGTCAATGAACGACCTTGGCGCATTATGTCAGATTAGTGATGGGCGAGTTGTGGTGATACTGTAACGAATCGTTATCGAAAAAATTATTAAAGGTATATGAATAATAATTGTATTTCTCCTTTTGAAATAAAAATAAGGCATTCAAAAACGCTTTCATACAACACAACGCAATAACACCTTATTACACGTCAAGTAAAACAAAGACACACATAAAAATAAAAATTGTAACAAAATACGTAGGTACCTAATAGTTTGTAGATTTGAAGTACGGTCCCTATGTTTTTTTAAGTTTAGTTTCACCTCACTGGACGTGAAACCTAACCTTACACTTACAAATTTAAGGTACAATAATTGATATTGATAATAAGTAAACGAGCTTCTGGAAGTGAACACAACATGCAATAATAGTAATAATACACTCTTTTGGATTATGGAAACTTACGTAAAATTTTGGATTATGGTATATTCATAATCCAAACGGATTTGGTTAGATGTTACAAAATATCACAAAACAAAGTTACTGCACAATTTCATGTTTCAAAATGTGATTAAATGTATTCGTATATCTTTAGCATAATAACAGCAACAGCCTTTACTTTAGTAGAGACACTTAACAAAGAGTTTAACGAAGAAAATAAGCTCATCACCATAATAATCCTCTATCATTAACAGAAATGCACTGGTAACTGTTTACTTTAACGAAATAGGTAGATATAATTGTTTGTAATAATACTTTTAAATTTAAAATAGTATAATTTATACACTACAAAGTGAAATTCAAACAATAGTGAGTACGGCCGGCAACATAAAAATATGCATCAAAAATACTAAACAACTTGCAAACATGCAGGTTAGATATATCTTTTTTCCATGTCATTTTAATAATATAATTTCGTCAATTGTATAATAAAGCTGCCATCACTGGCAATGTTACTGGAAACTCTATAGCAGCCACATATGCTGTAAAAATATTATGGCTTGTTTAGAAGATAATAAAATTCGGAGTGACTGTATATTACACAGTCGTTACATTATTTTTATCGATGTATATGCTGAACTAGTGCGCACTTCACTAAAGCAATCAGCTGCTTGCTGTCAAAACGCAGGGGCGCCAACATAGCGGCGCGCGCCTTTAGCTATGTTCGCGTTGACCGTGCGCCACAAACAGCCGCAGTATCGACAAACGTTCACAAAACGTTTAGACGTAACAACCATAGTGACACTTCTCTTCTTATTTTAGTAATTTAGTCCTATAAAATCCGCAATTAATTTCGTTCTAGTTGTTTATGTGATAAGTGTAATATATATTGTTTTAATAATGCAAAGTGCCGCCTTAGTACACGCTTTCTGAAGCAATTACGTAATGGGAATTATGCTAGACAAGTTTAAAGTTTTGCCCTGAATTTCAACATGGCCGCTGACACAGGAATGGATACTTGCCCCAGTCCGGAAATCACCGACTCTAGAAAACGACCCCTCGATGGCGATTCGGAAAATGGTGACGTGAAGAGATCACACTTCAGCTCGGGTGAGTGGCGCACTATTTACTTACCGTGCTATACCTACCTACTTACTGGCTAGGTAGTTTTACTTCATTGCGTACTTGGCAAGGCGAACATAACATTGACACAGCGAACTTGCGACCGAATCGGCGGTGCTCAGCTGGATTCCAACAAGATTCTTATCAGAACACACCGATGTTATCAGTTCGACCTATTTACAGTGATAGTGAGGTCATAACGAGTCGAATCAGTTTGAATTTTTTTGTGCTATCTTTGAAGAGCTCTAATGCCCGTTTATTGCTTCAACTCAGACTGTAATTACATTGATAAGTTGAAAAATATATGAGAACTATCAAAGCAATTTGCCGAGCTGATAAGCGGCGCGGCCGCCGCATGGGCATATCCTCCCTGTTGGACTGTTTTATTTTATGCAATGTTAAAAGACAGTGGTTGTTTTTTAGTGCAAGACTTGGTGACTGCGTTGCCTCTGGCCAACGGCCATGGTACTATAACGTCTCATTTCGGTGAGTCAGTCCGTCAACGCATCAGATACTCATCGGCTTTGTGGTTGTTGCGGTGCGCATGCCTCACGCGCGCTCTCCTGCGCCACTCACTCTTGCTGATGCTCACAATCACTCCACAAACTATCATTTCAGTCATCGGCTAATAAGTGCCACCTGCCTACTCTCAGGAACAAATTGTATGGGCCAAAGCCACTTAAGTTTAAGTGTAAATCTGAAGAAATATATTAGTGTAAAATAATCATACATGAAACAATCACATATTCAAGTGACCTTTCTGTCAAGCCACTGGGAGGTCAATTAGATTACCAGCTGTTTTATAATTGGTCATGACATTATCAAAATGTTGACTTAAAATTTGTTAAACCAAATGATGTCAATTATTTACTAAGTCATAATTTGCTTAAATTTACTTGAAAGTTGAGAACTGGTACATCATTATCATAATCACTTGATCAGTTTATCAAGGCCGTAATGGATTCCAACGAGTCTGCAAGTTCACTAAGTATTAATTATTTAATGATGACCACATTTGATGAAGTCATTAGTTCACCTACTTAATAATATTACTATCATTATGTGCATATTGTTGAAGCACTGTTAGAATTGATTATGTTGCTTGTACCTAGATGAACATCGGCGGAGTGAGTGGGCAGTGTAGGTGCCAGTGTCAATCGTGGATCGTCCATTGCCCACAGTCAGTATGCCTCGAAGTTGTGAGCCATGCCGTACGTAGCCTCATCGACACTCCATGGCTTAGTCGTTGCATCGTTGGTGTGAACATCACTATATGTACAATATCTTCTACCATTATTATTCGGTGTATCTTCGCCTACTCTTCTTGAACAATTGATGCTTTTATCTCGCTTTAATTTTATTTTATGAGTCATTTAATAACTAACCAAGAAGGCATTATTTTAATTTTGCATATTGATACCATCAAATTTTCTGAACACAAGTAATATTCGATAGATTGGCACTGTTTCATCATCATTTATGTAAAATGTATACCTACTATTGTAAGTTCGGAAATAATAAGTTCTAAACAAGTTTTTAATAACTATGTGAAGGTCTGAGATCATGTTGATGGCAGGCAAGGTCATTACCGGTTGGAGCATTGCAGCGGCAGCGGCTCTATACTACTTGACTTTAGTCTTAATTTTGTTTGTAACAGAGTTGTTTTTGTGTTTTGTTCGTCTCGTTGTTTTCAAGGTTGCAGGAGGCGATTTGTCATGTCGTAGCTGTTAGGTTGCAAGTGTTTACATTGCGTAATTGTCGTCCGGCAGCGCGCTATATCAGGCGCGTGTAGGATTCGATAGAAACGATATACAAGTGATATTGATGGATCGTACATGATCTGTGACAAACATATCTAGTTACTCTCAGCAAGTAATTGAAAAATACTAATCCTTCTTAACAACCAACGCCCACCCTTCATCGGGCTCCGGAAACTGAATCTTGCATAGGGAAGGGATGTTTTATCGCACTGCGCAATATATTTATACGCACCGACTGCTGCTATGCTATGAAAACAGACATCTACCATAATCATTGCCTGTTAAAATTACTTAGTTCTTAAATGCCTATGAATATTCTGATAATATCACGAGAAAGAATCTGGAAGAAAACTTCAGTACGCTTCCATACGAATAGATTTGTTTATAATTTTATTTTTCTTACGGATTTCTTTTCCAACCAGTCAACATTTAAAAACCTACAACACTTCTACAGCTCTATGCAGTTACTCTCAAGTAGAGAAGTAGTAGTAGATTGTATCAGTACTTTACAGTACTCATTACCAAGAAGTGCTAGTGGTCGATAAGGGTGTCCCAACTAAACAATTACGCCACCCTCCCAAACTAAAATACAAACACGCCACTACAAAGTTCGAACCATAAAAGTTAATGGCTTGGCAACCCTGGTATAAGCGGCGCCTAATTTGGTTGGCAGAGACACGAGCAGTGCGAAGTATCTACAAATGGTAACAACAAAATAATTGTGTTAACAGATTGACTACGTGCTTCCTGAAGGAAGCTCGCGCAGAAACAATCAGTTGCTGGCAATGTGTCCAAACTACAATCGCAAAGAATACCAACTCCTAGATTTCTCACTTCCATTTAACAAGTAGTTCCATTTAACATACAATGCGAATTTGTCCGTTTCGAAAAGCTCTGGATAGCATTTGGGCTGAAATAACGAAGTCACTTCGTCAATAACAAAATAATAATATTTTTCGTTGGTTTTTTTCTTTGCAACAACAAAACAATACGACATGTTGCTGTTCTTGTCAAAGAGGCTTATTGCAAACTTGTTAATTATCGTTCTATAAAGCCCTTTCAGGAAACTTTTTTATGAACAATTAATCGTTCTTTCCAACTCGGAGAGTGTCGGCTTATCAGCTTATGTTCAATGTTTTGGCCTAAAGTTTTTCTAATAACGAACAAAATTACCGTTCACAGCTCTCTACTTTTTATCCAAACTCCGTATTACTACGTCGTCCTTTGTAATCAAAGGAGGACTTTCTTAAAACTTTATTCTGCTTAACAAACTTTAAGAGTGAAACATTGCAGGGCGTGGGCCCTACTTGCTCCGTCCCCTAAAATTACGCCCTCGCATATTAAAGCCGAAACGCCCTTTTGTCCACTTTGAATACTGTTTAGTTTTGTTTTATCTCACACTCGTTAGCTTTTAGGGAGTTTACGGAAAAGTTAGCGTACGCAATAATTGTATTGAAGTTGGCTTGCGGTGTTGTATTTGTATAGGAAATGCGGGTAGGAAGATAATCAAATTGCGAGGAGGAAACTAAGGGATTATTATGTAGAGGCACGCCTACGAGCGAGGTAAAGCATCAGCGAATATTTCAACGTGCCCTAAATTCTGTCATCTCCCTAAGGTTTTTCACGACACGTGCGATTTTACCACGTTTTTATTAAGTCACTTTCTTGTACGTTTGTCTGTCGTTCCGGGTGGAATCTTGCACCTCAAATACCGAACACTTCCCGATTAGCTATCCGGCTGAAACTTTCAGGGTAGCTCACAACTCGATGACAATGCATCCTAAATCCATAAAAAAAAGTAGTTTTTAGATTAATCTTTCAATGTTTTATCTTTTCTTTTGAATTACTGTGATTCCGGTATTCGACACTCCTCTTCCAGTAACAACTTGTTTAGGTAGTAAACCTATTAATGATACTATAATGTAGGTAACACTATATGTTAAAGTAATACCTGTCTTGCACCTGTGTCTGAACACACCCCGTTTGAATACCCAGATTAGATTAGTCATTCTTCCGATCCCACTTCCCGAAATATTCATATTACCTAATAAACCCTGGTTTCATCAGCTGGTGAAAATTAAAATGATAAGTTTGGTAACTTGTCTTAAACTTTGCCGAAAGGCTGAGTGTGGCGCCTCTCTCTTGTCTTCCACCTGTATCAATATGTGCAGAAATACATGATTTATAATTTTGTTAATCAATCTTTAGACTGCAAAACTTGCAAGCGCCATGATCACTTGCATGATCACTGATGACTTCATGCTAATCAAAGTTTATTTCTTACGTCCATAAAAGTAATAAAACTATTATGATTCCTATACAATTTTAAGTCTATCAGAAAGATTTTTAAAGGTGTTTAAAAAAAACCGTGTATACATACGGCAATAGTCACTATGATATTAACTGAGAAACTGGGTCCTAAACATGATAAAAATTATATCATTCCATAATTTGCTGATAGGACTCCTACCCGACCTGATAGATAAGGTAATCTTATCTCTATCAGCGAATAGGTATTTATTTAGTTCCTTACTTAGCGGCGAGCGACGTGACCTTATCTCGAGATTACGAGTGTAATCATTTTAATAAGGTAATGCTCGTCAGTGATAAATTAAGAAAGCAGAATTTTTGGAAAAGCAGCCCACTAAGCAAGTTCTACAAACCATATTACATTAGAATTTAATATTCATCTTTTTCTACATATAAAACAGTTCCGTGACTGACTCACACACAACGCACTGCCTAAACTATTAAACATAGACACTTTTTGGAATAGATGTAGTGTGCTCTAAGAAAGGATTTTTAAAAGCTGCGGGACGGGCCGGCTAGTTCTCCAATATACGGTTGTTGGTCTAAAACTGTTTTATCGGACGTCGTATTGGATAGGGATACACATCACATGGATTATCACCGGGGAAACCGTCCGCTTTGGGTAAAATAGGCACATTTTTTATCAAAGACGTGTGGTTCGGCCCTCGACGCGTCTCACGCGTCCTATTCCCTAATGTGAAGCAACGATGCCGTCAAATATCAACACGCTCGGATCCTTCATTGTTACCTGAAGGTTTTTCGGAGCGTGCGAAAATGTCCGCAAAGATTTCCTATGTGAGTAAATATTGATGCAAATATCCTCCGGATATATCTTAAGTAGCTCCTACCTACTCGTAGACCAAACTCGTTGTTTGACATAAAAGTAAATTCGCTGACTCTCTAGAAAGGAAGCGAATTCCTTTGAAAGTTGTGGGTGGAAGTTTTGGCAGTGGACCGGTATACGAAGCCTTTCTTTTCTGAAACATTGGAAAGTGAATTGTGTCAGCTCAGGAGTTTCCGAGTTTGGAAGTAGAGAAAGAATTCAATGTAGAAAACAATTGAAAGCGCATAAAAACGAACGGACCGTTTGTGTTGCTTCTATAGCTAAGTTGTATTATAATAATAAAAAGTGTTCTTGCCGCCAACGAGATTCTTAATAAAAATGGCGTAAAATAATTTTGTGATACGTAATACACATTGAAGTGGTGTCTACAATCACCATAAAGATAGGTGGTAAAAAGAGCTGAAAAATAAATCGAATTTCACCCGGCAAAATATTATCATAATCGTTCTCAAAAAAGATTGTACAAATGTATATAAATATCGCTTATGTAGCACCTGCACAAACATTTATTTTTATCATGCTAACAGCGAAAGAGTTCTTTAGCTGTTTTTGGATTACTTCATGCTAGCTTTGAGTGAATTAGCAATCTAGTAGAGTGAGCTCTGTTAAGCAAATTGCTATCTCCTTACATAGTAACTGTTACGACTAAGGAATGGCTAATAAGGCTAAGAAGCACGTTGTAAAAGTTACCAAATGGTCTTAACACAATGATTGATAAATTCTTATAAAAAATTTGCATTACAAAAGTGATACACAAGAAGACACGAGTGAAACTTTAGTACTGAGGGTTGGATAAGACGTAAAACCTACTAAAAGTCTATACAAATGCTGACCCAACACCCTTTGTGACATAGGTGTGGGAAGAGGTCTTTATTCGAAGATATTTCAATCACGAGAATTGATTTCCTTCGCTCTCCTGCGCGCGGAAATTACGAGAACATAGTGCCCGGGGCAGGCATTGTTTGGGCATTGTTATCTGTGGATATTCCACCCTTTTTGTGGCTGTTACTTACTTACATTCCCCGTCCTCTCGGTCCCATCCTGTTATTGGCAGGTTTTGGGCCGTGTGATCAATAATACTGGACACAAAACTATACAGCTTGATAAAAGCAAAGTTTTACTTAGTTCGTCGATTTAAATATATTTATGACATTTTTTCCTAAAATATTGGAAACTGTAACGCCTGGGAAGGAAAAAGTTCCCTCGAATGTCGTAAACAAAATTGCCGACTAGTCAAGATTTGGTGTTGATAAATCTCCCTAAAAAAGATTTAAATCCACGCTTCCTTATTAGCAACGTTGATGTCATTGATTACAGTTGCTCAAGACTTCTGAACTTGGGCCAAGTCAAGGGCTGTCGATAGTTTGCCAGTATGATTTGATTTAGTTTAATTGTCGTCTGGCCTGCAGAATCTGAATGTTAAAATGCCGGGATTTGGCTTTTATATCCAGATCTACATTATTTTACATACTATAATAGAAATGTTTTAAAGGTAGGGCTCTTCCATTTTTATAGCCTGCTTTTCTAGGACTCCTTCGAATCAAATCATGTCCTGTTTCCATATCGGAATTAACAGTGCGTGAAAGAGCCTATACCCTTCCTTAACCCAATATGAAAGCATCTTCATTTAGATGACATCGTCTCCATTCCTCAGCAAAACTAGGTCCATCTATTGCCAAATATGCCCTAAATGGCAACCCTAATCAAGATTGGACTTCTCTAACTGGAGTTCCTTGTCTTTCATTACCGCTCCCTTGTTCGGAGCCCGTACTCGTTATAACTTGGCGTTATTTAATACTGTTTCCACAACTTGCCCTCTGCTTTTTACAACTTGTGAATTAACCTTACTTTTACTTCACCTACTAGCTCTTTACTGCGATGCAGTATTAAGACAAACAAACTGCGATGCTCGATACAAAAAAAAAATCTTTGCTAAATAAGCGTTATCTCTACGTGCCTGGCCTTGAGATTCTTATCAACTTGACCTGCCTCAATGACGTTGCTTTGTGACGAGAAAATATTTCTGTCAAAATAAAGAGTGAGATTTTACAACGCAATCAAAATACTTAATGACAACTCTATCAAAATAGCCCGAATGGAATGACAAAACAAACAGTGTTCAGTTACAACATCTGTTAACACTACAGAAACAATGTACGCCATTAAAAAAACTTTACAGCCGATTTGATAGCATCAGTATCATGGAAAACATTCAATTTCAACTTTACGCGTTTATACATAAAGTAGACGTTTCAATAAACTCAAGGCAAATTTTACTGATAGGGAAAACGTGATCGTTATGTATATGCAGACTGCAGAGTGGTTACACACGCCACCGTCCCTTTCTGATATAATATTCTAGGTTTTAGAGTGTACGAAAAGCATCCAATTTTATTTTATGTTTTTAAATAAATCTTAATGTAAGGAACTCACATCTAGTTGTCAAAATCATCGATTACGTGAAGCAAGAATTCTTTTTATTCTACCCTAGCTGTTACAACTATTATTGCGTGTTACGGCCCTGCAAATATTTCAGTCTCTCCACTGTTTGGATGGAGGTCGTTATCCTTTTTACCCGTACCGTGAGCCAATTGTATCATCAATTTTTAAGTTTCCTGAAATAAATGATGATTATTATTCTACGTTTTTGGACCTTTCTTTTAACTTTCTATCAGTCTGTGCTTTTGCCCTAGCTTATCACCAACGGCAACATCAGTGGCATTAACCAAAATTTTGCACACGACGACGGCGGAGCGATGGGAGGCTTAGGTTTCAGCCTGGGTCGGCCGGGTATACTTCGAGCATCGAGCGAGGTTTTTCAGCTGCTTTCTGTGTCGTAGTACGGTGTCCATTATGAGGTGCGGTGGCCGGTAGCGGTAACATATTTGGCGCTCTGCTCACTGAGTTGCCGGCGGCAGAGACGGCTTGCTAACTGCGGCCTTTATTTTTGGAGACTAACCCTATTTGTTTATGTTGTTTTGCTGTGTTTATCCTGACCTGTCCCATTGATTGCCAAGGTCTGTTCTCAAATTTACCACTGTTCTCGCTGTACATTCGCAAATTGTGCTGTACATTGCCAGTCTCTGTCAAAGTTCTTCATCTTTTTCGGGGCCTGCCACAACGCCGCCGGCGCAAGCCTCCTCCATCCTCCATTGTATTAATATCTCAAAATTAATTATCCCTGCTTCCATCGTACTGTAGTTAGAAGACAAGTCATTCATGATTTTCATCACGTCGCGTAACAATTAATATGTTCCGGAAGTTTAAGCCATTTTTATTGAGTTTAAAATTATTGCTATTCTACTACTTACTTTTACTACTTTTAATTACTGTATTTTGTTTAAAAATCCATTCGACGATTTTGGATCTGTAGACTAGTTATAGATTCCTTATTTGTTCATTGATGTTAAGATGGTAACCCTAATTAGGTAATAGATGCGCATTACCAATGGAATTGTCACAATAGTTGCGCTTGCACAATCGCTGTCGGTTGAATAATAATTAGTTGCGTCTATTTTGATTTGTTCTCGATCTACGTCCGCCGTTTGTGAGCCTCTTTGACTTTCGTTGACCTCCACAAATTGTAAATGCTAGTCGGTTTTATTAGCACAAGTATTACTTGATAAAATTATTCCAAGATAAAAGAGCAACAAGCAGACAGATGTAACTGACAAGCCAAAATGTGAAGGATATTACATTGGATTAGATAACATATTACAATATAAAAAAAAACGAAGTTTGAAATATAAAATAGTATAAATAAGTGTCTAATGTGTGTGAATAGGCAGTTTTATCGCTTAGCAGCGGTCTCTTCCGAAGAACCATGCAAAGATAGGAATAAAGCTAAAATAAATAAGAATTAGCATATCTAGATGTTTAACAATGGCCTAATGTTTATTATAATATAAAAATCACAGTAGAAGTTGACGACGTCTCACGTCAACGTTAGTTCAAGCCATATAATAAAAAAACTATATCGAATACAGAAAATAGTTCAATGCTGAAAACAGCATTTGGGTCAATTTATTAGTTTCCAGAAAACAGTAACCCTACAATCCTCCCACATAATGGTCCTTCGAGCTAAGAAAGCTATAAGACATGAAATTACATTTCTGAGAGACCCACATACAGTCACAAAAAAGCATAAAAATACTGATAATTGAGTATATTTAAATGGAGCTAGAGACCACACAGGAAGATAACAGTTCCTAACAGTATATTCATATTATATTTGATAAAATGGAAGACTAGAGAAAGATCGTAGGAAAACGAAAGTGGTGATGTCATATTACCAATCTTCACTAATATTGCAGTAAAATAAGAACTAATATCGTCATCAAACACCGAACGATGGCCAGTATCTTCCTAAAAGAGTTTTGATTAGCGTAGGTTCCAAAAGCGAACCTAAAAGTATTACGCAACGAAAGAAAAGAAACCAATGTAGTTTCCTAGGTACCGCAGAATTTTAGGCAGGGATCCTAACAATTTTACGTAAGAGAAAAGTACCTCTGCGGCAGAATTTGGACTAGAAATACATTGACGGCTTTGCGAAGGCGATATTGACTTGCTTTCAAGTATTGGCAACGTAGTCGAATGCATCATTGTGAAAAACATTGATCAATTTGGTATAAGTGCAGAAGCTTTCAATTTTGCCTTAAAATCTCATAGAAAGTAATGAAATACGGAAATGCACGAGCCACGAAATTGTCATAAAAACCTTTCGTCATTCGAAGTTATCTCGGCAATCTTATTTCAAATGTAACTATCGTGAGACTTACTTTCGGGAATTCGTAAATTCCTGGACATACTGACTGGCTCGGAGCTACTCATAGTCGGAGTGCTAGGTATAATAAAGATATTTAAATTCGTCGAACGTACGCTCGTGTAGGGATGTAAGATGTAAGCCCACTTTCAAGTTTTACTATTCGTTAGTAGTTTCCGCCGGCAGCTTCTTACTTACGTAAGGTCGACACCATCGCTCAAGCCGGTTGGCATTTGGATAAAGGTTTTCGTAACTTAGTGTTTGTCAAGAAAACTTTTATGCTCTTTTTAGGAGATTTGACGCCTGCGGTTGGGAAAGATTGAATGCTTTTAAAAGAGTTTTAGTTAGTAACTTTTATTGAAAGAGATTTGAACACGCGTGATGATTCTTCGTGTGACATACTTTATACACTGCCGTGTATCACATAGACTTGTCAAAGAAGACTGTTTAGATGAGCCAACAATGGCTCAGCTAACTCTATCCGCCTAGTTCGGTTTCATTTATTTCTGTCGAACTACACTACAACATGATATCAAGCGAAGCGACGTTATTGGAAACAGTTGATGAAATAAACGATTATGAAATATGTGGTGAAATGGCTAAAAATAGGTGCCTTAAGCAACTTGAAACAAATTGTTTGGCCGAGTGCAGCACAGCAACGTGCAATATCAATATCACAATTACATTACTTACCACACAAAGGTCACTAAGTAAACGTAATAATCTGTAAATTAATAATTTTTATCACCATCTAGACACGTTTGTCAGAAAACTATCTAGAAAGAACTTCTAAATAGTCAGGGTAGGCACATAATGGCCGTTTCTTTTTATTCGAGGCCCACTTCAACCCAATCCACCTGGCACTAGACTAGATAAGGTCATATACGGAGCTTTGCCAAATTGTAATCCAGATACCATTTGAAAAGGGGCCTCCGCTTGAAACATGGATTTAATCTCGAATCACGACCTATAAAAACGTGCTACAGTGATCATTGGCCTTTTTCTCTCATACTGAGAGAAAATTTGGACAATTCATCATGTAGACCAGTCGGTCCGGGTTGATGCATTACGTTTAATAAGTTGGAATATTATGTTAGTGAAACGCGGAACCGTGCTGAATGTAGTGCTAATAGAATCAATAGTATTGACTTCGATATTATTGAAATCAGGGTCACGCCGCCGCCGCGGCCTCGGCAATCAATTATTGAAGGAAAGTACTGCAGATCATTGATTTTTGCCACCAGGTGCATTGGGCGTCGCGTCGTCGCGTGCACACAGATAGCCTCGTGCCCTGCGAGGGAATCCGTTCTGTTTGAATGTTGTAACTTTGCACGGCAAGTGCATTTAACTTGCTGTCGACACGAACACCCGCGCTATTCCTTCGGTGACTGATACTATCTTAAGGTGTTGCGCTATTTTCAAGTATCAGATAATTTGAAATGTTTATATAGGTAATATCTGGCACAGGCGATGATAAAAGACACGGCAGTGATACTACATGCATACGAGTTGAAACACGCAAACAATCGATAGTCCGACATTGAAACTGACCCAAGTCCAGTACGCTGTTACTATCGTTTAGAAGCCAATTGAAGCCTATTTTTATAGCAGCAGTCGCGTAGGTACATAAATAATTCGACGCTGTCAACTGTATTAACGATAACGCTACGCATGTCACTGCACCAGCTTATCTCTATTTTAAATAAACCAACCATGATTTGGTTTGGAATCGGCCTAATTTCAAAACATTCTGCGGAAGCGAAATAAATTGACTTTACGCTACAATTAGGCCGTAAATTAGAACATGAAATGCAATTTATTTGACATTGTATTGAGCTATTTTTCATAATACACATTCCGCCGTTACTCGGAATAACTAGAAGTTTCTTAAAATATCGCACGTCGGCACGTCTGTCAAATATTCTGAACGCTACAAAGCGTTTCACAGAGAAGAACTGGACGTCGCGGCCTGACGTTCTTGTAATTTTGACAATGAACTTGCGAATATCGAAAGAGGTATTCGCTTCATCAATCACCTTTGAAGAGTCAAAGATCAAAGGGGTGGAACGGAGATGGAAAGTTAGGATTCCCTGTGTATAATGCAGAGTGGAGAGGCTCTCCCGGTTAATCTCTGGCTAAATCGTGCGCTTTGAATGGACGGCGCAAGCATGCATGAAAAGAGTTGATGAAGCTCAAGTGGACGCCGAGCACTGTGCTAAGTGGGACAGAGTTTTCAACCTTGTGCCTTTTATCGACGCTGCCTCTAACGAAGTAGCTCAGACTGAGACTCGCTAGCTCTCGGCATTCGTACTAAAATAACAGTAAACCACAATAAAACGCGAGTCAACAATAAATTACCATAAATTCAAGTATAGCGTAGAGAATTGTATAGCTCCAACTAAGTAAAACAAATTGAATGTTATTTTAAACTTTCACAAACAAGGACTATCTGGATCAGCCTGATCCTTTATTCATTCTTGTTGATCCTCAGCCGCTGAGTTTGAAGTGATAAGATCATCTAGTAAGTCTAGTACATTTGAAAGTCGTTACTGCAAATTGTTTTCTTCTACGACTTTGTGACAAACGGTAGTAACTTTGCTTATGGTGTCTGTTTGACTTACAGATTGCAATATGCAAGTTACTGTATGTGTGACAGTTGGCATTTTAATCTGTTTTCTCCATCTTATAGCGTATTGTTAAATCTTTTGCATTTGGCTCCCCCGTATCTTCGACTAACCTAGTTTTTTCCTTTGCGGAGTAATGTGCTAGTTCGTGGAGTATGACCTCTTTCCGCGGCGTCGCTATAATATACCGCATCAACATTGGCAGCTGTTTCCGCCTGCAGAGCCTCCGTGCTGCGTCATTTCCTTGACTCTTCCTCTGCGCCGTTGTATTGAAACAGGTTTCAATGTCGTGGAGAACAGATCTATTTTTAGATTTTATTTTCTTCTATTTTTACAGGTTTTATTAATACCTTTTTGCCCGTGTTTATTTTGTCCGCTTCATATTTTTATCTTAATTGAATAAAATATGCCATAAAATATAACGTGACACGTCCCATGACACCGACCGGTTGAAACAGTCAATTACCGTTTAAAACAGATTCTGTAACGCATATTAATAGCACAATAAGTAGGTCGTGAATTTCATGCATAAAAACAACATGGCTGTGCGCAGAGGCGCTTGCGTCCGTTCTGGTCGTACGCCGTAAGTATGCGTAGGCATATACATAGCTGTCGTTACAGATAACCCTTACCCTCTCTGGACAGCCGACGAATGATCGCTCGCCTCGTGGAATGATTAATAATACCTACCAAACCAAATATTATCTTTGGAATGTTAAAATCTTTCTAAAAATCATTCGCCAAACAACTTCGCAAATTGTTCGTGAAACGAGCATTTATAACTTCAAAGGGAGCTTAATCTCGTTTGTTCTGAAAAAGGAATCGCTAATATTATTTATGCCCGACTTCTTCATGTGTCGAGGCGGTAAGCTCTGAAAAACGTAATGAGACTGAGGCGACATTGTGTATAATTGACAATTTGATACAGGCACGTGCACGCATGCATAATTAATTACGTCAATCATGAAGCTGTTAATAATGTAAGCATACTATACAGTCGCTGAGATACGTGGCTGCAAAATTGTATGTTCGAGATGTAACGATCCAACAAATTATCCACTTCATATAGTTATAATATCACGATATTTTTTTCGCTGATGAAGTATGACAACCGCGAGATGAAATCATAAAATGCTTTCTGCACTTGACTCAAGTATAGACAGCATTTTCAAGTATTACTTGAAACAAATGCATAAGTCCCTACATGCGATTAAATGTGCTCAAATCCATTTGTATCGCACAAGTAAGGTTTTACATAATGTCGTTACTTTGGCCTCGATGGCCATTATACCAAAATGTTATGTCATCGTCTTTTATGAGTTGAGCCTAACCGTGAACCACACGTTTATGTTGAGTTTGTTTTTTGTTGAGCAAGAAAGGTTGCGGTGGGTTGATGGGCGAAGGGTGATCAATCTGTCTGCTGATCTGCTCCCGACCTCGGGTGAGAAAACTTCGTGTAAGGAGTGTTTATGCTTAACCCTGCGCGGAGATTGATTAACTCCGCATCGGCCTAAGAAGAAAGATGTGTAGCAGTATAGATACGTTATAATAGTTGACCTCAAACTCATGCAAATCACGCAACAACTGGTCCTTGGAGTAGGATTATATATTTTTGTTATGACAAATGAAACTCCTACACCATATCTATTCATATTCATAGTCATACTAAAAGAAAATAAACTAAAGCGCCAGGTTTTCTTTGTTCGAGTTGTGAATATATAAGTCATGTAAATCATTACATTCAATGCATTTTGAGTTTTACAACGATCGGACAGGTACTTGGTTGGTGAGTTAGCTGCAAAATATGATAATTCAATTCAATTTGAGCACCAATAAACATGGCTTAGAGCGAACAAGGTTACACAGCTCACACTGCGCGCCGCCGCAGTATAATCTCGACAATTTATAGCAGGCCGCGAACGCTAGCACTATATCTTGTTAATGCTAAAGGACGTTTCAATATGCATTGTCTTGCACTCAACGAACGATGGCTATTCAGATTATGTGCACCAATCTAGACACAATTATTTATTGTATCCGACATTCTGCGACAAATTATATTGATCAGATTCCTTTTAAACCAGATGGAGACGAATCACCCACCCATTCCAACAGTATTAATCACAAGAGAAATGAGAAAACCTAAAAAACACAGTTGTAAGTCCTATACAAACTGTCAAACGTTGGAGACTCGAAGTACATAATGGGTCTGTCAGTGTCACCCCGCAGTAATATTTCACAGTGGAGCCCGATTGTAATCGTGGACGAGATTAGGCGTTCCGTTCTATTGTCATAGAGATAAGGCCGCACTTTCCGCAGTTATAATTTTTATCGAACACAAAAGTACAGCCGGTAAAGCTGACATTAAAAGTAGGACGAATGAAGTCAGTTTGAAACACGCAGTGAAACTGAAAGTTAGCGTTCCGCGGAAGATGAAAACAAACGTGTTCAATAGATCTTGAAATAACCATAAAAAATCGTCCTTTTCTGAAACACAATAGAACAATTTGCGGCGCCTTCCCAGGCTGAGCAATTTGCGATACTATACATCATTGTAACCTGCCAGCAATTGTCGTCACATTGCACTTACGTCATCGCCGTGTTTCTGCCAAGTTCAATGGAGCAGAAACACAAAGGGCAAGTGTATTGGTGTCACCGGCCCTCGAGTCTCGGGCTGTCTCGCTAGGGAGTGCGGAGGCAGGCGGCAGGTGAGCCCAGCGCGTTCCGTTTGGAATGAGGTCGCATGGAGCCCCGCCGCCGCCGGCCGCGGCCCGGCCGCCGCGCCGCGCCGCGCCGTCGTCCGACGCCTCACGCCAGTGGGTAGTCTCAATTGAAACACATTGCCTGTGGGCGGGGCTCCTCTGTGTTGTTGTCATGTTGATTGTGTTTCATATCGGCTCTGATTAATGGCCTTTTTATCGAGGTCGAAATAGTTTTACCCATTGTAGAGCTTTACGGTTTTAATAGGACGTTTGTTTATAAATTCGAGTATCGAGCGCTCCAATTGTTTAGAACCGAGTTGTTGTATAGGACGAAAGGGGTCAGAGCAAATTTATAGATTCGGAATTTGAAAGGATTTAAATCAGTCCAGTAGATTTAGGTTCAAGGTAGTTTGTTCATTACTCACTAGTTCTATCTACTCGCTGACTCCTCCATCCGTGTTTAGCAAAGCACATTTCTAATTAAATGCATGACTGATCTAAGAACACGTAAATAAAGCTGTAAGCTGCCTTTAAAATGGATCGCAAACTATTACACGTGTACGAAATGAATTATGCTCTGTGCCAACACGATGCGAAACTCGAACCGATGCGGCCACGAATGTTGGTGCTAATGTATTGAAATAATTGTAATATTGGCTATTGGAGCGCACCGTCATCGCGACTGACATCAGCACAAGTTCTTGAAGGTGTGGATATACATTACATAACTGCACTACACTGACTCATACGTCAAAGCGTTTCCGGAACTGGCGAACAAAGCTGCACTTGAAAACAGCATTTGTTCTCCGGTCTCTAAAGTTCAACATTGGGATTTCATGGTGACTTTGAATTTTTCATACATGAAAGCCCATACATCAAAACGTTTACGGGCGGAGTACTGTGACTAAGCTTTCTCCCCGAACAATAGGCATCTGATCCTGTGTTTAATCTCACCCCAGTTTTGTCTTTATGTCTCCAGCAATAATGGCAGCCGTACAAAACGCGGCTTATCCCGGTATCCGTAAACCGCCCTTTAAATCTGCTATGTAATTACCGGTGAATATTGCGAGCTCATATTTTCTGCCCTTAATCGAGGATAGATTAATCATATTGTAGTGCCCTGGAGGGTTTGGGCTCGGCTCTAATTCGTATTGATTTAATGGCCTCTAACATATTGCCAATCAAGAGTACAAACTCCCATTAGACCAGACCAATCAGCTGGAAAAGGTCTTGTGTTTTCTACTAGCATTCAATCTAATTAAAGGTCTGGAGAGACTCCAGTTTGCTCTTCGAAATGGGACGTAATAAATAAACGGACTTCGGAATCTTCGGACTTTGACCCCGCAATTTTATTGAAAGGTTTACTGTTTTTATTTAAATTGTATCTTCAGAGCAATTTCGAATATAACCGCTTTGAGTAATATCATGGATCTAGTACCTACCAAACTTCAATCTCGCTTACTGTTGTAATAAATCTTGAAGATCCTCCCATTAAGGTCCCCGTAGTCCCGTAATGTCCCGTATCCTTTTTAAGACTCGTATTCAGACACCCAATATTTCAACTCTGCAAAGCGTCATTATCACGCGTGTTATCTGGGTTGTCGATCCTTTACATTAGGATTTTCTATCCACGAGATCTTTCTACTCTCAGTTAAGAGTCCGGTTGTATTGTACATATACTTCTACAATTCATATCATCAACGTGGCAAAGTCACTCTTATCATCTCCGAAGACTTACCCCAAAGAGGATCGCTTAACAATAGAGTAGTTTTTCAAATCACACAGTACTCCGCGCCTTCAGCCGCCCCATCTCACCACCATTCTGTTCCGCAGCCGTGGAGCCGACATACCACTTCAAGGTGCTGGTGCCTTCCATGGTGGCCGGCGCCATCATCGGAAAGGGTGGCGAGACCATCGCCCAGCTGCAGAAGGATACTGGAGCGAGGGTCAAGATGTCCAAGTCACATGACTTTTATCCAGGTATGTGGTGTTTTATTGTACTGTTTTATTTGTTGAGCATGGTTCATTTCAGGTTCAGGGTCAATGAGAAACAATAAATACTTGTATGCCTACATCTTTTAAAATAATATGTCGGTGACGCCTGTACTGTACAATGTCCTTGACAAAGTTAATTTCTATACCATAAAAAACAGTCTGTCGCGTATTTTATTTCAACTAAGTGCTTCTAGTTAAGGTTATCAATATGGACGTCGATATTTTAACTTTCCCATTGTTTAATAAGCGGCGTCAGACATGCAAAAAATTTGTAAAAAAATTTTTGTACTGATTTATCTAAAGAAAATATATTAAATGCATTAGAAATTAGGATTACAGTGATAGATACTACATTTCTTCTGTTAGTATTCTGGTCTAATAGTGAGAGATACTATGTGCCGCAGTGTGCCAACCGGCCGTCCTAGAAGCTATATTTTCTTTTGTAGGTCTTGAGCTCTCTGGTTTCCTCACGATACCTTCAAATAAGTACTTCTAAATAACAACTAAGGAACACTAGAGGTACAAATCAACCAGCAGCCTTCGCATGACAAAGGCTGACATTTGATACCATGAAATAGCATTGCGGAGGACTCCTAATCCCCTCAATTAAATAAACTGCTATAGTGTAACCAAACACGACTGTTTCCTAATGTCGCAGAATAGGATACTGCTGATACTATAATGTGAAAGTTTTAATGTTTGTTACACAATGGCGCAGTAATAATTGAACTGATTTAATCACATTTTTACATGTAGTGTACGCACGAACAGAACGCATAACTAGTCGTAGATAATTTAAATAAAATAAATAAATACGCCCAACGATCACTTGCATAGATCCTGGCTTCTAACTAAATCCTAGTCCCTGTATGTAGGGAACCAGGAGACTATGAGGACCGTGGTCCCACGATAACCAGACACGGAAACAAATGCTTGCGCTTTATTTTTCTTTGCACTATCATTTGTCCCGTCGCGGGAATCGAATCCTCAATGAGGTATGAGATTTCAGCCAACTTGACCAACCACTACACCACAGAGGCTGTCGTGTTTAGATGCCAGTCGCCATTTTTTTGAAGTTTATTTTTTTATGCATAACTGAAAAAGCTGTGTAAATTTTGATAGTATTTCACGAGGTTGGAGATTGTAGATAATAGTATTAGCCATGTTTGATAAAAGCCGCTTCAGTCAAACCGGAAATATAAACAAAAAGGTTCGCGTAGTGCGCCAGTGGCTGTATGTCTGCAACCAGGCGCGTCGGAGCGGATATAAAGTGGAAACTTGCAACTTGCAAATAATAATAGTACGCAGGCAACGCTGCGGGACAAAGCTAGTAACATAATTTAGTGGCCACGGAATTCAGTTGAATTATGTTACGCTGAATTGGCTTTAGGGATAGTGTGACATAGATAAGGAATTTAGGTGAATTGGGCTATGTTTAGTTTAGAGGTACAAGTTATATCCTTGAGTGTTTGCGATAAATAATATACTATCGAGTTGGAACCCGAGCGACTATAACTATATCAGAGACGAATTAGTTTTTTTTTTATTAAATAACTAATACTTTATTGGGCAGAAACAATTTTTATCGCTTAATAGATCTATGTTTGGCCACTATCTCGCCTGATGTGAAGCGATGATGTGGCCTAAGATGGAGCACATATGTAGATCTAGAGAGAATTCTCACAAAAAGCCATGCATCTCATATGGCAACACTGTAATTCCAAAGTTTTAAATTTAAACTATTAACGTACGTAAGATTTTAAATAATTAGGAAGAAGAAAAATGATATTGCTCGGGCAGGGATCGAACCTGCGTCTTCGGAATACCGTCCCGACGCCTTAACCACTGGGCCACCAAGCCTACTGCTCGAGCAACCAAATTTCTTCTATCCTTCTTATATCGTCTTACGGGGACGATTCGATTTTTATTTAAAATCTTTGGATTTTCGCCTAGCATGCGCTAATGCATTCAATATCAAAAATTTCACGTACGTACTATAAGTTCACATAAAAGGAAAAAGAAACTAAGTAAAAATTCGATTATTCGTTTTTCTATTTTAAGGACAAAAATATTATATTAAAAGCTTTGGCTTTGTGAGTCAGGTTAGCTAGACTTGTTTACATAATTATCATAACTAGGTAGGTAGTACATGTAAAAAACGACTCATTAAATATAATAAAATATTTCATAATGTATCAGGGCCTCAAATTAGAGTTATTATTTGAAATGACGTTTAAATTTACGAAATAAGCAAAGCACAACATAATGATGCAGAATGATGAAGTCATGCACGGCAAGCCGCTCAATTACCAATGAACGATAACTCTAGTGATGTGAATCGTGAATTTATCGACACTAAGCAATGCATAACGTATAGCTGTGGCGCTAGTGATGTCCTATCGCGACAATTTATCGACAGCGATCGAGTCGCCTATCGCTAGGCTGTAAATGGCAACCGGCGGAGCCGTAAAGTTAAATCCGCTGCTAAAACAAATGGATGGTAAACCCCGACGTTTCTACTGTATAATAACTTTGCTAAAGAAAAATTTAATGAGAAAAAAACTGAAACTGATTAGATATGTATGGTAGAACCAAATGATCCGAATAATGACATTACAACAAGGAAGTATTGTTGGTGTAAAATCATGATTAACAAAATACATCGATATGGGAACTACTCGTTTTTTTATGGAACTGAGTTAAAAGGCGAGCAAGTTGTTCACCTGATGGTAAACGCTACGCCTATCCATAACAATTGCAGTGCCACCCGAAACTTTTGATACCATAAAAAGTACTGCGAAGCATTGCGCTTATCACCCTGATACAACAGATATTATAATAATATAATGAAATGTAATATAAATTGTTATTTGCTGCGCCCTAACGGGTCTGTGTGTCGCATTTAAGAAAAGTACTCAGGGCAAATTTATATGAATAAATGAATATTAAGTCTCATATGCCCAGTAATTTCGCTGGCTACAGTGCCCTTCAAACCGGAACACAGTAATGCTTGCGCACTATTACTTGGCGGCAGAATAACTGGCAAAGTGGTGGTACTTACCCAGACGGCCTCCCGCATTCCAGAGACCTACCACGAGTGCTATATTATATGAAGCGAGGTTTTATCCAAAAGGGAATATTTAGGAATTCACAGTAGCTAAAGATTAGACCGTGACGTCACCAGATAACTGCTTCCTATTCGTTTTATAGAACAATACTTGATTAATCCTATGAATGACAAGTTGACACTGTGACACCCCATAAGGCGAGACCGTAAAGTTCAGACCCACTGCCAGAACAAAGTGACGGAAGTCAAACAACAGGACCCCTTGCCGTCGTAGAATTTGCAAAGTTATTTCATTCGAATTCAATCAAAGTATCGATCTAGGAAACTAAAGTTGATACACACAACTATTGCAGATAGGCAAATGGTGCGGATAATGAAATCATTTGCGTGGACGGACCCTGTCATTGTCATGTGCCTGACCTACTTGTCGTAAATACAATGAAACTATGGCCAGCTGTCATTGACTTTTATGTAAAATTGGTTGTAAATAACAAACTACCGGAGGCTGAGGAATGAGTGAGAAGGTTTCAAAACTGCTACAAATTGTACGATAAAAGGATTGGGCGTGATGATAGCGGTATAAATAAGTAGCAAATATCAAATAAGGACTGCATAGTATATACGCGCTTATCTCTTTAATTAATCTAGTAATATGCGTTGGCGATACGTGAACAAGCTTCACAAGCGGCCAAACTATCATACATCTCGTATTGTGTATGTAAAATTAAGTATCAATATAAACTTGAAAAACAGAACACAAAGTAAAGGTACATTAGTAAGTAATGTAGATAATAAATTATTTTTCAAAAAAACTAAACCGACTTCAAAACCACAAATGGCACTCAAAAGTAAAAAATAAATTAATATAATTATCATAAGCGCTACCCACTCATATATTTGAAGTCGGTGCCAGCCAAGTCTAAAAGGTAGTAGATAAATACTACCTACAAGTAGTCTATTTTTTACTTTTGAGTGCCATTTGTGGTTTTGAAGTCGGTTTAGTTTTTTTGAAAAATAATTTATTTTAACCTTTTTAGTGAAAAACAAGTTTTAATTAAATTAATTCAAAAAGTTTTTAAACACAAGCTTTTATGATCTAGAAGCCACATCATGACGAAGTTTAAAACGGGCTATCACAATTAAATGCATGTGCAAAAAAATTTCATGTCTGTCCTATTCTCTGTTGAGGAGTTCCCTCGCCGGAAGTCAATCCTGGGTGTATCTGCCATGTCATGATGGAATTTAGAACAGGCTATTATGGTTAAATCCATTTACGAAATGTTGTGTCTGTACTATTCACCGTTGAGGAGTTCCCTCACCGGAAGTCAACCCTGGGTGAAGCAGGTGAAGCAGTCGAATACAAACCTCCACCTTTAGAAAGTTGGTTACGAAAAAAACAAGAACCGACTTGAAGATTAAACTTATATTTTTATGTTTTTGCTATTTTTTTCAAAAACTACTGAATGAATTTCGATAAAATTTATATGGGACCACCTTTGAAGTATTACCTACCAATCAAAAAAGAATCGTCGAAATCAATGCATAATTGGCGGAGTAATCGCGTAACAAAAACACAAAAAAAAAAAAAAAAAAAAACATACCGTCGAATTGTAAACCTCCTCCTTTTTGAAGTCGGTTAAAAATCTGCCAAAAATTCATAGTAAATAGTGACCATCATAACATAAACACTAGAAATAAGGATAGGATTGTTGTACCTAGGCTTGTTGGCATGTTAGGATTGTTGACTGACTAAAACGAATAAGTCCTTTATGGGCAACTGCGTATGTTTTTATAATTAAAATTCCAAAATGTATAACGGAGCTCAAAGAAAGTGAATTCAAATTACGCGTAAAGACTGTTTAAATGAGAAAAGCTTACTATACTGTTCGTAATTACATAGAAGACAAAGATGCTTGGAACATTCCACCTCTGCAAAGTAGCCAACTGGTACGTAAGAAACATAACTTTGTAGAAACCCAAAAAATTGTAACGAAATCTCTACAAAATGCCCCTCAGTTTCTTACCGTACTTTCTGAGTAGTGGTTATTTTTCCGATACGGTGGTAGAGTCATGGTGATAATTTGATATTCATAAGTGCGTCTGTGATGCCAAAAAATTAATAAAGGGATTTTGGCTTTGACTTTGAGATTTAATTTTCATGCTTCTTGCCACGTGGCGGTTGTCTAATGGCACTATTAAGTCTTCTGTGCTAATGCTTTGCAGTCTTATTGACATCAATCGCCAATCGTAAACTATAAAGTTAAAATTAAAAGTCGAGTTGTGACGCGCAACAATGATGATGTATACAACAACTTACCACGGGTTACCTATACATTTATAAAGGAGGGTGAGATGGAAGCTCTGGCTATTGTGTGATGACGTCAAATCGACAATACACGGACGTTGTGCTTATCACGTCGTTGCCTACAAACAATATAGAGGGGTAGACGTTCAGCAAGTGATATCTATTGTTTGTCCGACATCGTTTGCTAGCCTATCGCAAGAGCCAACCGAAGGGTAGTTGTGGATGACGACCGGTAAGGTAGTAAACAGGCGGTAGTCAAAGTAAACGTCTCTCACGCCGTGAACGATAAAAGTGAAACGATTCCAAATGAGCCGCTTCAAATGCTCACCTTAAGCAATAAAAAGATAGTAAAAGTGATTAACGGTTTATGTGACTTTGCTAATTTTATTGGAGTTTTTTCTTTCTTCAGCTATAGAACTGGTTGACCTGATTTTTGCAAAAGTTTTGCTCGCTTTTTATATGGTTTCATAAATTACTAGTACTAGTACTACTAGTGCTACTCTAGTAAAACTGGAAATACAAAACATACGTCAGTAAAACTCCTGCCAAAAATAAAAATGATGGCGCAAAGCAACTCATCTAGACCTTTGTATTAAAAATAGTAAGTGCTACTGTTAAAACATTACTAATGCTATCACCACCGCTACATTCCCCGGTTATTATTCAAATTAGCACATTTCACCCGAGTACAAAAAACACAAGAATTCCTTGACTATGTTCATTATCTGTCGGCAAGCTCGCGTTCCCCGAGGTTCGCGAATATTTACATTCGCAAACAAGGGGCTTTTGAAGCTTTTTGTATTTCCCCTGTCGTCATATTGTCTCCACTGCGAGCATTCCGGTTATGAGCTTGTATTATCCCGGGAACGAGGACACGAAAGCTGGAATAGCTGAATGCCGACCTCAAATCATTGGACCTGAAAGGCAAGGGCGATGCGATGGAGTGAGCATAACAGCAAGCCTCACTTAGTTTACCTGTGACTTACAGTATATGGATGTGATATAATTGGAATGTATTGAAATAATGCTTTCAAATTCTTGAACCCAGACGAAAAATATGATTAAAAAAGTCACTGCTGACTGATTGAGCTTATGCTCTTATACCATCTACTCCAGTTAAAACGACGTTCAATAGACTTGGTGGCCATTATATCCTACTTTTTCTCACGTGCCATTATCACAATTCTACCACGTTTTATTCTACGTGATCTAGAACTATCATGTAAAATTGTAAAATTGGATTCGTATGCAGTGAGCTTATTTATAAGAGAGCAAAATGTTTGTCCAGCCGTGACACTTAATTTCTGCGATGAGTCTACTTCGACTAGTCATGAGCGCCTATATAAGATATCAATTATTTTGATCTTCCCAGATCGGGAATCAAAAACGCTGGTGTGGTCCCATTTCTTTCATTTCCACCTTTGACGCATTGCGGGCCTATAAGTTAAAGCTAATGATGCTCAGAAAGTTTCAGGGCCGCACTGATACAATCTAGCCACCACTCGCCGACCGTCGCCTAGCTGTGCTTACATCATGTTACTTCCACTTGCGAGACTTCGCGAGGCGTGTCAAGGTCCCCAGACTAACGCTTCATTTGCACAACCTGACACTCGCCGATCATAGGCAATTGGCGAACTCAAACTGTATTTATAATAAAGCAAAACTTGGATCATAAAATTTGAAATGTAGTGTAAAGTTGAGATTTTCAAACTTAATTATAAACAGATGCTGATGCAGATGCTGATTTAGCAAAAAAATACAATCATTCAAAAAACCATACAAATTGACAATAGTTTTATGTAGTAGGTGACAGTAGTAGGTTTTAATGCTGTGCGGTTCAACAAGGCTGCTTGTTTACTATGCCCAACCCACGTTGGTTCTTCTCATATGCATAAAACAAAGGACCAAGCAAAACACGTGGAGCCATTTCACTTACATGAAAGCACCTCTGGGTAACATAAATGAATAAACGATTTCATTCATTCAAAAGTATACAAAAGCGGGACGTTATTAACATCGATTGATATTCTTCACAAACATTCATTTCATTCCGTCTGCTTCAAAAGAATATCACGAAAGTGATTGTGTCTGGTTCTTTTCAAATTACTTTTCTTTCATACACTTTTTGAATTATCCAATTAGATAAAATTCCTGCAGTTTCTCGCTCGGGATTTTGTCGTTAACGGCGATATTAAACTCATTTAGACTAGCGGTATTTGAATCCTTATTGTTACCTAATAAGGAAAAGGAAAGTGGGAGTAGGGGAGAGACAAACTGGGGGTAGAGTTTCAATTAAGGTGCCGCGGTGAAATCTACCATTAACTTGGCAAAAAATAGGAATGACACGCGCCCCGGCTCATCAAGTGACATTAATTATTCTGTCCGGGTGTAATTCCCGTGCCAAAATGAGGATGGCGTTTTGTAATAAAAATGTAGGTTACCGACACGAGCGCCTCGAAATAGCTCACCGACATTTGATGATATTGACTCTGATGGACGATTAACAGCTGGAGAGAAAATTGAGTTTCTCGCGGTTAATATTAACATTCTTGAGGTAGTATTACTATTAGGCACAAACAGCTACCGTGGTTCATTAGGTCATATCATGTCGCAATGTACCAGTGTATTTTGGTACATCAGGCAGGGCTGTATTGTACTTGTATAAAAGCATAGATTTTTGCCCCTAACTATTCTTTGAGTTAGAGCTTTTGTAATAAAATGGCATGTTCATATTTTAAGATTGATATCATATACTCATTCGTATTTTTGAGCTCGTGTGTCTACATCTCCATACCCGTCCTCCCCTAGCGACATATCATCTCACAGCGCGTTAGATCCGTCACCTAATCCCGGTAATGGATCCAACACGTTTGTCACTGACGCAACATCACAAACACGGCTGGAAGCTTGTGTAACTTGTATGGCGTTGTATATAGGTGACGGTTATCATTGGCTGGATTGACATTGATTGTCAATAGGCACAATTGAATCGGGACCGTACATGCTCAGCCAGTGTTATCTAATAATCGTAGTGGTATTATATGGAGACTACGTGTGAAGCTTCGCTTTTATGATTATTTTGTAATGTGAAGGAATTGAACTCCTTAACGGACTCCGAAACTGTAAGCACAGCTATAATAATTTAAATTTAGAGCTCTCCCGGACTTATTAACAGAATTATTATTATGTATGTCTGCCCATTTGGGAGTCTTCATGTCTGGTGAACGTAGATATAGAACGTTACCTTACTCGATATTGAACCATTTCAAAGGCCTATAATGCCTTTCCGTTGTTAGATTCGCGACTGTATATATCAGTACTTTTTATGAGAAACATCGTTAGTTAAGACTTACGAGAATACATGTAATAAATGGATATTTAGGTTTTCTTGATTAGCCACGTAGTTAAGTCTTCAGATCTGTATCGCTCGTCAGCTCAGTCACGCACGTGATTTGTTCACAACTAAATGCTCCACGTCGCACCTATTAGTTTCTTTTGAACAAAACTGACTTACATGAACTAACGCTCATTATTCACAATTATGTTTGTTCAACAAATGGTTTAATGTACTCGTAACTAAACAAGTTATGTGACTAACACTTTAATACTAGTAATTACTTCATTAGCCACACTACACTGACCTAAATTAAATTCATAGTTCGTCTTCTTGTCGTGTTGATGATTTAGAATCTCTTTCACTTAGTATATTTGACCACTACCTCGCCTGATATTAATCAACGATGTGGCCAAAAATTAAACACACAGATTCAGAAGAATACGGCAGTTAGTGACTGCTCTGACCTGTCTCCTTAATGGTTCACCGAACAGTCATCCTGAAACATCACTAGGCCGCTTGACAGCATAGCTGTGTTTGGTAGGTAGTATCACAACTGCGACAGGAGCCTATATCTCCAGTTCAGAGATCACAAACATCACTATATATAGCTTCTGTTCATAATTCGCGTTAAAACCTACATTTTATTGCTCATGTAGTTACTGACGAAAGTGCAGCTCAACCTCCTCACAATGCTTTCATAATTTTTATAGATATTACAAAGCTTATGACGACGATGATGAACGTTAATTGGAGACATAGACTTATTATTATACAGCTAGAATTACCTTCATAATCATCCGAAAGTGAAAGCAAAAACAAATTGCCAGTCATTTATTACCTGCTTAAAATTACAGCGATACATCCTTGACCTGGCCAACCAAAAAACTACACGTGTGTGGGATGAATAAAAAAAATAGCTCGTGCTAAGCACGCGCTTGACGAAGATCCGGCCGATCTGTCAGTTTAACGAACCGACTAAGAATTAATATCACTGACATTTGATACCTACCCAGGTCCTAAAGATGTTTCGTAAAAGTGAATTATTCATGCGGAGATACGTCGGCGTCTGAAAAAGATACGTTTTCTAAGGAATTTGGTACAAAAGGAGTATAAATTGATCTATATGGGCGTCATTTGATGGTAACAACTGTCAAGGAAATTGTAGAGTTGGTTAGAGAATAAAAGAAGTTGAATGACTATAAGATCTCGTCTCGTCTGATTGATAGGTGCTTTAAGGACTCGTAGATGCGATAGCGATTTGGAAAATGTGCCTTGAAGTTATCCTCATAGCTACCATATTGTCGTATCGCAAGCCAATCTACCGTATGTCCTTAAAGCCACAATGATACAGCATGTTCTCTTTTAACTTTGTATTTCTTTATCTTACGTATCAGGGAAAAAATGTTTCATGACAATTTGACATCATACTAATATTATAAATGCAAAAGTTTGTGAAGATATATAGATTGATGTTTAGATGTCAGTTATTCAAAATTAAATAACAGGTTCTTACCACAAAGAAACAGATATGTTATATCAGCTAGAAACGCTTGTTCCTTATGTCGATTGTCATTAAATCGATGAAGAATGATGACAAGAATATGCGACATGTAATAACATCGCGGGAAGCTTGATTGGTTGCCCACTGTACCTATAAAATATTGCAAACAATAAGTGTAGAAATATTAATTACACTCTATTAACATCGGTTTGACATTTAGCTCTTTGCGATTACGTGTCACGCTACCGACAACGTGAGTTTGTTTTACTCTAGGGATTAATTCGATGTATCGACACGTTGCATTACATCACTAGTTGCGAGTGCCGTTTCCACATATCACGCGTTTTTATTTGAGCCCTACAACGCGGTTTAAACTTACCCTAATAATAGAGCTATAACATAAACTGCGCTTTATAACGTTTCTTTATTTGATTAACCACTAACTTTACTTACAATCATACAATAGGGTGAAGAAATATTAATTACTCTTTTTAACAGAGTATTTTGACATTTTATGGCTCGATTCTCGAAACGTGCGTGTTTGTTTTATTCCGCAATTAATTCTAATTTCAAAGTATCAGTCGTTGCGTCACATCTCTAGTCGACGGTATAGTGACTATATTCTCTTTGGGCAGGGTTTCATGTTTCTAGTTGTCAGGGATTGGCACTGCGGCGCAGATTGGCCCAAGTTTCGCCGTAAAATCTAAATTTTGGCGGGATTATAATCCGACCCGACAAATTGGATGCTACCTGCCGATCGATCGTGCGTATTTTTCAACTGTTTCAGTGATTCCGGAGCTCTATCGCTATCTTAATTGTACTAGCTCGTGATAAAAGTCTCATATATTTGAGGATTGTCATTATTGTTGTAACTGCGGAGGCGTGTAATATTATATGGGAACTCGAATGTGACATTCCCTTGAAACAGCCGCTCAACTGCCGTCTCTCTCTAGATCTATGTGCTCCATCTTAGGCCACATCATCGCTTCACATCAGGCGAGATAGTAGCCAAACATAGATCTATTAAGTGTAAAAAAAAAACAAGAGCTTTCTACAAATACATTTTTTTCATATTTCTATAACTACGTACTTTTACTTCAATTCGAAATAATCCAGTCCAGTGTGTATAGAAAATATGACGGATTATAACGAATGCCAGCCGTGGCACGCGAGTGACGGTCCTTGAGCGGTGGTTGTTAATGACTTTATTGTTATTTTAAAACGGTATCCCGCTACTTATAACCGCTACTCGTTATAACGCGTCCCATTTCTAAAATAGACTGGGAAGGTATCCATCCCGTGTGCAGTTGTACAGTAGGTACGACATTGTTGTGACCGCGGCGTTTTTCGTAACTATCTAGACTTGTATGTGAGTGTCACATCACAGTTAAACAACAGTATGCAGGGGCGCAGTTGCCCACGTTGTAGTCGAATTAAAATTAACCGACAGTGTCACAATGTAGGTGTATTTGTGTGGATATGCTTCGTTTCTCGGATACGAAGCGTGAGCTGACATCGGCGTGGCTTCACATTAATTAGAACAGGTTACCAAGAATAGGATAAAGGGATGTGGCTAACTGGGATGGATAAAAGGTGCGGCAAAATTCCGGGATCTAGAGGGGTAGATACCTTTTTCCTTTGTAGTAGGGAAAGTTTGTTCTTAGGAAACACGGGTTAATTTTGAACAAAATAACATTTTCATTTTTGGGTTTTTGTAAATATGTACAGTTAGAATTCAATGTGTAATTTATTTTCAATAAAATAGCTACATGTGATTAATCGACCCTATTTCCCATCAGGAACGTTTTCCTCAAAGTAAACCAACTAATCAAATCGCAAACTATTGAAAATAAAAACAAAATTGCGTTTTCTTTACATTTCCATAGCATGTCGACTTTATCGTTATCTCTTTACAAGTCAAAGAGTGCAACCCATGTGTCTCTAAATGATCGATCGATTCACATGGAACAGTGTGCTGTTACATGGGAATTGTATTCCAGCCGCGCGATGGGAACGGCACAATCCAATTTGCGTGCAGCACCGCTCGCGTAATTAGGAGAGTTTAAGGCATTACTCTTTACAAGACAGCTTGTACTCTATATAAACGGGTTTTTGATATTTCAGGTTCTCGTATCTGTTCCTTAAGGTTTACTAATTTAAAAAGGTTTTTCCCTTAATATCACATCGCAAACTATTTTACGCAAATTTTTATTTGGCAAAAAAACATTTAATTTTGTCAAATCAACTTATCGCAATTTTTCAATTACCAAAAGTATTTTTGGCAAGTTATTGTTTAACAAATAATTGCTTGGTCCTGTTTAATTTTACCAAGTATTAATATTACTTAGGCTTATTCTTCTTCTGGCGCATCGCCGGCCACTGCCGCGGCACGCTCGCTTTGCTCGGTCGGCTCGCGCTTAGTGGTGCACCAAGTAACCTAACACCCCTCTTGGCTTCGCTCGTCGTCGTACCTATGTATGACTTTGCCCTGAACTGGTCATTAAAAAATACTGCTGTAATGAACATCTGATGTAATAATATTTGATAAAGTTTAATGATGCCAAATAATAAATTTGACCAAGAGAATAAAATGCGAAATGTAAATTTGTTAAAGATTTATTTGGGAAATAGAGGGCGATAAGTTTGAGAAGTGAAATTTAAAAACTTTTGCCCAAAGGGCATTACACCGTCCCTAAACTAATCGCTTCGATCCCAAGACTTGTGAGAGAAGCTCTGAGATGACAGACTGAGCCATCAGTGAATTGGTTAAGTGGTAGAGGAGGTTGGTGGGTCGTACTCATGACTTACTGTGCGAGATGCGACAAGCTTTTAAAGGCAAATTGTTGTAATTTATGTGTATTCAAATCGTCTGATGTTGCCTCTAAATATTCGATCGATTTACAATTTTAGTCTAACAGAATGAGGCACATGACGGGAACGATACAATCCAATTTGGGCACAGCGGCGCGGTTGTGCCGTTTCGCCGTCATTTGGGGAGTTATCGGAATTACTTCTGACATCTCTTTGAGCACCTTACACTGAATGCTACGTACGCTGAAAATGCTGAAATTGTCATACATATTTGAATATTTCCAATAAAATTTTCAAATAAAAATATACACGATGTTTTTTCGCGTATTGCTGATGTTTTAAACGGTGTCTCATTTGAATATTTCCAATAAAAAAATACTTGTTCAGTTTTCGCGTATTGCGGAGATTAAGTGTTTGTTATGACGGAAAGTTACACTCATGTTGTTTAATATAAAACTAAATTATCAAGTCTAGGCGAAAACATACACAGATTTTTCTTGTGAATGTAAACAAACTTGCTCTTGTGGAAAGACATTGATATAATCAGTCTCCAACCCATGGTCATAACTAAAACATGATTGGATATAAAAATGTTGGTTGATCACAATGTTTCGTCGTGAAGGAACGATCAGAGAGATATACAACGTGGTGACATACTGATTATAAACTAAATAAATTCACAAGACATTCCCACGATCAAACGCGTGTATCTAGAACCATAGCCACTCAGACACGCGTCTTCACCTATTTATACCGATGCTACATTTACACGTTTCGCGCGTTTTATGCGCCGATTATAATTATTTACGTCCAGTATATGAATAGTTTTTTTAGCGTCAATGACCTGTAAATTCTGATTCCAATGGCACCAGACAGCACCAAGACTGCGCTATTTTTTCCTGTTTATCTATAATATTAAATGAGAATGAAACCTTCCAGCATGATTGGCTACCGGCCCTTTTCATACTCCATCCTATTTCGAAATCAAAACGTTCCATTTTCAACAAAGAACATTTTAACGGTATTTTGCCCAAACAATCTGAATCTAAGAAAAATGTCCCAACTTCCAGATAATTCCCCTCTCAACTTCAATGTTTTTTTCAATCGTATTTTACAGACGTGATTAATGTTAGACAGTTCTTTGAAAAATGATACGGATTACAACAAGAACAAAAATAATTGATAAATCTCTGAAAACTACAAAAGAAACGTAATTTACTTCTAGTTCAGTTGTAGTTAAATACTGGCTTACTCACAATTTAAATAGATGCTAGCTATTTTAAAAAAGCGCCAAGTGCCAGGAGCTAAGCTAACTCTGATGGCTCAGTGACACAGTATTTCAACTTGTCTTTCATCTTAAAAATATTATTAATAAAAAATTAAAATATTATTAATAAAAATATTATTATTGTCGATATGGCTTTCTATAGATCTTACGCTGTCGATCCACCGGTATCTGAGGATGCATTGTTAACTTAAAAGCTACGGCTAAAACCCGAAATATCAATCAGAAACCATTTCTGCACCAAAATAGATATTTGTACGAGTAGCAACGGGGTGTGCACTCAGCTAGCAATGTCAATCAGCACCTACACAAATACACCTTCTAATTAACGGGCTCATTACATCACTAATTAACATTCGAATGTTTGATCTAAAAGCCAACGCCACTTCTAGTACTTTGCAGAATGACTCTATTAATGGACAAGTCTGAAAATGTTTACAAAAATGTCTTGTCTGAAAGGAATTCCATCATACAATGCCTCTCATGAGTCAGCCTAAACAAATGTAAGCCTGTTCTAATAGACTAGCATTTGCTCCGGGTTTTGTAGGCTAGTTTGTCGTACCGTATTTCATTCATTTACATATTTATTAGGTAATAAATAAAAGGACATGTAAATCAGAGCTGTGGCTCGCAATAAACAGACAGACGGAGAACGTTTAAATAATTCGTGCCTTTTCTGCGGCCACAGCTTTCCTGTGGGAACTCTATATTTTCCGCGGTTACTTTGCGTTTTTCTGGATAAAAGCGGTACCCCATTTTTAAATGTGTGTGGTGTGGTTAATCAACTGTCTTTTTGCAAAACAAATTGAAAGTAAATTATTTTAGACTCTGATATTTATATTTTTAGATATTTGTATACAATAATATCGTCCCCTTACTGCAAAAACCAACTGTGCGCTTTTTAACAAAAATGAGTTACGAATGCCATGAGAATCTCCTCTTCAACATCTACATACTAATGTTAAAATGTTAAAAGGCGCACTTAGTTGGTTTTTGTATTAAGGGCACGATATTCAGAGATACGGAGAATCATAGTAAGAAATCGGAACTAGTATACCTTGTGTATTGTGTGTATTTGTTGGACATTTATTTACATATCTAACAATAACTGGTAGTGTGTTGGAGCATTTAAGCTATCTATAGGCCTTTAATGGTCTATGGGTTGTCCAATTGCTTCTCCTTGTAAGTAGTTAGTTTAGTTTTAGTAAGTAGAGTTGTTTTCAGTAATAAAGGCATTCGCCTATTAAAAAAAACCAATCAGTTATTGTTCAAAATGAAACACTTCGTTCGGGTATTACCTAAACTTTAGATGATACCACAGAAGATTTAATAGTACAAGGTAATAAACGATAGCAAGACCACTCGCTTTAGTCGCATTACTTCATTATTACATTCCCACACAGAATTACTTGTATCATACTATCTTAGATTACCATTTACCATACACAGATGTAGGGATGCAATCTTCCAATACGATTTCAAGGCTACTTGCATCATCTACGGCTTGGAGTGATGTCACCACTACGAAAATAAAAGCGAATACGTTTGTTAGAGCACCTAGATTGTTTGTTTTAAAAAAGAGCAGTGACAGAAACTTTTTGCAAAATGCCGCTTTTCTGCCGCCCTTAAAATGTAGAATCTGTATAATGTTATCTGTATAACAGGCAAAATTTGAAAAGACTTACTCTCTACTAGATAATCAGTATATTCTGAAGAATTTGGTACTAGTTTGCTCCCAGAATTTTTCTAGATTGTTGTGCGTTATATGTATATTTTATCATTTAGCTCCTATCATTCCCGTAGTTCCAGTCTATCCTGCCTACCTATTGTTGTGGTAGTTAGAGATAGTAAGTCCTATTTCTAAATACCACAACTTCCTTTGTCAACCATCAAGCGATTTCCGAGTTTATGACACACTACTCATACTCAATCCAACGACGACGAATTCATTCAATAAAGTTATGTATTCCAATGCTGCCGGTTCCTTTTCTGTTATCTCTTCAGCAATCTTAATTTTTATGTAATTACTTGGTCCATTAGGTTCGGCAGTTATTATCGGTAATTAGCAGCATAATTGCCTTAAAATTAAATGACTCAGTTAAGGTCGAAATGATGAGTTTTTCCAATAACAAAGGCGAAGTCTCGCCCAATCAATAGATGCTCATTTACTAGGTATACATTATGAATATCGCCGTCATTATTAGGGAAAAATATTTATTTATATGTGATTAGTAGTGATTCGAAAGCGCAAGCATTTGTTACGTGCCTGGGTTTTGTGGGACCATGGTCCTCATAGTTCCTGGTTCCCTAGATACAGGGAATCCTAGTTAGGGGTCAGGATCTATATATGTGATCGTTGGGCGTTATTTATTTATTTATTTGATCTGAAATCGTTTATTCGTCGCTACCTTATTGAACTTACTAAAATCGCCAACAACGCCGCTGTTAAGCTTAATTTAGAACTATTTTTAAAAGCAAACTTTGTTAATCAGTACTTTGGTAATCAGCAGTTTCACAAAATGTGAAATTAAAAAGAATGTGGTAGGAAATACGGTAATAATAGATTTTTGGTTATTAATTCTGCGTTTTTCCATTTTCCATTACAGGCAAATACTACATAATTTCATTTCATAACAAAAAAACCCGACTTCAATTCTGATGTATTTCGAAGTCCAAGGTCAAATATCGATAAATGATAAATGATAATTTATTTCAAGAAATTATGAAATTTATATGGATCTCTTGTAGCTATACTGAAGCCGACGCAATCAGAACTAAATCGGTTTAAAAATGACGGAGGTATGAGGTAACAAACATAAAAAAAAAGAAAATACAATCGAATTGAGAATTTTGTCAGTCAAAATGTGAAAGCAAATAACGGAAAAAGCGCGTGATAATTGTGATATAATATTTGTATTTATACTATAAACATCTACTTTTGAACTTAAATAAAACATCGTAAAACATGGTAATTGCTCAAACAAGCAATGCGAATCCAATTACAGGACTTCCAGAACATGTGTAACGATGTGAATATATCGTGGTAAATGGTAAAGTTACTGTGTCGGAGTTCGTTACAACGGACCTTCTGCGGGAGAGTTCGTTAAAAATTCAGACAGGACCTGTGGATCGGGTTTCGAACAATGTATCTGTGGGATGAGATTTGTTGGGATTTAATAGGCTTGGGATTGTTAGTATAGGAGCAAACGAGAGGTATAATAATAATTAAATTTTAGAAACTTCAGACTATAGCTATATATTGTTTTATTCGTTAATTTGTGTATAAAAAGCGCTGAATCAATTTCGATATAATTTATATGGGACCGCCCCTGAAGTATGGCCGACGAAACAAAAAAGGAAACATCAAAATCAATTCATAATTTGCGGAGTAATCGCGTTATGTCTTGTTCTTCTCCCATCGGGAGTGGAAGTTATGGCTTAGAACCTTTACCAAACTATGACACTTCAGGGTATAGTAAGATTTCAGTTCGGGAACTAGCTTCGTGTGAGTCGATAAATAATAAGTTTATCTCGATTCTCGATACAAATTATGTTTTACATTTCTGTATAATATAATAATAGACGAGATATTTACCATGTTTATAATTGTTAAACATGGTAAATATCCTGTTAATAATATATGCAATAGTAGTGCGAGAAGAGCGAGTGTGGCTCAGCGGGAACTCAGGCGCCTTTCGACAGACGCACCTGGGTTCGAATCCCGACTCGGCCCTGCACCAATGACTTATACTTAAGTGCAGATTTTGCACGCTCGCTCTAAAACGGTGAAGGAAAACATCGTGATGAAACCCGCTTACACGCTTTGGAGTGGTAGGCTCTGGCCGTGGTTGTAATACCACCCACCGAACAAAGCCATGCCGTCAAACGACCTAGTCGTGTTTCGGGATGATGTTCGGTGAACCATAGGGGAGACGGGTCTGAGCAGCCGCTCAACTGCCGTCTCTCTCTAGCTCTATGTGCAACATCTTAGGCCACATCATCGCTTCACATTAGGCGAGATAGTGGCCAAACATAGATCTATTAAGCGTAAAAAAAAAAGTGTTAGTGACCATGATACTTTACTAACTTATATTATTACACTATACTATTACCATTATGTATTATATACTTTTTACCTACACACACTAATATGTGGAGCTTAAAAAGCAGACTTTAAATGTATGTTACCTGGAGGTATAGTAGCTGAATGGATGGCTCCCAAACAGCATTTTCACAAAACTCAGAGCTAATAAAGAGTTTATTTTGTTTTATCCAAATATGTACATTATGTATCTAAAACAATGAATAGTCCACGCGGATTAAGTCGCGGGCGGTCGCTAGTCTGCAATATACCTATTATTATGTTAAAAAGGAGTTGCAATAAGTCATAATATGTTAAAAAATAATATTGTGTTCCTTTTCTGTCTGTTTTGTTTGACAAAATGTATCTAGAAGCTGTTGTTCTTGTTTTTCCTTATTTAGTCTTGTAACTTTATTTTGTTCACGATCTAATATTTTGATAGTTTTAGACAGATGCGGTCGGTATTCACTATTTTATTGCACTTTTGACATATTCGAAATGATCTGGGCTGGACAAGTTTTTATTTCCTACAATTGATATTTATAATTATGTGGCGCCGAGTCAAGTGGTCTTTCTACCTAATATATATGAAAACAAAACAAGTCTTCAAATTCTTATCATGTCCTGTCTGAGTCGAGATTAGGTAAATATTTTGTTGCTATCTCTGACTAAAATTGTATGAATTACACAATGGGACCTTCACATTTATTGAAACCAATTAATATAGATTTTTTTCTTATTACATAGAGGATATCTATGTAATAAAAAAGAAATCTAAATAATATATACAATACTAGTAGTATAGTGTAGTTATATCTATAGTTATATCGCTAAAAGCGATCTCTTCCATGCAACCTACCACAGGTTGCATGGAAGAGATCGCTTTTAGCGATAAGGCCATTGTAACACTTGTAAAGGGTTAAAATTTTAGCATCGTGACGCTTTCTTTAATTGTTTTTATTTAATGTCTGTAATTAATGTTTGCAATAAAGCGTGCATCTATCTAACTATCTATATCTCGAAATTACAAACAGACAATTTTATTTATATGTATAGATTGCAAAGCTTAGTTTACAGTAAGTTTATTGAGCCGAGTAGTCTGTGAAAAGTCTGAGGAGAGTTTAGTGTAGTTATTTTCAGGAGAGCTGACAAACAGTGAGTTCTTAATAAAGTACAGCCGAGCCGTGTAACTATAAATAATTTCCATTCTTAATTAAATAATAATACCTGACGGGTGTGAGACGAGTATGGCTCAGTGGGAGCACGTGTTATTTTCGATCCGACGCACCCGAGTTCGAACGCCGCTGGCCCCGCACCACTGACTTCTTAAGTTATGCGGATGTAACACTTGCTCTAAAAACGGTGAAGGAAAATTTCGTGAGGAAACCGGCATGTCCAAGAATTTATCTCAAAAATTCTAGGACATGTGACATCTTCCAACTCGCACTGGGCCAGAATGGTGGATTATGGCCGATATTCTGTCAACGAGGGAAGGCTCGAGTCCCAGCAGTGGGAACGTATTGGACTGATGATGATGACCTAATGGGTAAAAATAGGTGGCATTGAGATTGAGGCACCCAAAACTCTGTGTTTTGATAAACTAGTTGCGAAGACATCATCTTTAATTAAAAAGAAATGATCTCCAACAAGCTATTGACTGCAGCCTCATCTGATGAAAAATGTCGCTGTATTTTTCTTGTAGCTACAAAGCCCGTCATGGGAGCAGCTGATCGTGTTACAGAATAGCGAATGCGAATCATGAAGTTGGGTTTGTACAGAAAGAAAACGCGCAAAAGAATGGGGGCGCTGTATTACAACACAGTACGAAACTTATGTTTTTTGGCATAGAAATTGGTCCCTTCGCCAAGACGGACACTACGGTTTGTTTCTTCCCTTGCTCTAGGAAAATAATTACATAGAAGACAAAGATGCATGGAATATTCCGCTTCTGCCAAGTAGCCAACTGGCACATAAAAAAACATAATATATACAAAAACAATCATAAAATATTTTAAGAAAAGTTCTAAAAGAAAATGCCCCTCAGTTTCTTTCCGTGTCTTCTGGGTAGTAGTTCTTTTTCCGATACGGTGGTAGACTCATTGTAATAATTGACGTTCATAAGTGCGTCTGTGATGACAAAAGTGAATAAAAGAACTTTTAATTGATTGATTGAAAAAGACAGCAACGTGTTGATGGCTACACGGCTCTACCAAAAATAATTTATTGACATCGCGTCCTCGAATTCAGCTCACCCCAAAACACCAATCAGAACACTTATGGGTAGCATTCTAATCACAACACTAGATTGTAAATCGTCGAAGCGTGTGGATTACATTGGATCACGCAACGCTTATGAAATAGAAACTTTTGTAAAGTGTTACGACGTGTGTGATCCAAGTTTTTTCAATTGCAATTGATATCAATATTTCTAGACGTACAATAAAGCGTAGTCAAGCAAGTGTTGTTTTTTTCTATATTTTAACTTTTTCATGATACACATTGGTCACAAGTCATCAGCCCATTACTGCTGGGACCCAAGCCTTCTCTCTTAGAGAGTACATTCCTAAATAGTTGTCTGATTTGCGATACCTGATAAGTATACTTTTTTCTCTTGCTTACCAATGTAATTCATTCCCTCTCTGTAGTCTCACTCGTAATAGCTGTCTATCAAGTTCTTTATTCAATGTTGGCATCACAGACGCACTTTAAACGTCAATTATTAGAATTCTACCGCCGTATCACCACTGTAACCACGAGGGAAGAAACTACGGCGCATTTTTATTTTAGAAACAGTGAGTCCTTCTATTTTATCTTTGCCGAGGTTGAAAAATACTGAAATTGTATGTAGGTAAATGACACATAATAAGCAGCAACAACAAGGTGCATAGTAGCGCGTGTTGCGCCAACGTATAATTATAGTGACGAAACTGGTTCATACAAAACAAACAAGACGACAAACAGATTGTTTGTTTGGGTTCTAAAATACCGATCTTTTGAAAAGACGGATCGGCATAGTACAATCCTGCCGATACGCCTTAAAATCCTCCTTCGTTATCTCTGCCGTAATTCTCAAAGTATAGCTCTAAAATTAAGAATTCTAGCTGAAAATTACTTTGAAATATTTGAGCTCTGCGCCAGCGTAGCATAATAAATAAATGCTCTGTGAATATTCACAACATTACGGTTTTATTACAATGTTATTTGTTTAACACAAACAGAACTCTTTATTTGCATATCAAAGGGAAACATAATAATATAATTTCAAATGAAAGTACAAAGAGTGGTCTTATGTTTAATGTTTTGCTCGAAGCGCTGCCGCTATACCCACAACGCCGTCTTAACATTTTCTAGAAACATTTACAAAAATGGTCGAGTTTCCTTGTCAAATGTATATAAGCAAGATTTCAAGTTTATTTTATTATTAATAGGTATCATACGTAATATCTTTTTCGGCGTGCTTATAATGACATCACCGTCACGCTTCGAAACCACGTTTTAGGAGTATTATTAAAAATCACTTCACTTACCAAATGTCCAATAAAACCTCTCGTTATTATATTTGTTTGCCCGCTCACTTTATTAAAGAAACTAATTATTTCTTGGCGTTGAACTGTAATTAAATATTTGTATTAGGAAATTATTGTATCTTATTAATGTTCGGAGCTGAAATGTTTCGTTTCTTGAATATAGGAACCAGGGCGTTAGATAACTTATCTCTTAAGAAGTTCATTCTTCTGAATGAACATGACACTCACAGAATTGTAGCTTCTCAATGATCAATTGCAAGGCTGCATAAAATTTAGACAGACATGGAAGCTGCAGACAGTAGCCGAAATTGACCAAAAATGAAGCAGAAACAATCGATATTGTCGCACCCCTTGACCGACTTCGGCCTGTGCTCCGGCCATCGTGAATAGAAACAGGGTCGAGACCACACTGACGATCAATTTTATTCGCTTTAGCATGCATTGTCTGTGTTCTAACCGGATGATAAATCAACACTTTCTATGGAGAAAAGACACTTCGTTGTGTCCAAGTGTTGCTACACAGAAATGTAAGATATTTTGTGAGATTCCGTTTAGAAGTTTCTTTTCGCTCTGCAATATCGTCCACAATCTTAGCAATTTCCTGTAAATATATTTTGCTTTTCCTTACGGAAAAGTTAGCTGTTTGTTAAGTTGTGTTTCTTATATTTTCAACAGTCAACTTGTACGAATTGATTGGTAGATTCAAAAATATCTACAAAATGCGACTTGTGTGTACTAAGTGGCCTGTTGTAGCCTATTCCAAGTTGTTTGAGTTCAAGCTTGCATAAAAAGAAACTGAGCCCACTTCTGCTCTTTCCGCCGGTTGAGTGGCGCCTCATCGAGATCGCCTCAAGATGGACCCAGTATAAGATTTCTTTCTCTTCAGAACTTCAGATCTAAAAGCATCCATCGGGCCTGAGAGCTCTTGTCAAAGGCTGTCATTTGCAAAATGCGGTTTTAAAATATCGCCTCTACTGGCCTTGACCTAAAAATACAGCTCATTCGTCATCAATACTAAAGCACGATTTACATCTACTTTGGTCGCAGTCTGTTTAGTCTGCCTCACAGTTCATGAGGCAAACGTAAACTGCCTTTGGAGTTTGTTGTCATATTGTTCTTATTATGGGCGGAATTTAGTTGTTCTGCGATTCTATGCCTTGAAAGTTTACGCTCCACCCTTGAAACAAGTTCTCTGTAACTATTGTTTGATTAAACTACGCACAAAGCTTCAGAATAAGTTGTTTTGCGAAGAGCTTGTATTTTTGATATTAAGGTAATATTAAGACAGCGTCTACACTAGTTATTTTGTACGAGAGCACACAAATTAGTAGTCTTCCAACGAAAATACAATTTAGCGCACGTAATACCGTAAAAACAAATGAACAAAACATTTTGCGAGAGTGCTCATACACCAATGTAAACAACGCCTTTCGCACGTGTCTCTCATTCGGAAACATTTCCAACATCCAACGGCCAGGGCTGCGCTCTAGGCAGGTGATTTGGCAGTTGTCGGCGGCAACGTCAGCGTGACGTCACGTTAGCTGCGGCAATACTGCGTCATGACGAACATCTTGGATGTTTCCTGCTGAAGTAAAATCAGGACCATCTTAATACACTTTCCCGTGGTATATCTTACACTCAAAAAATGATTATGTAGACATTCATCCAGAAAGTTTTCGATTTTTTTATGAATATTCCTTTTACAACATGTACTGTGCAGTGTACTGCGTCACCAAGACTGTAACCACCGCCATTTACTCAAGCAGAGGCACAGTAAAGCCAGAGCTTCAGATGTCAGATAATTTAGCAGCTGAGCCCCGACATTATAGTGTCGTAAAGGACGGCTGCGGCAATTCTGCTTCAGAGGAGAAATTAGTAGACAATTTCACTAACTCTTGGACAAGACCGTTTATTTCTAGATAAGATCTGTACCAATATAAGATACTTGTATTTGTGACGTAACATATATCACAGCATAACTGCATTACAGGAAACTTGCCACTTAAGGTTCCCAAACTTCGTTCCAATCCAACAAGTTTGGCTTGCCATTGTGATGCAATGCCCGCTGCAGTATACTGCGTCAGGGGAGAATATAATAGACTATTACTGCACACGACTGCAGCTGAAATATTGACCTGACCTACAACTGAAAAGCTAAAAGTAATCTTTTTTAGTCACAATTTTGTTTCAAACGATCGACTAGCATTCTGTAAATACTCCCGGAAATAGATGTCATTGTTAGAAATTCAGAAACGTAAGCCAAAATATTTTGATAGACAAGATCAAGAGCCACGCTTGAGAAGACCACAGTCATATTCAGCGGAATAGTCACGTAAACAAGTTAATAAAGCGAGAGTTTATTCAGGTCAATTAGGCGCGTTTGCCGTAATCCATGCTTTCCGCCGTACCTTGGCTTAGGTCCACGTGGAGCATGACATGGAGGGAAACTACGTCAGTGTGACGTAACGATACATGCATGCGACACGGAACGTTGCGTCATTTGGATAATGAACGGGTTTTGAAATGAGCACCGGAATTATCACTTACATAAAACATGCGGCTGGTGCCATCTGTAAAATAATAAAACGAGAACAGGCATAATCCTAGGACATATTGCGCTTGTGTTCAAGGTTATCTAAAAAGCAATGATCTACGTTTGTTTTGACTACTATCTCGCCTGATGTAAAGTGACGATATGTTGATAAGGCAATACATATCATAAAAATCTAGAAGATATTCTTATCTATTCACGCTGATATTGAATATACCTAAGTTTCAAATAATTCTTTCATTCGAATAATGTTTATAATCTGGTCTCTGTTCTGAACCCAGCACGGAAGTAGCAGGGCTCTCTAAACTTAAATCTAGAGAAACCCTGATAAGAACGCGCATAAAACAACGGAAGAACCACAATTATATAGTCTTGTTGGAACAGAATTATTTAAAGCTCTTACCAATTGTTATGCAAACGCGTTTTCCGTTTCAAACGCTCCGTAGTAGGTATATTTCATTCGTAATTCCTCCGCACAGTCCGCCGCCGCACCGGCACCGGCCGGCTCCAAAGAGCGTCACATCTCATGAAATATTCCAGTAAACAATTCGCAAAGGCCTCAGCATTCACAACGTGGCTCAGCTGAGGTTTCAACTCATTAATAGTTAACGATTCAAACAATTTATCATTCATTCGAACCTTGAATTGCTCGAGCGTATATTTTTCCTCGTTTGCTTCTTTAAATCAATAAAATCGTTTTTGTGACACAATATGGAAAGGAACATTCGTTTCATCGGCACGGATTTTTTGTCCTCTCTCGCCATGAATATGAAATCGAATCTCATTTGAGACTCAGATGGTATCGGCCGATACACGTGTTGGAAATATTTATGACGTCATTACGCATAACAAGTTTAAAACTCAAGAATTTTTCGCGTTTACGCTCAAATTGCCGGCCTTTTAGAATACAAGTTGTCCTAGGCATAGATAGCAAATATTTGCTCTACAATTTCTGCGTATTTTGTCTTCCGACGCTAACAGTACAAAACTAAGCCAAACTGCTAAAAGCTTTCATAAAAACCAGTTAACTTAGTTAATAGTTTAACTGGTTACGCAATGGAACTAGGCGAAGTAAAACGGAGGAGTAAACCTGACGACTGAGTCTCCAGAGCGGACGAACTAAGTAGGTTAACGCTAATTGGGTTAAGTCCCTGCGACTCTTATAACTCCATATTTACGTTGTATAATTCATAGCGAAGAGAACACATCGCAAAACGTACATAACTCAATAGCACGCATAATTGGATAATGGTGGTAATCTTTCGCGCGGCCTTGCGGCGACCGAGCGGTATAACCTGAACTATTTCCATAGTCACACTATACAACTGGCCCTACAATAAAGACAATACATCTCTAAACGGCCGGGTAGCACGCCAACACGAACGTTTGAACCAATTGAGGCGACAGATTTTACTATTTAGAGCTGATGACGTTCCGCCGCCTATTTCTAAGCGCAGTCCTGGCCCACTGCTCCCAATTATTAGCATTGGACTAATACCAAGCGATAATGACCCTAATTCGTGCAATATTAGTCTTTAAATCATTAACAGCAAGTGCGACATTCGCAGTGCAGCTGTCCGGCTTCGCCAAGGTCAAGGGAGTTACTCAATAGGACCGGTTGAGTGTGTGGCTGTGACTCTTGGTTGCATAATTTCACCCGGTTCTGCTCCACTCGCTCGAAGATGTCAAACTCGTTGTGTGGACTTGTCTTGATCTAGAAATTAATGAAGCCATGTTTAAACATTTAATACAGTAAATTCCGAGCGTTTTTGCTCTTAGTCGTATAAATTTTATTTCATTATTATTTCAGTCGTAGTACAAGAGTCAACGAAGTGCAGGACTAATTCCATATTATTTAAAGATGTAAAAACTAAGCGATGGCATCAAGGTTTCGTGACAACGAAACTGCTAATAAATAATACTTAAATGTCAAGTAATATTGAGAAGGAAAATCAAATGCAGATAACGCAATTAATTACAGAAATTAATAATAAACGGAGGGTCAAATAATTATAACTATGTATGTCGAGAAATAGAAGCACTAAGCATCTTCGTCAGTATATGTTACGACTAAAATTGTCTGGCGCTTGAACCAATTGCATGGAAGATAAGGATTTACGTTACTCAATTAAACCAAATGTTTTAGCTTAGATGAAAGTGAATTGCATAAACTGTTCATCCATTAGCAACAGAACTGTGACAAACTCGTTACTAAGAGGAAGTTGCTCAAAGAAGTTGCCGAGCGTCATTAATAAATTGAAAGCCAAAACGAAATGAACAAAGTAACGATTAAACTTTTAGTGAAGTTGAAAAGAAATGTGCTTTAACTTTGAGAAATATGTTTTGTGAAACAACAATCGGTTACTCGTAAGGCTTCATAAGAACTCTTAAAAAGCTCTCCGGAAAACACATGGCAATGTAAGGAAAAGGGGGAATTATTATTCCACTTTAGTTTCTTTTATTTGTACAAAATTCAACCTTTTGTTACCTACCTACCTTTATTTCGTTATGTAAATAAATAATTTGTTTTTGTTATGTAGGAGTTCAAAATTCTTAGTTTTAGAATTAAATATTTCATCGGAGACCTATAATTGGCTGTATTTTTATATATATAAATAAGTTACTATTGTTTTATAAGAAGTGCTGTTGGTCTTCTCAAATAAATAAACAAAGCTTATAACATTGTATGACGCCTACCATGAAGACATTTTATCGCTTCCGCTAATGACAGTCTGCTCACATAATTACTTACCTCCTATTACACTATACTAGTATAATACATATCATATGGATCAATATACCTCTCCCAGGGAATGCCAGCTCGCCAAAGATGTCTATTTTTGGCGAGGATTACTAAATAGCTGCTCGCGAAATTATTCCATCTATTTATTCAATCCTGGGAACAATAACAGTGGCAAAATAAGACAATTAGTTAATTAAGTGAATTACTCGAAACGAGCCTGTTTTGGTTGTGACTGGAAGTCTGCCGCAATCTGGCAGAGAATCGTTTCGTTTCCGTTGACAATATCACCAGTAAAGTCAGTAAGGACACTTTTTATAAAAACTTCGAACATTTGAAAGATAAATGCTAAAGTTCATCTAGTTTTGCTGGCCATGGGCTAATCGAGTCTCGAGTACCGCATTTCTCGGTGACAAGAACTAAGAGCGGCGATTTGTCAGGGCTCGCGTCTGCCAGCATACTGGACTGGGCACTATCAATTACAACGCCCTAAGGAATGCGTATTTCCTATCTCCAAAACCGCGAGCCACCCCACTGTAACATTTTTAGGTATCGATCGAGAACGCGAAGCCTGCAGGCGCCGATACACGCTTTCAGGGAAATGAATAGGGTATCGTCACGCATTACACCGATTCGGCTTCATTGTGATTTTATCGAGGCTCGGATACCAAAAACGCTAGATTGTAACACGCCATAGGCACGTAAGGTCATCGCAAGATTGATGGTTCCACTGACACTGCGAAACGCCTTTGAACCAGTGATGTAATAGATTCGTCGCGTTTAACGCTGAAATATGGCCGAGCCTGCACCGTCTCTGCAGTAAATTTCACTAGACTCGACGTCTGGAGCGGGACGCGATATTCACTTTGTTTTATGGCACGGATGCTCATTCCCTACTAGACGGTAACTATGGAATTTATGCTGAGTGTTCGTCTTCATCTTTATTATGACTTTCGAATGTTATTCTATTTCTGCGCTTTTTAATACACTTCTAATACACAAGGTACTTGACTTCAGTTGTGCAAAATTAGCTACAAATGGATAGGGATCTTGTGGGGCCATAGCCCTCGCAACTTTGATGTTTATTACTCTTCAAAGGAGCTTTAGTGCTCCTAAGACCTTGGAGCCTGTTTATTAACGTCATACACCTTAATAGACGCAAAGTGTCTGCAATATCCGACCTCGGTAATCTCGGGGCGTAGCGCGGCTTGAAGACGGTGTTCTTAAGTAAGATTTTACAATCCATTAAACAACGTAATAAAATTCATGTGCCTCTATCTTGCCTATGGATATCCAAAACGATTCTTACAAATAAAAAACTACAAAAGCTCATAGAGGTTATCTTTATGAGAAAGCAAGCATCGCAGCGTTTCCCATGTGGGAACGTAATAGCTTCAAATATATCTAGAGAAATAAGAACAATGTCAACGGATATAATAATATATTTTTTTGCACCTAATGTTTGGCTTCTATCTCGCCTGATGTGAAGCGATGATGTGGCCTAAGATGGAGCACATAGATTTAGAGAGAGACGGCAGTTGAGTGGCTGCTCAGACCCGTCTCCCCGATGGTTCACCGAACAAAATAATGAGTCATAATGAGTCTAAATAATAGTTAAAGTTATATATTTACAGATTTATAACTGGACTGTAATTTAAATATACCTATGATAATCCATAAACTAAGGAAATCTCTAAATCCGTATTAATAATCCCCTAAATCGAAGGATTTCTAGAACTCTTATTCGTTTGTCCCCAGGCACGACCGAGCGAGCATGCCTGATCACCGGCTCCGTGGACGGCATCATGGTGGTCCTCGACTTCATCATGGACAAGATCAAGGAGAAGCCGGAACTGGTCAAACCCTTCCCTGAGGGCGTCGACACAAAGATGCCTCAAGATAGGGACAAGCAGGTGAGATATAGAAGACAAATCTTATTCCTTCAAAGGATATTGCAAAGATTTACAACTATTTACAGCCGGTTGCTGATCGCCTTTTCAAAAAATAATTAGCTAACGATCTGTCAACATGCATGAATGGCTGTCTAAACAAGAGATTTGTGTTATAACGGCCATTCATGATAGTTTAGCTTTGATCTGCTGCTATTTTCTTTGTTCTTTATGCTTGGTAATTGATCTTACATACCACGTTACATTTACGTTACGTACTCTAGAGTACCTAGAGCAAAGACTTTGAATCTTAATAAGTCACTTAATTAAAAGTAATCTTTAACGTGTCATAGATAGGATTTTAAACACGTCTTTTGCCGATCATAGATACATTGATACATTTATCGTAGTTAAAATACCTTAGCGAGTGCTGAGTCGGAACCTTTTCCTGATATCGCGCAACATTTCACTGTGTTGTATTTACTGTTTTTTCTTTGGAATTTATTTTAGTATGTTTAGTGTAATGTTGTGTGATGTCCTGAATAAATGTATTTTCTTTCGTTCTTTTTCTTTCTTAGTTGCCTAACTGCCTATCTTGTAATTTTTTGACGTTCAAACTCTAGTATCTCCAGTTACTATTATTTACATTAGTCGATTAATAATAACTGTTATTAACGAGACTATCTATATATGAGAGCTATCTTTACCACAATATTTATTTTGAATGATATTTTGGATTTAATTTAATTCTAAATAAGACAGTCAAGAATTTCAATGACTGAAGCTCTCATTAGCAATTCTATGACAGGTCAAAGGTGAGTGCTAGTCAAGGTAGTGATTCGCTACGTGTAGTCGTCTTGGCCTTAGTCTGTCATCAGAACTCGGGAACCCAGCTAGACTGAGTCTAAAATTTCGTGACTCTGGCTTGTTCCCCTAGTGGTTTGGTTCTGTATCGTTACTCGGTGATGTAGGTTTATACCATAACCAAGGCTATGCAATCAATCACTTAACTGCGCTTACGTGGCCCCCTCTCAACATTAGCGTATTTTACCAGTATTTTTTATGCAACTGAGCGAGAGCTGAGACGAGCATGTCGTTTGCCAGACGATAAGCGCCTCGCTCGCCTTTAAATTCAGTGTCGATTCTGATTGACAAATTATTTGCTCCGTCCAAAGGCTAATAGTTGTCTATTCATAAAATGTGGAGGACTCATAGGTTGTTAAGATAATTTCAATCAAACTGGCAACCTAGCATGTGTCTGTCCCTACGCACCATTAGGAACAAAGCCAACTAGTAACTAAAATTCCAAACATTCTGAATGCACTTAATTTATAGGTATTCTGTACACTTCCTAGTACGTGGATAGATAACATGCACTTTATCTATAACACGGTTAAATTGCAAACGTATCTGTTTATTGATAACACAACGCTTATTAAATGTTACTAAATATAACATATCTCTTTACCATATGGGGTATCCACATACATGAAAGAAACCTCTACCGTAGATGTGCTGATTGCGTACATCGGAGTCGTGACTGGGTTTACTACCTATCAATTTTATTACTGATCAATCCTTTTAACAATGAGGCATTTTTTATCGCTTTAGAACTCTGTGTCTTAGTACTGAAGTGAATCGTAATTTAGATGTCGATTAATAAATGTGCATGTGAAACATTTTCAGTTGTGACGCGTCCGTCACCGTAATATGCGAGGTATTTGCCCTGGCAACTCAGTTGACTATAACGCTTCCCCTATGTGTGGAAGAGGTCCGTGTTCAAACCTCGGCTAGAAGAGATATACCCAAACAAATAATAATTAAAATTTCGCTAAACTTTTGCGTAATTTAAAAAAAATGATAGGAATGATTCCCGACGCCGCCGTTGATCAGTACAAAGTCATGCATGACTCATAGATATTTCGGAGGAGGGCCCGCGTGCTGCGGTGCTCGGTGGATGCCTCATTCTGGCTCTCTCAGAAAGATAGTTTGAATAGTGTCGCAGCAGTAGCATCAAAATAATAGACTAATGGTAATTGGTAATTCTGAATTCGCTTTTGATAACTCGTTACCATGACCTCATTATCATTCGGGTTATACTTGAGTACATAACTTGATTAAATATAAACTCTTATTTTAAGTTCCTGAAACCCAAATTTAAAAAAAATATCTATGTGTATTTTGTTTTAAAGTGAAGTTTCACATTATTTTTAACCGACTTCAAAAAAGGCGGAGGTTCTCTATTCAGTTGTATTTTATATTTTATTTTATGTTTGTTACCTCAGAACTTATTAACTTACATTATGCCTTTTTTGCCGCACTATTACCTCATGTAAAGCGCAAGTCACACAGCGAGCTACTCTAACTTAGGTCACGTTGTGGGACAATGGCCCTCGTAGTTCCTGGATCCCTAGATGCATTGAAGGCCAGGATGTATGTGATTGTTGAGCGTATTATTAATGTTTAAAAAAAAGTCATTATGTACTCGTATCTATGTGACATAAATTACGTTCTGGCGTACGTAACTAGTGCACTGCTGTTTACAGCTGCGGACGATCTGTATTTTGCAGTTACATTTAATTGTCAAAATGCAGTCACTCTTGTACTACCTTAAGAGTACACGCACTGTTTGATCTGCATTGTCTCAAGCGACATGATTGACATCGTCATTACAGCAGCGCAGTGCGAAGTAGCACTTTGCAATTCAAAGTTCTGGATGACACTTCCATCAGGTAAAAATATGGTAAATATGAATAAAAAAGGGAGGTTTGGTTGTCTTAAAAGTTTATGCTTCGTGATCTCACATTTAACGACCTGGCGGCCCATTTGCCGGTTTACTTGTCGCAAAAAAACAGGCTGTGAGTATGATAAAACAATTTTCCCTGCCATTCCCCCATTCCACAACAATAACAATAACAAAACACCCAGCGAAGTTCACTCAACGGCGCCTACGGCCCTACTACCCAACACAAAAATGAGAATAAGCAAAGTACGAAAATACGAATCGTTTTGGCCAGCTACGGGGATTTTGTAAAGTGTTGATTTCCATGCAAATTACACCCCTAGCCACCCCCACCGGGCAGGGCTGCCAGGTGGGAGAAAAGTTAGAGCCCATAAAAACAAGTAAACATTTTACCCAAAAACACCGTGTTCAATGTATCTTTGAAGTCCAAGGTCAATATCGTTGAAATATACACTCTGGTGCAATGAAATCGCACACAGCAACATTTTTTGCAAAATTTCATTTATCTTTTCTCAAATAAAAAAAAATATTTTTTTTTTAATATGAAATCATAGGTCTTATCAAGACCCATCCAATGATACCATATAAGCGGTGACAAGTTCACTATTTTGCCAAAACAAAAAGAACAACAACAAATTCATCTTCATTAAAAGTTGTTTGCAGTTCGAAAATTGAGGATTAATTAAAAAAAACACAAATTTTACTAAAAAAAAACATTTTTTAATACGAAGTGTTACCCCCTCTGGCCCGAATAACGGCTTGACACCGGTTTTCCATAGACCAAATGTTTGATAAAGTCTTGTGGGATAGCATCCCTTTCCTCCTTGATGGCATTTTGTATTTCCTGTATATTGACTGGAGCAACATTTCTGCTTCTAACTCTTCTTTTTAATTCGTCCCACGTGTGCTCGATTGGATTAAGATCCGGGCTGCGAGCTGGCCACTCCATCACCGGAATACCGACCTCTTGTAAGTACTGTCGTACAACAACAGCGGTATGGGGTCTAGCATTATCATGCATAAAGAGGAAGTTCCCTCCAATGAAACCAGTAAATAGTACGACATGTTCCTGGAGAACTTCCTCTATATACCGCTGAGATGTTAGTCCTCTTGCTTGTCGTCCTCTATTGGCCCCAGCAATGAAGACAAGCTCAGTTTTGGCTTCGAGAGAGATACCTCCCCAGAACATACACGAACCACCGCCATATGAGACACGTTCCGTGATGCAACACTGGGAAAATCTCTCTGTAGGCCTTCTGTAGACCCTTCCTCGTCCATCATTGCCATGAAGACACATCCTGGACTCATCTGAGAACAGGACTGCTCTCCATTGGTCGACAGTCCAATGCACATGTTCTTGTGCAAATCGAAGACGAGCCTGGCGGTGAGCTGGCGTCAGTTTTGGGCCATTTGCTGGCCTATGCGCATTCAAGCCACCTTCAGCAAGTCTTCTTCTGACCGTCCACCGACTAACTTCCACTTCACGCACCTCCTGGAGATGCTGTGCAAGTTCAACGGCAGTCAGACGACGATTTCTCAATGCCGTCGTTACAAGAAATCGGTTGTCGCGCTGTGTTGTAGCTCTGGCTCGACCAGATCCTCGTTGTCGCCCATAGCCCCGATAGCGCTGGTACACACGACGAACGGAATATCGACTGATATTCAGTTGTCGAGCTACAGCACTCTGGTTCTGGCCTGCTTCAATTAAAGCAACGACTTGAGCGGCTTTTTCTGGAGTAGTATCCATTTTCTTCTGATGAATGCAGCTGTAGTCACTAGACGTCCTTTCAGGTTGAGCGTTGTAGTGCAAGTGACGACATTTCACTCAAAACATGCCTTTTTATACATGCAATTGGTCTCGCAAACTGCGGTGAGCTAAGCGAGCAATTTTGGGGTATTTTGTTGTCATTTCTTTTCGAGAGTACGGTACACTCATCACCGCTTATATGGTATCATTAGATAGGTCTTGAAATAACCTTCAATTTCATATTAAAAAAAAAATATTTTTTTCCATTCAAAAAAAATAAATGAAATTTTGCAAAAAGCGCCGCCATGTGCGATTTCATTGCACCAGAGTGTATATGCGACCACTTCCTAACTTTACTAAACCCAACGCAAAAATAATTTTACAAATCGGTTTAGTTCTGAGGTAACTAACATAAAATTACAATCAAATTGAGAACCTTCTCCTTTTTTTTAAGTCGGTTAAAATCTAAAAACTATACGAGCTGGGCGATTTAAAATCACTTAAAAGCTTTCCGTGAGAGAATTGTCAGTTTTAACAAAGGGATTGTGTGACTATAAGTTTCAAAATCTTTAGATTTCCGACTGACTGTTTTCGAATTAAGTAAATTGGAAAAGGCCTTTCGAGTGAGTTAAAATAAACCGGCTGATCCCTCGAAAATCCGTCAGGTGATGACCCTATTACGCGTGGCGTGATACAATGTTTAGTGTGCTGTTCAACTTTCAGTTCGGGTGGGGCAGGGGTGCCTCATTGTAATTCTGTATTGTGTTTTTGACAGCCCCCTAGTAATTGCCGAAAAGGCTTGCTGCTTGAAAGTTAATTGGTCCGAGAGACTGGCCTATTATTTTTGCTGGTTTCTAAAGAATTCATTAGCTTTGATTCTGTTGCGGTAATGGAAATTCTGAACCTTTGGAAATAATTAACAGTAGACTGGTAACATTGTTGCGTAAGTATCGGTCTTGATAGGTTTCAAATACATTTCTGCGAAAATGGCTCGCGTTTATTGAAAACATGTAACGCGATATGCTTCTTCTGAAACTGCCTTGATCCTTATTACCTGGGGTTATCTAAGTTTCCTATAGGCAATCACTGGCGATCCATCATCAACTGCTAAGGGCATCTTGTAAAATAGTCGTCAAATCAATCTAGACAATTAAATAAAGAATGAGGAGCAAATACAAGAAAATGAAACCTTACTCAGAAAAGCTGGTACGAGGTGGTGAAACGTAGGAAATCTCAAAAATAGGTTTTCCCTTGAATTAGGACGTGGAACGACATGATAGAGGCTTAGGTTCCTTTAGGAAGCAAATTCAGGTTAAAATAAATAATTCTATTAACTTTTCCTAAAAGAAAAAGAAGTCGTCACAAGCTCAGCAAGTTTCATATCTTCTTACGGTAATATAATTTCAAGAAATAGTATAGAAAAGTCTTCAGCCGAAACGACCCAAAAACGTTCCGAATTACGGCAGGCAAGACAAACACGAAGCTCTGGATACTAATTAAAACTCATTCTGCGTTAATTGGATTCACGAAAGATAAACAATTTTGCGTGAGTTTCGCGCGATTCCTTTAGTAGCAGAATGTGGCACAGCGGCACTGTGAAGCACAACACTTGTACTGGAAGTATTTGAATCTCATACACCAATTCCCCTGAAGAAATAACACACCGAAGTTTGTTTTAACATGTTTGTTCAGTGAATATCACCATTTCTCAATTTGTCTAAAATTTGCTCTGAAGCCTATAAAATAATCAATGTTTTCCTGTCCTACATAAACATGGCGCCTGGCTGCCTACTCGGTTGAAACTAGAAGCGATTTAAATGTAAATGCTGTGTAAAGAATCTTTCGAAGAATTTTTTGGTCGATCGATCCATCAAGCGTTGTTGGACATAACCTAATAGTAGTGATTTAAGTTGAGCATGTTGAAGGATCTTTATCCTGTATCGGCTTGACTTCCCTCGACGACGAAGGCGCTCATCCATCACGCACTAAGCCAGTGAGGCCAAACTTGAGAGGTGCTCTCATCACATGAGTAAAAACGCAGTCTTCTTTCTTTGCGTAGCGATCACTAACTTTATCCTTTGACTCAATATCGATGAACATCTCTCGAATAAAGAAGTATGCTGAAAATCAGCGTTGCGTGAGCTGTTAGGCTTACGCAGCTTAGTGCTGAGCCTACCCCTATTGCTGCTGTTTTTGTGCTTATAAATATTGTGACTCTTAAGTCCTATGTATACAGTTTGGCAATAAATAATTTATTTAATTCTTTCTTTCCGGTTCGAAATAGAAATGTCTAGAACTCTAGAATAACAGGTAAGTCATTTTGATCAAAGGATTGATTAGTGAAAAAGTCGGTATTCTCTTTCGTTTCGTGTGCCTATCACCGAACTAAAACTAAATATATAGTAGCGCTAGTATGTTTGTGTATTAAAAAGTCTGACAAGGAAATACATTTTCCATGAGCGTGACGATTAAAAAAGTAGCAGACCTTACAATCGTTTGAATTAATTCTACTAACACATATATATGTACATTAATTAACATTTGTATCACGATTTTGTAATAGACAAAGAACGGTCACGTGTAGTATTGAAATTAGTAACAAACTTTTAACTAATTCAAATTGAATCAACATATTTATTCATAAGATTGGCCCTAAAAGAGTTCTAACGAAAGTTAAATGACTCTTCCGCCGTGTTTAGAATACCCGATCCTCTGTCTTTTGACTTGGATTTAGAACTCAATTTAATTTAAATTGCTAATCATAACTTAGCTTCTTCACACCACACAATTTCATACCTCATTTTTTTTTTACTTCTCACTCTTGGCGTCATCTACATTACAGAAGTGTCAAAATTGAAAGTAGGTCAAGGTCAACAAAGAGTAATTTCATTCTATCTCACTACTTTTGTATGTCCTTTTAAAACTATTCATGCCAGTAGGTCAGTACTTATTCTACTGATAATACCTTTCAGCTCTGTTCTGTACATTTCATAATCAATCCACTGCCGTATATATATGCTTGTTCTTGTCACTTCTTCCTGTTACGCCATCATCTCTAGCTGCAGTCCTATTCAAGTTATACATAGGGTATTCTGATAACTTTATCTTATTATTTAAAATATTTACAAACCACTGCAGACTGCAGTTGAAAACACGATCCGATCGTCTCATCGATTCCACAATTCGATGAGTCGATCGATACTACTGTATGCTGGCCACTTCCAAGCCATCACCTTCACCTCAAATTCCAGGTATAAGTACGTAAATCAATAGCACACACTCAGTAAGTGTTAACAGAGACGCAGCAAGGCCGTACTAGATACTCGTATTTGTGAAGGCAGGGATCGCATAACCTATACATTTTGATATTAAATAAACGCCCAACGCTAGAATTTGATATAGTAGCGGGATATTTACCATGTATTTCCTTTTGTTTTGAGTTCTCGATAAAACGTCGTAAACGTCGTCGTGTATAAACGCTCAACGATCACATACATAGATAATGGCCCCTTAACTAGAATTCCCTGTATCTAGGGACACGAAACAAATGCATGTGCTTTTTTTCTGTGCACAAACATTAGTCCTATCGCGGGAATCAAACCTGCGACGTCAGCGGTATATGAGATTTGAGCCAACCTGCCCATCCACTACACCACAGAGGCTGTCAGCAAATAATAACGTCACCCCTGATGTCGAGATCAATGTTCAGGCACTGCTATATAAAAGCTTGTTCCGCTACGTTGCATTATAATTATTATCACTCGAAGTAATGTTGTGTAATGAAATATTATTTATACAAACAAGGGAAACCTTTTCCTTGCTCTCTAGGCTATGGAACACGGGCTCCCATAATAATATTTATTTTATTTAGCTACCGTTAATATTTAAAGGGTCCAACCGCTGTCGTCATCCATATCAGGCCTTTTTGGTACTGAAATGAGGGGTAAATCTACAAATCTCAAGGGTCGAGAGGACAACAGCATAATAATTTCAAGGAGGTATACCGGTTTAGCTTAAGCGAAAACGATCCTTCATCGTACTATACTAATATACGTAAACAGTATGAATAGGTTCATATGTTATTATGATTAGCATTCGTAATATGGAAGTGTGAATGATTATATTGCACAATGGATTTGTTTTGTCATTTAAGTATTATGTGTGATATTATTCTGTTGTATCACATAAGTGGTCGAGGAAACGAGTGCACGCATAAAGCATTATTACTACCAACTTAAACTTATCATATCATGTTCTAGAAATATAAATCAATGTCATAATAGAAATAGTATTTGTTTGACTCATACGTTTCGAGTTTACTGCTTAGATATATTGCTTTGTACTAAATTGACAACATGGTCTTTCAACCTACAGCTTATTTCTGTAATGTTATCTACCTAATGATGTCCGTACATAAAGTCAGAAACTCTTGTTTTCGTACCCCTCAAGCAATATTGTTCACTCAAGGTATCCAGGTATAACCGATACCTATGTATACGTGTATGTATGTATGTTCCCATGTAATTCTTCTGGTGTTGCAGAAGTCAATTAACGACGGTGACCGCTTCTCGTCAGGCGGGGCGTCTGCTTCCTTGTCACTCTTTTACTTAGAAAAGGCCTTTACTTGATACAAGTACTTCCACAATTTACCTACCAAATTCTCGCTACGGCTCCATTCCATCAATGTACAAGATACAGTAGAGCCGTAGTATCCTCTCTGATAATGCTCCACCGGGGAGTGGACGATTATCGGTTAGGACACTTCACAAATGTAATTCAGAGAAAGACAAAGCACATTGCATTTAAACAAGAAGTGAACTGAGGTCACATTTGATTGTGTCATTAGTTACTGTACTAATAAAATTGTCATTGTCATTTTGATCCCTGCACCAAGCTAGTCGTCATTTCAATTCAATTAGAGTAGGTATTTGATTCATCGGCAGTAGGAAGCTCCAATTAATATTTCACAGAAGCTTTGCGCTGGCAGTGACAAGATGATTCATTATGGGGTCCGCCTCATTTGCATTTGTACAAAATTATATGATAAATTAAACTCCTGCTTTTAGAATATAATTATTAATTGGTTGAGGTGCTACCTCATTTTCACGTTCATTACGTATTCCCTCTGTTCTCGTTCTCCAAATCTCTTAATTTCCTTTTGATCTCTTAGTACCCTTTTAAATTAAATCCTTTTCTTTAATGGATTAGGTTATTTTATCAGCGTTCAATTATTTATAAAGATAGTCTCAGTGATCATAGCCATTTTGGTGGGTTTACAAAGTACTACAAAACTAGGCCGCTAGCGCATTGCTGCTCACGGTACGCACATGCACGATTCTGTCTACATTTTGACACAAAAACTCCGCTCTACAGCTATGGACTAGCAGCTTTATGCAAGCTAATAAAGAAATGTACAACACGGACCTAAATGATGATACATTGAGTATAAGAACAGCCCAATTAATATCTCTTGTCTCTTATTCAAATGTGGGTCATGCCGCTACTGATAACGAAAACAGATTACATACAACCTACATACCCATTCTATAGTGTCAAATAAGAATGAAAATAACAAATTAGAATAATTTAGCATTAGCATGCTCAATGTCACCTACCAGTCGTCCCGTGAGCATAGAAACGTGGATGCTATTGTGAACGCGACATTGACATATTGTTGTACTTGTATTGTAAGCACAGAAAGGATACGCTGTGTAAAGCAGAGGGCGTGTGAAGGATGGATACGATATTAATGACTTAATAGTGCTGACCTTCAAAATATAGGATTATGCATGTGTGGTGCAAGAAAAACTATAATTTGGGCGTCTTCAAGGCTAGAGTGAATAGGTATCTTCTAAATCTACGTGCTGCATCTTCGGCCACATCGTCGCTTAACATCAGGCGCGATGGTGGTCAAACGTAGATTTATCACAAATTAAAAAAAATGCACGTGATTTTCGCTTACGCGACAGCCTCGAAATAGGCCTGATTTGTTTTGAGTTCCCGTGACGCTGATAAACTTCTTTTTATTTCTGGTCTTTCAAGAGTTCCCTGGACAGATGTCTGTCAATGTTAATAATGGATGTCAATTGGTATTCATAAACCACGATAACTTGGCCATCCTCTACAGTTCTTTTCAGGATTGAGAATAGGGGATCGGACAGTAATCGAGAAAAAATCTAAAATGTAGTTAGAACGACTGTTCGTCGAACCAGAAAGATCATCCAATCAATATATTTGTGAAATAATAATGATATATATATAAAATCTAATAATTCTGACAATAATAAATAAAATTTAATAATTCTGACATTTTTAATTTGTTCTTCATCGCAAACGAAACAACAATCACAGCGCATGACGTCATTTAAAGGCAAATGCCGTGAGTAAAGCTTGTGTTTAATTTACTTTTTTGCTTTCATAAAATGTATTTTTGCAAATTTTTTCGTTCCATCACTACAATATAGTCCCCAAACTTCACAAAACGTATTTAAATCTCTTTGCAAGTTTTATTTTAAAGAGTTAGTTGCTTTCTACCTTCATGTATTCATGATGACCTTTTGCACGGCATTATTTGAAACATAATGTTTAAACATAGTTTTAGGTACTTTTAGAGCGTTATTTAATTAAAATACAATTTCATGGCTATATATATTCATTATAGTTAATTTAAAACAATTTCTGAAAAGTTGTCCGATCCCCTATTCGTCGAATAGATGAATGTCACAACACTACTGACAGTTCTTCACGCGGTTATTTTGTTTTGTCTCGATATTTTTCTTTATCGTTTGGTAAATTTTCTTTTGTGACGCAACTCAAATCAAACACTGACTTTACAGCCCTCTCTCCATTTCCTTTCCAGGTTAAGATCCTAGTGCCGAACTCGACGGCCGGCATGATCATCGGCAAGGGCGGCAACTACATCAAACAGATCAAAGAACAGAGCGGCAGCTACGTGCAGATCTCACAGAAGGCTAAGGAGCTCTCGCTTCAAGAGCGATGCATCACTGTAGTCGGTAAGTACTCTTAAGCTAACCAGCTAACCGGTTTGAACCGGATGGAACTGCTGTTCTAGCCGAAAGTCTTCGAGAGACGTCATAATAGAAGATTCTTCAATGAACTTCGAAAAAATTAGATCCGTGACTATTTATATTTATTTATTAGATATTATGTTTTTTTGTTGTAATTCAACTAGAATTACAACAGAAAAATCATAATATATAGAAATAATTTGACCTCCACAAAATTCCTTACTCAGCCCACAGTTTAAAAGACACTTCAGTCTACTACAAGTCTCAACGTCGTTTTCACCTCAACGTAGAAAATATTGACGGAAACTATGAGTTCCAGCCGTGTTCATGCAAATCCTTGCGGGTAACCCTGCGCGTAACTCTTGCAACTTCTCTCGAGCTACCTCGACGGCTTCCAACTTAACACTCATAGAAATAAAGCCTTGCGTACTAAACACCGTTTCGTAACGTTCCACGGCGTACTGATATCTAAGCACACTACGCATCCAACAAGCGGACTGTATCTCTCATAGCAATAACCCTAAACACTCAAACCTAATAGCGGTCTGCACCCGCTCCTCCCACCTACACTCACCGTTATGTACAATTATTATAACTACAGCCGACACACACAACTTCATCGCGCAGAATTAGGTTTATAGCCATTGTCTAAGGATTTTCGTAATCGGATGAAATGTATTATTAATTCAGGATTTTGGAATCATCATCAGCCCATCACGTTCCCACTGCTGGGACACGGGCCTTCTCTCATAGAGAGAGATTTGATTTTGATTTTGGAATATATGGTCCATTTTATTTTATGGAACTGAGTGATTAGACGTGCAAGTTGTTCGCCTGATGGTAAGCGCCACGCCTGCCAATAACAATTGCATTGCCAGCCAGAACTTTTAAGTACCATAAAAAGGAATGCGTAGCACTGTATTGCGCTCGTCACAACGAAACATCAGATATTAAGTCTCATATGCCCAGTAGTTCGCTGGCTACAATGCCTTTCAAAACGGAATACAGTAATGCTTGCGCACTATTGCTTGGCAGCAGAATAACTGGCAAAGCTGTGGTACCTACCCAGACGGCCTCCCGCATACGAGAGACGTACCACAAGTTAAGATTTCCATACATCCATACATTTATAATCCTTATAGTACGAAGTGCTGCGAGTACTGACAGTAGTTGTTCAGTAGCTTTTTAGGTCTTCTAGGCATTAGTCATAGACTTAATTACTTAGTGCTTTATTATAAGTGTATATATAGGTGTAGATGTGCGATCTAAATGGTGATGTTCAAATATTGACGTGCTGCCAAATCAAGTTGGCGATCTAGGTCGGAGATTTCATGGAATGTTCTTTGATGTAACATTACGTAGGTTTTGAACGATTTGTAACGCTCTAAACTTCTAACGCTCTAAAAACGGTGAAGGAAAACATCGTGAGAAAACCGGCATGTCCAAGAATTAATTACAAAAATTCAAGGACATGTGACATCCACCAACCCGCACTGGGCCATATTCTCTCTATGAGAGAAAGACTGTGTCCCAGCAGTGGGAACGTAATGGGCTGATCATGTTGAAACTTCTAACGAGTATTGTGAAGCTATGGATGTCAGTAGTCAAGTAGGCACTAGTCAGTTAGCCTTACTTTTATTTATCTCTAAGACTGACTAGTTTTAGAAAGTTTAATCAATCTGAATCGCTGATTAAATCCTTAATTCCATTAATATATTGAAATCCTTATATACCTATTTGTGTATTATTGGTCAAATCTATACTTATAATAAAACTGTAACGAGGTGGGTACTGTACATTAAAGATATTTTTTAAATGATTTTTTTAGGAGTATATAGTAGCAACAGAACCTAAAAATACAGTTTTTAAAATCTGTCTGTCCGGGATAAACTCAGAAACTAAGGATAGGAGGAGGTTGGTAACGGGATATGTGTGGGAGGGTTTCGGGTTCCGGGTTAGGAGGGGTCGGTAAAGGGTTATACCTAATGAGGATAGAAGCGGGACGGTAATGGTATAGGAAAAGGACGGGACGAAAGCAGGTGCTCAGGGCTTTAGAGTGGAGCGTGAGCAGGAGCGGGATTAGGGTGGGATGGAAAATTGTCGAGAACAGGATAGATTACTTCACTATGCTTGATCAGGTCGCTTGAGAGCGATTAAGGAATAAAGCCTTGAATCCTAAAAAATACCAGTTTGTATAGGAAGGTATATTGCTGACAGCGATTTAATTGGTGTTAGGGGTTTGCCCCTAGGTCAGCAATATTGCGATGTGTAACAGTACGAAGTCGCAGGCAACAGCTAGTCACCAATATTATTATTTTTATAAACAATGGCATCTCGGTCATGCGTCACTACAATTAAATCAATCAAATTAATAATATTGCCCTCAAGCGTCCTTTGGACACTAGATTGTAAAAAAGGTTTGTTCTTTCTTTGGTCTGAAATTATAAACGGACTTCAATTTTGATGTATGTAGGTATCTTCGAAGTCCATGGTCGAATATCGATGAAATTAATATGGAACCACGTTTCGTTGAAGCTAAACTGAACCCAAAACAAATTTAATTTCAGTTTATGCCATATGCTAAATGACGGAGTTCTGAAGTAACAAACATAAAAAAAAATACAATCGAATTGAAAACCTCCTTGTTTTGAAATCTGCTAATAGGATGAGACGAGTTATGGATTTTTAATTTTTCTTTTTATTATTCTTCATTAATTTGTTCCAACCATGTTCGTTTAACCAGACCCGCATATCGCAGTGACACCGTTCTTCGCTATTGTTATCGCTATCTGCCATATAGGCATTAGGTGGCATTAGGCACATGAAGTTAATAATACATAATTAAGGTTGACTGGAAGAGATCGCTTTTAGCGATAAGTCCGCCCGTTGTACTATCTAATATATAAAATTCTCGTGTCACAGTTTTCGTTGCCATACTCCTCCGAAACGGCTTGACCGATTATGATGAAATTTTTTGTGCTTATCCGGTATCTATGAGAATCGGCCAACATCTATTTTTCATCCCCCTAAATGTTAGGGGTAGTCCACCCCTAAATATTTTTTTAATTTATATGGCAAAACAGCGTTTGCCGGGTCAGCTAGTAGTTTATAAGAATCCTTCCTGTGCCTTGTTAATTTCTAGTTTGGCGTACAATAAAGCATTATAATAATGCTTTATGTAATACCAAGAACAATTGATTACAATTATATTAACATAGCAATATTTCTAACAACGAATGAGCTTGCATACAAAATAATATGAACCATTGTATTTAGACAATAATGGCTAACTGACGTGCACTCATTTGCAAACACCCTCATAGGGTGGGTCCTTGCTCTACTTAATTTAAATTGACTTAAATAATGTAATGATTGTTCAATGAATGCACTAAATAAATACTATAGGAAGGAGGGTAGGGAGGCCTTTGCCCTGCAGTGGCACAAAACAGGCTCCTAATAATAATAATTGTTGGACTCATGTCCCCGCGCAAGCCTTCTAAAGGACCGGGTATATATAACCTGTGAGAAAGAGCGACATAATAATTGTAATACATGTATTAAAGCCTAAGTCCTCTTTCCCCTTCCAGGTGAAAAGGAGAACAACAAGAAGGCGTGCCTCATGATCCTCCAGAAGGTGGTGGACGACCCGCAGTCCGGCTCGTGTCCGAACGTGTCGTACGCGGACGTGGCCGGGCCCGTGGCCAACTACAACCCGACCGGCTCGCCGTACGCCGTGCCCAACTCAGAGGTGACAGAGGTGACACTTGGACACGCTCAATCACTTGTATGGTACACGCCTTATATGCTTGGGTTGGGCGCTGATGGGACCTGGGGCCGTACCTTGCTTAGCGTTTTACAACAATAATTAATGTTTAGAAAAAAAAAACAAATATCGACTTCAATGTATCTTCGAAGTCCAAGATCGAATATCGATGACCTATATCGATAATATATGGGATCACTTCGTACCTATACTGAAGCCTACGCAAAAATAAAAAAAAAATCCAAATCGGTTCATAAATGACGGAGTCTTGAGGTAACAAATAAAAAAAGAATGAATAGAGAACCTTCTCCTTTTTTGAAGTCGGTTAAAAAAACCGACCTTAATTCTGATGTATCTTCGAAGACCAAGGTCAAATATCGATGAAATTTATATGGGACCACATTGTAGCTTTACTGAACCCAAAGCAAGAATTTTCCAAATCGGTTTATGAATGACGGTTTCTGAGGTAACAAATAAATTTAAAAAAAAACCAGTTGAATTGAGAACTTCCTCGTTTTTTGAAGGCGGTTAAAAAGAGGCGCACGTATGTATCTTGCATAGCGCTGTCCTTTTCATAAATTTGAAAGAATCGTAATGATGAGTCATGGTATTGGTAGTCCATCTGCTTCTTAGCCGTACAGGGCTCTGAAAAAGAACTGCTTTTGTACATAAAGATCCTACTTCCTAACTAGGATTCCCTTTATCTAGGAACTACAAGGCCTATGTTCCAACGACACGCAAATTTGCTGATCTCTCGAATTGAACGGCGATAGACTATAATAAGTGCCCAGTGAAGGGAAAGATATCAACAATTCACCGCTGCGACACGGGCCTTCTGCCATAGAGAGATGGGCCGGGCCATATTACACTAGTGCGGGTTGGATCAATTCTTGGACATGCCGGTTCCGATGTTTTCCTTCACCGTTTTTAGAGCGTGTGTTAAATCTGCACGTAACTTAAGAAAGTCAATGGCCAGCGAGGTCTGAACGAAAGACATTCGCTCTAAAGCGGCTTTTTTTTTAATTTAAAGCTCTTTTTTCTACTATTTGTACTTAACTATATTTTATACACAAAATCTAAAGCCTCTAAGACTTGTAAAACATACAAACATCCGAATCATCCGTAAATATTGTAACATCCTTGACCTACTGATATTTCAATTATTGCATATAGCAATAAGCCAATAGACAAAAAACTCGTAAAATTTTTATAACAACTTGTTTTCAAATAAAGTGCTACTTTGACGATGATATCACATTCAGAGTATAAAGTTTATGTTGTTGATATAATAATATAGTAGATATGACCTTTATAGCTTTATACAGTATCTCTCTCTCTCTCTCTCTCTCTCTCTCTCTCTCGTGTGTGTATGCGTCGTTTGTGTGTGACCAACCCTGGGCCCTAATTCACTATGACAACTTGGCGATTCCTTTCTTCAAGGGAACGTCGATTCCATCGTTAATAAACAACGTCTGCGAAATTCGTTTTCTCTATGACGCGTCATATATATGAATATATGAATGCGTCATAGAGATCAAGTTGTCATAGTGAATTGGGGCCCTGGTGTCTTAAGCCTTCGATATGGCTTAACGATTGTTGTCCGGTAGATAACAACCGGGTACGACGACTTAACCTGCCGTCCGAAGCGCGGTAGCACTCAGATGTAAATACCACACAAACGGTCACCCATCCAAGTGGTAACCGCTGCGAACGTTACTTAACACAGCATATCTCTTACGAACGACTAGGCGAGCTACGCTACGAGCGCGAGCACTAAAACAGTTATAAGAAATGATTGTTCTATTGTCTCCAAAACTTCGTACAAACAAACTTCGGGACTTGTAGACTTTCCCGACTCAAACACACCAGTTTCTTTGTATTTGCTTGCTCGTACGTAATTAGAACTCTTTATACGAACAAGATAAAAGACATTGCGCCACGAATTATTTAGTTATCACTGAATTCTGACCTTTGGGTTTGCAAGTAATATGTATCGGTCAATAAAATTGTTGGGTGTCTTAATCCTAGTAGGTATTCCTAATAACATTATAATTGGGAATCTTTGTGAGGATGGATGGATGCATGGATATAAATAAATAAATAAATAACGCCCAACGATCATATACATAGATCCTGGCCCTTAACTAGGATTCCCTGTATCTAGGAAACCAGGAACTATGAGGACCATGGTCCCAACAACACCCAGACACGAAACAAATGCTTGCGCTTTTTTTCTTTGCACAAACATTTGTCCCGTCGCGGGAATCGAACCCGCAACCTTGTGATGTATGAGATTTGAGCCAACCTGCCCAACCACTACAGAGGATGTTTGTTACTCAGTCGCGCAAAAACTACTGAACGGATTTTGGTGAAATTTCTTAAGGGTTTTAGATCATGGAATAAGTAAGACACCTTTGTAATTTTTATACCGGATTTATAATAATGTGCAAGCGGGTAAAACCGTGTAGCACAGTTAGTGTATAAAAAAAGGAATTCAACTCAATTTAATTATGCAAATAACCTGGCATTCAAATCAAATCAAAATTCAATAATTATTTTTATTAGATGGTCATGCAAACACGGTCGATAAAATTGGTCATTATGTTATGTATGACGTAACGGGCAGTATTTTTATATTCAAAATTATGCAATAATATAATTACAAGTTTATTGTTCGAGCGAGTGTGGCTCAGTGGGAGGTGCGACTTTCGATCCGACGCACCCGAGTTCGAATCCCGCTGGCCCCGCACCACTAACTTAAGTTATGTGCGGATTTAAACTCGCTCTAAAAATGGCGAAGGAAAACATCATGAGAGAACCGGCATGTCCAAGAATTAATTGTAAAAATTCAATGACATGTGACATCCAACCCGCACTGGCCCAGCGTGGATTATGGCCCATACTCTCTCTATGAAACAAGATCCATGTCCCAGCAGTGGGAACATTATGGGCTGATGATAAAATTTATTGTGAATCTAGAGCATGTCTTAGACGCGTTTTTAGCAACGACTTATTTATCTAAGGCTCATGCCAGCGCGCAAGTATTACTCATCTCAACATGAATATTAATGACACGGGCTTCTGGATAACACGAGATTGTCCATATTATACCGCCGTGCGATATATTCACTACGTATTTATGTTTACTTATAACGGATGCGATAATTTGCATATTAATATACGCTTGAGGAGTGTCTAATGCTATGAAACTTGCGTGTGGTCGGTTATATACGTCCGATTGACCTATTTTAATATTTCGCTTTAGATGGACATGTTTCGTTTAGGGAAAAAATACAGTCCTTACAAGATACGGCGGTTAACAAAACCGTAGTCTTGGTTTTTAGGGTAAAACGGGACGGGACACTCTGTCTGTCTGTCTGTCTGTCTGTCCGTCTGTCACCAGGCTGTATCTCGTGGACCGTGATAGTTAGACAGTTGAAATTTTCACAGACGATGTATTTCTGTTGCCGCTATAACAACAAATACTAAAAAACAGAATCAAATAAATATTTAAGGGGGCTCCCATACAACAAACATGATTTTATTGCCGTTTTTATAGATAATGACGGAACACTTCGTGCGCGAGTCCGACTCGCATTTGGCCGGTTTTTATGTAACATGAATTACCTGTAAACTTCAACAGTCAAAAGATATTTATTAAAGAGGCACAAAAGTTCACTTTTAAACGTCATATACACAGAATACAAATCTATTAAAATACGTTAAATATTGTAACGTAAAATATCATGACTTTGGAAAAAACACAGTAAGCATGTCTACCATTTCATCGCTCGAATTTTTACTTTTTCTAAGTGTCGGCCCTCCTGGCACTAAAACCAAAATATTAGTACCAGTATTAGTAAATTACGTGTTAGTAATTACGGTGTCGTTATGATATTTATTTGAGTCTTCACTGTAAGTACATCACTAGATAGTCCATTGCTGTCAAAATATAATATGCCCTACAGTCCATCAAATCTAAGAGGTACCGTTTGACGTTTCATATTTTTCAAACCGAAACAACTTTGTTCATACGTACATTATTCAGTTTCGATAACCTTTTTCATAAAACCATGAATTTAGAAAGATTTCATTATTGTATCTAAAAATGTACAATTCTTAATATCTAAATGTAATTGAAAACTTTCAAACAAAGCAAAATAACACATATTTACACAGTAAATAATTTCTAATAGTTATATTCTTGACCTCATTACAAAGTTACGTAGTTAGGTCACTGCACGTAGTGTTGCGACTCTTCGGATACACTTGTATGCAAAAAAATCGTTTACATATACGAAAAATCGAATGTATTATTTACAAATTACACTTGACAACCAAACAAATATTTTTTCATGTGAATGGGATTTATCTCACATATTACGATTACATAACTAAATAGTTATGTAATCGTAAAATATGAGATAAAACCCATTCACCAAAAATACGTATTTATAAATCAAATATATTTGCTTCTTTAAAAAGTTGTCGAAAGCGAAAAAATAAAATAATTTTTTTTTTCTGGCAACACTGCCAACTACAAGCGCACGCGGTCCGCTCGGTCGGTTCGGCGTCAGCAGTCTCTCGCCATCTTGGAAGCTGACTGTGCGCGTACTTGCTTTCTCGTTTGTGTTTTACAATTTGTGACTTGGCTATTACTTTTCTGGACTGATCATTCTTTATCCGTTTACCTTGGCAATATTTATACTGGACTCCGAACTAAGCAAGTGTTTATTAATAATGTCGAAAAGAGGACGTACTTTGAACAGCCAGGCTCGTGAATTGGTGGTGAAATTACACGAGTATTTTGAGCGTGAATCTCAAAATGGTGGACTTCTACTGCCAGTTACACAAGTTCGGGATCGCGTCGGTGAAGCTCTCGGTATTGGTAGCCGCACCGTTGGCAAAATATTAAGTGAAAAATATGGGCCTTCGGGGAGTGACAGTAACGTACTTCACACACCGAAAAAACGAAAAAGAAATAAACCTGTGACAGGCATCGATGAATTCGATAGTCATGCTATTAGAAACCATATATACGGGTATTTTACAAGAGGCGAATTTCCAACATTGGCAAAGTTATGTGCAACTTTAAAAGATGCCGGGCTGTATAAGGGAAGCATAGAGTCGTTGAGAACGGTAATAACAGGAATTGGCTTCAGATACAAAAAAGTTGACAAACGAAAAATTGTTATGGAGCGACATGACATAATTATGCAGCGACTAACATTCCTGCGCGAAGTTAAACAAATTATAAACTGGGATAATGTAATATTTTTGGACGAAACCTGGCTAAATTCCAACCATTCTGTGCCGAAAACATGGACTGATGATTCTGAAGCTTCGTGCTCGAAGGTGCCGATAGGAAAAGGTGGACGCCTCATAATATGCCATGCTGGGTCAGCGTCTACAGGCTTCGTGGAAAACTCTTTATTAGCTTTCCAATCCAAAAGCACTAAAGAGTATCATGAAGAAATGGACGCAGTAAGGTTCCGAGAGTGGTTCTTAAATTTATTACAGAATATCCCTCCTAACAGCACAATTATAATGGATAATGCCCCATACCACTCTGTGCAAATTGATAAAGCACCTACGTCAGCCAATAAGAAAGCAGATTTGGTGGCATGGCTGCAAAGAAAAGGAGTGGATGCCGACATGTCACTATTAAAAGCTGAATTATTACAGTTAGTGAAATTGCATAAACCACCAAAACCGACATATGTAATTGACCAATTGGCCGAAGAGCACGGGCACAAAGTCATACGACTTCCTCCGTACCATTGCCAATATAATGCCATTGAACTGATTTGGGCCCAAGTTAAAGGTAATATTTTATAATATTATAATAATAACACGAGTACTTCTAACATTTATAATTTAAACAATGGTTTTCGTCTGCTATCAAATAGTTACATTATTGTTTTACAGGTTATGCAGCAAGACACAACACAAAACCACCCTTCAGTGTCAAGAAAATGGAAGGTTTATTAAAGGAAGCATGTGCCCAAGTTACACAGGAAGATTGGAGTAAAGTAGTACAAAAAACAAAGAAAATAATAATGGACGACTTCGAAAGAGACGTACACTTTGATAATGTAATGGACAATCAACTGGTCATTAATTTAAATGACGATGATGACGAAGACGACGATACTAGTACTAGTAGTGAATAAAAAAATATCCTAAACATTTCTTTTATTTAATTATAACAATTGATTTCTTAAAATTCGGATATTATAGTAATCGATCTCTTAAAGTTCGGATATTATAGTAATCGATTTTTTCATCCCATCCCTATCATTCAATTGTCAGAACTGTCAAACGGTACTTCTTAGATTTGACGGACTGTAAGTGGCCTAATTGGGTCATCAAAATTAAAAAAAAACTGTCCTCAACGCAATGCTCTCCTGGGCCCTAATTCACTATGACATCTTGGCGATTCCTTGCTTCAAGGAAACGTCGATTCCATCGTTAATAAACAACATCTGCGTAATTTGTATTCTCTATGGCGCGTCATATATATGAATATATGAATGCGTCATAGAGATGTCGTTTATTAATGAAGGAGTCGACGTGATTTCGCCGAGTTGTCATATCGAATTAGGGCCCTCACCACGAAACCGATGGATCCAATCTGGAAATTTTTTACCAAATTAATTTCTCAAAATCCCATCAATTGTAAAGCAAAAAAAGCTTAAAGTATACTAAAGCACACCCCTTAATAATAGGGTTGTCCCGTCAGCGCCGAAGCGAGTAGGTGGGAGGCAGTTACGAGCGTGTTTAAGTGGTCGCGAACCCTTACCGTTCTGCTGCCGACACTTGACGAGCACTAACCTATATATATTATATTATATGTACCGCTGTATTACTATAAGTAGTATATTTAGTTTACTATACTAATGTTATGTAGTTTGGGTGTAGTTATATGTAAAACTGTGAGATTGTCTTGTTTGATCTGTCGACGTATCTGTGGAGTTGTTACAAGCTTTTATCACAAGATTATTTTTAAAAGCTTTTATTTGCAATGTTTAAGCTCCGGATACACTACGGGACAAATGGAGCGACATTTTGCGCCACATGTCGCTCAACAACTACGTAAAATGTCTCGGGGACAATGTTGCGTGCTCTCGCCCTCGGAGCAGGAACAAGCAACATGTCCCGCGTCACGTAAAATGTTGCGGTACGCTGTGCAACGGCAACGTTGCAACGCGTAGATTGTAGTATCCGGGGCTTTATTGTTTGTTTGGGTCAAACCTTCAAGTTGAATCAGAACCTTCCTCGTGTCAATTTCCGATGACAATGCATTATGGTGACAGCCAGCTGATCTGATGATGGAGACGGAAGGGCAATGGAACTCCTTGACGATTAATCGTAAACTACTAGTGTTTGGGCTCATTTTAACCTGCTCGCGGTTCCGATTACGGATTTGTTAAGAGCTTGTCTGGAAAAATATATTTTGTATAAAGATTATGATGTAGAATTGACTTAAATTAATATTAATATTATATTAAATATCGTGGTGAAATCTAGTAACTGTTCGCTTCACAGATATGTTGGAATTGTCTTTGTTGTTATCTATGAAGATCTTCTGGGTGTGGCTCGATGGAACAAAACTTGCTGATTTGTTTTACAATCGAACCATTTCTAGTTACACAAGAACCGATTTTGGAAACGTATTGCGCAGACAGTAAACGTTTTGTTTATCGGCATATGGTTCCTCCAGCTACTCCCAAAATATCTATTGATGTTTTTCCTTAATTTAACATATATTTACTGTCCCTTCCAAAAATGTCTTTCCGAAATTTATCTATTCAAAAAAAATCCTCTCCAAAAATGTCGTCCGAGATTTTCCAGTTCATAAAATGTTCATATCAAAACATTCCTTTCAAAATCGTCTTTCTGATATTAACTTTCTAAAAAAACCATACCAAATACATTTCTTTCCAACAATGTGGTTTCAAGATTTATCTATTCAAAAAATTACCTTACCAAAAATGTTTTCCGAGATGTAGCTATCTGCTCAAAAAATGCCCACACCTAAAAACCGTTTTCAAATGTCTATCCCTGCTTTACCTCAAAATTTCCATATTCCAAAAAAATCTTTCCAATAATGTCCTAACAAAAATAACCATACATTCCCAATGTTTATCATAACAGAATCCTCAGATTTGTCGTCTTTAAATACGTAGAAATAATTATTTTTTTAATGGTACTGAGTGATGAGACGAGCAAGTCGTCCGCCTGATGGTAAGCGCCACGCCTGCCCATATCAACTGCAGTGCCTCTCAGAACTTTTAATACCAAAAAAAGCACTGCGTAGCACTGCATTGCGCTCATCACCCCGAGACATCAGATATCAAATCTCATATGGCAAATTCGCCGGCAAATGACGTCCGTGTAACGTCGTGTAGGCAGATAAAGTGACATCGTCATTTGCTGTGGGACAGGGGCACGGCCTGGGCGGGGGCGTGTCCTCCGTGGGGCAGGTGCTGGTGAACGGCGCGGCGGCGGCGGCGGGGCTCGGCGCCGGGCTCGGAGCCCTGTCGCTCTCGCTGTCGCTGGCGCCGCCCGGCTCGCAGCCGCCGGCGCCCATCACGCAGCATACGCTCGACCATATCAAGGTAAGAAAGAAAAAAAATACATTTATTCAGGGGGTTACCACCAATTTTTACAAGGCAATCATGCTACAGGAACGTTTTATTTGAAGCTCACAATCTTATTACTCTGATTCGTACCATGAGTTCAAAAACAATAATGTTTTTGTTCCTGCGAAGTGTCAGCTGTCAAAAAACACCTGAATGAATGATTTACGATGACGTCACCAAAACTTCTCAACAATACAATATCAAAGTAAGCTTTTTTTATGACTTCGTGGTACGTACAACGGAAGTAAGCTTAAAATAATACTGGTTTAAGAGTTGGTGGTAAGCCGGCAGGACATCACACAACATCATGTGTTTATGACCTTTAAAAGTGCACTTTTGTGCCTATTTAATAAATTATATTTGACTTTGACTTTACACTGAATATACCTACTAAATAAAGACAAAACAAAAACAATAAATACAACTCAGTGAAATGTTGCGCGATGTCAGGAAAAGGTTCCGACTCAGCATACGCTAAGGTATTTTAAAGCCTCGACGCAAAAAGGAGGGGTGTTATAAGTTTGACCACTATGTGTCTGTCTGTCTGTCTGTGGCACCGTAGCTCTTAAACGAATGAACCGATTTGGATTTGGGTTTTTTTTATTGAAAAGCAGGTTTCAAAAGTTCTTTATTCATGTTTGGCATCACAGACGCACTTATGAACGTCAATTATCACCATGACTCTGCCACCGTATCGGAGAAAGAACCACTACTCAGAAGATACGGCAAGAAACTGAGGGGCATATTTTTTAGAACTTTTGTTACAATATTTTATGTTTGTTTTTGACAATATTATTCTTCTTACGTGCCAGTTGGCTACTTGGCAGAAGCGGAATGTTCCTTTGTCTTCTATGTAATTACTAACTGTATAGTATGCTTTTTTCATTAGAATATTTTTCACACACAATTTGAATCTACTTTCTGTGAGCTCTGTTATACATTTTGGAATTTTATTGTAAAGACTTGTTCATTGTAGTTCTTAGACATATTTTATCAAAATCGGTTAAGCTGTTTTTTACGTTTTTTGTGTCGGGTATTTTTCAATTTTTTTTACTGAAATTCGCTTATTAAGTACCTTAGCACTGATTTGCAGTCGGAACCCTATCCATGATATAGCACAGGCCCCGAGCTCACTCCACTCGTCCCCCGCAGGTAGCGCTCCGGCAGGCCGGGTACAGCGAGGGCGGGATCAACGAGATCAGCGCCGCCCTAGGGCTGCTCGTGAAGCACGGCGTGCTCGGGCTGGCGCTGCCGGCCGCGCTGCCCGCGCCGCCGCTCTCGGCCGCCTACTTCCCGCTGCCCGCGCCGCAGGACCAGCCCACCGTGTTCGGACCGATCGGACAGGTCGGACTCGGTTAGTGCACGCGTGAGGGGGCCGGCGGGCCGGGGGGAGGGGTACGATTGCGACGGACGAAACAATCATATACGTTTTTAAACTATCGTGGTCCACTGACATTAGAATTTGATTTTGTTTTGGTTTGGTTTGATTTGGTTATGTATTTGTTTTTAACCGACTTCAAAAAGGAGGAAGCTCTCAATTCGTTTGTTTTTTTTTATGTTTGTTACCTCAGAACTCCGTCATTCATGAACCGATTTGGAAAATTCTTTTTGTGTTGGGTTCAGTATAGCTACGAAGTGGTCCCATATAAATTTCATCGATATTTGACCTTGAACTTCAAAGATACATTGAAGTCGGTTTTTGTTTTTTTCTAAAAAATAATTATTTAAATAACTAAATAAGACGTCACATTTAAGATATTTGTTGCTCATAATAAGAGATTTTAATCAAAAGACAAATAATTTATACTTAATAACTCGCAATCGTACCTCAACTTCCTTATTATCACTTGTATACGAACAAAGACGGTAATTTATAAACTGATGTAATAACTTCTTATCAAGCTAGACAAGCATTTCCTCCGACCTCGCTTCAAGGGCGTGGTACATAATCACGTTTATGTACAGAATTACATAATGTACCGTCTTTGTTTTACATACCAACTTTATTTACTGAAAAAAAAAAATATTTTCAAAACTTACTGTCTTTCAAATGTAATTGAGTCCATCAGCTCATTCTCTATCAAACACTACTGAATTGTATTCAATAATAATATCCAATGTGTTTTTCTTTTAAAAAACTGTTCTTTCTTAGTAACTCTGTTCTAAACTGTGGTTCTGAGCTGATTGCGTAATTGGTTTTTAAAATTGCATTATGTTTGACGTATCCCACTTGGCATACGTACATAGGTACAAACGGGCTACAAATCGGTCGAATAACGAAAGGTGGCGCTAGTGAGACTGTAGGTAGGTACAACACTGTACTACGTCATACCCTGTAACCGTCAGGCAGTACGTAAGACTCGCTTTCGCTAGAACAAAGCGCTAGCAGTATGGACTCTAAATAGGTTCGATTTCGCTCACGCACACTAGCATACTAAGTAAACTTGTGTTTTTTTTAACGGACGAATGCCTTTATTACTTAAACCAACTCTACACTCTACTTACTAAAACTAAACTAACTACTTACAAGGAGAAGCAATTGGACAACCTATATACCACTAAAGGCCTATAGATAGCTCAAATGCTCCAACCCATTATACCTTTTGAGGAAATTGCATTATTGTAAAATGTCTTCACGTAGTTACAACAATCACTGTGTCAAAATCACAACATCAAGTGGCTCGAAGTCTGTCATTAGTACAGTACGTTACGAATGAGACATTGGCTTTTCAGAGAGACTATGGGTCGCAATCCACTACCCAATCTTGACTTGGTCGACATCACATGACTCAAAGGGTTATTTTTTTTTTATTTGTTGGATTGCGTTTGACCGCTATCATACCTGTTGTTAAGTGACGATGCGGTCGAAGATGTAGCACGTCTTAAAGACACCCCGATTATAGCTATCCGGAAACACAGATGCCGGCAGAACGTACCACTCCTTGGCCGTTCGCATTATGAAGGTCGAAGCAAAGCGCTCGGTGCGAGCAGGAGGCATGATAGCTCTCAATGTAGTGCTTCAACGTATTTAGGAGGCCAAGTTACAATGTGCTTCGCTTGTTGCTTAGAGCTACGCTGCGTGCTTGGTGATAAACCCTAGTGATTTGAGCCACACTACCAATCAAGGCACCAAGCGAAGCAGTTGCCTTTACGACTTGAGTCTTAAAGTGTTCGATTTTTTTGTCGCTTATCATTTTGCTTAGTGTCTAAAAAAATGCCTAAAATCAATCTAAGATGAGACTAAAGAAACTCTTATAAAACATCACATTCAACACATCACACGGACATTGTGCTTGAGACGAATCGAACCTTTTATACGTAGTTCACGTACTGTTAGCAGCTTTATTGTGCTAGAACAGTGACCATCGTGCGTGTAATCTGTGCCTTATGTGTTCGACATACGGTCTAACTTAGCTCTCGTAGTTCTATAGAACCACCTAACTCGGCCTGCACTCTCACTTGCGCACTTACTTCCTACGCCAATTGCAACAACCTTGTCTGGGGTAGCAATAGTACAATGAAAATGTTCGAAAACCTAATATTTATGGTTCCTACAGTATTGTACATACAGTAGTTTTATGTCGAGCCATTTAAACTGTACGCTGATAAGGCTCGATGTAATATCGTCCGTTATTGATGATTACCGCCATCTATTGTCTAAAACAAATTTTCTTCTATGGCAACTATCTGCTAACCTGGATAAAGTTTTGTAACTGGCTTTTAGCTTTCGTAACTATACATATCAAGGGCTGATATTATGTAGTTATGGAATATTCGAGCCGTGACTGCGAACGGCGTCACATGCCTTCGTCATTTCGCATTGTGGCTTGTACCGACAAAATTCTAAATTTCTTCGCTGCGCTTCTCATACTGTCCCTAAATTGTCTGTAGTGATTATAACTCTACGTATTGTTTCACGAATATGTTTACATTCTAATGACCGTGGTGTTTTTCAAAAAATGTAAGGATTCAAGTATAATCCTTACATTGTGAGTCCTATATATTTGCCTAACGAAGAAAATTTAAATAGAACTTCCTATTTTTGCCGATAGAGGCGTTATTAGCAAACTCACCGGTGTTGCTGTTGTAAAGAAACCTGTCGTAAATGTTCTATATAGCAACGTAAACTCCGTTGTATCTTGATTTGGTTGTTTTGAAACATAACTCGGTCAAAATACAACTAGGACTTATGTTTGTTTCTCTGAGTATATATTTGCATGTCTAGTGTATTTTGATGTGTTGTATTGCCTGATTTCGATTAACACGATTGGCTTTAAATATTGAGTACCTACTATTTTGCGTTTAAAGATTTGTCAAAATTTCTTACGACATCGCTTTTCCATACCATCTGTCGGCAATACATAACAGACTTATGCTGTGGATGATTTACAATTACCGAAGATAAATGTAATTAGTAAATATTGTTCTGAACTTCAATGAAGTCGAAAGCAATGTATTCTCCTTAGATGTAAAGTTAAATTCATTTGAGATTATACGTTTGACTTGATTGAAGGTTCCCTTTAATATACGCGAATGTTTGACCACACATATCGTCCAGAGCATAACATAAACAAATATGAAGGAACAACTTATTGGTTCACAGAATACCTCCAACACGGATCTCTAGTAGGTGAGCTCGAAAAGATGATCGCACACAAACGCGCTAGTCGCTATTACGAGGAACAAAACTTCAGACAATACCAAAAAGACTTTTGCTGAGACAATTGGCTTAAATTCATAAAAACAAAACCATTCAAAACTCATACAAAACCTTGTCAAAATTAAACAATAAGTTGTTCTTTCCCCCACATCTTTATTTTTTCCAAGTCCGCAACACAGCGCTACCGACGTTGGAAAACCAACTAAAGTTTTGTACACACGAGCCGAGTGGGTAATGCTAGTGCTACGAGCTAGTTTATAAACTCCGATAGTGCATGTATCTACTGTATATGTATCTGTTTCTATGTAGTTGTCTTCAGATTTTCAGTTTTCAAACAATTGGTTGGTTATGGCAGGATTTTATTTATGTAGCCAGTTTTATATATTCACATGTAAATGTATATTATTTAGTAGCTTGTCTAGGCACTGTAAAGATCTTTGAAAATCACTATGTATAATAAAAAACGAAAAAATGCGTGTTGTTAAGGGTTGACTGATATACATTTATATTATAACGGGGAAGTAGAAGCCTGGAAATGCGGCATATATCCCGCTAAATTCAAACTAATATAAGCTTTATTCATACGAAATGTGTTTGTTTTAACAATTAATTATATTCCAATGTTACTAAACATAGATTAACTAGGTATGGGGGTAGTTTACTATAAGGGAAGTAGCCACTAACGCTATATAAATATATCGTATACTCTCGCACTGATTATATATTTATACCAGTCGCGACGACTATGCCTTAGCTTTTAACAAAAGAGAAAGTACACTAGCATCACCTAAAGCACCGCTCGTCGGCGTCGCTCCGGGTGTGCGCTGTGGGTCGGCCGCCGCTCGCTAACACTGTATCCTCTCGGCAACAGCGCGAAACGTTCTAATGTAGCTACACTCGCGCACGCGACTAGCGCCGGGGGGGCGGGAGGGACGGAGCGGGGAGGGGGCAGAGGTTGCTCGGGGGTAGAGCGTTTCGCGGAGGTTGCATTCGAGGCGCTTCGGCCCGCAGCCGCGGTGGCGCCGATCTCGCTGTCGGCGGGCGCGATGGGCGGCGTGGGCGGCGGCGTGGCGCCCTTCCCCTCCGCCTCGCTGCTGCCGCTGTCCAAGAGCCCCACGCCGGCCGACGCGGGCGCCAAGGACTCCAAGAACGTCGAGATCGCAGAGGTCATCGTCGGGGCTATACTCGGTGAGATACACCTTTGTATAAGTCATTTTTAAATTTACGCGATTCGAACACATAGTTTATTGTTACATTTGCATTGTTATTTTTTAATAATATTCTAATACTGTTTTTTCACTTACGAGCACGCGAATATGTTCGTTATGTTACTCTCGATCTTGTTAAATCGATTGTTCTTCAAAAATTCTATAACATGGATTTTTCAAATTGCCCCACGTTGGGCGCCACAATTAATATGCCCCCGTTATTGTCGCCAGAAGACTTACAATTTTCATCGAATCTCGTATCAATATAACTCCATTCTCAACGTGAGCGTCGTTCGCGTCGGTTGCAGGTCCGGGCGGGCGCAGCCTGGTGGAGATCCAGCAGATGTCGGGCGCCAACATCCAGATCTCGAAGAAGGGCACGTTCGCGCCGGGCACGCGCAACCGCATCGTGACGATCACCGGCACCGCCACCGCCATCGGCAACGCGCAGTACCTCATCGAGCAGAAGATCCAGGAGGAGGAGCTCAAGCGCACGCGCCATAACGCCATCTCCACGCTCATGCAGTAACTGTGCCTGTTCACGTATTGAAGCCGCCCCCCTGTCGGGGGCGCGCCCCGGCCGCGCGGCGAGATCCGAGCGTAGTGTCACGAACTCGTTGGATCGCCGTTGAAAACTAACTTTAAACTTTCTTGTTATTCGGCCGCGGTCGATATCGCCCGATTAGATCGCGTGGATAGTTAATAGTCGCGAAGTGACGTCGCTGGTTCGACGCGAACTCGCCTCGGCCGGGTGCGATCCCGTCGCGGCCCGAGACCGGGTCTCGTCGCTGCGTTTCATACGTGAACGATGCTTATTTCGATACGTTGCGACCGCCGCCGGCTCCGCGTCGCTCGGTGCGCGATCGGGCGCGATCGGGCGAGATCGGGCGCGATCGGGCGCGATCGGCGCGCTCGCCCCCCGCACCGCGGCGTGCACGCGACCTCTAGTCAACCGCAGCGAAGTGGCGCGAGTTACCTGACTGTAGTTTACGTTGTTTTGTTTATCTCACGGAGAACGTTAGATACGCAGCTTTCGATACGCGCCCCCGCCTCGCCCGGCCGTTTTATACGCGAGGCGTATCGCTTTTCAACGAATATGACGTGTTCGAAGGAATATGTCGCTTCTGAAAGAAGCTAGAGCTTGCATGTTCGCTCTATAAAATTGAATACGGCGCCATCTATGTTTCCCGACGTGTAACGGGAACAGTAACGTGTAAACTGTTTCCGGCGTGAAATGTAATGTGTGTGCGTGTGTAGGTGTGCAACAGTCGGCCGGGGCGTGTGATCCCGGCCGGGGCGTGTGATCCCGGCCGGGGCGTGCCACCCGCGGGGGCGCGTATCGACACATAGTTGACTATTTACAATAGCGAATTATAGATTTTATGTATATTGATTTAGTCGCCTGTATAGTGTTGAGCATAATTATTATCGCTATTTTAGGTTCTATGCGACGACTCGTTTTATTTCGCCCCGCCTGGCGGGCCCTTATTGTTGTTTAAGATATAAAAAAACTACGATTGTGATATGTCCTATCACGGAAATTCCTATTCCATACACATTTTATTTTTGTATATTATTCGCCACAGCATACGTTTTATTTACAAGTTTTATTTCATTGTAAATGTTACCATTGATAAGTTATTGTTTTTAGTTTGTATGACATCGTTAGAGTTAAAGTTGAACGCTGTAACCGATACGTGGCGTATCAGTTCCGTAGGGCCGCGCAGTCGGCGCGCGCGCACGGCCACGTGCGCAGTCGGCGCGCGCGCACGGCGACGTGCGCAGTCGGCGCGCGCGCACGGCGACGTGCGCAGTCGGCGCGCGCACGTCGACGCGCGCAGTCGGCGCGCGCGCACGTCGTCGCGCGCAGTCGGCGCGCGCGCACGTCGTCGCGCAGGAGCCAAATTATATCCTAACCAAAGTCGCTTTATTGTTTTGTTACTTGACATGAATAATAATGGAAATCAATGTAATATTGTGAAGTACAATAGGTTATATTTTCAATGCACGTAGACTTTTTTTTTTATTATATTGTTGACATTGTCTTGAATCTGACTAGCAGAGTTTGTCATTCCTGATTTCTCTCGGTAAAGAATCTTTATTTTTTTATACATTTTATAAATTTAAATATCGTTTTATCTCTGTTAAGGGACGTTCTGTAGTCGTCGGATCCTTTATTCTGTCGGTCTAAATTTATCTTACGATGTAAGTACAATTTAAATAATAATGCATGTCCAAAACGTAGAGGATTACATATTTTAACATTTTAAAGCAGATGACTATATTATATTATTCGAGATGACAATATGAGGATATATTCTTATTTACAGTTACGATATAATTATGTAAAGGAAAGATTATTTTTGAACGCGCCGTCTTGTAACTAGCCTCTTTGTGTCAGTCTCCGTACGATACAGTACATAGTGCGCAGTACACGGTGTCGAGCTGTCTCCGCTACGCGACGCGACCGAACGCGACGCGACGCGACCGAACGCGACGCGACGCGACCGAACGCGACGCGACCCGTCCGTAGCGTCGCGCGCAGGCGCTAGGCGGAAGCAGTGCACTTCCTCGCAGGAAATAGTTTTAAGTTGTGTTCGTTTACCTCAGAAGTGCCATCGTCGTAGATAGCTGCACGGCGCGGAGTGGTAGCCTCCTCGCGTGCAACACTGTGTTCCGGAACTACCGCCGGCCCCACGTTGGGCGCCAACGTCCCGAGTTGGGCGACGAAATACAACACATAATAAAACGAAGGCGGTCGAATACTTATCAAAAGGAATGAAGTACAAAAGAAACAGTTATAATAATAAATGTAATTTGAATCGGCTTAAAGGAGTTAATGTACGATAGTTATGTAAGGAAACGGAATTGAGGGACGACTTCTCAGTCACGGAGGCGCGACGTTATGCTTTCTCGAAAGTTCGACTCGTTTCGAAAGTTGCGCGGAACTAATGTTAGCAGTGGCGTGAGCGTTTCCAACAGTCCAGCCGTATGTCGATAGTTAAGGGAAGGTATTGTTACTACGTCTATATACGTGTTATGTAGGTAACAATTCGCAGTGTAGTGCATTCAAACAAGTAGCTAGTTATTAATGTATATTCAATCTTTAAAATGTATAGGTATCGCTGTTCGATTTCTCTGGTGTTTTTCGAATTTTTCTCTCATCTCTACTATGTATATTTGGGGGTAGGTACAGATATCGTCTTGTGTCAATTAAAATTTGATGATGGTCGGTCACTGTCGCGATGGATTCCGTCGGATCGAATGATAGTTTATTATTATCGATATTCTAAGCCCTGACAAGTACCCTGTCGACCAATAAACTACTCAATTCATAGACAAACGATTCTTTGTAGAATCTTAAAGGGGTTGCAGATGTTGTAGGTACTGCAAATGTAACAGTTGGATTACGAAGCGCGGTATGGACCTACGGTATCGTATCGTATCGTCGGTCGCGAGAGTGACGGCCGCAGTGTGTCGGCGTGAGCTCAATTTTATTGCAAATTAAATCGATTAGTCGCTACGTGTAAGTGAAAACGTCAATTACTTAAAACGAAACATGTGTCACCGAAACAATCGTGAAGTTTGTGCGTGCTCAGGGGGTAGCTGTAATAGTTTCCGATTTCTTAGTCTCTGTCTCTACATTTTCTTTCTCTCTCGCTAAGAACGACTTGCCTCTATCGTTGTTCGGCGCGTTCCTTGCATCGGCCGGGAGCCTGCAGCCCGCAGCCTGCGCCCGCGCGCCCCTGCGTGCCCGCGCCCCCGCGTGCCCGCGCCCCCGCGTGCCCGCGCCCCCGCGTGCCCGCGCCCCCGCGTGCCCACGCGGGCGGCACGCAGGGCGCTCCGTACGCGCCAAGTACAATTTCACGCTAATTCTAGTTCGTAATGTTCCCGTAGTTACCATGTCCGTACTTATTTGAATCGGTAGACCTAGACAACGAAAGTACCGCCCGCGACTCGATGCAAAGAGCGCGCCACCTGAAATAATTAAATAGTTATCATGGATTCTAGTTAGTTAAAATGATCTTATTAATAACAATATAATGGGTATGTATAGATAATTTTAAAATACTGGAAAAAATGTTAATGTTGTTATACTGAAGTTGTTACAATATTTGAGAGTATATTAACGAGAAGACAAAATAATTTTAGCGCGGTATCATTACCCGAGTGTAGCGTCGCGTGTGGGGGATGGAAGTCATAGTCACCGCGTCTCGTGCGGCGCGCTGGGCCCGCACGCGCGCCGCGCCGGGCCCGCACGCGCGCCGCGCCCGCGCCGCGACCACCTGGTTGTGTCAAACTTCACTTCATTCACTGTAGATAGGTAGTACTAGTTCGTCATTTCCTTAGATCTATTGTAGCGACCGTTCGATACCCGCGCGATGCGCGCAGCCCCGCGCCGCCGCCCGCACCCCGCACCCGCACTCGTAGCGCCAGGTAGCTAGTTATCGCCCCCGGCTCGGCGCGGGCGCCTGTCGGCCTCCGCGCGTCACATCCTCCTTTACTTTAATAGCTAAATGTTGTTAAATTTGTTAATAGAGTGGTTTATTGTAATTACTATAGGTAGTTTAGTGGGTATACACGAGAGGTGGCAGCCGTCGGGTGCGCTAGGCTAGAGTAAGGTTCGATACTGTGTTTAGGAAAATGGCTGTGCGTTCAAGTCGAACTCGACATTAAGACATCACCACACACGCCGGCCGGGCCGCGCACGACCGCCGCGCCGCAGCCGCGCCGCCGCCGCGCCGCCGCCGCGCCGCCGCTCGCGGCCGGCGGCGCGCACCGCTCACTATCTGTATATAGTTGCATAGCATTGTTTCATTTACGTTTCTCTCCTTGCTCATTGTCATCAATTTATTAAAGACTGAGGAATCAACTCGCGCATATTGACATCGTCACGAACGCGTCCCAGAACTAGGGATTAATTGTAACATATAATTTTTATTGTCATTAAAATTTTTCACTCGGTTTCATGCGGCACGCCCGCAGCGGTGCGGCCGTGCGCGACCCGCGCCGCCCGCGCCGCCCGCGCCCGCACGCGGGCCGCGCGCGGCGCGTCTGCGTGCCGGAGTCGCAGCGCCGTTCGTTGTCTCATCAACCTTTACACATGTTGAGATTGATATGTTATACTAATTCTATTGAATTATGACTTGTTGCGTATTATAAGTATGTATAGACAGACGTGCCGGCTCGGCGCGTTGCGTGATGCGGTCACTTGGACATCATTTGTTGCTGTAATGTTTCATTCGTGGAAATTTTATTTTTTATTATTAATATTTTTGTTAATTTTGTTTATTATTATAAACGGGTCTGCAATGTTTATGTGACGAGGAAATAATTTAAAATTAAGTTGAATTGATAATGTTACAAATATGTTTTGAATTTAAAATTCGATATATTTTAGTCAATGTTTAAAATTGTTTAGTTAGTTGTATTGTCAGATTGGTTTTAATGAAGTGTTATTTTGCAATGTTAAACGATAAGAGGTCAAACGGATGGTTCATATGTCTTAGTGTTATAAAGCTCGAAAACCAATTAAAAGGTACCTTGAACATTGTCTATATTATTAACATTGAATAAATGCGAAAAAAAACATAGTTGTTTCAATTATTGTCGATACATTCTCCTCGGCGTACGTCGCTCACACGTGGCTTGGTTCGGCACACTAATAACCTGATACATATTTATTTTGTTCACTAATAATAAAGGGTCCTTAAAGGTAGGCAACGCACCAGTAATGCCCCGAGTGCTGCAGGTGTCCATAGGCGACGGTAACCGCTTACCATCCAGGCGGGCCGTCTGCTTGTTTGCCCATAATTCATACAAAAAAAATACTGTTCCTTGTGGCTACATCCTTCTCATGCGTGGCCTTAATTATGCATTTTCGTTTTAATTGGCTCAGACTCATTTGAGAATTTGTCGCTATTCCTTTTCAGATTTGGCCCTCAACGCCTAGTTAAAAAGTTCACTCTGTATACCTACGTATACATATGACGTGAATTGATTTAATATAATTAAGAGTCTAGGTGCCGTCATGATTAGGTATTGAGATAAAAACAAGACTCATTAGGTTACATATTGCTTTATTTAATACTATCAACTTACACGTGATATATTACGTAAAGTATACAAAAGTCAATAAAATATAAATGGACGGATTTCATATCTTCAGATCAATAAACAAAATAATATATTCAAAAACTACAAAAGTAAAGTATAAATGTACAAGCAGAAGAGAGGAATTTCATGACAGGCAGTTTTTTATATTAACCTGTTAGTTACAGTCAAAAAAGAAGTAAGAAGTATATTAATTAATGCCTAACCCAAGTAGCAAATAACTGTAATTTATTTATAAATACGCCCAACGATGACGTACATAGATCCTGGCCCTTAACTAGGATTCCCTGTGACTGGGGAACCAGGAACTACGAGGATCATGGTCCCACAACACGAAACAAATGCTTCCGCTTTTTTTTCTGTTCACAAACATCAGTCTCGCCATGGGAATCGAACCCAAAACCAAAGTGAGAGCCAACCTGCCCAACCACTACACCACAGAGGCTGTCAAATTATTTATGTACCGGATACAATAGTTTATTGGGCCGGCCGGTTCATTTACGAGCAGTGATTATTTATGTACTAACTATAACTGTTCTTTTAGTTTTTAATTATTTCTGTATTTTGGTGTTACAATAAAGAGTTATTGTATTGTACTGTATAAGCACAGAATACCTAACAGGCGTCCTTTGAAGCTAGGCATTATCTTTTCACCTCATCGAACAGTCGTACGTACTTAAAATTGGTCACTGGATCCAATCTGAATATGCGACTAAATCCATTGATCTCTTTCGGGTATTTTAGAGCTGAAACTGAATTTCCTCACCTCAAAATAAAGTCACTAAAATGTCATGGCTTTACAAATTCCGATAAAACAAGTTACAAAATAGCTACCTATTTAAAGCTACTTAAAATCGCTAAATAAAATAAACATGATTCAAAATAAACATGGTCAAACAGCTGAGAAAATATGTCAACAATGTACTCACTGAGATAGTTTTAAAATCTACAAAAATGCATGTTAAAACTATAAAATCTACGTCTTTTATAGGAGACAACACTACCTGCTCTGGGATTGATGCTAATTTGAAAATAGTGGGTTCAACCTTAATGAGTATGTAAAATAAATAAAATGTGTGGTAATAGAAATAACATCAGACATTCCGAGAGAAATAATCATGACTTGACAAAAATATTAAGTTATTTTGAATTCCTTGCATTTTTGGATGAATACAAGTTCTCACCAAAAACAAAGCAGTCAAAGTTACTGAGGTAAGTCAGTCAATGATTAGCACTATTTTTTTATGTCAATGAGGGACGAAACGAGCAGGCCGTTCACCTGATGGTAAGCAACACGCCCATCCATAACAGTGGCAGCACCCCCAGAAATTAGTTATGGAAAATCCTCCTTTTTATTTCTATCTACAAAATTAATAGGTGCAAGTTGCCAGTGGGTAATAGATCAAGAAACAATGTCTCCTTTGATCCTAACTCACATATGGTACAACAAATTTAATAAAAAAACTCGGTTGTTTGTCGTCCTATCGGCCCTTTCGGCGCGTGGAAGACAAACATATAGTACTCGTTTTACACTATGCCTTTCGTCATACATAATAACATAAATAAAATATATTCAGATCAAGGTGAATACAGCTGTAAACTTGTAATATAATCAATACCTAGATGTATTGTCTCGGAATGGGTTAGTAAAAATTTGTTGCTTTTTTTTGTGGTTTTGCTCATTATAAATGACACGCAAGGTGCTTGAACTTAACGGATCCTTGCGCGTGTAAAGGGCCATGAATTGTAAATTTGTGCTGCCTTCTTATAATTTTAGCGTTAGGTCTTAATTAATATAATGTAAAAATTCTAATATAATACTACCTACAACAACCCTACTGGTATAATGACAGGCACTAGATAGTAATTCTAGTAATATTTTTTACAATATAATTGGCCATAAGAGTTCATGGTTATCAGATCTTTGGATGCATTTTGACACGAAAATAATGAAAGGTAATGGTAACCTAACTAATGAGCTTAAAGATTTTGGTTAGTTACTATGAAACAACTTCATATTGTGCTATATACGGTTCAAATTCGAATCCGTTGTAGTGAGTAAAGCTGAGACTCCTTGTGCCGGGAGCGTCGGCGAAGGGTTTCAATTCGTGTAAGAGGGATGTAAACGTCGGTCGTTCGTCTGGGTCTACCTGCCAGCACTGTAGGCACAGCTGGAAGAGCTCATCCCCCACGTAAGATGGTTGCGACGGCCTCATGCCTCTCAGTATCCTAGCTGCGACATCCTTGTTACCACTGTGAGAGTAAGGCGTGGCTCCTATCGTGAACGCCTCCCACATCAGGCAGCCAAAAGACCACACGTCCGCTTTAGGATTGAAGCGCGTCTGTCGCAGCATTTCATGGGAAGTCCATCTCGTATATTCTGGTGTTTCATGCAATGGCCTCATATGGGATAGACCAAAGCCGGAGACTTTTGCGACGCCACTGTCTCCAATGACAATATTCCGGCAGGCTAGGCGTTTGTGAATTATTTTCCGGCTGTGTAAGTATTCCATGCCTCGCGCGACGTCGACGCAAATCTGGAGCAAAGTATTTTCAGTTAGCAGACAAAACTTGTTGTTCTGTAAATCCCTGTGTCTGCTCTGTAACAGCATTTCTTTCAAAGTTTGCTTTGTATCTTCCAAAACAACAAATAAAGTTGTATTAGTTTCACAGATGCCAACTAAAGAGATCACATTTTCGTGTTCATTTGACTTGATGAGTAAATCTAGTTCTTGCAGCATCATCTTTTTGTCTGGTCGGTCCAGCTCCCTGTCAGATATAACCTGCACCAAGCCGGGGGTCTGTGCTCCGTGCTGTTGCACTCTCCCTTTGGTGAATTTGCCGTAGCTGCCGAGCCCCACCACACATGAAATGTCTATATCTATGAGATTCCTTGGTATGTTCCATAGTTTCCTCTTTATATTACTGTAATAGTCTACTCTCTCATCTTCATCTTGTATAAACCCCGTATTTTCTATTTCTATACATGGCTCGCTCAAGCTGAGCGGCATTGATTGTGAGCCTCGTTGTATCCTTGCCATATGTATCTTTTTCCTTAGAATAATAATCAGTCCAATGCCAATAAGTAGTAGAACAATGCCAATTGCTATTCCTGCACCTAGTGCCAGCATCAAAGGTGATACTTCCTCGGGTTCATTGATGTTGAGTATTATCTTCTTAGTTGACTCTGCATACCTTATTTTTCTAACATGATTCTTCTCACTGACAACACCCAGCGAGACATCAATATCATTGATCAGAGGCAAAGGAGCATTATAGAAACCATTGTAAGTACTCTTGTCTCCTACTATGAACTCATTCTTGATGTCCTCAGGGTCCAACTCAGCAGTGATATAGTATGGAAGACCTTGTTCTGTTGCATAAGTATAGTTACCAAGGGTATCAATGATGAACCCTTGTTGATAAAGCTCTATAGAAACAACAATTCTATACATCGATACTGGTCCATTAACATTTTTTGCTTCAGGAATGTGAATTACCATCCTGTCTCCATATCTTCTAAAGGATTTTATATCAGGAGGAGTAGGCTCAGGGTTGCCGATAATGGTTTCAGCACTGATGGTTATATTAGGCCCTTCTTCATCAATATTGACAGCGGCTATGCTTATATTGTACAATGAGCCTGGCTGTAAGTTCAGCAGCTCAGTTTGAAAGGTTTCATTTAGCACTTTTAATTCTAAAGGTTTTAAAATAAAGTCTGAGTAAGTTTCCACAATAGTTGCCCTAATGACATACCCAGAAATGTAAGAATAAGCATCAGGTGTTGTCCAGCGAACCTGAAGTGTAGTTTCAGTGATGTTGTAGATTTCTATAGAGCCTGGCGCTCCCGGCACGGTCACTTCTGTGTCGTAGACGCTGGCGGCAGTGTCGCCGCCGCACATTTGAGTCTCATTCTTTGGGCAGGGGGTATTACAGGAACTAAGTTCGATCTGCAGCGTTCCAGGCGCATTACCGCAGAAGCACGTGGATTCGTTGCCGATGATAGCGTATTTGTAGTAGACTTGTTCGCAAGCCGACAAGCAGACGTCGACTGACTGGCCGGTGTGTGTGTTGAGCACATTCTCGGTCTGCAGCCGGTAGCACCCAACGTAATCCCCTCGTTCGCCGGCACACCGCCCAGTGATGGCCAATGTGACCGTAAGAAACATGCAAATGTACCTTTCCATTGTGTATTCTTGTATTGAGTCACGCTAATTGTAGACGGGCTATCTCCAATCCAACGCCCAATTACACAAAAACAAGTTTATTTCTGAACTAATACACCTGACATCTTTAAAGGGCTATCAGCCTCTATAAATTGAATAACATTATTCGTTTTGTTTTATTGCATTTACTCTAGTTTTCTTGATGAAAACAACGTTTTCCTGCTACACCCTCCCTCTCCGTGTCCGTTTTATTTTGACATTGACAGTTGACATCGTAGCGATTTATGAAAGAAGTGTTTAAGTTGCCATTAAACTAATTGAATTACCTTTTACCCACTCCACATTTTTTAAATGTATTCATACTTATAAATGCGACACAATATACAAGTTATTTTCTAATTTGAGACTTAAAACTACTAACAAAAACCCTTTTTTTTGCATGTCTGACCCATCTCAGTTCACCGTATACATATTATTATTTTTTTGTATGTTTAATAAGGTGTAGATTAATAATATAGTTTAATTGATAAAATGCAAGTAGCTATTAGCATTGCTTATTACTATAAATAAATAAATATGCAAGCAGCGTTCGCTGCAGTCACCACTTGGACGGTACCTACCACGTTTTTTTTAGACTTGTTAGGCTAACGTTTGACCGCTGTCTCACCTGATGGAAAGTGACAACGCGGTCGACGATGGATCATCCTTGCCTAGAAGATACCGATTCGCTCTGGACTGTGGATGTTTCGTAGGGCTTCGAAACTGTCAGTCGTTTGGTCCCGGCTTTTATCTTTTTTTTATTTATTTATTTATCATCAAATACCATATAGAACATAACAGGTTAGACTAATTTGTTATATCAGTTCCTTCTATACACTTAACATCACATAAAATAAAATAAAAAACCTTTAACAACATTCTACTATTAATGACTATTACATATTTATTATTATTATTGCTTCGCAATACTTAAGACAAGTTCGTTAAGGTGTCGCTGTGCTCGAAACACAGGGGAGAGTTGTCGTGCGGCTGTACGCGCCGGAGCTGGCCGACGAACTTGCATTCCAACTAAATTTTAGATTTTTTTCTCGATTACTGTCCGATCCCCTATTACTCCTACTATAACTACTACTGAATATACTGACTGAATGTACAATTACTACTATACTATATACGAGTTATTCAAGTTGGTGTATCATTATAAAAGGTAATATATTTACCTCAAGCTGATACAATATAAAATGTAATATAATGTTTTATTACCTACTACTTTCATTAGAATTCCCAATTTTTATGCAATCATTTTATCAATGGCAACACCTTTTACTTTAGCTTTGGTCCAAAAAGAATAAAATAGGTAAAACATAGGAAAGAAGATGCAAAGCTTATCGTAGAAATCGCCATTAGCATATACCTACGATAAGCAAATATGTCTCAAAACTGTAAAAGAGATATTTCACAATCTTAGGTACCTAGGCCAGCACTGTGCACCCTAACTATAGACATAGCTATATAATATAATGTTTATTTTCTTTTATACTACTTCATTTTATCATAGTACCAAGATTTTCTTCTTCTTGCCAAAAGCAAAAAAAAACAAAAATATGGTGGAATGATTACTACGGGTGCTCGTAAACTTTTAAGTAGCTATTTTCGTCGCACAAAACAAGAATTAACAAGATATTGCTGGGTATACATTAGGGATAGGAAGCTGAACAACGAGAAATTACTATTTTGTCAAAACAAAGAACACAAGGCATTGGTTAAAATTAGGTTAAGTGCCAGCTTTATCAACACATACTCGTATTTCTAGCCATAAGTGATTGTGAAGTACGTGTGGGTGCATTTAACTTCTTACCACTTGCACACTTAAAATACCCACTTTCCAGCTATTTTTCGACTTGATCTTTGAACTTGCATTTCATTTTCTAAGTATCGTATTTGACTCACTGATTTTTAAATTTAATTCAATCAAATAATGTATTTCAATTTGGTACATCCGTACACTTTTGGACGTCAGGTAACAATAAAATGTGTACTTAAGTCAACAGAGTATAATAAAGCATTAAGTAAGTTTTTTTGGTCTACTAACATTAATAACAATTATAATTATAAAAAAGTCAAAAGTTATTTCAAATGAAATTATGTCAATAAGTCAAAATCAATGTTCATTTGAGTATAATATTAAATAAAATTTCAAGGATTTTCCAATTATTATTACCGTTAGCAAATCAAATGACTATATTATACCAATATTCACAAAAAAATCCAATTAACAATAAAGTCACAGTTTTTCATATTTTTTTTTAATTTACAGTTTTGAAATTTGTTTATTTACTGAATACGTTAGTAGCGACATCTACGATAACCATTGCATCTTCTGACCTATTGTCTGCCATAGCAATTAAAAAATAAAAATATTTTTGTTCTGAATTAAGGACAGTGAGGACTTTTTGGCGGAGAGTAAAAAGTGATACAGTCCGATTTTGTTTTATTTTCCAAACCAGTGTTATTTCAGGTGATTATATTATGTAATACCGGTTGAAACGTGCATGAGTGTAGACAATGAAACAAAATAGAGAAAAATAATATGTATTTTATTTTATTTATATATTATTTTATTTTAAACATGTTTCTTCTCTTATTCGAAAAAGTCCATGGAAAGCTTGAATAAAGTTCCACCACTTTATTGAAGCACTAGGACCCTCTCCTAGTGCTTCAATATCCTTGTTGCTGATGACATTCTCAACAAAACTAGGAATATTAAACTATCAAATAAAAACTACGTAAGACTTCGAGTATATTTTATCTGAGACGTAGGACAATATATGTACGGTATGGTCCTACAGACTTTAGCCCAAACGCAAATTAAAAAAAAAGTCTGACAGTGACAGCAAAAAACTTAGTGGACCACACTCAAAATAGTTACGCAAACAAAATCAAACAGAAATTTGAAATCTTGTAAACGTTAAACGGACGATACGAAAATAAAACCGTAATAGCCGTGTTTAAATGTATAATACTGAAGTGAGATCTCATAAAGTCGATCTAAAATGTCTACCAGATCCGGGAAAAGTAAGTGCTGTTACTAGTGTGAATTGATTTACAAATAAAACTGATTATTGTTATTATTTCTAATCGCCTCTTTCGTATTTCAGGGATACACAACTCTTTTCACGAGAATATTTTGCAGCCAGAAGACGAGCATGTTACTGATGTCGAGAGGAAAACGAGAAGCAGACGTTTGAAGGAGAATGTGGAGGATTTAAGTGTCAGTGTAACGAAGAACAAGAAACGAGTAAACTACGTGAGTTACCCTAGTACTGACGACGACGGAACTGACACAGTGGATGGCAAAGAGAATGAAGGTAGATCCACTCGGGTGTTGCGTAAAAACGCTCTGATAGAGTCGAATTTGATAACATCTTCGACAGAAAGCGCTGAACTTCCAACTGAAACAAAAAAACTGACCAGAACAACTCGCAGAACGTGTAGGATCACAGAATGCACTCCGGACGAGGTACAAGAAGACCAAAATCATGCTGAAGAAGTTAACATTCAAGAGGCTCAAAAAATCAAGAAGGGAAAGAAGAAAAAGCAAGTTCTTGCCGAACAAGTAACTGAAGTGGAGACAATTTCTAAAAAGAATTTAAAAAAAAATAAGAAAGGTAAAAAAGGTAAGGGCTCTCGTTCCATGATTGTTGAGGATATTGAGCCAGAGAATGGCAAAACGAACAACTTAAATAAGAGTAATATGTCCAATGATTCGTTTCATAGTGCTGCAGGCAGCCCACTCAATGTTCTTGACGATAATGATATCGAAATGGTTAAATCTCCTGAGAAAATGTCAGAAGTACTAAACACAATTGAAAAAACTGATGATGATGAAAAACAGAAACCAGAACGGAGGAGGACAAGATCAGTTTCAAGACTCAGCAACTTTGTCACTACACCGAGCTTTCCAGAAAGAGCTATAAAAGAATCCCGGAAAAGGAAATCAATTGTAACAGATCTTAATGAAAGTGTAAAGCATGCTACAGTTGATAAAGAAACAGAATTAGAGGAACCTAAAAATAAAATTACGATGAAAGCACATAAAAAACAAAAACAAAGTGTCAAAGAAACTATTTCTGCTGATAACATAGTAAATGCAACTTTTGAAAAAGAAACTGAACCCATAGAACCTCCTATTAACACTTTTGATAATGTATCTAAAAAACGAAAATCAACTATCAAAGCTACTGTTTATGTAACAGATAATGCTGTTGATATAGTTGAAAAGGATACTAAAGATTCTACTTTTGACTTGGAAGATAATTTAGAGACAAGGAAATCTATTAGAAATACAACTATTGACCTCAATGATGTAGACAAAAGAGCGTCTATCAAAAATACAACCTTTGACAAAATTGAAACACCTGTAAAGGTAAACACTACTTTTGACAAAGAATTAAGTATTATTGAAACTATAAAATCCACAGTCAAAGACAAGAACACTACACTTGATAAACATGAACATCCTGTAGACAAAAACGCCACTTATGATAAAGATACAAGCAGTGAAATATTATCTTCAGCAAGAAAAAGGTGGACTCGTCAATCTGTCGACAGAACTTTTGAGAATGCTACGAACAGCTCTCAGATAGATTCAGTTGCCGAAACCGCTGGAAAAACAACTGTATTGAATACTACATTTGAAAAAGATTCTGAGACTGAAACAAACCTAGAAACTCCTTACGAGACCTTAAATGGCACTATAGATCTAAGAAGATCCATAATATCAATATCTTCACAAAAATCAACAGAAGTAAACACCATCTATGAAAAACCTGAAATATCCAACTCAACTTTTGACACAGACAAAAAACTTGACAAGAATTCTAAATCTTCACTCATAAGCTCGGACAACTCAAATGTTACGTTGGATAAGTCTGACGTATCAAGAATAAGTATAACCAGTGATGACTCAAAGGAAAACATTCTTAACGCTACTCCATTTCTCATTGAGAGTAGCATAGATGAGTCTCAAATTAATATTTCCAAGCATACTCCGAAAAGTCTAGTGCAGGCTCCCATAACTCCATTAAAACGTGATGGTACGTTCACTAAAGACGGCCCAGATGTTGAATTAGCAACGCCAAGAACTCCGACCAAACATATGTCTCTGGCATCACCTGGATGTACACCGTTCCACACGATCAAGAGCTCTTCTAAGGAAAGAAGTCAGATGTTAAACATCACTCGCTCACTCGAAAAGAGTCACAGTTCGTCCCTTGTCGAGCCTCTCCCGAGGGCTACGATGGTGAAGTTCTGCAGTCCAGTGAACAATCCCGCTGTGGTGCTGCAGCAGAGGAGGAAAGTTATCAAGTCTAACTTGAAAGGATCCAATAAAAGCTTTGTTTTTGATGAGAGTAAGTAACTTCACTTTCCTATTATATTTACATGTAAGAAACTCATCCATACAATATTTTCACAAGAGTGCCTTCAATAATTTTAAAATTGACTTATTTAGAGCCCCTCATCACTTCTTATTTTTAACCCCCGATGCAAAAGGATGTTAGAAGTTTGACCACTATATGTGTCTGTCTATAGCACCGATGGTGAAGCGATTTGGATGTGGTTTTTTTATATTTGAAAGCAGGTTTTCTAGCGATGGTTCTTAGACATGTTTTATGAAAATCGGTTCAGCCGTTTTTTATTTTTATAGGTTTTTTTGTGTCGGAGGTTTTTCAAATTTTAGTTTGCTGAAATTCGCTTTTCTAAATTGTTGATTCAAATCACCATGATTCTTCCACTTTATTCATAATTTAAACTAATTACTCAAACCCAATTATATTTCTCACTGGATTAAACATTCTCCAGCGCCGTCAGAAGTGCGTCCCGCGCCCCGCAAGCGTTCCTACACGCAAAGCGACGCAGACGACGCGCGTGCGAAACGCAAGCGGATCGCATCCGATCTGCAGCACTCCGTGAGCCGTCTGTCGCGGCCTAGGACCTCTAGCGCTTCAGGTAACCCTTTTTATGGAACTGAAGAACGAGACGAGAAACTCGTTTCTAAACGCCTGATGGTAATCGCCATGCTTGCCCGTAACAATTGCAGTGCCACTCAGAAGAAAATACCAGACATATGCCCTCTAAAGAGTCTGAGAGCTAGAATAGAATCGCTTAAAGCGATCTCTTCCAGACAACCCAGGTGCTTTGTGAAACATTTTTTTCTTTAATTAGCGCCCCCTTATATTGTCGCCCGGGGCAGTTATCCTTGATCCGGGGCTGCTGAGAGCGGGCAGGTTAACAGCGCAGTGGCATTATGGTTTTACCATCAACACATGAGTCACGTGTAACTCCTCTCCGCAGGTAAACTAGCCGAGCCCACGACCCCCTCAAAGAAGCCAGCCACGCCCTCCAAAAAGTCCGAGACCAGGGTCTCCCGCACGAAGCTGCCGAACTTCGCGGCGCTGCATCAGAAGCAGTTCGACCGGATGGAGTCGCTGGACGAGTGCCAGGAGCGCCGCGCCAGGAGAGCCCGCCAGCTGCTGACGCCCACCGGCGCCGTCACGGTACTCGAGAGGAGCCCTAGAGGTTGGCAACATGTGTACTTGAGGCGCCGGTCCCACTGCGAGATGCGTGGGTTCTGACCTAGGGGTATCGATATTTATTTATATTCGATGTAAAACATCGGATCCCAGCTTCGATGTTTATCGATATATCGCCAAAAACATTGATACTTCTTTAATATTAACTTCGTAGCTATACTGAACCCAACCCAAAAAGAATTTTCCAAATCGGTTCATAAATGACAGAGTACTGAGGTAACAAACATAAAAAAATACAATTGGATAGAGAACCTTTTCCTTTTTTGAAGTCGGTTATAAATAATATAAAAAAATGTACCTCCTACAAACAAACTTACTATTTTACCTCTTTATAATATTAGTAAAGGTACATATAAACTAGTTGCGTCATGCGGTTCTACCTGGGTGCACAACTTTCCGGGATAAGAGTATTCCAGGATCTAAACTACCTACCTACCTCATTAGAATCTGTTCAGTAGTTTTTGCACGATTGACATAACAAACATTAATTAATCTCACTGACTCACTGACCAACTATGAATTATAGGAATTAGCAAATTAGTATTTATTTTGAAATAACGACAGACGCAACAGTTTTATTTTTTTTGTAAGAAAATCTTTTTCATATGTATAAATAATGTTATTTATATAGAATAGAATAGAAAACACTTTATTGCACTTAAGAAGGAATTTGAACATACTTTCTTATGATAAGTACAATGGGCGGTCTTATCGCTAAACAGCGATCTCTTCCAGACAACCGTATGCTATAGAGACAACATTTTATAGACGATAGTGTGCAGACAACTACGTAGTTATGTAGACTAATGATATACTTAAACTAAAGTTGTTATATAAAATATATACAAAACAAATACATAATGTATGTATAATTAATAAGAGTGTACGTCGCATTCATCGTATTCCGAAAACATTTTCCGCAACTGCTTCCGGTTCGGCGAAACAAATTGCTAAAAGATACCTAATAAAGATAATTCATGCCAGGTCAAAGTCCCACATGGCCAGTTATTATCGCAGTTGCACACAATAGGACCATGGTCCAGCAAAACAGAACCAAACCGATTTATATGATATGATCAGGGCATTGTAGCCAGCGAAATTACTGGGCATATGAGACTTAATATCAGATGATGAGCGCAATGCAATGCAATGGTGCTTTTAACGATATTAAAAGTTCTAGGTGGCACTGCAGTTGTTACGGGCAAGCGTGGCGCTTACCATCAGGCAAACGACTTGCTCGTCTCATCAGTTCCATAAAAAAAAACAGGTTAATCTATGTATCAGAAATTATATTCATCCTAGAGCATTACGTTTATGAGGCATTCGATCGCATGATAAAGTCCAAATTTTACGACTTCAACCCAGTAATGTATTCCAATTCCCTGCGTTATTGACTTATCGAAGTATAAAAAACATGACCGTGATAAATTATCATAGATTTTCCGTCATTAATAAGAACGTTTATTACTGATAATTGTTTTTATTCACGACGGAAAATCCACAAAAACAATTTAAAACAACAATAAACGACACTTTTTTGAACAACAACTCTTGCTATGACCAAAGAAAACGAAATATTACTACGCAAAGAAGCGACACTCCCACCCCCCGCTAATTTGTCGTCACCCGCGCATTGGCACCGATGAAAAAATGGGTAATGCCGTGCTTACGTCACTCGGTTGTCACCGCTCGCTGCGAATGACTAATGAGTGAGATTAAAATGTTTATTTTATATGTGCGATCAATTGATGTTATTTGAAGTTGTTATGACCTTTTTGGATTACGGCGACGGCCTGCTTTACAGAGGTAGAGCAGGCCGGCTGACTATTTGACTGACATATGGATGAAATATATTAAGAAAAAGACGGAGAACGGCTGAAGACGGTGGAGTTGTTTTTCCTTCCGTTTTATTTCGCGTCTCCCAGCCACGCGATAGTAGGTGTGAAAGAGAAACACTTAGGTTGCTTACGTATAGCGTTGTCCTTGTCGCGCTCGATTCGTATTAGCTTATCCCTACAATAATTACGCACACACACAAAACGTGTGCGGACAGGCCGGTACGCCAGTAGTAGTACTAGACAGTTAGCTCGGCGAATTTGTATGGAGTGTCGGGGGTCTGCTATGACGCAATAAAATTCAATTCAGCTCGCGTAGCGCTGCATACCTACCAGTCATATTAACCTACAGAGCGCCTCTCTTTCTATCGCGCCGCTCTTATCTCTTCTGCCGCGGCACGTGTAACGACGCGCGACCCGCCGTCGGTGTCCGGCTATGTACTTGTAGCTTCGTACCTACAGTACGGAGTGCGCTAGGCCTGGTATAACGCAATATATGACTCGACAACTTTCTCCTTACAGAAAACGTCACCGAACCACAGAAATCGCTGACCACCTCCGACCTACCGAAAAACGAAAAGGCTCCGAAACCGAAGAAACCGGAAACCCCCGTCAAGTCCCTCCCAACGTTAAAGTCCCTCAACCCGGGCTACACGCGTTTCGGTTTCAAATTAAACCTGGACGTCAATCCCTTCAGCATCCCGAGCAAAAGCGACGCTAACAGCAGCAAAGTCTTCAGCTTTTCCAGCAACAAGGCCAGCAAGGCGAAAACGAGCCTCAGCTCCAGCAAGAAGACAACAAATATGAAGCCGTTGAAGGAAATCAAAGCTAACCTAACGAGACAGACTTTACAACCGTCTCTCGCTGGAACGTCAGTCCGGAGGGAGGTCGCGAAACTGACGGTCATGAGAGAAAAGTCTTTTACTGACAGGAGAAATGTGAACAGGAACGAGAACAGAACGGTTATTAAGGGAGTGCGGACCAACAGGCGGTTTGAACTGCAGATGAGGATGAGGAATATGGATTAGTTGTTACAATGAGGTAGTTGTCTATATTTGATAAAGTTAAAGAAATTACTGGCATATGAGACTTAATATCTGATGTCTCGGGGTGATGAGCGCAATGGAGTGCTACGCAGTGCTTTTTATGGTGTTAAAAGTTCTGGGTGGCACTGTAATTGTTATGGGCAGGCGTGGCGCTTACCATCAGGCGAACGACTTGATCGTCTCATGAATCAATTCTATAAAAAAAATACCTAAGTTTTTGATTTTGTAAAAACTAGGCATAATTAATAGAAAGAAAGAAAAGTGAAAAATAGCATGATGTGAGAATTTTTTTATTTTATTTCTGCCATATTTTTTTATGTAACTTAATGACGAGACGAGCTGGTCGTTTGCCTGATGGTAAGCAATACGCCAGCCCATAACAATAACAGCACCACCCAGCGCCCTTGGTTTTGCTAACTCCTGCGCGGCGCTGCACTGCGCTCGTCACCCTGAGACAATTAGCTGTAGTCTCATGTAATCTAAATAGTTCATTAGTCAACTACCTACCCTATTCTGTAGTGTATTAAATATATTTTCGTGTAACTTATCAATTACGTACAGTGTTGCACTAGAATTCCCTTTGTTATAGGGAGACTGGGAGAACAATAATCATGGTATCACAATATTTTAAATATAGTCTAAGAACATTTATAGAGTGGATGGTGGCACTGTTTTTTAAGATCTGTTTACCCGCCTGCGGCTATAAAAGGGTTTTTGCAGGTCCCGCTGCGGGATTACAACCCGCACCCCTCCGTAGTGTACCTATTTAATCGCCAGCATTTTTTTAGCAATGTAGTTTTGATATAGTTTTAACATAGTTTTTAGATTTAATATTGTTCTGTGAACCATTTTTAATGTGGTATGTATTTTCTAAACTAGGTTTACTTTAATTTTAATTATTATTTAGATAACTTCTTTTTCCAATACATACCACAGGGCCATACATTGAAGCTTTAATTTTGATACATTTCTGGACATTCCTCCTTCATACAAATACATTCAGCTGCTGAAAGAATAGCCAGTTGAATTCTTGAGCTTATGAGAAACGAATGCCTAATAATGAAGAGCGCAGTGACAGGATTTCAGAATTCAAAGTGCAACTGTTACGGGCTTGGCGCTGACAACGGGCTAAAGACCAGCTCGTCACACGTTGTATAAACCCCCTGTATATTATAATTATGTACCCCCGAAAATATTAACTTAGTTTGTAACCAGTATTAGTAACTAAATAGGCATGGGTTAGATTACCCACTGCCATTGTATTGTAACTGTTGTGTATGTAACTTTGATTCTAATGTCCGATACGGAATAAAATGATTTCCTATTCTCGTTTTGTTTTATTTACCCACGTGATCCTTATTGGAGTTGTTATTAGGTTTATTTTGCTGTAAGCGTCTTAATTTAATATTTTTATGAGAATACTTCGTTAATGTAATTTAGGCTCTAATGCACAGTGTGTAAGGTAGATTAGGGTGATGGTTTTCGCTGTTTCAGTATGTTTCCTAGCTATAACTTAGTAAGTACATACCTTAATTTAATTTATCAGCGTAATAACCACAGCAAAATTTACTTTTGACAACCAGACTCCCATTACTTTATAATTACGTTATCGCTACTTTAAATTGCGAATTATTACGATGGGAGCCCATGACTTTCGAGTCGAGAGCTGTATTATAAGGTATAACCTGCTTACGCGCTTTGGAGTGGTAGGCTCTGGCCGTGGTTGTAATACCACCCACCGAACAAAGCCATGCCGTCAAGCGACCTAGTCGTGTTTCGGGATGATGTTCGCTGAACCATCGGGGAGACGGGTCTGAGCAGTCGGTCAACTGCCGTATCTCTCTAAATATATGTGCTTCATCTTAGGCCACATCATCGCTTCACATTAGGCGAGATAATGGCCAAACATAGATCTATTAAGCGTAAAAAAATAGGACAGGCAACCAAAGCATATATGGTATTTTTCTCTAGATTTAGGTTTAGAAAAGGGATGCCTCGTATACCCATCGCCCTGTTCATTGTTAGGTATTTTAATTAGGTACAACAATAGAAAATCTATACATTGTGTGGCAAAATTTTGGGGCCTCTAGTGTAGGTACCTTTTCTTTTGCAGTGAGTAAGTGTTGTTCTAGAAAACATCGGCTGAATTTTGAAGCAAATAAAAACTGTATACTATTTGTATTTTTGAAAAATTGTTTAGTCAGGCTGGTTTTTAAAAATTGTATAGATAGGACCTCTGGATGGGGTCCTCATTCAAATCATTCTATTCTATATATTCATTCAATCATTAAGAGAAGTCTTTAAACAAATTAATGTATTAACTTTACCTTCTCTGTATATTTACGAAAATAGAATGTATGTTCGTAAAAATCTGCACAAATTCAAGATGAATAGTGACCACCACAACATAAACAGTAGAAATAAGGATAGAATTGCAGTACCTAGGTTTAGACTGAGTAAAACGAATAAGTCCTTCATGGGCAATTGTGTACGTTTTTACAATAAAATTCCAAAATGTATAACGGAGCTCACAGAAAGTAGATTCCAATTGAGTGAGAAAAATATTCTAATGAAAAAAGCATACTATACAGTTAGTAATTACATAGAAGGCAAAGATGCATGGAACATTCCGCTTCTGCCAAGTAGCCAACTGGCACATAAGAAACATAAAATTGTCAAAAACAAACATAAATTGTAACAAAAGTTCTAAAAAATATGCCCCTCATTTTCTTGCCGTATCTTCTGAGTAGTGGTTCTTTTTCTGATACGGTGGTAGAGTCATCGTTAATTGACGTTCATAAGTGCGTCTGTGACGACAAAATTGAAATAAAGAACTTGATTGATTGAAAAAGGAAATTAAAAAAAAACCTGGGCTTAATCGACCTTATATTGTTTGATAAAGGCGGAGTTGAGATCTTAGAATCAGAACCAATAAAATACATGGTAGGTACTTACATACAGTCAGCTTAACATTTATAATCGTTTAATTTTTCTTTTTTTATTAAATAGGCACAAAAATGCACTTTTGAACGTCAAACACCTACACACTACAAATCAATCAAAATACGTAAAAACTGTTACTAAAGTTAAATTTTAATATCTTAAAATGCGTGAGTTTTTTCATCAATAATCTCACGAATAATTTGTATAACTAAAAAAGTAATAACTACAGCGTTTCATGTATTGTGCCGGCCAACGCACCCTCTTTCAAAGGCCAGAGTCCCAGCGGTGGGAGTTATAATCGTTTGACATTGAGTAGACCCACTTGTGGATCCCTGTAATGTAACCCGAGCGAAATTAGCTTAATCTATTTTGTTGACGGCTCCTAAATTATCAGTATATAGGGCGCGAGCAACGCCGGTTTTGTTTAGCTCTAACAAACTTTTGAATCGCAAAATTAATTCCCTAGACCCTCTGAGATTGACTTCTCAGTTTAGGGATAGGTCTATCTCGGAAACCAAATTCCGCTTAAATTGTACTTATTCTAAACAAGTATATATATTTTATTTGATTAAAACTTTCGTGAGTTTGACACAATTTAAAAACTAAAACGTGAGTGAAACAAAAGCTTTAGATCTTTTTATTACCTACAACTTTGCCATTTGACTTTTTTCCATAGGACTTTTAGTTTTGCCGGAAATCGAGAAAAACCGTATTTTACCCTTAAAAACTCACCCCCATCCTCTTCCCGACCTCAGATCGCCCGTAAATTATTTTTCCTTTCGTTTTTATAATATTCCCCTCCTTTTCTAACGGGTTTCATCCTACTATTACTTTTTTCACTTTTTATTATTTTTAAAGGCTTCTACCCTGGTCTATCTGAGGTAACAAACATAAAAAAACATACAATCGAATAGAGAACCTCCTCCTTTTTTCAATTCGGTTAATGAAACATTTATTTATGGCTGGTACATAAATGGTCATAATATCATAAATTTTGTTTTTATAAAATCAACTTCCCTGAGCCACAAATAAACTCGTAATCCCCAATTTTCAAATCATGAACATCATTATTACGCTACTTTTGATTACATTATTGCAGTGTAGACACAAGTGATGTACAATACAATACAATACAAAAACTCTTTATTGTATACCTTTAAAAAAAATAAACAATTACACAAAACTAACTATGGTAGTACAATGGGCGGTCTTATCGCTTCAAGCGATCTCTTCCAGACAACCTTTGGATGGACAGTACCGGAAGAAGTAGAGCTACTTTCTCGAACTTTGTACATGAAATAGGTATTTGTTGTTGATCTTGTTAATCATATTTATAGTATTTGCACAAACCTAAGATGTTATAAGAATGTTCCTCGCCTCGGACTTCTGGCCTGCAGGAATAGCCTACCGGCGCTACAGGGAACGTAAGTGAAAACAATTCCCTGGGCCCTAGTTCACTATGACAACTTGGCGATTCCTTACTTCGAGGTCACGTCGGTTCCTTCATTAATAAAAGACATCTGCGAACTTTATATTCTCTATGACGCGACTTAGACAATCATATATATGAATATATGAATGTGTCATAAAGATGTCGTTTATTAATGAAGGAATCGACGTGATTTCGAAGGAAGGAATCGACGTGATTTCGAAGCAAGGAATCGACAAGTTGTCATAGTGAATTGGGGCCCTGGTGCGTAGTAGCTTAATAAATATAGTTTTAATATATGTATTTTAGTCTGTAAGGTATATATAGAAATACTTTCTTACTCGTCTTAGAATTACTTTAGTCATTAATAAATAAATAAATAAATAACGCCCAACGATCACTTACATAGATCCTGGCCCCTAACTAGGATTCCTTGTATCTAGGAAACCAGGACCTATGAGGACCATGGTCCCACAACACCCAGACACGAAACAAATGCTTGCGCTATTTTTTTCTGTGCACAAACATTTGTGCCGTCGTGGGAATCGAACCCGCAACCTCAGTTATGTATGAGATTTGAGCCAACCTGCCCAACCACTACACTACAGAGGCTGTCATTACTAATGTAACTACTGTTTTCTTAAGTTACCTGAATTAAAGAAGTAGTAAATAATAATAAAAAAGAAGTGGTACGAACAGCACCAAAATTGCCCTAATTTGCCAATCCGCCTGTATTACGAGTAGGCAAGTGCTATTTTCGATAAGCCCGCACTTCGTGGATATTTTTATTTCCGAGTTTATCTTGCATCACAAATAGGTCAGTGACACTGTTTCCTAGTTATTTATGTACCTACCTAGTGTTCAATACCAGTTACGTAATTATCTCCAACTTAAAAGTAAAATTAGCAGCTATATGTTTACACTAAAGAAACAAACAAACAAACAAAAAATTAGCAGCTATATGTTTACACTAAACAACCAACAAACAAAAAATTAGCAGCTATATGTTTACACTAAACAAACAAACAAACAAAAAATTAGCAGCTATATGTTTACACTAAAGAAAGTAAATCTAGCCCACCTATCGTAGAGTCTATCGATTTTCTTAAACAATTAGGAAGAAGAAAAATGATATTGCTCGGGCAGGACGTAGAATCGTCCCCATAAGATACGTAATATAAGAAGGAGAAATTTGGTTGCTCGAGCAGCTGGCTCGGTGGCCCAGTAGTTAAGGCGTCGGGATGGTATTCCGAAGACGCAAGTTCGATCCCTGCCCGAGCAATATCATTTTTCTTCTTCCTAATTATTTAAAAATCTCAATATTTTCGCCTGGCATGCGCTAATGCATTCAATATCAAAAATAATCGCTTTTCTCTCTGCGTTCAGTCACAAAACAGATAGGTATGTGGTTCAGTGTTGTTACATAATAAAACCTACCTACCATAAAATCACTTAAAATACTTACAGATATTATAGGTGCTGCACAACTACATGTCTCGGAGATTTGTTGATGATGCATGGAACTATTAATTACTCTGTAACTACGCGATTTCCAAACTATTTTCTGCTAAATTTGATACATTTGCCACAGGCTTGATTCGGTCGACTCGGGCTCTCTTCTCTGACTACCCACAAATGCGCCTCAGCAAAAAGGGTTCACTGAAACAATAGCACGTAGGTACGAGTAGGTATTGTAATAAGTAAGTACTTAGTTACTTACACAATCCTTACATTATGTATAGTGTGATTGTGCAAGTACCTCTATGTATAGAGGCATATACAATGCGGAGATGACAATATGACTTTAAATGAAAACACTGGCAATACTGGTTTATAGAAACATTTGTAAACTATCAAATAAATCCGAACATCGAAATTAAAAAAACATTTTTTTCTAACAAACTAAATAGCTTAAAACTGCAAACAAAATAAAACACCATTTATAAAATTGGGTACACTGACCTGCGATAAGAATGGCAACGTAGCTTGGTTTCATTCATGATAAAGCTGTGGCCGACGCAGCGACGTAATGTTTGGCGCTATTATTCTTATTATTATTAATGCTCAATTACACAAATCAAATCACAGAATATTAACCAAATAGTCGGGCATCATTCACCCACAACACAACACAACAACAAAGATACGAGAACACTCGCGCGGCGACTTCAAAAGAACGCGGGCGCATCCGAAATTCCAGAGAAAAACAAAACGCGTCACAGGCAGGAAGGACGTCCGGTGACACACTGACCGCGTAACCTAGACACGTCGACAAGTAAGCAAAGTAGAAACAAGCAAACTTACCTATCTCTTTCGCACATACATATTTTGCGATAGACATGAGTGTACGCATGCATTTTTTCTTATCTAGCTGTGATGACACGCTTTATGTCTCTTATGGGCTCGGACATAAAGTATAATTTGCATTGAGAAAATAAATTTGAAAGAAAAGGCGTAGGTTTTTAAAGTAGCGACCTGGCAACGTGTGTCGTTAACCTGTCGCGTGCTTTCTTGTTTACAATACATCATGTAGAAAATACTTAAAATGAAAAATAATGTCCTGTGGCTAAACTACTGGATATATTCATTTGATTTTTTGTGTGACGGTTGGGAATATCATGACTTATACGAAGTTTCATTTATGATCATATTGTCCTCCCCACATTGTATACATTATATCTACCTAAGCCAAACTTTATCCGTAAACCGTAAAGTAGACAAAGTTACTCTGTGAAGGAGGTACAATAATTTAAACCAGTAGGTAGGTAACTAGTAAATAAAATCCCCCATCCTCATAAAATCTCTCTTTTCGTACATCGCCCGTGCGATGCCGGGCGTACTGCCTCCCCCAAGGATAAGTGAGTCCGAAAACTGTCATAACCCAGTAACATAGTAGATAACATTGAACTTGAGTGATGTCATGCCGGTCATTTAACGTCGCGTGCCGAGGCCGTATTATAAAAGTATATTGTAAATACCTACACACGGAAAACAGGTCTTTTGGCTGCACAAGAAGTAATGAACTTAGTTACCTGACTTACTCTGACTTGCCAAGTGAGAGCCTTGCTTGAGAGTGAAAGCACAGAATACCTACTATATACCTACTATAACTGTTACTATCTATATAGTAACCTATAGTCAGAGTGTAGTTAGGACTCCAACAGAGGCATTTAGTACAAAGTCAGGGGAGCTGAAAATCAAAACTTTTTGTAACTTATTTACACATTCGCCTCTAAGGTCATCCCTATTTCTGGGTCACCCATTACCGTCAGTAATTTCGAGAATTATCCAAATCGTCTTGGCTACGCTTCTGGCCTTCTTACTGGCTTCTTACCCATCCACAGGCATTGACTGCCCAAATGATTACCTACCCTAATTTTGCGAACACTTTTATTAGATACAAACGTGATGTGCAATAAATCAGTGCACACAAATCTGGAATTTATACGCAGCTGTATCCTGTACTATTAAGTATTCTGTGTCTGTGTACCAATTATAATCTTAGTATATATACTTACGTAAAATGAATACCTATGACTCCGGACGGGATTTGAAGGGGTCACTAAACAGCGAATGCAATGCGATGAAAATGTGCCAGGGGAGAAACCACGTTCTACGCCGTATATTGCGCTCCCTTTTCTGTTTACCTATTACCAAATTACACAGACCGCGTATACTGCGGGTTTAAGTAGTTACTTTAAAGGGGGGTCAGTGCCCCACTACGCCCATCCTAATGACGTCCAGAGCAGAAGCTTTAATTCAAAAACTTCCAAACTCTTGATCGGCCTTGTATCGTGAAGTATCGAGTGGATGCCGGGTGCCACCAAGGAACTGAATGGCCTTGAGCTCGTCTAACAGTGCACCACTTATTGCAGTCGTAAAAATGTTACGTGGTTGTCTTGTAGGCTATCGAAAACTGTCACGTCTTTATGAACCGTAAAATCTGTCGGTGCCCTACATTCATATCTGCAGAGGGTGGCTTTCAACGCGGTTGTATTGGAACCTTTCTCTACCCCCGGCCTGTTGTGCATGATGAGATTGATAATTATATAGCACCGCTACGTGGCACGTGCTTCTAGAAATAAGCTGACCTCTCGCGAATGTGTTATACCTACTCTGGGCCATCAAGTGGACCCAACGAGGTTCATGTTGAAAGTAAACAAATCAAACACTCGCGTCAGCATAATGCTTTTCTGTGATGTGTGTGTCGGTACGCAGCCACCAATTAGATAATAACGCCGCGCAGCGCCGCGCGCCGTCGCTATTATCGGATGACGTCACTCGGTTGCTACCACAGGAATCAGAGAAATAGACACATTCTTCATTTCTATAGGAATACATTTTATAAGATTATTTATTCGTTTCACGAGTTTACACCATCGTACCTACCTGCATAGGTCCAGTCAGTATCCTATCCTATCTTACTAATATTATAAACGCGAAAGTTTATAAGAATGTATGGATGTATGTTTGTTATTCTTTCACGTAAAATCTACCGAACCGATTTGATGAAATTTGGTATGTAGGTACTTTAGGACTTGGAATAGCACATAGGCTACTTTTTATCCCGGGAAACGGCGGGAGAAACCGCGGGGCGCAGATAGTTTATTATAATTATACGTTCTAGAAGTTTAAAAACTAAATCATTATAGTTGTAGGTGTGTCAATCCGGTTGTGATGCACAAGAACTGGCTTAACATGGCAGAACGTTCTCGTTTACACTTGACCTTAACTTAAAACAATTATGTTTATGTATAAGGCGCCGCCCGAGCGAGTTAATTACGTAAATACTTCATCATTCCTCGTCTAAAATAATGTATTATATCTCACAGTCCATGCACACTCTCCTTCCACGAAGATAACAGCGTGTCATCTTTCCCGAACCTAGGACTTACCCACTTACAATATACACAACAGATTACACGTTCAATACAAATAATCTTGGTACCTCTAGATATAGATGTACATATAGTTTCTCCACAAAATCTTTATCACTTATTAACAGGTCTCTATGTACTTTATTCTGTGGTTAGATATCTGATCCCATTTATTTTATCTACTGTCCGCCAAGGATGCCGGCACAAACTACAGGGGATGAGGGACAATAACTTTGTTGAGTTGTACCAGATCTGTGAAAAACATCCTGGCCGTAACATAGATCTAGAACATGACTGTGTGTTTAACTTTAACTGTGTTATGTAAATCTTAGCCAATCCGGTTTGTTTCACAAGATTTTAACGATCGCTTAGTTTGCACTTGACCTTCCGTAAGACAACAATATTCTAACAAGTTACCAAGTAGACATATTCGCGGTATTTATAGACATAAATAATTATTGGACTTTGTAATTAGATTCTCTGAGTTGTAGAACAACAATAAAATGTCGGCTTTGAATTGTTTTTGTTGTTTTGGAACGGAAATTAAAACTTTGGTTTTGTGAAACGCCTCGTGTATGTAGTTTACGTTTGCTCTGTATTTTTATTTGTGTTTCCCATCACGTGATATTGCTATTACCCTTCATTGCTTGCAAACTGCGGAAGTGAGATAGAGTGAGTTTGTAATGTCTCTGGTGGTCCAAATGTTCAAAGTGGTCAAAAGTTCTTTATTCAGTTTTCGCATCACAGACGCATTTATGAACGTCAATTATTACAACGACTCTACCACCGTATCGGAGAAAGAATCACTACTCAGAAGATACGGCAAGAAACTGAGGTCCAGAATAATAAGCGATAGTGACTGCTTTCCATCAAGCGGGCCGAAAAAACCACTTGGCGACTCGGCTTAGAGATGTCTCCGATTGTACTATTTTTCAATCCAATCCAATGATTAGTACGATCTCTTTATTCTCTTTCAAGAGCCGGTTTGAAGAGCATTGTAGCCAGATGTCTCGGGGTGATGAGCGCAATGCAGTTCTACGCAGTACCCAATTTGCATATGGTATTTAAAGTTCTGGGTTGCATTGTTATGAGCAAGCGTGACGTTTACCATCAGGCGAACGACCTGCTCGTCTTATTGCTCTGTTGCACAAAAAAAAGCCTGAGACACCTGTTATACCTTTGCTTGAAACATCAGAGTTTTCCTGAAAACTGAAACGCGCGACAGCTGAATCAATTTGCCTCCATCCTCCACGTACCGTATCGAACCATTAAATTGTATTGTGTTCAGGTAAAATTGAGGCAATTCGAATTATTTCGTTCGACGCTTCCGTCCCTCCCTCCGCCGACCTCGTTCCACTCAACAACACAAAACCGCACAATTTCCATATAAACAACGTTCCATGGCGTTGTTAAAGATTGTGTGTTGAGGAAGATTAGAGATATTATCCTATCCTAAACAACTAATTCGTAGGCGATTTGGGTTATTGGGATAATGGTACTAAAAAAAATATACACACCCTTCAAATTCATAATGAAAATGAAATGAAATGAAATGAAATAACTCTTTATTGAAACACACACATAAAATTATAAATAATAAAAACAACGTAACAAAAGTGTAACAATTGGCGGTCTTATCGCTTAAAGCGATCTCTTCCAGACAACCGTGCAGGGAGAGGAATTACGCAAAAATAATGGACGGTGGTTTTCAATATCTCAATACACTTACATAAACCAATAACATAGAATACACACTAATAAAATAGTAAATAATCTTAATACATACAATACAATTAAAATATAATAAACATACATAAATATTAAAATAAATATATATTAAATACATTACAATAACAGGATAAAGATGATTGTAGCTATAGCGAATGGTAAAAGACTTTTACTTGCTGTTTAAAAGTATCCAGCGAGGGTGCCCGTTTAATCTTAGTTGGTAACGCGTTCCACAAACGAACAGCTTCCACGGTAAAGGAGCAATCATAAAAAGTTGTACGGTGTGGTGGAGTCTTTAGCAGTAAGTTCTCTGATGACCTTAGTGAACTAGAGTTAGAGGCGTGAAGAAACTCGAAACGTTCCTGAAGGTAGCGCGGGGAAGAGGGATTGAACAAAATATTGTAAAGGAGGGACAAGATATGAGCATTCCGGCGAAGACGAATAGGAAGCCACTTGAGCTTAGTGCGAAATTCGGAAACGTGATCGTATTTACGTAGGCCAAATATGAACCTAATGCAGAAATTTTGGAGACGCTCAAGTTTGTTTAGCTGGTCCTCGGTAAGGTCAAGATAGCAGGCGTCAGCGTAATCGAGAATGGGGAGTAGAAGAGACTGTGCAAGCGCAATCTTAGTGGTAGTAGGCAGAAAATTACGTAACCTACGCATCGATCCTGCGGAGGCAAACAGCTTTCGACTAGTGACCGCTAACTGAGGGCCCCAAGACAAACATTGGTCAATGGTTATGCCAAGATTCTTCACTGTGTCAGAGAAAGGAATGGCAACTCCATCAAGCACTACTCGTGGAAGTACATCCAATTTGACTTTACAAATAGTTCTAGAACTTCCTACCACAATGACTTGGGATTTTAGTGGATTAACTTTCAGCCCGTATGCATTGCTTGCTCCATTCTGAAATACCACGCAAGTCCCTATTTATAGTTTCCACTGCTTCAGCCAACTGACTAATAGGAGCCTGGCAATACAACTGGAGATCGTCTGCGTAGAGGTGGTAGGAAGAAGTTAAATTTTGTGAAATAGAATTAATAAATATAGCAAAAAGCAAAGGAGATAAGACGCCACCCTGAGGCACACCGGCAGAAGTGTTACACCAGGAAGAGAAGGACTCTTCTAGACGAACCCGCTGGCGGCGACCATACAGGTAACTATGAAACCAGTCAATTACCGTTGGAGATATGTTAAGGGAGTGTAGTATTGCAAGAAGGACATCAAAGTCTACAGTATTGAAAGCATTACTGAAGTCCAGGAGCGCAAGCACAGTTAACTGACCGTTTTCCATCCCTAGACGTATATCGTCAGTGATTTTAACAAGTGCAGTAACGGTGCTGTGTCCCGGACGAAAACCGGACTGGAAGGGATTGAGGAGGTCATTCCTGTTGAGGAACGAGTTTATCTGGTTGTGAACTAAGCGTTCGAGGACTTTTGATAGGAAGGGGAGGATCGATATGGGACGGTATTCTGAAAAGGTCTTTGGATTGGATTTTTTAGGCAAAGGAATAATTTGTGCTTCTTTCCATAAGGAAGGAAACTCACCTCGGAGTATGGAGAAGTTTAATATACTACAAAGGACAGGAAGGATGTAATCAAGGATAGGGATCAGCATGTTTCGACTGATGCTGTCAACTCCAACAGCATTAGACGTAATAGAAAGCATACTCTTCCTAACATCACAAGCGGTGAACTGACGAAAGACAAAAGGAGGAAAGTCAGGAGTTTTTTTGGAAAGAATATTTAAAGTACTGGCTTTGGCTGAGTCATCAATATTAGACGATGAAGAGAAATGTACGTAAAGTGCGTCTATGTTTAAGTTATAGGGAATAGATTCTTTACGAGATTTTCCAACTCCTAGAGACCTGAGGAATTTCCAGACTTTTGCTGGATCCTCATCTTGAACAGATTCATGAATGTGGCGTCGTTGAGCATCCCTACACACCACGTTGCAGTGATTTCGTAACCGAATATACCGTGACTTGTTCACGTCATTTGGATGTACCTTGTATTTGGTTTTGGCGGCAGCCTTTTTGTTCTTGAGATATTTAATGTCTTCTGTAAGCCAAGGTGCTGGTACGTGTTTGATTTTGATCGATCTGAGAGGTGCGTGAACATCATAGAGTTGGATGATGAGGGAGTTGAACAGCGCTATTTGGTCATCAATTGTTTCGGCACTAGTCACCGGTGTCCAATCTATGTCTTTCACATCACTTTCAAAAGCTTCATGATTCATACCACTAAAATTGCGTTGCAGAATAATGGTAGGTTTTGGTTTGGGAGGACGAATTTTGTACGATAGAAAAATAAGGTCATGATAGGAAAAGGCATCGGCCGAACATTGGCCGTGCTTAGCAACATGATTCATAGAAGATACCATCATAAGATCAAGGAGAGAAGGGGTTGCATTGGGAAAATGATGAGTAGCACTTAGGGAGAGGATATTCATGTTGCTAGATTTAATAATGTTTTCTAATAAGGAAGAACGATAATCGAGTTTTAAAAGGCAAGTATTAAAATCGCCCATAATTATGGTGTGATTATAGGAGGGAGTAAGATCTTGTAAAATCTTTTCGAAGGAAGAGAAAAAGTTATTGCGTAAGGAATTGCTATAGTAGACTCCGAGAAGAATTTTAGAGTGAGAAAGGAGAACTTCAATGAAAAGATGCTCGCCGGCATTTGGTGGCGGTGGTTGGGCGGATGTACTAATTACTGAGTAGGGAATGTGCGAGCGGAGGTAAATAGCTACTCCACCCCCACCACCATTTGTACGATCGTTGCGAATAAGATTGAAGCCAGGCAAAGTGTAGGAAATAGAGGGAAGAGATGGTTTAAGCCAGGATTCGGAGACTAATATAGCATGAATGTTCTTATTGTCAAGGGACACCTGCATATCGGAAAAGTGAGCCGGAATGCTCTGCGCATTAATGTGAATGATATTTAAATTTTTAGATACATCAGAGAAGTGGTTTTCTAAAGTTTCAGAAAGAGAAGGAATGCTTAAGAAACTATCATCGCTACTACTACAATCACAAGAAGAAGATATAGATAAATACTCATCACTATTACTATTGTCATTAAATAATCCTAACATAATATTAATAAATTAAATAAACTATAATAATATATAAATTAATTAATAAAAGTTAATAAATAATAATTATTTTTCGCTTCACCTGCCGGTTTATACTAAAGAGAAACTACATAAATATAAAAACTACACATCTACTGCAATACTAAAAAGTTACCCATAATTCACTTTATATGAAAAAGAGTTTTAAATTATAAAAACTTAACAGAATATTTACAACCTCAGATTTAAAGTCTACTCGAAGTTTACAAAACAATAGGGGACCGGACAACTTTTCATAAAGTGTTTTATATTAAGTACAATTAATATATATAGCCATGAACAATATTATTTTAATTAAATAACGCTCTAAAAGTTCCTAATACTATGTTAAAATATTTTGTTTCAAATATCGCCGCGCAAAAGGTCACCTCAAAATTTGTGACGTCATATGTAGGTAGAAAACGACACATTCTTCGAAATAAAACTTGCAAAGAGATTTAAATACGTTTTGTGAAGTTTGGGGACGATATTGTAGTAATGGAACGAAAAAATTAGCAAAAGTACATTTTATTAAAAGCAAAAACGTAAAATAAACACAAGCTTGACTTACGGCATTTGCCTACAAATGACGTCATGCGCTGTGATTGTTGTTTCGTTTGAGATGAAGAACAGATTAAAAATATCAGAATTATTAGATTGTATTCATTGATTTAAAAATATAAATCATTATTATTTCACAAAAATAATGATTGAATGACGTTCCTGGTTCGACGAACATTCGTTCTAACTACATTTTAGATTTTTTCTCGATTACTGTCCGATCCCCTATTTGCTCAGCAGAATTTAAAAAATAAATAAATAAATAAGTGTAACAGGTACGGAACGTCGTTATTTTAGTCTGTGGGCGGTCAGTTTAGATTTTCGACATTGACTTTGAATTTTTGACCACAGTGGTTGACTACGTACGACATTCATTGCATATTGACATTGACAGATGGTCAGATGGTTATAAGAAGAAAAATAAGAAAATACGAGTCTACTCTCAAAAAGATTTAGAAATTTTAACAAAAGTTATTCGGGTAATTGAAGAGAGAAAATGAACTACCTATAGGATTGTTACCATACACAACAATAGTAGAGGACAGAATACACAGAGAGGAAAAAATCGGATCACTTTTTACTTGTGGCCGCACGTCTCGTCTTGGCCGCCACCACCGGCTCCTTGAGGGTTACCGCTTGCTTGGGAGCGACGACTGCGGGTGTCAACTTCACTCCAAGCCTGTCCAGCTCCGCAACACAGCTCACACGATGTCGCTCACCATTTGCAGCCAACACGAACACAAAACCATCACGACTCCAGCACTTTGTCACGCCATACCGTCGCCTTGCCTCCATGAAAGTATCGTGCCGTGCTTTCGTCAGGAACTCGGACATAGTGATGCCCGAGCCCTTGAGGTTGGTCTTAGCTGACCACAACTTGCTGCGAAGTGACACATCACGGACCTTGAAGAGAATGGGTCTTGGTCGATCCGGAGTCGACGACCGGCCCATTCTGTGGCAGCGGCTGATGTCATCTGGCTTAAAGTCAACAAGCTTTAACTTCTCCACCACAGACTTGACAATGACAGCTACAGTATCCTCTTTCTTATCTTCCGGAATTCCATGGAGCAATAACATTTTTCTCCTGCTGTGCATCTCCAGATTGTCGGTTTCCCGTGCAAGCAACTCCACCTGGGTCTGCAGAGTCCGGAGGGCATTCAAGGTAAAATCCTTAAAAGAAGAAAACTCTGCAGCTAGGCTTACAGCGCTTGAAGAAGTCGGTGAATCCAGCTTTTGCTGGCGATCTTCAAATTCAGCCAACTTTTGCAGGAACATTTCGCTCATCTGGGACACTGATTCCTTGATAACCTCCATAGTACAGTGATGATAGTGGGTAAAAATTTAAAAGTGTTACTGTGTTGTGTGTTTGTAAGGAAAACACTTCCCGGCAGGTATTGTAGCTTTAGAATTAGTTATACATACAATTTATGTAAAATAATTGAGATTAAATATATTTAAATTAAAATTAAAACTTGAACAAATTTTAAGAGGTGTGTTTTTTACAACTACCGCCCAAGAAAATAATATATTAGTAAAATGCTTATTTATTTATTTATTTAACAAAATCCACAGCTCTTTGAAACAAACATTTAACGCTTATGATAAAACTTACAGCCAATAACGGATTAACATTTTATGGATGTATCCTGCATTTAAAATGTTTCATGTTTATTTGATAGTTAATATTAATATTACCTAGCCTAGCCTATGTTAGACAGAAAGCTGCCATCCGTAAAGTGGAACTGGGCCGGACACGATTGCCGTATGTCAGACGAATTTTGGGCGAAAAGTACCATTCAGTGGGTCCCCCAAAATCTTACCTACAAGATGTCACGGCAGGCCCAGAAAAAGATGGCGGGATGAACTTGATTCCTATTGGAATGATTGGCCTGTTAGAGCCCTAAACCGCGAAGATTGAAAGGGGGGAAAGAGAGACTTTTGCCCTGCAGTGGGACATAAATGGCTGATAATAATAATATAACCATTAATCAGCAACGGCTAAAAGGATTCTGATGAATGTTGGTATGTCCGGAATAGGACATTTTCATCCCAGGAATATGAACAGTTCTCTATGGAACCTACCTACTATACCGATTTTCACGCGGATGGACTCACGGGTATTGGCTAGTATTTTGCATCTTCATCATACTGGAGTGATCAATTCAATTCAATTCAATTCAAAAGTTCTTTATTTAAATTTTGTCGTCACAGACGCACTTATGAACGTCAATTATCACAATGACTCTACCACCGTATCGGAAAAAGAACCACTACTCAGAAGATACGGCGAGAAACTGCATATATTTTAGAACTTTTGTTACCATTTTTTATGTTTGTTTTTGACAATATTATTTTTCTTATCTTAGATCCAATGAACCCCGCTGTACATGCTCAACAGAGACCTAGTGCGGGGGACAGAGTTCCTAAGGGTACACTATACTGTTTTATTTTTTAGTATAAGTAACTGTTATCTTAATGTACCGGAAATATGTTTTAGAACAAATAAATAAAAACAAATAATCCTACTTCTAGAGGGAGCACCTTGCTCTGTTCCTAGGTGGATCAGGTGGACTGTAAACCCAGGCCTTTTCTACAATGAGAGAGGATGGGCCATACTGCACCACGCGTGACGTTGCGGACGTCCCAAGTCTTTGATAATTTTTGAGGTTCTTTTTATTGTACTGAGTAATAGGACTAGCAAGTCGTTCGCCTGATGGTAAGCACCACGCCTGCTATAACATAACAATTGCAGTGCTTCCCAGTAATTTTAATACCATAAAAAGCTCTGCATTGCACTGCATTGCGCTCATCGCCCCGAGACATCAGATTTAAGCCCAGTAATTTCGCTGGCTACAATGTACTTCAAACCGGGACACAGTAATGCTTGCACACTACTGTGTCCCGGCAGAATAACTTGCAAAGCTTTGGTACCTACCCAGACGGCCTCCCGCATACGAGAGACCTACCACGAGACCTACCTTCTTGAACATTTTAGTTTGCTGTCATGTCATCATATTTATTTATCAACATATTTATTTATCTACTGAATTAATAAATGTAAATACAAATAAAATTTCTCGGCGGCCCATTTCAAAATCTCAACGGTTGACGTAGTTATTCCGAACGCGGAGTTCGCCATTTTGCTTCTTAGAAGCTCTTTTGGGATCCATTTGAATAAAATATTTTTTTATTTATATGCCATTTCTGCGAGTCCCTTTGAGGCTAGTCCTTATTTAGATACTATTGTTTGGACATTATAATCTCTTTAAGCTCATTTTCGTTGTCATGTAGTGTTGGTAAAAAAAACTACAGAATACTTAATAGTACCAACTAAAACAAAATCTACAATCACAGTAAAATTAAATGTACTTTATTGCATATTTGTGACTTGAAAACTGCCCTTCAGATGACGGGAGTGGTGCAATGCCGACTTCTGTACGGTACTCGGGTCGGCATTGAACGGGCCGTATCTGAGTATATACATATATATATTGACGTACATAATTATTGATTTAATTTAATTTAATTTTAATTTATTTGACCTTATTTTTGCGACATTTTAAATTTGTATTGACTGACAATGTTTTAGATTATTTTAATTTAATTGACTGTTAATTATTTGTTTTATTATTTATTTGATTGATTTCATTTTATTTTAGCTAGCTGATATATTTGTATTTGTAATTTGACTGACTGTGTGTAGATATTAATCTTAATGGGTTTCATCTTTAATTTTAGTATATTTTTAGTATATTTAAGTATGTTTTGAAAAAAATTAAATATTTTTCATGCTATTTCACAAATGTATTATTTCTTATTTATTATTTATTTCATTTAATTGCCTGAATGTAAACTTTTTTATTATTACGGTTTTCACTGTCATATATCTAGTGAATATTTTACAGAAGATTTTGTATAATAAAGAAAATTCAATGTTTTGTAATCAAGTCGTACAAAATTAGACCACATTAGTAAATTGCACCCGTGGCACGCCACACGGCACGTGGCACGGCACGTGGCACGCCACACGGCACGTGGCACGCCGGGGTGCGTTGCTAATTATATAAAATAAAATCATATCTCTCCTTTCAGCTTCGCCGTAGTCGGGTAAAATACACCTCAAACATAAGATATAACGTGCGATAGGTATAAAAAGGCGAACACGTTTGTGCCAACTAATTCTTGAATGTTTAACTTTCCATCATACCCTGTAAGTAATAAATGCGTATTATAAAGGCTCAAATGACAAATCTGCTGAGCGCGCGACCCTATACTTCGTCAACGGTGTTTCCGTGCAAGTAGGTCACGGCCAGCCGAGATTCGGAAGCTTAGTGCTCCGCATTGCTTCGGAGATAGCTTACTCTGACTCCAGTTGTATTGACCTAATACATATTATTAAGCAGTAATATATTATGTTTTCAGTGTTTTAATTGGGTTATATTTATTTATTTATTTCAGGCTGTATTGATGTACAATAAAGTAAAATTAACAGAGGCCCATAGATTATTTACCTTACAGACTAACGTATATACAAAAATATAACACTATAACTAAGTATTTTTTTACGCTACTACACGACACAAGGAATTATTGTTTCTGCCTACATTCCCTATAACGGAGGTAAACTACCCCTGTAGCCCAGAAGTCCGGGGTAAAGAACATCTTCGCGTGTTCCGCTGGAACCTGGAGCGCGTAGGACTTGAAATCAGTGGTCCTAGTCTGCTCTAGCCGCGAAAAACTCACGTTGATGGGCTCCTCACGCGAACTCCGGTACATGCCTATTCTCTCTCGGACGTATCGAAGGCCTTCTTCACCCTTCGTCTCCTTGTCCAGGCGAGAGAGGTAAATCTTGACGGTCGGGGCTACAACTCCTAGCGTCGAAGTTGTAACCGCTGCTGTGCCGCATATTTAGTAAGACTCTCGGTCACTAGATGAACAAATTCGAAACATTAAACTCAACGCTATAATATAATTTGGGTCAGGTTCAGACCACAGCTGAATACTAAGTTGAATTCATTTACTCTAATTACGAGTATAATGGACAAAGGGCTGTAAATATTAAGTATAAATTACAGATTAGCTTTAATTTTTGTTATCTCTATCTGAAGGCTGAATTAGGGATAATTGTGTTTTTTTATATAGCAACAAGTCTCCCCGTCGACGTCACACTTTACTTTTCAGAAAAGTGTCATAATGAGTGTTTTTACAAGCTTTTATTTAACTTGCAATGTATGTAACTATGTTTGTTCGGGTGGAATCTTCCAAGCTGAATCAGAACCACGTCCTCTTGTCCTACGAAGTTGAAATTTTTCATACTCGTACTTGTCAAAGTCCGATGGTGACAGCCAGCTGATCTGATGATGGAGACGGAAGGTGGGCAATGGAGCTCCTTGACGGATAATCGTAAACGACTAGTGTTTGGGCTCATTTTAACCTGTTCCCGGTTCCGATTACGATTTGTTAATAGCTTGTTTTGAAAAATATTTTTTTAACAGTAAATCTTATTTCATTCTCTAGTCACCTATACTTATATTATATTACACGGAAACTGAAATACAAAAGCGGAAAAATGTAAAAGCTTGCTTACAATGCCATGTGCAACGAGCTTCAACCTACTTCCAATAAAAAATACCTACTCTATGGGTACTTTTTTTAAATTTGGATCTCTAAACTGGTCTGTACATAGGTCTTGCAAAAACATTGAATAGGTTAGAGTATGTGAGTGTCTTGAAGAGAACACAGCATGCTAATTAAAATGAAATTGAAAAAATTGTGTATGAAAAAATAGAATTAAAAAAATTATTGATTGATATTAAAATTTTGAGTATTTCAAGTATAAAGACTAAACCTTAAAACAGCGAAAGTATTCACAGCTCAGCGCGCACTATGAATTTGTAGCGCTGGCTGTGGAAACTTAAGGCCCGCGGTCGTCCGACACCAAAAAATTTTGTTAAGATATTTCGACGAGACTGGTCCTCGCTTCGGGGGATCTCAGATCTGGCGCGTACTTTGCCCAGAAATTAAGCCTTTTGATACAAATGGGTAACGCCGTCAGTATGCTGGGAACCTGCCGCACGGTGGCGATCTAGACGGCGTGTTTGCCTTATAGTTTCTTTTATAATTGATGGTATTATTTAACATGTGACAATAATGTAATAAGTTTAATTATAAATTTTGTAAAATAAATTAAATTAAGTTGTAACAGTATAAAGACTACCCTGTGCTATTAGGTAATCTGTGACTAAACGTCAACCTGCGTGCCATGAAGCGCTCGCTATCAAGATGTTGGTTTGAATCATGTTAAAAAGTCTCACGTGTCCCAGGGCCATAACATCGTACGAGGGCACCGTATGACTGGCGTGAACTCATAACATTCTTTGGTTTAGAGTTATCATCTTTTCGCGTTTTCCTCGTGTCTTGTGTAACAATGCCACTACGGTATGGATATTGGACTTATTGGTTACGCTTAGGCCTTCTGTGGTTTCCCTACGATATGCTCGCAGTAATGCATTTCAAGCGGTTCGGTTTGACGCAAGTGACAAACAAATCACGTGTCGGCTGATAGTACCGGCGTGATCTGATAAGTACTTAGATGATGAAGCACCTTATACGTAGAACCTACTATTATTTATTCTGTGCTACGTAGAAATAATGAAGCCAAAAGTTGGCCTCCTCTTTAGTCGTTTCTATAAAATTTGTGCTGAGCGAAACCTCATTTGGTACCACATAGTAGCTATTTTTAGTTTAGCTGTCTTTTTATACTCTTTATATATTTATTTCTTCATTAACCGACTTCAAAAAGGAGGAGGTTTACAATTCGACGGTATGTTTTTTTTTTTTTTTTTTATTTTTTTTTTGTGTGTTTGTTACGCGATTTCTCCGCCAATTATGCATTGATTTCGATGATTCTTTTTTTGATTGGTAGGTAATACTTCAAAGGTGGTCCCATATAAATTTTATCGAAATTTATTCAGTAGTTTTTGAAAAAAATTGCAAAAACAAAAAATATAAGTTTAATCTTCAAGTCGGTTCTTGTTTTTTTCGTAACCAACTTTCTAAAGGTGGAGGTTTGTATTCGACTGCTTCACCTGCTTCACCCAGGGTTGACTTCCGGTGAGGGAACTCCTCAACGGTGAATAGTACAGACACAACATTTCGTAAATGGATTTAACCATAATAGCCTGTTCTAAATTCCATCATGACATGGCAGATACACCCAGGATTGACTTCCGGCGAGGGAACTCTTCAACAGAGATATAGGACAGACATGAAATTTTTTTGTACATGCATTTAATTGTGATAGCCCGTTTTAAACTTCGTCATGATGTGGCTTCTAGATCACAAAAGCTTGCCTTTAAAAACTTTTTGAATTAATTTAATTAAAACTTGTTTTTCACTAAAAAGAGTAAAATAAATTATTTTTCAAAAAAAACTAAACCGACTTCAAAACCACAAATGGCACTCAAAAGTAAAAAATAAATTAATATAATTATCATAAGCGCTACCCACTCATATATTTGAAGTCGGTGCCAGCCAAGTCTAAAAGGTAGTAGATAGATACTACCTACAAGTAGTACTTACAATATACATAGTATTTATCTGCTACCTATTACACTTGGCTGGCACCGACTTCAAATATATGAGTGGGTAGCGCTTATGATAATTATATTAATTTATTTTTTACTTTTGAGTGCCATTTGTGGTTTTGAAGTCGGTTTAGTTTTTTTTGAAAAATAATTTTTTTGTTTTTCTGTTTTCGGAGTGATTTTGTGGTCGTCAACTAAGTGTTTTTTCTTTCTTTCTTTTTTCTAATTAATTCTATGACTAATAAATGGCAGATTCGTAAGTAGGTATTTGTTTCGATTCAGGGTATTGTGTGGGTTAAAAGGTTCTTTCTTTGTGTGTATATAGTTAGAGTAATTAGTGATTGCATAGCTTACAATGAATCCTAGTCATAATGTCTGTGATCGTTAGGTAAATTGATATGTTTATTATATCACACACTACGCAGAGCAACACTCAGGCTTCACCGAAGTGAAGTGACATACTGCCAACGCGCTGTATTGTGTCCGTACTATCGACTATCGTACACACGTTTCGGCTGTGGTATCGGTCGAGGCTCCCAAAACGATGTCCTTTGCCGATTCAATATCAGGTTTTCTTTTTCCGAGTAGAATTCTTATCAGTGTAATTTGAAGTTGTGTTGTAAAAAGAAAGGGAAAGGGATTTTCCAACTACTGATGCTGTATTGCTGACAATAATATTGTTGTCTAAAATAAAATAAATAAATCTTTTTCATCGGAATTATATGTTTAGGATTTAGGCAAGAATTCTTTATCTTAGGGCTAACTCTGGCTTCGTTCAGCCAGTACCACAGAATATGGTAGTTTGTACTGAACATTTTGAAGAAGAGTAGACACTAGTACCTAGAGCTTTTTATAAAACAAGGTTAGCAATGATACTCCTTATAATACTACATACCATAGATCTATGGAAATCGCATACTGTCCGATTCTCCAGATCTTTCTTGCCGCACACCTGCAAAATATGGAATGGGCTACCGCCCGAGGTTTTTCCGCAGAGCTATAACATGGGGTACTTTAAAAGAAGGGTGAAAAGGGTCCTTAAAGGTAGGCAACGCACGAGTAATGCCCCGAGTGTTGCAGGTGTCCATAGGCGACGGTAACCGCTTACCATCCAGGCGGGCCGTCTGCTTGTTTGCCTATTAGGCATATAAAAAAAAAACGACTTATAATACTAGGTGATGTCTCTGGGTGATGAGCTCAATGCAGTAAGTACTACGTGGTATTTTGGTATTTTATGGTATTATAAATTCCATGGCACTGCAATTGTTGTGGGCAAGCGTGGCGCTTACCATCAGGTGAACGACATGCTCGACTCATAACTCAGTTCCATCTGTTCCATAAAAAAAACATTTAGAGGAAATAGAGAAACCATTTTTGTATAATATGGGAGTCTCAAGGCTGTAATAAAGTAATGGAGGCTGTGGCAATGGTTATAATAAATTGAGACCGGCAACGGCAGTGGCATGGGACAAAATGAAAATATTGTCTGATACAATTTAGGCAGAGCGCGGAAATATGATTTTTTTAATGTTTTGCTTATAAAGTGAACGAGTAGAGCATCGGACATTTTAAATACTGACTATTTATATTATCAATGATCAAACATAATATATAGTACAGCCTATCACGTTCTCACTGCTGGGACACGGGCCTTCTCTCATAGAGAGAGTATGGGCCATAATGCGCCACGCTAGCCCAGTGCGGGTCACGAGTCCTTCAATTTTTGTGATTAATTGTGATGAGTGTGTGATTAATTGGACATGTCGGTTTCCTCGATGTTTTCCTTTACCGTTGTTAGAGCGAGTAATCATCCGCACATAACTTAAGAATGTCAATGATGCGGGGCCAGTAGGATTCGAACTCAGGTGCGTCGGATCGAAAGTAGCGCATGCTCTCTCTGAGCCACACTCGCTCTCCATTATATTACAATATCAGTAATCCTAATCCACCAAACATATTATATTATATTATATATTGGATTATATATTGTATATCATATGTAAGCCCTTAGTATGTCTATTATATTTTCTATCACCACCGTCTGTGTATGTTTCGTTATTCCTCTCCATCCAAAGGTTGTCTGGAAGAGATCGCTTTAAGCGATAAGACCGCCCATTGTTACACCACTGTAAACATTTGAATTGTACTTTATCTCTATTTTTAAGGTGAATAATAAAGTGTTTATCTATCTATCTATCTATCTATATCTCAAGATCAAGAAATTGGGCATTTCATTTCTTTGGGCTTTTGCCAAACCCTCAGAAGCTTTGAAAGCACGAAGTCCGCAACCAATTTGTGAAATAAATACTTAGGTAGGTAAGAGGAATGTCGAAAATTAAAAGACTGGTTGAATGTACAGAAAATACGAGATGTAAAGAAACTTAATGAATTATGTACTCGTATTTATAAGCCTACTAGTTACGCCGCGCGGTTTCACCCGTGTGAGAATTCGTTCGTTTTTACAAGCTTTTATTTAACTGCAATGTTTATTAATTTTGTTTATTTGGGTCAAATCTTGCAAGTTGAATCAAAACCACTTCCTCTTATCCTAAGGAGTTAAAATTTTGCATACTTGTCAAAGTTCGATAACAATGCAATATTATGGTGACAGCCAGCTGATCTGATGATAAAGACGGAAGGTGGGCAATGGTACTCCTTGACGGATAATCGTAAACTACTAGTGTTTGGATTAGTAGTTTTGGTTCTCATTTTAATCTGCTCGCGGTTCCGATTACGAATTTGTTAAAGATAATTAAATCAAGAATATAAAAAAAAGGTTTTTATTGAAGATCAAAAAGCAGAGCACCCAATAGATCAAAACAAGAGTTACACCTGAGACTGCACTAGGCAACAGCCGAAATAAAAATAGGTTATCTCTTATTATTAATATTATCTCTTATCTCTCGCAATCTGCCACTCAACTCGATAAACTTTGAATTACCTCTCCATCCATTCATTAATCACAGAGATATCAGGTTGGAAGTTTTATTGAACTGAGCAACGAGAGTAGCAAGTCGTTCGCCTCATGGTAAGCGCCATGCCATTTTTATAAGTGATGTCACATATCAGTGTCACCGCCTATGAATAATTATTTTTTTGCTCTGTGAATACATATTTTGTTTACTTTTGTTATATATTTGTTTATATATTCATGTTGTATTCGTCTCTTATCTTACTGTTCGTGATGTCACGGTCTTAGGTTCCGGCTGAAAATCAGTACTAAGGTATTTATTACCTTAGTTTTTATGCTGAGTCGGAACCTTTTCCTGACATCGCGCAACGTTCCATTATACTATAATTATATTATGTATTTATTATGTATATGTTATTACATGTGTTATTTTTTCTGTTGTATGTATAGTATAGTATTATTTGTTATGTGTAGTGTAGTATTATGTATATATTATTATATAGCTTAATGTAATGTTGCGTGTATCTGTCTTGAATAAAGTATTTTCTTTCTTTCTTTCCATGCTTGCCCATAACTAAAAGCACTGCGACCTGTATCAAGTAGTACCTAGTTTCTAAAATTATAAATCCTGCAGTTTGGCTTGTTTGGAGCTTGCTAAGAAAAATATATTTAAATTCCATAGGGAAAACGAAGAACATTGACGTGGAAAACCGAAGTGCGATAAAGGCTGTGGATTGTAGAAGATGATGAATTGATATTGTGATGAGTGATGACACTGATGAGTCATGTGATGACCTTTTAAGTGAAAAAACATATCTACCGACCGATCTCCTTTCCACATAAATACGGTCAGCGACAAAAATAGCTGAACATATGTGAATATTTTATTGTCTACACCTTTAATGTCTTATTTCTCTGAATTTTGCATTTAAAGTCTGTTAACATCCTGTGCGGATAGGGAAATTGCAAAAAAATGCATGTAATTTGTTATTATCGGTGTTATTGACTATTGAAAGATTGTTAAACTATAATAAATGGAATATTAAACTATCAAATAAAAACCATGTAAGCAAGGCGGTATGGTCCTATATAGAGAAAGTAGCCTGCCTAAACGGGCGAATTCAGAAAAAAAAGCATGTATTCAGACTCACAGCTATTTATATATATTTGATTTATTCTACAGAGTGTCACTTCGAATAACTAGCACTTATTCTGTAGCCTCAGTCCCATTGTGATTGTGGTGGTATCCTTGAGTCTTGTGAGCGACACCGCTTGCGCCATTCGCAAGAAAACTAGCTAGCACTGCGCTGCGAGTACTACACACAATTATGAGTTGTAGTTGTTATGTTGGTACTCGTTTATGATTCACTGGAGAATACTACAAATCATAACAATTTCTAACTAACTACTAATTTCAGGTCTTCGCGTTGCTTGGCGAGACAAAACTCTAGAGATCGTTATTTTGTTTTGTCTGGAAACAGTTTTATTTTATGTAACTGAGTGATGAGACGAGTAAGTCGTTCGCCTGGTGGTAAGCGCCACGCCTACCCTTAAAAATTGCAGCGCCATCCAGAACTTTTCAATTTCAATTTAATTACACGGTTTACACCAATTACGTTAATTAAATGACAGATAAAAGGGCTTATTCCCAAAGTACTCCAAGAAATGTTCTCAAACTACTCCACGAAAAAAATATCAAAAATATATTTTGTAATTTTATAATTAGTGTGTCACTTCAAGTCAAAATCAAACTATAATAATAAAGCAAAATGAAAAAAGCGCGGGAAACCCTCTTTTGCGGCTAAAAAACCGAATATGTACATAAATAAATAAGTCTACGAAACAACAAAAACAAGACGCTGGCAAATGCACAACGTGCGACGCCAAACACCTCAAAAAGAGGGAAAAAAAAAAAAAAAAAAATTAGGTATGTCAAAATATAAATTTTAAATTAATATGTCAAATTATATTTTTTTCTTTTAATACCATAAAAGCACTACGTAGCACTGCATTGCGCTCATCACCCCGAGACATCAGGTATTAAGTTTCATATGCCAGTAATTTCGTAACGTATCCTAAAACAACAGTTAACTGGACTAGGTTAGTTTAGGTTAAGCTCTTTTTATCTGATTACGTTATGTTAACACCAAAAAAGAGGCACATGATCTCACCTCACAGGCTATGGTACTAATATAAGCCTACATAAACATACCTACAGAACATAACCTACATATTATTATATTAAACACAAAAACACATATTTTGTTTTATTCCTGTTCATTTCATTATTAATTAAAATCAAATTGTATTTCCTTTAAAAAAGCCACAAAAATTTATATACCTACTTAGGTACCTAAGTAGGTATATAAATTCTCTGTCTGTGTATAATGTCTAGGTATGATTAACGTTCCCGTTCTTTTTCGTATTTAAATACATTTTTAAATTTCAGGTACCTATCTTTTGGATTTTTTAGAAATTTTTTTATTTGTATGTACTCAAATATTTAAAACTGTAAGTACTTACTATATACATTTTAGTTCCTAAAGTTTTCTTTTTACATCTGACTGGGTCAGCGTTTGACCACGGTCTCACCTGATGGGAGGCGACGATGTGGTCGAAGATGTAGCACGCTTACCCAGTAAGTAGATGCTTGGAACATTCCACTTCTGCAAAGTAACCAACTGGTACATAAGAAACATAACATTGTAAAACACCAAAAAATTGTAACAAAATCTCTAAAAAAATATGCCCCTCAGTTTCTTGCCGTATCTTCTGAGTAGTGGTTCTTTTTCCGATACGGTGGTCGAGACGGTAGAGTCATTGTGATAATTTGACGTTCATAAGTGCGTCTGTGATGCCAAAATGATTAAAGAGATTTTGATTTTGATTTTGAGTACTTGTTCACTCTTGATTTGAACACACCCAAACGTAATTGATTTTTCTATAGATATAGGTACTAGGTCAACCACATGATCGAATAACTACATAAATATATCTTGCCTAGTAGTAGCACAGAATGCACTAGTATTCTATAATTCAGGTAATTCTTTAATCAGTAGAAGTTGTCCTATGATATTACCTAGTCAAATATCCAAACAAGCTAGCTAGTTAGCTTGTCCAGTCGCCACAAGCTTTAATAAATACAGCTGATTCTATTTGCCCATCATGTTTACATTGTATCGGCATGGAGGCGTATGAAGGGTACCTACCTAATAATCAGGACTTGGCCTCAGACAATATGTTTACGTGACGCAATCGCCAGCTCAGACTTTTTTCTTTCAGACAGGATAGGGATCACAAAGTATAGGTATTTCGACTCGCTACAACCGTTAAAAATCAATTAAAATTAGGCTAGGTACCTGCCCAATTTGTACCTTAACAAAATATTCCTTCACTAGGTATATAGTATATTAACAAATATTTAAAAGCCTATTAAATGTAAAAACACGGCTGAACCGATTTTGATAAAACATGTCTAAGAACCACCGCTAGAAAACCTGCTTTCACCCGTTTAATAGCTACGGTGCCACAGACAGACACACATACATCAAACTTATAACAATATAACGCAAAAAGAGGCGAGGGGCTCTCTTTGTGTCGGAGGTTAAACAATTCGCGCGTCCACAATCCACATATGTCTGTTTATTCAGAGTTTGATGCGGTTTTCACCATATTTAGAAAATTTATTTTATGACATATATAACTTGCACCCGTTCGAAGCGGTGTATAGTTATAATTACTTATTGGTAGGTGTAGCTAGTTTGTGATAAAATCGATCTCATCTCTAGAGCTAAATAAGCCAATGTTTACAATGTACGTAGGTATAATAGGTAGCCATAAGTACGTATAACGTATTTCACATAGACGTAGATATTTATTGTTCTGATGGTGGCGGGTAGCGGTCAGACACAATAGTGTCTCACAATCAACCTACAAGCTGTAATCTATTATTTCACAGACAATGCTATCTTTTCTTTTATAAAGGCGCGCAATCTCTACGCCGCAATAACTAGTTAGGTTACTTAGAAAAGTCCCGTAACTTTTATATGAAGGTCTCGGACTATTAGTAAGAGAAATAGACAGCAACTTGGCAAAGCTCCTGGGAAATAAGGGATGTGCCGGCACCCGGCACCCGGCACGTGCGGGTATTATTTATTCCGCCACCGCATAACTGCAATCGAATTCCGGCCGGCCGCGGCCGGAGAGTAGCCAATGACACAAGCCAATAGCAACCAAATGTTGCTTACCATAAATATAAACTGGAAATCTAAGTCTAAAGTGTATGTAACAAAATCTCTGTTGGACCCATGACGGGATATCTAAACTAATATTATAAAGAGGAGATTTTGTATTTTTGTATGTTTGAAACAAATAAACTCGAAAACTACTGGACTGATTTCAAAAATGCTACACTATCCCTAAGTAACATATATTCCTTAATTAATTTGACATGTTTTAATACAAATGCACAAATAGTCTTCCTCTCTCCTAATTGCTGCGCCCAACAGGTTCCATGATGAACTTTATTTTTATTTTACCTATCATCTAATTACATTATGGATTGCAATAAATAATTGAAATTGAAATTGAAATTGAAATTAACATAGGCTATATTTTACTATGTCGACGCGAACGAAGTCGCGGGCGATTGCTAATAAGTATACGATAAAGTTATATCAAATGCAAATTACGGAAAGTGTCACCGAATCATAAGAAATAAGGGATGTGCCAGCACACGCAACGCGTGTTATCTGTTCCGTCACCGTATTAACTGCATTACCGCGTTCCGGGCAGAGGGGACGACATTTTGCGGCACATCCCACACCACGGAATAATGAACCCACACTAAGGAGAGGCAGTACACAGGCGGATAATGTTCATTAGTTCATCGATTACAGCGATAATATACACCCTATCTGCCGTAAATCTACAGAATATTTAATAGTATAAGCATTAAGCTCAGAGCGGTTACAGACTAGCGTTTTTTTCTGCGCGGATACGGTCGTTTCGTCATGGGCGCTTAAACGCGCGCTTTATGTCGCGTTTTGAAGTATCGGACTCGTATATTATTCCGGCGTGTTCGCTCGAACCGGTGGTAGTGGTGAGCCAGTATCAACATGGGTGACGTTTCTCCAGCTCGGGTAGCGCATACGCTTCAGTATTATTGTTCTGTGCTTAAAAGCGCGTCATCGCTCGTACGAGTCGCGCGTGTGGCAAAAGGTGGGTAAGTATACGCTCCTACATGCGCTTCCAAAAACGAGCTTATAAATCGCTGGTCAGAAACCGCCCTAAGGAACGGTTAATTAGATTTCAGACACGATGGATTTTTAATTGTTATTTAATAATGCGTTTGGAAGGGTTAGTTAACAGAATATTTACTGAAAAGAACACTGTCACATAATGAAAAGAAATCAAAATGTATACCTTAAGAAAATTACAATCCCAAATCTGATTTAGGTAGAAAAAATGAAAGTTTATCTCAGTGTGACAAAATACTTAAAGCCTATTTTGTGGTACAGCGCAGCGCAGTGCTCGTTGTACAGTATATAATAGTGATGGCTGCGGGACTTCGGCACTGTTATATCCAGTTATACGCAGTTTCAGGTGTGATCACCACCTTATTATGACCACACCTGAAACTGCGCCACCTTGGTGCGTATGATCTACATCAGGATCATAACTTGGCCGATCTTGACACCTGTTTTATAACAAGATTTTTGATGAAAAATATATTTTTCAACAAAAACTTTTAGCAAATTTGTAATCTGAACCGCGAGCAGATTAAAAAAGGACAAACACTAGAAGTTTGCGATTATCCGTCAAGGAGTTCCATTGCCCACCTTCCGTCTCCATCATCAGACCAGCTGTCACCATAATATTGCATTGCCATCGGACTTTGACAAGTGTGCAAAATTTCAACTCCGTAGGATAAGAGGAAGTGGTTCTGATTCAACTTGCAAATTTGACCCAAACAAACATTGCAAGTTATACTTATAAATGCTTGTAAAAATACCCTTTTTGCCACAAAAGCCTGACTGTCGCAGCCTTTGAACACAACTTTGAGTCAGCGTGTGACTCGATGTCGATGACGTCACCGGTCGCGTGGCGTGGGTCGCGTCACGGCGGCGCGGCGCAGCTAAACAAATACCTATCGAGCTCTCCATGGCTATACATACCTAGTCAGGTCATAAATTCTGTCACATTATTAATATAAAATAATTGAAACAAGTTTATTCATTATGAAACATTATATACCAAAATAAACTTAACAAAACATAGATTCTTATGACAATAAAGTTTATTCAAAATGACCTCCGTGATTTTGAATACAGGCCTTCAATCTGCGCGGCCAGTCGTCTATCGCAGCACGAATGAGGTCCATGTCAATATCAGCGGCTGCCTTAATCAAGGATGTCTTGAGTGACTCCAAATTGGGATGAGGCTTTGAGCACGCCTTTTCCTCCAAGTGTTGCCATATCTTGTAATCTAACGGACTCAAATCTGGACTGGAGGAGGGCCAGTCTTGTGTGCTCTTCGCTCTATGAGCTGGCCTCGAATCTTGTTGGAATACCCAGTGCCTGTTATTGAACATGGTATGAGAAACAGGTTCCACAAGGTTCGTCAGGACTGTATTTTGATACACAACTGCATTCGTTTTTACACCTTTCTCACAAAAATGCACCTCTGTTAAGCCCCAATAAGAAACTCCCAACCATACCATGAGCGAGGATGGAAAATGACCTCGTTGGACACGCGGAATACGGTTGCTCGCTTCTGCACTACTGTGTGCGTACACCTTATCATTTAGTTTGTTGTAGCTCTCTTCTACGGTAAAAATTTTTTCATCCGAAAAAAGAATTTCCCGATATTTTTTTCCCGCGTACCGCTTCAACAAAGCGCGGCATCTCTTCAGTCTCAGGTCCATTAGACGAGCATTTAAACGATGTCCTGTTTTTCTTCGATATGCCCGAAGCCCTAAGTTCACCGTAACACCCTTTTCACCGTGGTTCTGCTTAACCCCATCTGAAGGGCCAACAGTTTCTGCTTACGTTTGGGATTTCTTTGAATTCGCGCCTTCACAGCTTTTATCACTGCTGGAGTCCTAACAGACCGAGGGCGACCACTTCTTGACCTGTCATCTACACTAGAGTCTTCGTTGTATCGTTTGATGGTACGATAAATGAATCTTTTGGTCATATTCAAATTTTTCAGTATGTCAAAAATTTGAATTGGCGCGTAACCGCAACGATGCAACGCAATAACTGCAACATGGTCTTCTTTAAGCGTCCACTCCATATTTAAAAATGAGTAAAATTCTAAAAAGCATACATTTTTATTTTCATGAACAATTCGAAATTCGAATTCAATAAACTTTTTTGTGGCCAGCATTCTAAAAGAAAAGTTTTTACTGTGTGACAATACTTATGACCTGACTGTGTACATATAGGTACATACTTGTACATACCGCAGCGCAGCAATAATATATATGTTTTTCCTTCCTCGCACTTATAAGATGTGGAACGACCTACCTTCGTCGGTATTTCCTTTGAGCTACAACATAGAGTCCTTTAAAAGGGGTATTAATAAAGTTCATAAGGGTCGGCAACGCATCAGCAATGCCTCTGGTGCTGCAGATGTCTATAGACGACGGTAACCGCTTACCATAAGGCGGGCCGTCTGCTTGTTTGCCGACATATTAAATTTTAAAAAAAGTGTATCATATATAATGTTTTCAATAACAAGTTGTTCGAGAGAAGCGAAAGTCAAACTAGTAAATATGACATGGTATTAAAACGTGTTCTTATTGCCGACTGTACACTGTACATAGCGCCAACAATTTCCAATATTATTTTTTAATTTCTTTGTAGGTTAGTTTAGTCTAACACTTTCACAAAAAGGGTTTTTTTTATTTTTGTTACCTCAGAACTCCGTCATTTATGAACCGATTTGAAAAATTCTTTTTGCGTCGGGTTCAGTATAGCTACAAAGTGGTCCTATATAAATGTCATCGATATGTGACCTTGGACTTCGAAGATACATTGAAGTCGGTTTTTGTTTTTTTCTAAAAAATAATTATTTTATATATGTAAATAATTGTGTCTAAGTTAATAAATACATTTTTATTTTATTTCCAATATAAAATACTTGGAACATGTTGAAAAGAGCGAGTGTGGCTCAGTGGGAGCAAGTGCGACTTTCGATCCGACGCACCAAAGTTCGAATCCCGCTGGCCCCGCACCTCTTACTTTCTTAAGTTATGAGCGGATTTAATACTCGCTTCAAGGACATGTGACATCCACCAATCTGCACTGCGCCAGCGTGGTGGATTATGGCCCATTCTCTCTATGAGAGAAAGCCCGTGTCCCAGCAGTGGGAACATGATGGGCTGATGATGTTGTAAAGGATTGGCGTCAACGACACCAAGTTCTTTGGTCCGGATTACCAAACGGTCGTCAAGGAAACAGACCAAACGATATACGGAGTTGGAAAACCATTGTGTAGCGAATCGGGGCGATTCGCAGCCGCGAATGTATTTTATTAGGTATTGACCTAATAAAATACTATTAAAACATATCAGACCGGCTATATTTTAATATCTGTGCAAACATAAAGTTATAATATTATTATGGTGATTTCCCAGCCAGACTGAATATACGAATATTAAATGAAAACTTTAAATGTGTGTTCACTAAAGCAGAATAAAGACAATAAAAATTATGCGGCTGAAATATTTTGAATTTTCAACTGGTATATTTTACGAACTCTATATTCCAGTTCTCAAGAACATCACAATCTCAATCTCAAGTCGAAACTCAAGATAATGTCGACAATAGAGGCACAAAAGTCAAAAGATATTTATTAAAGAGGCACAAAAAATGCACCTTTAAACATCATATATAGTCAGTTTCTTTAAGTCCTCTCCATCCAAAGTTTGTCTGGAAGAGATCGCTTTGAGCGATAAGACCGCCCATTGTAACACTTTAATTTTTAAGTTTGTTATGTTTTCTGGAAGGAAACTGGATGAGAAGAGCCGAAGGCCGGGCTCAGTGGCGTTCGTTGGGAGAGGCCTATGTCCAGCAGTGGACGACTACAGGCTGATGGTGATGATTTCTGGTGGTGAAACAATAAAGAGTTATCTAATCTATACACATAATATAAATCAATAATTAATACGTTAAAAATGGTAACTTAAAATATCATGACTTTGAAAAATAAAAAGGTAAGCATGTCTTTTCCGAATTCAAATAGAAGTCCGCGCCCAGAAAAGAAATGCGAAAACTGACTCTACCAGTGCTTCGGAAATACGTCCGCTAGAGAAGATAGCACCAAGAGATTCTGCGGGGTGTCTCTTTTTTTAATGTTCTAAATGTCTAAAAATATAACACTATAATAAATAATGAGGTATAAATTACGTTTAACATAACACAATGTCAAACTAGAAGTGTGAGTGAGATGTCCCATAGTACAAAAACATTACATCTAATATCACGGAATACTTAATAGGTAATACGTATCTACACAGTGACAATTGCCCCATGATAGCTGCTGCTAAGGATCCTTGCTCAATTCTTATCAGAGCTTATCTACGTACTATCAGTATCTGCGATCTTCCAATAAGTAGGTAATTACAAAACAAACAGTATATTGTAAAGTACCGTCTCTTAACGAGGCTGCTAAAGACCGTTTGGTGTGGAGACTTTGGGTCCGTGGGGACCGGGAGCTCATCGTATTTCCAAAAGTCTGTCAGAGCGCCTGATCGATGCGACGCGTGACCAAAATGCTGGGACTTATTTGGCTCAACGTATCAGTATTGCAATCCAACGGGGCAATATTGCCAGCATCTTGGGTACGCTGCCAACTGGTAGTGGGTTTGAGCATTTGAGCTACCTATAGGCCTTTAATGTTCTATGGGTTGTCCAATTGCTTCTCCTTGTATGTAGTTAGTTTAGTTTTAGTAAGTAGAGTGTAGTTTGTGCTAAAGACTTGATGTGTCATGTCTTTAGGTAGGTCCTTAGTTTGGCCACCTTGAGATGACTTAAACATTTGAATTTATTTTCACAGTATTCTCTTAATCTCGGTAAATATAAGTCTTATTTTGAACTAATTATTAAAATGAGACAAAAATAATTTTGAGTAATGTAGGACGCTCAGGTTAGGTGAAGCGACGATCTCCCCAAGCTGGCTGGCAGCAGCTGGATGAGAGTAGCCGGGGAGCGTGCTCAGATTTGTGCAGATGGAGATCTATGTCCAGCAGTGTACTGCAATTGGCTGGTGATGATGAAGACGTATTGAGCGCCTTTTTTAACCCCCGACGCAAAATGAAGGGGTGTTACATTGAGCTATTATATAATAATAGCTCAATAAGTTTGACCACTATATGTGTCTGTCTGTGACAACGTAGCTCTTAAACGGGTGAACCGATTTGGATGTAGTATTTTTTATTTGAAAGCAGTTTTTCTAGCGGTGGTTCTTAGACATGTTTTATCATAAGCGGTTCAGCCGTTTTTTACTTTTAAAAGGTTTTTGTGTCGGTGGTTTTTAGGGTTCCGTACCTAAAGGGTAAAACGGAACCCTATTACTAAGACTCCGCTGTCCGTCTGTCATCAGGCTGTATCTCATGAACCGTGATAGTTAGACAGTTGAAATATTCACAGATGATGTATTTCTGTTGCCGCTATATCAACTAAAAATCAGAATAAAATAAAAATTTAAGGGGGCTCCCATACAACAGCCACAATTTTTAACACTTTTTTATAGATAATGGTGCGGAACCCTTCATGCCCGACTCGCACTTGGCCGGTTTTTAAAATTTTAGCTTACCCAAATTCGCTTGTTTAAGTGTATTGTAGGACACTTTAACGATTCCGTTACAATCGAACCTACCTTACCTATATCCAGCAGTTCACGTGCAGGTGCAAATAGCTTCTGTAATCATTAAAGTTAGTAACGTCACTTATGAATAACAAAGAGTTGTTGATAAAAACACCTTTATCGGCCATTTCGTGTCACAAAACCAGAGAATACGTGAGAGTCACCACCAAACGGTATTGCACGACAGTACAACCAGAGGTACAACCATGGTAACGTAGCAAAAGGAGGTAAGTATGACTCGACGGGACGTGGGGCGTCATAGAATAGTCAGCAGTAGGTATTTCAGTGGAGTAGGACGAAGAGAGCTAGTTACGTGAACTATTAAAATTAGACGTAGGTACTGTGATCGGGTGAAGGTCGACAATTTTACTGCTCATTTTCCATTTTTGCTTTTATTTAACTTGCAATGTTTATTTATTTATTTGTTTAGGTTAAATCTTGCTAGTTGAATCAGAACCACTTCCTCATATCCTACGAAGTTGAAATTTTGCATACTTGTCAAAGTCCGATGACAATGCAATATTATGGTGACAGCCAGCTGATCTGATGATGGAGACGGAAGGTAGGCAATGGAACTCCTTGACGGGTAATCGTAAACTACTAGTGCGGTTCCGATTACGAATGTGTATTTTTAATTCTGAAAATAAGATTCTTGTTAAAAAATATTATTTTTTAATAAATTTGTTTAACTTTATACGGAAGAAATTTAATGATTGGTGCAATAATTAGTTGTACGTTATCAAACGGTACCCCGCTTCTGTAGAATACACGTGAGGTGACAGTCTTATCAAATTTACAAAATCTTCATTTTAATCGCTCTGTCAATTCTACATATTTATTATATTTATACAGCCGATATATGTATGCTTATCGGCGTCTATAGAGGCCTAGTGATAACATCACGATGATCCCTAAAACGTAAGTTTAAATGGTAGGTATTTGTCAAGGTTTTTCGGCAACTAATTATATGTAGGTATTAGGTATATTTACCAGTTCACGAATGAGACATAATGACATAAAATGTAATGCGTAGCCCTACGAATAATTTCTTCATGGTATACCTAACTAAGTACCAACAAATAAATGTTTTGTGCTACCGCCCTCCGAACCGTCAACGGCTTCTGGTTAAACATTTTTTTTGTAACTAAATGACGAAATGAGCTGGTCGTTTGCCTGATGGTAAGCAATACGCCAGCCCATAACAATAACAGCACCACCCAGAACTTTGTTTTGCAAAATCCTGCGCGGCGCTGTACTGCGCTCATCACACTGAGACAATTAGCTGTTGAGTCTCAAAATGCCCAGTAATTTAGCTGTCCACCCCTACCCAGTAATCGACATCGAATTCTTTCGTTAAAAAGGTGAAAATGGAAATATATCTATCGAAGAGGTATTCGTAATTTCTATACGGAACGAGAATCGCCTCCCTGGTGCGTAATATTCTGTACACGTACCAATCCTACGTGTGTAGGTATTTCATGTTAGTAGTACTGATTAGTCATTTTCTTTTCCATCATGATGTTGGGGGAAATTACCTATGTATTTTACGACTATGATTCGAACGGAGCCTGCTCCGCTTATGGTGGAAAACCGGCCTATTGTCGTTCGCCGGATTAAAATGGAATTATGTGATTCCATTCGATGTTTGACGTTCATAAAGAAAAGAAAGAAAGAAAGAAAAACCATTTATTCGGCACACGACAAACAAATAATACAAAAAATAAAAACTTAAATAATAAACATATGTGCCGAATGGGCTCAGCTCAGCATAAAATGCCAAGAGTTTTACACAACTCGGCGCTGATTTTCAGCTGAAACTAAAGCGAAGCTAAAGCGTATTTTGATACAACATTATTATTTTCTTAATAGACGTGTACCTACGTCTATTCTCCTTCGTTATCCTTACGTTTCGTAGTTCAAAATACCATGGAATTAGGAAATTACTAAGCTGATAAGCTCCTTGCAAAATTCATAAAACTGATAGTAGGTACATATATTTTTCCTCCTCCTTAATAAATAATTTAACAAATTCAAAGAAAAACTAGGCCCTTGTTATCCATGACTCACAGTACCGGTTGAATATAAAGCAGATCGATAGATAACACTATCGAAGTACTTATCGAACGCATGCTTCCACACAAGTAACGAAATGACGCGTCGACGGACGCTTTCGTCACGTCGACCGGCGCGGCGCGGCGCGCGGCGGCGATTCTACATCTACTGATTGCAAGCACGTTTTCAAACAGGCTTGTTTTTCAGCCTTTACAACACTAATAAATACTTTAACATGTGATAGGAAAGTTATCAATAGCACTTTGTTATATGTTAATTGCATGATAATTTAACTTTTACATCCGCGATAGGAATAGGCTGGAATAACTTCCACGACACACATGCACAATTCATTAAAATCCTTTCAGTAGTTTTAGTGTGATTAAGTAACAAACATTCATCCATCCATCCTCATAAACTTTCACATACATATATATTACTAGCTGCGCCCCGCGGTTTTCCGGGATAAAAAGCCTATGTGCTATTCCAACTCCTAAAGTACCTACTCCTACATACCAAATTTCATCAAAATTGGTTCGGTAGTTTTTGCGTGAAAGAGTAACAAACATACATCCATACATTCTTACAAACTTTCGCGTTCATAATATTAAAGTAGGAAGTAGGACAGTTACACCACAGACGATCTATTAGTACCAAGGTACACTTAGGTAATTTAATACACGTTTGGGCAAATATTCACCACTTTGCCGATTATTCTACTGCCAAGCAATGCCTACTCTATAAAGGTAGCAAACTGTTTGAAGAGCACCTGATGGACGTTGAATAGATTTTGGTCTAGGAAAAATTAAAAATTCCGTGGAAAACAGAAAATAAATGCGGCATAAAAATCGGAGCGGAGAGTAACGATACCTATGTAGAAATCATCATCAGCCCATCACGTTCTCACTGCTGGGACGCGGGCCAATAAGTGAAGTGAATTCTGAGTGATTGAGTACCAAACATCCATCCAACTTCTGCATTGATAATATTGCCACAAAATACTAAGGGACAGAAGCATCACTCCGCAAATAAATTTAAACAAATAGCGACTCTTGCTATGACGCAATAAAATTCAATTCAGCTCGCGTAGCGCTGCATACCTAACCCTAACCTATAGAGCGGCTCTCTTTCTATCGCATAGCTGTTATCTCTTCTGACGCGGCACGTGTAACGACGCGCGACCCGCCGTCGGTGTCCGGCTATGTACTTGTAGCTTCGTACCTACGGAAGTCAGTAAGTACATACTTAGCACAAGTTTCGACAACTTGATTATGTAGATAAGTATTTACAATCCATTTGAACTAACTTGGAACTCACGGCGAATAAGAGTGAAGAGCTGCTCTTGTTTATTTCGATAAAGGTATGTATATACTACGAGATTCCACTGCGGGATTTCTTCACCGATTAGTTATTTTGTTTAAAATGCAAATTAAGGGAAGGACACCGGACGATTATTGAATTACTTAAGTGTTGTTTGCAAAATCTTGCCACTAGGGGCAAGTATATATATTTTATATTACTTTTATACATTTTTTTCAAGAAAATCTTCAATATGTTGCATCCTATCATACTCACTTTAATGACTTAATAGATTTAAATTAAGTTGCATTACGCGTCAATTTATTAATGTTTATATTTTTATTTAAGGATGAATATTAAATTTGCATGCACGTCACGGTGATGTGTAGGAATAATTAGGAATGTGTAGGATTAGGAATAATTAATTATACTGTAACATCTTGTAATAACCACATCAAAGCAAATCAATTTCATTTAATTTTACCGATAGATAAAGTGACAAACTAATGTAATGGGATCCTATACTAACTGTAGAGTTTTGTCATAACGTCCAGTTCTACCTACCTAATATTATGAAATGTTTTCAGATTTTTGGCAAAGCGACGACGCGGGGCGGGCGGCGGGGCGCGGGGCGGGCGGGCGTGGTTAGCGCTGCGCCAACACCATTGCAAACCATTCGGTTCTGCCTGAATAGAGATTTCCAATTAGAAAGCAGAATGGGCTAGACTAGGTAGAGGAAAGGCTTGGTAAATAAACAGTTTTTCTGCCACCAAGCAGTAGTGCGCAAGATTGACTGTGTTCCGGTTTGAAGGGCACTGTAGCGAAATAACTGGGCACATGAGCTTCGGGGTGACGACCGAGCAAAATGCAGTGCCTCGCAGTACTTACTTATACCACCTTATACTTGCATCGTATTAACATTTCTGGGAGCAAGCGAGGCTCACGATCAGGCGAAAGGTTTGCTCGTCTCATCACTCAGCTAAATAAAAAAAAACAAAAACACCAAAGTACCAAAAACTAAAACCGCAGAATAATAATGTTAGGTAGGTAGGATACCTATACCAAGTAATACCTAGTTAGTATTCTTTGCCTATACCAAGTAAAATACTAACTATTACCTGTGCTATTACTGCGTACCGTTGTACCATAACCTCATAATTAAGGTTGCATTTGAAAGGGAAATGGATATAGTATTCGAAAAAATACTTTTAATTTTTATCTCATAATTATTTGCTCGTCAAACGTTGCGTAAATTAGGCATAACCACAGAACACATGACTTTAATAAAATAAAAAAATATAAATACCCCGACACAATAAAACATATTAAATAACCGCTTTAAAACCGGCTTTCAAATAAAAATATCCGAATCCAAATCGGTTCACCGTGCCACAGACAGACAAACAGACAGAAACACAAAGTGGTCAAACTAACACCCCTCCTTTTTGCGTAGGTATTAAGCTTGTAGAAATTATGGATGTAAAGAAAATGGTCAACAATTACTCACGACTCGCGACCCGAACTGTGCGAGCTATAATAATAAAAAACATCACATTATGCTAAAAACTGAATTTATATGCCGAAGGTCACAGACGCATCAGTAATTATGTGGAAGGATGGGGCGCTCTCCGGCCGGTCGTTAAAAACATGCCGTGCTAGGCGGCTTTTATACCTCTTTTAATTTTCTAAGTAGGATAGGGTGAGATGCGACCATTGTAGCTGTCTTGACATGCCTGCATAGCTTTTTGCTTGACGTTGAAATGAGCGTTGAACAAGTATGGCGAAGGGGGAGTCGTTGCGACTTTCGATCCGACGCACCGGAGTTCAAACCCCCGCTTGGCCACCAATGACTGTCATATGTTTCAACGTGCATACAAAGTAAAAAATAAACAAGAAAAACTTTTTTTCAAGACAAGCTTTTAACAAATTCGTAATCGGAACCGCGAGCAGATTGAAATGAGCCCAAACACTAGTAGCTTACGATTATCCGTCAAGGAGTTCTATTGCCCACCTTCCGTCTCCATCATCAGTTCAGCTGGCTGTCACCATAATATTGTCCAGTCATCGGACTTTGACAAGTATGCAAAAACTCAACTCCTTAGGATAAGAGGAAGTGGTTCTGATTCAACTTGCTAGATTTGACCCAAACAAACATTGCAAGTTAAATAAAAGCTTGTAAAAATATCGAATGAAAACTTGGTGCGGAAGCTGGCATGACCAAGAATCACTAAATTCAAGGATATGTGATATCTATCTACCAATCCGCACCTTGTACTATTAATTATTCTGTGTCCGCACTGGGCCAGCGTGGTGGATTAAGGCCCGCCTCATACTCTCGATTGAGAAAGAAGGGCCGCGTCCCAGTTGTGGGAGCGTAATGAGCTGATGATAGAAATGTTGTTTATTTTCATATACTAGTTTACAATCACAAGCCTTCCTCAAGATAAATGATTAAGAAAACCGCATCAAAATCCGTCCACGCTAGGAATGCAAGTATAGGCCGCATCGTGACAATGCAAATCGATTTAGCGTTGGTAGTAACAACTGGACAAATATTTGCGCGGCTGCGGTGTTGCTACAGCAATCGCAGAATTTTTGAACAACCGTCAATTGTGTTGATGATTGATTGATTGATAATACCTTGTTGTATACAAATAATATAACGAAAGATAAATAAAAACATAGCTTAAAACTTAAATAGTGCTGTGGGCAGTTGTACCGCTAATAGGAGATGTCTTCTAGTGATTATACCAACTTGTTAAAAAAATAAATAGAAAAATGTAATAATAATAGTTAAGAACAAATGATTAATCCTATGTTTTAAGTTTCCTTAGACTTAAGTACCTAGTTAATGCATGCTCACTGTTTTAAATTTATAAGTTTAGTAAGTATCTTTATAAGCGAGTGTGGCTCAGTGGGAGCTCGTCCAACTTTCAATCCGACATACCCGAGTTCGAATCCCGCTGGCCACTGACTTTCTTAAGTTATGTGCGGATTTAACACTCGCTCTGAAACCGGTGAAGGAAAACATCGTGAGGAAACCGACATGTCCAAGAATTTATCACAAAAATTCAAGGACATGTGACATCCACCATCTCGCACTGGGCCAGCGTGGTGGATTATGGCCCATACTCTCTCTATGAGAGAAGGCCCATATTCCAGCACTGGGAACGTGATGGGTTGGTGATGATAACGATGATGATAAGCGAAATTGTAATTTCTTAAAGATAATAAATGTTCTTTAAACTGAAGTACCTACATCAAAGACCATGACTGAGCATACAGAACTCACAGCGCAAGATATTAAACATGTTGCTTGTGGTTTTATTATATTAGGTAAGTAAGTAAGTACTTAGGTACCTATTTTAAGACTTCAGTTTCAGCTCCGTGGCTAGAGAACTTGGCATAGGTAACCTACCTATGTACTAATGGCACAACAGCCAGTATCTAGACATCATAGGCTTGCGTTTGACCACTAACTCACACGATGGTTAGCGACGACGCGGTCGACGATGTAGCACGCTTGCCAAGACAGTACCTGTTCACTCGAGATTTGAAGATTCCTCTAGATTATAAGTATCGGGAAATATTGACTCCGGGAGTTCCACTCGTTAGCGGTGCGCATAATGAAAGTGGAAGCGCAGCGCTTAGTGCGCGCAGGTGGGATGTCCAACATATATAACGGTGGCGCGTTGCCGTACGCCTCGTAGTCCGATGATGAAACGGGGAAGGGGGAATTAATTGGTGCAATTCCGACGCACACTCGCCGAAATGTATCCGATATAATTAATTTTTAGAAAAAAACAAAAACCGACTTCAATGTATCTTCGAAGTCCAAGGTCACATATCGATGAAATTTATATGGGACCACTTCGTAGCTATACTGAACCCGACGCAAAAATATTTTTTCAAATCGGTTCATAAATGACGAAGTTCTGAGGTAACAAACATAAAAAAAAAATACAATCTATTTTGCGTCGATGTACCTTCTTACCAAAGTATGATTTTAGTTTCAAAAATGTAAACGACATATTAAACTGATATGAAGGTACATAGGTACTTAGGTTCTTTGTCAGGGTTATAATTAAAGAGGAAGCAAATTAACCGAGTGGATAGGTACGAGAAACTAAGTACTTAACGGTTGATTGCATTAACGTTGTGCTAAAAAACAACAAGGAAATTGTGTCACGGGGTTTTTTACTCACAAGATAGTGACTTGTGTTTATTGACTCACTGTCACGGATGTGCACCGAGAATTGCACCAAGCATCTACCTACATACTGCTCACTAGTTTACATTCATGAAAAACAGGTAAAGCCATCAATAACATTTAGATATGTTGAACATTTAGATTTTTTCATAAGACAGCCTCTGTGGTGTAGTGGTTGGGCAGGTTGGCTGAAACAACATACCTACACCATTGAGGTTGCGGGTTCGATCCCCGCGAAGGTACGAATGTTTGTGGAAAGGAAAAAGTGCAAGCATTTTTTTCGTGTCTGGGTGTTGAGACCCTGGTCCTCGTAGTTCCTGGTTCCCTAGATACAGGGAATCATAGTTAGGGGCCAGGATCTATGTATGTGATCGTAGGTCGTATGTATGTATGTGTATGTATGTTTGTATGTACAAGCCCTATAGTTAGTTAACAATGCAACTGCAATTCTTTGTCGCTGACTGTACAATTTTGTTGTTGACTGTACAACTTTGTGGTTGACTGTACAACTTTGTCGCTAACTGTACAACTTTGTGGCTGACATTCCTCCTGCGCGTACTAAGCGCTTCGCTTCCACTTTTATTATGCGCACTGCTAACGAGTGGAACTCCGTGCCAGAGTCAGTCTTTCCCGATAGCTACTATCTAGGAATCTTCAAGTCTCGAGTGAATAGGTACTATCTTGGTAAGCGTGCTAGATCGTCGACCGCATCGTTGCTTACCATCAGGTGACATAGTGGTCAAACGCAAGCCAATTAGCTATAAAAAAAAATCCGAGGCCCTAAGCTGTATGCGTTGTCTGACGTAGCCCGGCCCACGCCTGCCCTGCCTTCTGTATGACATGTTTCATACAAATTCAAACAATACAACAGAGCCCGCGCCGCCCCCCGATACGCTTTCTATGTCGTCAGCTTGGGCATTAGCTTCTTCGTTGAGTACAATTAGACATTAGACAGTCATTTATCAACCCGCAGGTTTTCTGAATCTTCCCGAAATATAAACGATACAACTTGACAGGTTTTATTTTATAAGTAGGGATAATTAATAGTGAGTCGGTCAAGCACCTCGTGCAAACTTCGACAATGTAATTTGTTTACGATAATGAGCTAGGTAGGTCGTAGCTTCTTACTGCTAATAAAGTCATTAACCTACGAGTAGGTAAGGATGCCTATGCATATGGAAAAACAACAATTACTTTTTATTTTTTGCACCAATCTTATGTACCTACTCTACCCATAGGTATAATACTTAAGTGTTAAAACAGAAAGTTGAAAAAAATCACTGACTTGTAACGAAATTTTCAGGAACTCTAAAAGCCTACAAACTTGACATTCGGCACGTATTTGCCCCGTTGTCTCCTTAGCTTGTAGGTTTTGGCACAGAAAGGATTTTCCGAAACTCCCTCGGGTACACGTAATCGTCGCTCATGGGACGTAAGTTCCCTGACGATCTTCACTTCGCATTTTCTGATTAAAGCCGCACAGGTTTGAATAAATCAAGAATTCTAGACTTTGTTTTAAAGTTCCTTCCTAAAACATTGCGAAGCGTAGAATGGGTCTCTAGTAGGGTAAGCAGGGGGAATAGCGCTCACTGGGTAATGGCGCTCACCTCTGTAACTTTGTCAAAATGGAACATAGAAACACGCCGCGGCGCGTAAAGCGCGGGGGGTGGGGACCTCTAACAGGCAGATACGCGTATGGGCAGTCAGCTCGCGGCACAAGACCGTGAAGTGTATTTTTCCGTATACCGCCGCGCTGATCTAATTTTGGATTCGGTCTTTTCGTCGGTAAGTCCAGACTTTTGATACTTATTTAATTATTGCTATCATTTTTCTGAGTATAAAACTATTCTATTTTATGATAATGTTACCAATTTTGAACAATTATATATGAATGTTTATATATTTCAAGATAAATACAAAATGACCGTTTGGGGCTATACCGCTCACCTGAGCGCCATTACCCCTTTATCACTTATTGGTTTGTTTTCTTATAGACATGCCCAGAAATCGTCCACGACCCATCGCTAAGGCGGCTTGGAGCGAAGAAGACTTTGTTCAATCTGCTAAAACTGCGATCAAAGAAGGGATGTCTGAAAGGAATGCCGCAAAACCATTTAACATACCATTTAAAGTTACAAACAATACAAACGAAAGATTCTACAAGAAAGTTCTTCAGAGAATGAAGATGAAGAGCACCTTTGCGACGACAGCAGTGATGACGAATTGAATGTGGGTGATGAAAACCACAACAAATGCATTATTTGCGAATAATTTAGAAAAAATAACGAGATGTGGTATAGCTGTACCACCTGCGGACTGTGGTCTTATGCTATATGTTCTGGATCGGATTCGGCAGATGGATACATCTTAGATTTATGTACCCTACGATAGAATCTTACTATTTCTATTTGTGATTACCTCTAATAATAATAATTAAAGTTAATTTGGTATTAAAGATAATAGCTATATTATATATTTAATTATATATGGCTTACTTCACGTACAAATAGGTATAATTGATGCTAATTTGTGATTGTAGACTTTACTTTAATTATTTAAGGTAGATCTCACGCTTAGTAGTGTAATGAAAATGGATCTTACTAGATATTTTTCCAAAAACATATTTGAGCGGCATTACCCAAAGTCAGGGGCAATGGCGCTCAAACCCGTTTTTTTTTAAATAGTTTCCTGATACTTATAACTCAAAGATAAATACGTTTGGTGTTAAAATGCTGATTACTGGATAGTTAAAGAATATGTTATGTTTTAAAATTTTGAAGTAAAATTAATATTTTGAAAAATACAGCGTACTTTCCTTAAGTGAACGCCATTCCCCCTCCCTACCCTACCTAGTTATTTCAAAACTGTTTGTAGGCATAACCTGGCAGCAGTGGCAGCAGGTTGGCAGGCATAAGCTTCAAAGAAAAGTAATTCCTAAGTAGTTAATGAGTATAATTCTCGAGCCTTAGGGTTTCCAGAGGCTATCAATCTCCATTCTAATCTGGGTAAACTTGGCCTCATTTTTTAAGTCTGGACCTCCCTAATGAAACTTTATTTATCATTAACGGTACCTACCTAGTTACATAAATTATAAGTTTAAAGGCCCACAGTGGAAAGACCACAGCCGAAGTCGCAGGGCAGAACACGAACAACAAACTGTAGGAAACATATCTACAGTTATTCTTACAAAATGGCCGCTATACTGAAATATATGTACAGATAAATAGATATATACAACATAGAATACCTATAAAGTAACGACAACAAAAATATCCCAAAAAGTGAGAGCAAAATGCCGTCAAAGACGTCGTGGCGACCGAGATCATTAGTGTTCCGTCTACAGTAATAAACTGAGGAAAATGGACGATGCCAAAACTCGATGTCGGTCACGTACCTACTTGTTACTTGTACAAGCAAACACAAAAATATAACTGGTAACAAATGACCTTGGCTCTGACCTTCTGTAACATTTTTTGTGACAGTAACGAGCTGGTAAACAGATAGACGATAATGTACTATTTTTTTATAGCGGTAAACAAATAGTGTTATGCATGATCAAAGGATACAAGTGAAGCCAAACTGAAAAATGTCTACTCGGGTCCAAGAGATCCAAGCAAGGTAATCAACCGGTCATAGCGGTATCGGAAGAGTACTTTTTTGCAAGAGCTCTCGTCTAGCTGACCACCAGGGTCAGTAAATCCTGTCGTCATATTATTGAGTACTTTTTGTAAAATTATTTGAAATTAATGTAATGGAATCAGGCGTGACGTTGCGGAAATTCATCTCAAAACTGAAACGCAATGAAAATATGTAGTGTAATCTTGCTGAATATAATATTTGAAATATAATATAGTGTTTGAAATTAGTGACGAAAGGTATGGATCGTGGGAGCAGCATATTAGTCATATACCTTATCTTACAAACAAGCCGACGAGCTAGTTCCAATTTTGCCCGACGACTTCGTAGACAAAAAAACCTTAACCTAAAAAAAAAAAAATATACCTTCTTACGGATAACTAGTGTAACGTATCTGTAAAGCCCAGAAAAGGCCTAATATACAAGAATACTTGTCCAAGTCTTACGTGCAAGAAATTGGATCAAAGGCTGCAATTCATACAATACCACGTTGTGCGCCAAAATATTGACTTCGCTGTGCCACGGCTCTGCCAGACTAATAGTCTCAAAACACACTCGAAGTGTATTTATGCTTCTATAGAAACTGTCAGACATCGAATATAACAATATCTTAAGATGCATCATTCATAACGTGATGCACTTGGTGAATCAGTCGCGACCTTGACCGATGCAGGCGGGCGTGTTTATTCAGCCAATCGGAATAAATAAATAATAGACTGAATAATTAGATCAGAGCATAGCTATCTTATGAGGGTAGATAAGCGTGAGAACACACTCAGGGACGAATGTCACAGAGCGGCGACACAGTTCTATTGTTAAAATTAACTGTAAATACACTGGAGGTTAATAGTGTAGGTACCATCTTATCGGTATATCTTATGATGCTGTTTAATCAATCTTACATTGTAAGATCGTTTTTGCTACACATATGAGAGATGTGGAATTAGTTTGAGGTAATAAAAGGAAGAGGGACCAACGAACGCAACAGCAGTCAAATCAAAAGCATCAAAAATATTTAAGAATGAAGATAAGTATAAAATATTTTCTTAGAAATTACTTGGCATTATGAGACTCAACAGCTAATTGTCTCAGGGTGACGAGCGCAGTACAGCGCCGCGCAGGATTTTGCAAAACAAAGTTCTGGGTGGTGCTGTTATTGTTATGGGCTGGCGTATTGCTTACCATCAGGCAAACGACCAGCTCGTCTCGACATTCAGTTACATAAAAAAAAGATAATTAAAACTTGAGTAACTTGTGCACAATGACAATTAAAAATAATATGATTGTAAGGAGACCGAGTTAGAACAGATAAAACGAGAAGCAAGATCTCTCCGCCCGCAGCTACGGGAGGCCGACGGAATAAACATTTGCTTACAGATTTGTCTTTCTGTTGTAATTTAATTTAAGCGACTACGACTGAGATAATGGGAATTTCATGAAACATTAGGTACGGCTTTATCACAAAAATTAAGTAAAGAACAATGAACTTATTGAATACTTTGGTGCCTGAAAATATCTCGTACCTAATTTCAATCAAAATTTCAACACAATACTCTCAGAGACAAAAACTATGTCATAATCCAATACACGGGCTCAGACAATAACCCAATGCTGCTTAGTGGATGACCAGGTCCAAGAATTTTGTACTCCCGGTGTATTCTTTCACCGTTTTAAAGCGAGTGAGGAAAAACAGCTGGCACTAAAAGTCCTATGCGTCTGTTTGAAAGTTCCCACTCCACCACACTTGCAGTTTTCCTATACCTCTAAATGATGTGCGATCCACACATAAATCTACAATGTGTCATTATGTATTAATAGAAATTATACATTGTCATTCGCATTATGTCTGCCCTGCTCTGGGACCCCAGCCCACCGCAGGGGACTTGCGACCCCGATTAATATTTCACCTCGCGTCAAACTATACGAGTTATACGACTATCGCGGCTACTCCAATTCAGGGCTTCGAGATTCGAGGATAGGCTGTAAACGTCTGAACGTGTCGCATGAATTTTAGAGCATCCACTGAAACTTGGCAGGACCAAAGTTCCGAGTGTAATCTTCTCATATAACAGTAATCCTTTAGGATTTTAGATGAAACTCACAGAATAATTAATATCACCTGCTGTTATGCCCGAAATAAAGTATCAGCTTGGAAAGTGCGTTTTTTTACCATAGATATAAAATTACTACATAAATACTATCATATATATGTACACAATATATCAGAAAGATTTTGGATTGAGTTCTCTTATGTAAGACAAAGTTTTATTATGGCTGAAAGTTTAGAGATATTTATATTATTCATCATCATCATCAGCCCATCAAGTACCCACAGCTGTGACACGGGCCGTCTAGAGAGAGTCTGGGCCATAATCCACCACGCTGGCCCAGTGTGGGTTCGTGGATGTCAAATGTGCTTGAATTTTTGAGATAAAGTCTTGACCATGCCAGTTCCCTCACGATGTTTTCCTTCACCGTTTTAGAGTGAGTGTTAAATCCTCACACAACTTAAGAAAGTCAGTGATGCGAGGCCAGCGGGATTCAAATTCAGGAGCGTCGGATCGAAAGTCGCACATGCTCCCACTGAGCCACGCTCGCTCGCTCTTTATATTATTGTTTCTCAGAAATCCACAATAAGTGGATCCCCAATAGATTGAAATTGATTGAATACAGAGAGCGGCCGTAGCCACTTCCTAAACGTACGCGTATAATTTCATTTTCAAGATTCAAGATTAGAAAATTAATAACGTTCTAAAACAGCAAATTAAAATGTTCCTTTCATTTTTAATGAAAAAAACACGACACAAATCGTGGGCGGGAGAGAAGCGGGTAGGTTTTTAAAGTCCTTTGAGGACACAGAATACAATTAAGTTCCTGCCTACGGCATATCGAATAATGAATGCGAAAAACAACTACGAAGAACAAAGAAATACAATCCTCTGAAGATTTGGAAAGGGAGTTTCTTTACTCTACCCCAGTTGGGTAAAGGAGTAGTTATCTCCTGATTGTAAATGATAGTATATTCTAATTATTTACTATGAATATATATGAATAGTCTAGTTAATTTTTTGCAATCGCAGGTCGCGCCTCATTTGATTTTGTGCGGGAGTCCACAAATTCGATTTTATCAGATAATTAGATATCACGTACAAACTGATAGGCCTGATAGCTGTATGTAACTATGATATCACGTGTAACATTTTAAAATGATTACAATCAATGTTTAGATGTTGGTAACAAAAATGGATCGAATCATTGAATCATATATAGATTTTGATTATAAATAATTAATTTTTAGAAAAAAACAAAAACCGACTTCAATGTATCTTCGAAGTCCAAAGTCACATGTCGATGAAATTTATATGGGACCACTTCGTAGCTATACTGAACCCATCGCAAAAAGAATTTTCCAAATCGGTTCACAAATGACGGAGTTCTGAGGTAAAAACATAAAAAAAAAAAAAAAAAAACAACCGAACAGAGAACCTCCTCCTTTTTTGAAGTCGGTTAAAAATATGCTGAACTAATGATTACCATTTTTGTTCATCATCATACATGAGTATTCCCAGATTCCCACAATGATGATTAGTTTGAATTAATTCAAAATCTAATAACATGGTATACATACAAACATTATAAAATAAAAGTATATTTGATCCTAACTGGAATGTCCACAACCTTGAAGAATATCTGAATGAAAGACCACAAATGGTGTTGTAACAATCAAATTATTATGATAACAATGACTATAGCTGTATAATTTATTCGTTTAATGAATAACTAAATAATATATATAGTCAATATATTTAAATATATAATTGATTAATTAATATATAATGTCATTATAATATTATTTACTTATTAAGACTTTGTAAAAAATGTATGTCAAATTGACTTATAACAAATTGTTATTAAGAAATAAATAAATAAATAAATAAAATTGATTTTGTTTGAAGTCTTCCAAAAACATAGGAGCAAAGCTAAGTCAATCGCAATGTTTGTGAAGAAGTGAAAAAGCCTTCATTTTGTCACAGAATAAGTGATAGTACAAGGTTATGTCATCAAGAGGCATGCAAATAGCAAATTCCGGTTTCTTATAACGGATTCACCCTCAGCCGTGATGAGGCTGTATGCAAGTTTAACAACCTTCGGCTTTATGGTAGTAGAAATACTGTTACAATAAGCGGACAAGATTTGGCAAAAACTATTTGAAATGGATCTGGATTATTAATTTATTACCTATCATCATCATCATCAGCCCATCACGTTCCCACTGCTAGGACACGGGCCTTCTCTCATAGAGAGAGGATGGGCCATTATCCACCACGCTGGCCCAGTGCGGGTTGGTGGATGTCACATGTCCTTGACTTTTTGTGAAAAATTCTTGGACATGCCGGTTTCCTCACGATGTTTTCCTTCACCGTTTCTAGAGCGAGTGTTAAATCCGCACATAACTTAAGAAAATCAGTGGTGCGGGGCCAGTGGGATTCGAACTCGGGTGCGTTGGATCGAAAGTCGCACTTGCTCCCTCTGAGCCACACTCGCTCTATTACCTATACAACATATTTAAATTTTCTAAATGACCTTGTTGATGCTGGCACGCTGGAGTTATGCTTGGAAACTAATTTCAACAACAAGAAGTATGTAGGTACCTATTCAATTCATTTGCATACATGTGGCTGCCTGAACATATGCTGCAAATGTTAAGAATGTTTTTAATATAAAATATTTTATTTATGGGCTGTGGTAGAACAAACGCCAGATATACAGACAAATACTTTTTATTGTTTTATTTACATTCCTAGTTTATTTGAACTATCGAGATCGTTATAGGGTCACAACACTGATGCAGCCCAGCGAATGCATTAATTATCAAAGCATTGGATGACTTAATGCTCATTTCACTTGATCTTCAAATGGATTAGCTATTTTTAGAACAATTTACAAACTTACAACTGCAGGGAAGTCTACATGACAACGATGAGATAAATTTACAACTGCAGTTGTGGAATTTTCGATATTGAATGCATTAGCGCATGCTAGACGAAAATCTTAAGAAACATATCGTATCGTAGAATCGTCCCAGTAAGACGATATAAGTAGGATAGAAGAAATCTGGTTGCTCAAGCAGCTGGCTCGGTTGCCCAGTGGTTAAGGCGTCGGGACGGTATTCCAAAGACGCAGGTTCGATCCCTGCCCGAACAATATCATTTTCTTCTTCCTAATTATTTGAAATCAGCAGTTGTGGAAGTCTCGTCAATGAAAAGGTAAACTTCAACTGCAGTGGTTGTTCAACTACATGTCGACACTTGAATAAGCTCACAACTGCACTGTTGGAAAAATATTTGTCAACGGTGAGGTAAACTTACAAGTGCTGAGGTAGAAGTCTAGTCAACAGTGAGGTAAACTAACAACCACATTGGTGGAAGTCTAGTCAACAATGAGGTAAACTTCCGCCTGCACTGGTGGAACTCTAGTCAACCATGAGGTAAACTTATAAGTGCAGGGGTGGGGGTTTAAATGTCAACAAAATGGTTAACTTCAACTGCAGTGGGGAAAGATCTACTTGTCAACAATGAGGTAAACTTACAGCTGCCGTGGGGGAAAGATCTACATGTCAACGATGAGGTAAACGCGCCAAAATAACTTACTTTTAGATAATTTGAAACATTTTCAATTTACAAATATTACCCTAATGTGCTTCCAGCATCTATTTTTTTCATATTTTACATTCATAACAACATAATATATCTCTCTTAGCGTAAAATACTACTAATTTATAGCATTTACAATGGACAGGAAACATCCTAAAACTTGATCTTAACTTACTCTAATACTTTTGTTTATTTTATAAATATAATCACTTGCTTGGCATCCCATTCGTACGATCATCAAAGTGTTTCTATTAAATGGAAAATTTATTATTTTCAAGCAACAACATTATCACAACATTATGACTTCTTTACACTACAAGATAGTGGGCATGAGTCATCAAAGTGTGTGTAATTACCACACCAGCCATACTAGCAACCGTTTGTGATGCTCAGCTCCAAATATGAAACTCATATACTCGTCAACAATTAAATGATTTATTATAGGACAAGTTATGTACACACCCCCAGCGACACGGAAGTAGAATATAAAAATAGATATAAAGCTTAGAAAACACGATGGTCAAAAAGCAAGATTGCACGCACACAATCCAGGTGCGCTCGTACAACGGATCAGAACACTCGTCACTCACTCATCGGTTCACTCACTTTGGTACCTCGTAAATGCAACTCGTGTGGAGCACAGCACTGAGAGTTAGACGCTGGCCGCGCGGGCGGCGGGCCGGCCCGCCAGCTAGAGCGCCGCCGACTCGGGCGCCATCAGCGGAGACAGCGCGCTCGCCACGCGCCGCCCGCGCTCCTCGTCGAAGCGCAGATCGGGGGGCGTGCGGCGCCCCACCGTGCCATCCTCCGGCAGGAACGCGGCCACAAGCAGCGCGCAGATCACCAGCAGGGCGCCCAGCACGAACGGCGGCCCCGGCACCATTCGCACGTACTTCTCCTCGTTGGGCCGCCCCGGGGTCGCGTGGTCCTCGTTCAAATCCACGTGGAAGAGGTAAAAGATCACTCCGAACATGGCCGGGCCAAGACCGTTACACAGTCCCCTCACTCCCGTCACCATGCCCTGCACCACCCCCTGTCTGTCGGCCCGGCTGTTCACTGACACGTACGCACTGATCGCTGGGTACGTGACGGAGCCGAGCGCAGCCAGCACGCCCGCGGCCCACATCATCCAGGTGCGGCTTCCGAACCCGTACCACATCAGCTGTAACATTTCGAACAGGAGTCCCACCATGATGGTGTGTTTAGCTCCGAGCACGCGCATCAGGAATCCTAGCACCACTTGCACTCCGATACTGAGCACTCCCACGATCGCGATAAAGATCGCCACTTCCGCCACCTCGAAACCCATCACCAGTTTGAGATACACGAAAATGCACGAATACTGTCCGGCCTCGGGCAGGTAGGATAGGAACACCGCGACACACAACATGAGCACCGTCCGCTCGGCGCCGACCTTGCGCAGCGCCGCGAACGGGTCGGCTTGCTCCCAGCTGATGGCGGGCCCCCAGCCGCTGGGCCGCACCTTCTCCGGCAGGCTCTCGGGCACGGCCACCATGATGAAGAACACGTCGAGCACGGCCACGGCCGTGGCGGCGGCCACCACCAGCGCCTCGCCGTACAGATCCATCAGGTAGGCGCCCAGCGCGGGCGAGATCACCATGCTGGCCGCGAACGTCGCCGACACCAGCCCGTACGCACGCGAGCGCTCCGCCTCTGTCGTCACGTCGGCCACGTACGCGAACACGATCGAGAACGTCACCGCGAACACTCCGCTGATGCTGATCATGGCGAAGAACCACCACGTGTTTATGGTCATCAGCGGTATGGGCGCGCACGTGAAGAACACCGTCACCAGAAGGAAGAACTTGCGGCCCCACACGTCGGACAGCGCGCCGATCAGCGGCGCCGACAGGAACGACAGGATGCCCTTGATGCCCATTATGAGCCCGTTCATCAGGAACGTGTGGTCAGGGAAGGTCGCGTTCAGCACCGAGATGATAGGCATCGTGAGCAGCCCCCACGCGAAGAACTCGAGAAAGATCACGACGAGAGCGTGGAAAACGGACGGCTCGCCGATGCCCGACATTGTCATGATTCCGTCTTTCATTACGGTTTTTCTGTTTCGTATCACCATTTCTACTTCAGTTGTTGTGGTCTTCGTGGGCGTCATTTAAGATTTTAGAGTGCTTAATTATCAACTAAACTACTTAAATTACGGGCATTGTGAAGATCTAAGCACTACATGGATGAAAAATAGTGATAAAACGAGCAAGTAGGAGCAACGTCAAAAATCAACTGGAAAATTGGAAAACAACTCAATAATTGGGATGCCATACGCAAGAATTAAAATAAATACTATTTATCAGACCCTGTATAGTTATACCAGTAAAGTATTCAATACATTTGCGAAATTTATTTCAACTAAGCAATTTCAACATTTTATGGAATTTATCAGAATGCTCAAATTTTATATTGAAAAAGTATAATGTAAATTAATTACTAAAAGCTACTATTTTAGTAGTTTTGATAACTTCAGGGTATGCAATACTAAATTTTTTTTTTTAATTCACCCGTTTGGGCAGGCTAAGGTCTCTAGGATCATACCGTCTTGTCTTGCGTAATTTCAAAGAGCAAATTAAGTACCTACTAATGGGGAACGATAGTTTTTAATTGATAGTTTGTAAAAATTACAATTCATAATTTCTTTCGTATATCGTCGTATGAGGGTAATCAGCAAGAAGCCGGACCCTCTCCTAGTGCTTCAATAAAGTGGTGGAACTTTATTCATGTTTTCCATGGACATGAGAGAAAAACAGACACGGTTAGAGAATCATAATTATTAATTTATTTCAACAATCCTATACACAAACATTTATATTTTAAACTTTATTAAATTAAACTTAGACAAATCAACAGAACACAACTTTACTGCATTTATATTTTTAAAGTTTATAATCTGTATTTAATTTAAAGGATATTTTAATTATAAATCAATGTTGCCATGAAATAATGCTCAGCATTATTTCAGGCTGATACTTTAAATACTTAAGGTTGACTACGCAGCTACTAAGCAGATGTTGTCTCGGCGGTGGTTGGAGTCAAAGTGAGTCGCCCCGTTGGGATCGCCCGCTTGTTGTGAAGTTGCCGCGTAGCACTGACGTCACGTCCGACGTTGTTCGGAAACGGAAATACGAGTGCGACAACATCCGGCCGTCCTGCCCACGCGTTCGTCCTCGAACTGCGTCCTGGTCTGATGTAGAAGCTGAAAACATTGATATCATTATTAGATAAAGTTTCATAAACTCATACATACATTCTTCAACATCGAATCTAAAAATAGAAGTATTTGATTTCACCTGTAGCTTTAACTAGATGATGTTCATTCAGAATCAAACTAGTCGTGTATCACCACTACCCTACAACAGCGTTCACAACGGATGCCTGTTGCAGGTTTTTATATCAAACACTACCATTCACCTACGATACGATGTTTGAAGCGACTGCATTAGACCATTTTCTTATAATGTTAATAATCTGTAAAATATTTTTATAAACGATAAAAGTTTATGAATAAATAAGTAAACAAAATAGGAAGTAATTATTAAAAAAAAAACTACCTTTTACTTACGAACCTTTTACATCAATTTCATACCTACTATTTGACAACATCCGGTTTACTCAGCAATACGAATCCAAGGCTTCATATTTTCAACGCAAGCTATGCCATCATACCGTTTTGAAGATCTTTCAGCCCCTCTCATGTCCGTTACTTGATATCTGTCGTGGCCTAAGATACTTGTTACTTGAAATGGACCCTTGTAAAGAGGCATTAGTTTCGTGCTTTGTCCATCGTTAGAGTGACTTGGGATTTTAAGCACCACCAAATCCCCGACGTTGTAGTTATGGGCGTCTTTTCTTTTAGCGTCGAAGGATGCCTTTTGCCTCTCGGCGTCTTTCTTTATGTTAGCGTCAACCGTGTTCCTTAGTACGGTGACATCAACAGAATGTTCCGTATTATCATCGTCAGTGATCATATCATTAGTCATTCGAATTCTGTACCCGAAAAAGACCTCACTCGGTACAGCAGATGTCGTTTTATTAATTGTACTATTAATACCTTGCTGTATGTTTGTTATGTGCTGGTCCCATTTATTATTTTCAGTATCAGCACCCATACTGCGCAACGCTTCTAAAATTGTCTGGTTATAGCGTTCCACTTGTCCGTTTGAACGTGGTACGGCCGTGGCAATGATGTGAGCCCTAATGTTTCGCTCTTTACAATAGCCAGTAAACAATTTAGATGTAAAAGCGCTACCAGCGTCACATATCAAACGTTTTGGATTTCCAAACACTTTAAATATCTTATTAAATTCATTAATTACAGCTTGACTTTTTGTGTTTTTTACAGCCGAAATGAATACAAACTTTGTAAATGAGTCAACAAGTACCAAGAGGTAGCTATTTTGTTGAGTAGTTTTGACGAATGGGCCAAGATGGTCTACATGAAGCGTGTGGAATGGCTTAGCGTGTTTTGGAATTGGATACAATTTTCCTGGCTTTTTTCCGTGAATGTTTTTGAAATAAACACAATTTAAACAGTTTTTGATGTATTTACTTACAGTTTTCTTTAGATGAGGGAACCAGTACTTTGAACGAATTCTTTCGATAGTTTTGTTTTCCGCAAAATGTCCTACCTCGTCATGATTGGCTCGAATAACATACCATACACATTTCTTCGGTACTAACCAACGTCTTCCAAATTCAGTCCTTCGATACACTTTGTTTCCTAATAGTTCGTACTGATTAAATATTTGTTTATTCGACTCGGCCTCACCTGACTGTAAAATATCTCGAATACTACATATACTGGGGTCTTGTAACTGCACAGATAGAAGCCAGTCGCCCTCGGTTATTGTATTTACGCTTTCAATTACTTCAGAAACGCTACCGACGTCACTAACAGGGTTTCTGCTTAGTGCATCTACATGTTGCATTTGTGATCCAGCTCTATGTACTACTTCAAATGTAAAATCCTGTGTATACAATACCCACCTACTTATTCGTGGTATTATTTCTTTTTTACTTAACGCATGTCGGACAGCATTGCAGTCAGTCGTTATTTTGAAATTTGTACCTAATAAATAATGGCGAAATTTTTGTAATCCTGCTACAATTGCTAAAAGCTCAAGCTCAAACGAATGATACTTTTTTTCATCATTACTAGTTTGACGACTATAAAAATATACGGGTTTTTCGCCGTTATCTGTGGTCTGGGCTAGAATACATCCAATGCCGTCACGACTTGCGTCAGTATATAGATTTATGGGTAATTTTGGGTCGAAAACTTTAAGTACTGCATTTTTGATTAACGCGTCTTTTAAATTAGTTACAGCCTGATCCTGTGAAGGGCCCCATTGCCAGATTGCTCCTTTTTTTAGTAAACAAGTTAGGGATTTACAGAGGAGGGCACAGTTATGTATAAATTTTCTAAAATAGTTAATTAGTCCTAAAAATTGTCTTAATTGGTGGACTGTTTTTGGTGTAGGGTACTTAGAAATAGCATCAAGTTTACGTGCACTTGGGCGAACACCTTCTTCGGAAATATCATAGCCCAAAAAGGTTATTCGGTCTTTAAAAAAAGAACATTTTTCTAAATTTATTGTAAGGCCATTTTTTACTAAAATATCGAGTACCATTTCTAAGCAAACTATATTTTCTTCAATCGACCTTGTAGCAATAAGAAGGTCATCCATATAGCATACTACCCTTCCAAAACGAAGACTACCCAAAACAGTATTCATTAATCTTTGAAAAACAGCTGGCCCATTACATACTCCAAACGGCATTCTTAAATATTCAAAATGGCCATCGTTTGTAATGAATGCTGTTTTGTGCACATCCTCTTTTTTTATACAAATTTGGTGGTACCCGCTTTTGAGATCTAAAGAAGTAAAGAATCTACATCCCTGCAATCTATCAATGAGGTCCTCAATCATAGGCATCGGATATTTTTCTTTAGTAGTAATTTTATTCAACTGCCTATAATCAACGCATAATCTTTTGGCACCTGATGATTTGTCTACTAAAAGAGCTGGACTTGCATAAGCAGAGCTACTATTCTGAATAATCCCATTCTTTAAGAGGTCATCTGTTATTTCCCGCGTGATTACTCGTTCAGACTCTGACATTCTGTACGGTCGTTGACAAATAGGCTTGCTAGATGTTAATTGTATTTCTAATTCTACACACGAGGTCTTGCCTAAACATGACAAATCTTGAGAAAAACATTGAGGGTACTTTGACAGAATGTTCTTCAAAATCATTTCATAATCACTGGGTACATTATCATTATTAATAACGCTGACATTACAAACAGTTAATGTATCGACTGATTGAAAAGTTAAGGTATCTCCCATACGAACATACATTATACTCCGGTCTTCGGTAAAATTCCTCCCGATTAGAACGTCACAGTCCGATAACGCATCAATAACATACAAAGTAATGACTGATTCTACAGAATCTACTTTAAGTGTGGCTGCTACAGCTTCAGTAATTCGAGCAGACACATCATTTGTAAACCCTACCAAATTAACGGGATTATTCAGAGCAAAAGGTTGCAATTTATATTGCTTTACTAAAGCCGTTGTAATTAGTGAGCAGTCGCTACCCATATCAAAAAACGCTCTAATGTCAAAATCATTCAGTGAAATTTGTTTGAAAAATTTATTTTTATGTTTCGGATCGGAAATCATTTTAACCTCGACATCCTTCTCGACCTTCGGTTTTGGTTTAGATTTACAAGCGGCCTCTAAATGTCCCAACTTGTTGCATGAAGAACATCTGACGCTGTCTTTGACAGTACAATTGTTTCTTCTGTGACCTGATTCTCCACAACGGTAACAGGCAAAATTAAAATTTGACACACTACGAGTGCTAGCAGAAAGCTCAGCTTTGCTTTCAGATTTATTATTAGTATTATAGTATCCAGACAGTAACGGTCGAGAAGCATGTTTCTGTGGTAACGAATTCCTATGAGGGACTTCTTTTTCGGTAGGCGAATATATTTTACCGTGTAAAAAGGACGCCAAATCATCACAATATCGGAAATTGCCTGCTTCAGCAGCAACGCTTATATTTGCATCACCTATTGATCCTACTACAATGGATATTATATCTTGATCCCGAAAGTTTAACTGCAAACGGTCTATTTTTGCTTTTTGTTGGAAAAAGAATTCGTATAAAGACTGATTAGCCATAGGTTTTGCATCTATTAATTCTTTGAGCGACCTGAACATATTACGTTTTACTTGAAATGTATCCGATAACGTATCACGCCAGTCCTTCCACTTCCACTTGGTCCACTTGGTTTCATTTTTTTGCAAAGAATCTAGCCATGTTTTTGCGGTATTACGTAACTTTTGAAGCGCCTGATACTGAATCATATTATCGGGCCATCCAAATGCACGAGCGTTAGCCTCTACTACGTTAATCCACATATCTATGTTATCTACGAGCGGGTCAAATTCAGGAATCACTGACGATAAAACAATGTTCTGACTCACGGTTGGCAATCCCTTACGTCGCTTTCTCCTGCGCCTCCGGTCACTTTCACTGCTGCTACTGGAGCTGGAGTCTGACGTGCTTGAACTGGTCGACGACTCCTTCGATCTTCGCTTTCGTTTTCGCGGCATCCTGTAGGCGTTTCACTATACCACTTCTGATGAGAGAAAAACAGACACGGTTAGAGAATCATAATTATTAATTTATTTCAACAATCCTATACACAAACATTTATATTTTAAACTTTATTAAATTAAACTTAGACAAATCAACAGAACACAACTTTACTGCATTTATATTTTTAAAGTTTATAATCTGTATTTAATTTAAAGGGTATTTTAATTATAAATCAATGTTGCCATGAAATAATGCTCAGCATTATTTCAGGCTGATACTTTAAATACTTAAGGTTGACTACGCAGCTACTAAGCAGATGTTGTCTCGGCGGTGGTTGGAGTCAAAGTGAGTCGCCCCGTTGGGATCGCCCGCTTGTTGTGAAGTTGCCGCGTAGCACTGACGTCACGTCCGACGTTGTTCGGAAACGGAAATACGAGTGCGACAACAGACATTTTGGGAGAACATAAAAAGCAATGTTTTTACCCAATTTTGTTTCATTTGCCTACACTCGTGCACGTTCACGAACACGTAATGGTTAATATTCCACCGATATTATACATGATTCTCTCTCTATGAGAGAAGGCTCGTGTCCCAGCAGTGGGAACGTGATGAGCTGATGATTATGATGGTGATGACAATTAGGTACACATTATCACTCGAAATAACACTTATTTGGAAAATAAAACAATATCGAACTGTACATATCACTTTTATTTAATTCTGTATCTTTGCTTTTCACTAGAGGTGTGTCGTTTCGGACCGTAATAGTTCCAGGAACTATTTCCTCCACTGGAACGATATCGGTGCAATCCGCGATATCAACTGAAGTCGGTTCGCATGTCCTAATCTGTGCGGAACTTCGGACCGCACATGTATACCGCACCGACCGACTATGACCGACGGCGATGATTTACGAACCGATCTGAGCTCTCTCTCTCTCTATCCTAAAGGCAAAGTTATTAGAATGAATAATGTGTGCGTGTTCCATCTTAGGCCGCATCTTCGCTTTCCATCAGGCGAGATGTCGTCAACCGTATGCCCATTTACCAATAAAAAAAAATGTCACTTCACTTCTCGCCAAAACTTAGATAAAATGTCCAACCCTCAGAGGATAGTGTTCTTCCTCTGAGGTCCAGCCTTAATTTGGCTGTCTGCTCGAAGTATAAAAAAGTCTGCAATACTAAATGCAGTAAGCACTATGATAAATTGAGTCTGCATATACCATTCATAGAACAAATAGACAATGCTACAGTAAAAATTATGCGAAATGTAAAAATTGGCAAGGCGAAAAATGCGAGTGCGATTAATGCGAACGAAACGAAATGCGCAATAAATATATGGCAGCACCGCAAAAGATGTTTGTTTGTAATGTTTATGTCGAAAAAGCGCGGGAAACCCTCTTTTGCGGCGGTCGTATTTTTTCATTTGAAATTTTTCAAATATATTTTTTTGTGTAAATAGTGATCAGTTGAGTAGTAATTTGTAGTTATTTTAGTTTTTAGTGTATATATTCTGTTTATTTGTGTATAGAATCCACTGGTAAGTCGTTTTTGTTAATTTTTCGTCGAGGATGAATGACCCTCCGGACCCCGGGGGCAGTGTGCCCCCGGTTGGTTGTAATGTTACTATATTATCGAATGAATCTGGTATGGAAACGGACAGCTCTATCAGTTTCCGAGCAATTAAGCGTAGCCGTCCTTATAAGGTCTGTAAGCATTGTAACAAACGAAGGAGGAAATATAATAGTGAACCGAAACCTACGGACTGCCATTGTGAGATTGAATCTATTGTTGAAAAACCGAATGTAGCTCCCGCAGTTTCAAATAATATTGTTAACCCCCCACGTTCGAACCCTAGCCCTGTTGTTTTGAATGACACGGTTAACTCTCCACGACCGAACCCAGTTGCCCGAGTTTTATATGAGCCTACAGATAATGCCCCTTATGTTGTTCATATTCAAAAAATACAAACTGACCCAAATGATGGAACGACTCTCCATCCAATTGCTTTTGGAAAATTCATAAACAAGTATTCCATTGCAAATATTGTGAATGGTAGTTTAAAACGTATTGGCCGAAATAGAATCTCGATTTCTTTCTCGAACCATTTGAGTGCTAACTCTTTCCTCACTCATGCTAGCCTAGCTTCGAACAACCTTAATGCATTTATACCATCCTTTAATGTGACACGCATGGGCTTGGTCCGTGGAGTACCCAACGAGTGGACCCCGGAAGAAGTCATGGAAAATATCAACGTTCCAATTGGATGTGGTAAGATTCTCAGAGCCAGACGTCTTAACTATAAAGTGACAATAAATGGTGAGCCAACATGGAAACCATCACAAACTGTGGTTCTTACTTTTGATGGCCAGATTTTGCCTAAGCGTATTTTTATGTGCTATAACGCTTTACAAGTAGAACTATACACTTACCCGACAATCCAATGCTACCATTGCTGCCGTTTTGGACATACTAAGAGTCAATGCAGGTCTAAGCCGCGCTGTTTCAAATGTGGTCAAGATCACTCTGGTGATACTTGCAATATTGAAGAAGATTGTGCTACTTGTTGTTTATGTTCAGGATCTCATTTTGCTAATAGTAAAACTTGCCCAGAATTTACCCGTCAGAAACACATTAAGTTAACTATGGCTGAAAGTTGTATTTCCTATTTCGAGGCTTCGAAATTACATCCCCCAGTTTCTAGATCGTTTGCAGAGATAACAAATAATAAACCCATGACTCAGAATTACTCTATACCGGTTCATTCTCAACCTTCAAATACAAGCTCTTCGGTTTCATACAAGAAAACTGTTTTCAAAAAACCCTGGACTGCTCCTAAAACTTCCAAGGGGTATGACCGACATGCCCACTATGAACTTATAAAGGAGTATGATGGGCCATCTCCTTCCAACGGATGTGCACTTAAACAAAATGTTTCTCACGTAAATGAACAGCAATCTGTTGCTGATATTATAATTGCCATTATTAATTTACTTTCTCAGTCTAAACTTATTGAACCGTCCAACGTCGCCCCTGTTATTGCAGCGATCACAAATTTATCGGTCCAATATGGATCAAGCCGAGGTAGTCCAATGGAACTGCCGCAGCTTAGTAAGTAAAAAAAGCGATATTATTTACCTAATTAATAAATTTAAACCAAATATCTTCATCCTCTCTGAGACATGGTTAAAACCTAATTCCGTATTTCGGATTAGGGGGTACTCATGTCTCAGAGAGGATCGCCAAGACGGGTATGGCGGTGTTGCCATACTCATTGAAAACTCTCATTCTTTTAAAACTATTTCCCTTCCCCCACATAATCCTAACTATTCTATTGTTGCTGTTTCAGTTAATAACATATGTTATGTGTCTGTATATATTCCGCGGCCTTCTGCCATTATATTAAATGAAATAAGTTCATTGCTATGTGTCCTCCCAAAACCTTTCATGATTTTAGGAGATTTTAATTGTCATCACCGATCTTGGGGTAGTTCTATTTCCAATTGTCATGGTGAATATCTATTAGAAATAATTGATAATAATAATTTGTGTTTGCTGAATACTGGTTGTCCCACCAGACGCACTAGTCCTGACGAGGGCACTAGCGCTATAGATTTATCAATATGTACACCTAATTTAGCGTCAGAACTATCTTGGTATACTCTTTCATCCACCTTCGGTAGTGACCATTTTCCAATCATCATAAGTTCTCCAAATAAGTCTCTTTCCGTTATTCATAAACCTCGCCTGAAATACAAAATTAAAGATAAAGGAGATAATTGGGATAAATTCAAATTGTGCGTGGAAAGTAAATATTTTGAGCTTCCTAATATTTCTGAAAGTAATATTAATAGTTGTTCCGAGGCCCTCGCAAAAGTTATATTGTCTGCCGCAGATCAAGTTTTCCCTCTTAAGAATTCGGCATCGGGCCAAATTCCATCACCACCTTGGTGGGACAATGATTGTACTCTTGCTGTTAAAAAACGAAAACAAGCTGAAAAGAATTATAATAACGACATGTCTATTACAAATTTTGAAATTGTTTCTAAATTAATTATTGATACCAAGAAGTTACTAAAAGATAAAAAAATTAAGGGTTGGAGAAGATTTTGTCATTCTATCTCTCCGATGTCTCATCCCTCTACTGTATGGCAAAACATCAAACGATTTAAATCAGGTATGTCTAACACTAATCATTGTCCCATGCCTCCTTCTCTAAACAACTCTTACTTAAACCACCTAGCACCTGCATCTGTTGCTCCATCTCCGCTGTCTTTATTTATTCCGATTCCTCGATTAATTCCTGATACAGAACCTAATCTTAACTCGATCTTTACCATGAGGGAACTGAAGGGGGTGCTTTCCCATCTTCATGATTCTGCTCCTGGTGAAGACGGCATTCCTTACTCATTTATATGTAATATGGGAGATAACTATCTTTCGTATTTCCTCAATTTAATTAACTCAGTAATGATGTCTGGCACGGTTCCTCATTCTTGGAAATCTCAAATAGTGATACCAATATTGAAGCCTAATAAATTACCTTCATCCCCGAAGTCATACCGCCCCATAGCTTTGTCTTCAGTAATTGCAAAAATCGCTGAACATCTTGCCAAAAACCGCCTAGAGTGGTTCGTAGAATCTCACGGCTTTCTTGCAAACTCTCAGTATGGTTTCCGTAGAGGCAGAAGTACTTTGGATAGCCTGAGCATTTTTGTGACGGATATTCGCCTAGCCTTCACTCATAATAAATCTGTTGTTGCAACATTTTTAGATGTAAATTCTGCATACGATAGTGTTCTTTTACCAATTCTAAAAGAAAAGTTGCAATCGTTACATGTTCCTTCTATGCTTTGTAACTTTATACTTAAAATGCTCTATGGCAGGTCAATTAAACTAGATAAGTCTAATGAAATCAGAATAGTGTGGAAAGGTTTACCTCAGGGCTCCGTCATTAGCCCATTGCTTTATAATATTTATACCTATGACTTAGAAAATGCAATTAACAGCTCCGTAAATGTCCTTCAATATGCAGACGACCTTCTATTGTATTATTCTGATCGTTCAATTGACAATGCATGTTCTCACATGACATCGGCTTTAAATAGCTTAAAAATATGGATGGATGACAATGGTCTTGAACTTTCGGTCAATAAAAGTAATGTGGTCTTATTTTCTAGGTCACGCAATCTTCCGCCTGTTAATATTTTGTATAACGAAGAACCAATACCTGTACAAAGTGAGATAAAATTAGGATTAGTTTTGGATTCTAAACTAACATTTCTTCCTCATTGTGACTATGTTGCCACAAAATGTGAACGGCTACTTAACATTATTCGATGCCTCTCTGGTGTTTGGTGGGGTGCACATCCTGCATCTTTAAGGCTTGTCTACAACGCTCTGATAAGAAGCGTCATAGATTATGGCTCTTTTTTGTTGGAGCCTTGTAGCATAGCCGGATTGAAGAAGTTGGATGCCATTCAAGCCAAAGCTCTAAGAATTGTAACAGGAGCCATGAAATCTAGTCCAATTATTGCTCTACAGGTAGAATGTGTTGATCCTCCTTTTCATTTACGTCGGCAATACCTCTCCGATAAATTTATTTTCCGGTCACTTAGATTCTCCAAACACCCTATATTTAATAAACTGCAAATATTATCAGAGCATTTTACATCAAGACCTAGCTATTGGTTACATAAATCTTCACCTTGTTTAATAAATAGCTGGAAAAGATTTGTGAATTTGCAGGCACCTACGCACAAAATCGCAAATCTACCGATTTATAATGTTAGTTATGAAAGCCTGATCCATTCTCCTGACATTATTTACAGTACTGGAATTGATAAAAAAGACCCCAATGCAAATTGTCATTTTAATTCTTTTGTTCAAAATAGATGGAATGGATGGCATCATATTTATACTGATGCATCCAAGCATAAATCTTCCGATTGTGTTGGTGTGGGTGTCTATCACCCTCAGTACAAAATCGTGCAAAAAATTAAATTCCCTCCTGAAACTTCTTCTTTCACTGGAGAATGCTTCGGTATATTAAAGGCATTAGAATACATCTTATTAATGAATCTCCACAAAACAGTAATATTTTCTGACTCTCTAAGCGCCTTGCAATCATTAGCTAAATTTCCATTTAAATCACAATCATATGTTCCTATAATCATTGAAGCGAGATATAAACTTTATCAATGTTCACTCCGAGGATACTCTGTTTCTTTCACTTGGATTCCAAGTCATTGTGGCATTAAAGGCAATGAAATGGCAGATAGGTTGGCTAACGAAGCTATTTTGTGTGGAGATGTCTTTCCATTTATTAACTATTACCATGACCTTACAAGTTTACCAAAAGTTTTCTTAGTGGAATCCTGGAGTAATTGCTGGGTAAATAGTGCACAACATAAGGGTAAACACTATTTTCAGATTTGTCCTAACATCGTTTCTAAGCCCTGGTTCAGTTGTATTAATCTTAACAAAAAAGTTACTTCGACAATAATAAGAATGCGCTTGGGCCATGTTTGTAGCCCATTGCATCTTTCGAGACTGCATATTGTGGACTCTCCTACCTGCGCTTGCGGGGAGGATGTGGGGGATTTAAATCATATTATGTTTTCTTGTTCGCGATACGATAAATCGTCATTATTTAAGTCTTTGACTACACTTAAAATTCCGTTTCCTACCAATATTTTCTGTCTTCTTCATAATGCAGATCCTAATGTATATATGGCAATAGCTGAATATATTATTACTAATAATATTAAATTGTAAATATGTATGTAAAATTGTATTTAATATCTTTATTCTGTGTATATATTATTTATATTCCAATTATCCTTAGTTTTCATATTCCTAAATACTTACCCACTCACCTGATCCTTTCCGGTAAAATCGTCATCCTTATTCCCCTATTATTTACATTTCCTATGGTTTCTCCGCTTTAGTAGAAAACCGAATATGTACATAAATAATAAGTCTACGAAACAACAAAAACAAGACGCTGGCAAATGCACAACGTGCGACGCCAAACACCTCATAAAGAGGGGAAAAAAAAAAAAAAAAAAATGTTTATGTCAATGTCAATTAATTGACACACAAGTCAAAAAATCGAAACGAAATTAACGAAAGGAGGCGTCAACCAGCTAAGATCTACGAATTTCTAAAAACACTTAAGGAAATAAAATGGTAAGAGCTCGAAAAAACATACCTTTATTCTTTAGAAATTGGCGCCTTCATTTCTCATACCGTACCTTGTTATTTCTTTTCAGATTCGTTTCATTTTGATCCAAAACCGAGCTGGCAAGACTCGGCTAGCGAAATGGTACATGAATTTCGATGATGACGAGAAACAGAAGCTCATCGAAGAGGTTCACGCTGTTGTCACGGTTCGAGATGCTAAACACACAAATTTCGTGGAGGTACTTACCCTGACATTAACAATATTACGTTAAAAACCCCGGCGGTAGTTACATAGTTCCATATTTGTTTCTCAGTTCCGGAACTTCAAGATAGTATACAGGCGGTACGCTGGACTGTACTTCTGCATATGTGTTGACGTAAACGACAACAATCTGTGCTACTTGGAGGCAATTCACAACTTTGTAGAGGTGCTGAATGAATACTTCCACAATGTTTGTGAGCTGGACCTTGTCTTCAACTTCTATAAGGTATGTGCCTTTCTGCGTCAACAAATTATTGTTCATTATTATTACATTACTGCCCTAAAAGTTCACTCAAATGTTTTGTTCATCTGCACACAAAATCTTAAATCATGTCATATCTTTATATAATAGGTACATCATTCTAGTTTATTCCACCTCTGTTACTTGAGTCTGCTTATATAGGCCGACCGTTTAACTCGCGTATCGCCTGCGCGGTAAGAAGGGAGCGAGGGGAGATGTTAGCGGGTGGGTGAAAGGGGTGTGCGGAGCAGAGAGCTTACGTCCTTTCCCTTTCACCCACCCGCTAACATCTCCCCTCGCTCCCTTCTTACCGCGCAAGCGATACGCGAGTTAAACGGTCGGCCTATAGTTTCTTTTATATCATTACTGTATGTCTAATACAATTTTCTCTCTGCAGGTGTACACAGTAGTAGATGAGATGTTCTTAGCGGGAGAGATCCGGGAAACCTCACAGACAAAAGTGCTGAAACAGCTTCTCATGCTCAACTCCTTAGAATAGCCCTATTCATAATAGAAACATGTTAGGAAAGCAATTGCATTGTGTGAACTGTCATGGAAATATTTGCAGACTTCTTGGTGGTGTCTTATTTAAAGTTAGAGAGGATTTATTACAACTGACTAATAAGTTGGCTGATCGGTTTATGCCAGGCTTAGTGTGCTCATGATGAAGCATTTATTATCACTGTTTCACCCAATACTTGTGCTAAAGTCTTGTACATTGCAGCTGCTCTGTAAACTGTCACTCCTAGGCATGGGTCTCATTCTAAGTTGAGGTTTAGGCTCAGTCTTTGCTGGTGATGGCGCTTTTTTTAGTATGGCTTGACCTGTCCACTGTTAACTCATTTTGATGTAAAACTTTTGACACAGATTTGGGAGCTTGAAAATATTGATCAATCCCCATTATTTTCTGCTCTATCCACAAAACATTGGTGAAATTGCGGTCCAAGAGCTATCTAATGGAAGTAGAAGTAAAAATCCTTTTGAGTTATCTGCAGCTCTATATCTTTGTTTCTGCAGCTGTGTTCAAGTCCAAGAACAATTTAGTTTCCATGACAGACTGACTACAAGTATCATAGGAGCATGTATTTATGAATGATCATCTGTGATCATAATTTGTAATTACTACTTAACCTTTTGAGCACCATGCTGTAGGAGCAAAGCCCTGCCCTCCAAGCCTAGCTACTCAATTTTCATATGTATTAGTCGGCTCTAGCCGTCCTTGGTGTAGAGAGCATTTTCGTTGGTCGAGTATAGCCAACTTTGGCGCTCAAAGGGTTAAATGTTGATTGGTAAGAATACTCATCTGGTCATTCCATTATTTTGTAGCCTCATGTCTCGCAATGTTATATCTAGAATTCTAAATAATTGTAATATATTATCAAATCTTATTTTGTCAGCAAAAAGGTACAACAAAGAGCTACATAACATAAAACTAAATTTCTCATTATGTTTGTCACTTCTGTATTAAGTTATTAAGTTTACTAATTTTAAAGATTCCTCATTGATCCTTTTGGTGGGTATGATGGAAATATAATATGTATTATAAACCTGATTACATAACGGCCTTTTGCTGAAGTTGTGTAAAATGTATTAAGTTAATTGAAGCTGTATTGGTTTTATTTTAGTGTAAAATGTGTGCGTATGTTTGCTTCTTTAGCTCCCCATTTTTGTAACTTGTATATAATATTAGATATTCTATGTAAACATTACATCGGTGTTAATATATTGAATTTCAACTAGATTGTTTAGTAGAGAAACAACATCGATAACTTGTAAAGTATGATTTATTTAACAAAAATATGTTTATAAAAACTAGGTACAATACAAATATGTAAAACGATTACATATTTATCAATTTACCTAAATAAATGCTATGATTATCCATATAAATAGTATTATTTATAATATATTGTAGTTTGATGAGATGAAATCCTTGATTATGTGAAATTCATGAAAGGATTTTATTTGCATTTGTATAATTGTCTCAATCTTTGGCTCATAAATATAATCTGTCAGATCAAGTTCCTTGAATCAATAAAATAGGGTACGACTATCAAATAAATTGATCTTCTCTAAATAGAAGTATCTTAAAGCCACTAGGACCATGGACCCGCATTGTAGCGCCTTCCTCCTCCATTCCATACTACTTGTTATGTACTGCACACTACACCGTAGCAAGCTATGACCGTGCCATAAAATTTCTACCGGTTTCATGTTTCTCTTTGAGCGGTCCGCACCAGACTGAATAATTTGCAGAAGATGGAGTTTAGTTTCGCGCCTGACACTTTCATAGCATGCTACCGTGTAATGGGCGGAGTCTTTAGTCAAATCAAAAGCATTCGAATGTATTTCAATTTTCATTTTTTTTTACGCTTATTAGGTCCCCGATGGTTCACCGAACATCATCCCGAAACACGACTAGGTCGCTTGACGGCATGGCTTTGTTCAGTGGGTGGTATTACAACCACGACCAGAGCCTACCACTCCAAAGCGCGTAAGCGGGTTTCATCACGATGTTTTCCTTCACCGTTTTAGAGCGAGCGTGCAAAATCTGCACTTAACTATAAGTCATTGGTGCAGGGCCGAGTCGGGACCCAGGTGCGTCTGATCGAAAGGCGCATGAGTTACCGCTGCGCCACACTCGCTCTCAATTCATGTCACTAATAGAGGTCCAATGATGGTCTCTTATCACAGTGTCACAAGTAGAGATGCCCTTATTCTACCCTGAGGACTTGGGGCGCTATTCCCACTCCCACCGGTGGACAATGGGCGGAAACATCCAGGTGTCGGGGTGGCCTATGTGAGATATCATGGCGCCCAAATCAAAGTGACTCCATCTGGAAGTAAAAATATGATTATCGCAATTTCACAATGAATGTACCTACCTAACGATACTAACGGAGCGTTGGACAATGTCACTATAGAGCTAACTATTGATTGATAAGATTTTCATTCATAACAATCTTTGTTCAATTAATTACCATCAATACCATTTCTTTATGCACAGACGAGACCGGGGGGGGATATCTCTTAGACACCTAGGAAAGGAGGGCCCGGGTAGTACCAGATTTGGTCTAGGTCACCTACTGGCTAAAACCCCCGTCTGCTCTGCCTGTCCTCAACCAGACATCCGTGCTGTTTTCGTCACTTCTTATTTTTTCTAAACGTATATCAGCTGTGCACTTTTTTCTCTCTAATACGTAATTTTTTTTTCATCCTTCCATCAATACCATTGACCTTGAAATTGACGGTGGCACCTACACCCAAAGATCGTATAATTATCATTAATACCGCTGGGCCCACGCCCAGCCGTGGGCAGTACTAACGAGAAGGGTGGCACGCCGCGTGACATGTTGTGCGTGGGCCCGGACACGGCGACGAAGAGGAAGGCATGCCGGAGCCGCGAGGTCGTGATCTTGGCATCCGTGCCGCCGTGACTGCTGTGGCCGAGCCGCCGGAATGGGAACGTGCCTTTAAAACAATAGGATTACATTTTAGGACCGCTTCATAGAAAGCGCTCTAACCACAGAATACTAAGGGACAGAAGCATCACTCTGCAAAAAAATTTAAACGAATAGCGGCTCTTGCTATGACGCAATAAAATTCAATTCAGCTCGCGTAGCGCTGCATACCTACCAGTCATATTAACCTACAGAGCGCCTCTCTTTCTATCGCATAGCTCTTATCTCTTCTGACGCGGCACGTGTAACGACGCGCGACCCGCTGTCGGTGCCCGGCTGTGTGTAGCTTCGTACCTACAGTGCGGAGTGCGCTAGGCCTGCTCTAACCAAGCTGAGTCATCTTAGCAGCCGAAAAATTGCTCTTACTTAACCATCGGTGACGGACGCGACGGCGACGTCTGATTTGTAACTTATTTTTGATTACCTATCTCTGATTAGGTACCGTCAGCAGGGTTAGTTGTTGACCTCGATTAACGTGATTGGTTGTTGACCTCGGCTTACCATTAGCAAGATTGGTTGTTGACTTCGGTTGACTATTAGCGAAGTTGGTTGTTGACCTTTGCTTAACTTTAGCGCGGTTAGTTGTTGACCTCGGCTTACCATTAATTAGCGCAGTTGGTTGTTGACCTCATCTTACGATTAGCGCGGTCGCTTGTTGACCTAAGCTTACCATTAGCGCGGTTGGTTGTTGACCTCGGCTTACCATTAGCAGGGTTGAGGTCGTTCCTGGCCGCGATAGCGTTGCAGGCGGTGTAGGGCGGGTTGCAGTTTTCGCAGCGCGCCAGCGGGTCGTACTTGTAGTCGTTGTACCGCATCACGTTGTACATGTCGTAGAGATTGTGCACCTCCGCCTGGGACAGGTACAAACATTATGTACCCATAATAAAATGTATGTGGCATTATTTTGGGTGCTTTAGGTACCTTTTCCTTTGAAATTAGGAAGTTTTGGTCTTTGGTAACATAGCATGAATTTTGAAAATGATAAAATCTGGTGTGTTTTGGAGTAGGACAGGCCTTTTTTTCATCTCCGAAAGACGAACATTTCCTTAGGGGATAACTAATTAACTATAAACATTCTACGCAGACAGCGTCGTGGGTATCGGCTAGAGCTACCAATATTTTAGAATTATTTTAATTTAAATTAACATTTATTTTTATTGATATTTAATTTTATAATAATGTTTTGGTGCTAACATACTTTTAAGTCACTTATAACAAATCTGAAATAAAATCTTTTACAAAATAAATTATTTTTCAAAAAAAACTAAACCGACTTCAAAACCACAAATGGCACTCAAAAGTAAAAAATAAATTAATATAATTATCATAAGCGCTACCCACTCATATATTTGAAGTCGGTGCCAGCCAAGTCTAATAGGTAGCAGATAAATATGTATATAGTAAGTACTACTTGTACTTGGACTTGGCTGGCACCGACTTCAAATATATGAGTGGGTAGCGCTTATGATAATTATATTAATTTATTTTTTACTTTTGAGTGCCATTTGTGGTTTTGAAGTCGGTTTAGTTTTTTTTGAAAAATAATTTATTTTACCCTTTTTAGTGAAAAACAAGTTTTAATTAAATTAATTCAAAAAGTTTTTAAAGACAAGCTTTTATGATCTAGAAGCCACATCATGACGAAGTTTAAAACGGGCTATCACAATTAAATGCATGTACAAAAAAATTTCATGTCTGTCCTATATCTCTGTTGAAGAGTTCCCTCGCCGGAAGTCAATCCTGGGTGTATCTGCCATGTCATGATGGAATTTAGAACAGGCTATTATGGTTAAATCAATTTACGAAATGTTGTGTCTGTACTATTCACCGTTGAGGAGTTCCCTCACCGGAAGTCAACCCTGGGTGAAGCAGGTGAAGCAGTCGAATACAAACCTCCACCTTTAGAAAGTTGGTTACGAAAAAAACAAGAACCGACTTGAAGATTAAACTTATATTTTTTGTTTTTGCTATTTTTTTCAAAAACTACTGAATGAATTTCGATAAAATTTATATGGGACCACCTTTGAAGTATTACCTACCAATCAAAAAAAGAATCATCGAAATCAATGCATAATTGGCGGAGAAATCGCGTAACAAACACACAAAAAAAAAAAAAACATACCGTCGAATTGTAAACCTCCTCCTTTTTGAAGTCGGTTAAAAAACCGACTTCAACTCTGATGTATCTTCGAAGTCCAAGGTCGAATAACAATGAAATTTATATGGGACGTCGTAGCTATACTGAACCCAGAATTTTCCAAATCAGTTTATAAATGACGGAGTAATCGGGTAACAAACATACAAAAAAAAACATGCAGTCGAATTGAGAACCTCCTTTTGAAGTCGGTTAATAAATAATATTATTAGAGTCAAAATCAAAATTTCTTTATTCATGTTTGGCATCACAGACGCACTTATGAACGTCAAATTATTACAATGACTCTACCACCGTATCGGAAAAAGAACCACTACTCAGAAGATACGGCAAGAAACTGAGGGGCATTTTTTTAGAGATTTTATAAACATTTTTTGTGTTTCGACAATGTTATTTTTCTTATGTACCAGTTGGCTGCTATAGTGATTATTACAATGTTACCTGTTTCTGCTTCAGCATCTTAGCCCGCGGGTTGGTGTGGTACCCGAACCAGTCGCCGAACGCGTTCACGCGCACGTTCCCGCCGGACAGGTTGAAGATGCGCGGGAAGTACGCGATGTTGTACGAGGGGAAGTACCCCGTGGACACGAGCACGTCCGTCCTGCGCACACCTCTGTGTGATCATGTAGTGTACAAATATATAGGCGTGGAAAGATTATGGGACTTCCGGGGTAGCTTTTCCCTGGCAGTGAGGAAGTTTCGTTCTTAGGAAATATCGGCTGAATTTTGGAGAAAACACAAACGGCACTTTTGGATTTTTTTAAATGTACATTCAGGGTCAGAAATGTAATTTCCTAAAAGAAACAAGTGAGCTTAATTTTTTTTTCGGATTAAATGGTCTTACTCCCCTGATGGTAAGCATAGTTGCGGTCTAAGGTGGAGCACGTTTGCCCATGAGGTGCCTATTCACTCTTGTCTTAAAGATAGCCAGGTTGTAATTGGAACGGAATAAGTATTCTGGTAAAAATTCCACTCCTTAGCGGTACGTATAATGAAAGGGTCAGCGAAGCGCTTTGTGAGGACTGGTGGTGTGTGCACAACATAAGGGTGAAGTGACTCTCCCTGGTGGTCCTAAGATGGAATGGGGATGAAGGAATCAGCTGATGCAGGTCTTGTGCATACTCCCCAAAATGTAGTCTGTAGAAAATAAATCGTCCCTATTTCCCATTAGGAATATTTTCCTCAAAGTAATTTCTAACCAACTTTTTGCAACCGTGAATGTCCCAACATGTTTAGCCACAACCTGTATTCACATTTTGCTATGGAAGTGAGCATTGAGATGGGCCAGCCGATCAGCTGATGGTAAGCGTTTGTCCATAACAATGGCAGCGCTACACAGAATTTTTAAGACGTACCATGATCAAATTTGGTTGGGTGTATACGAAGATGCAGCTTGACCTCTCTGCATTACGCGCTCTCATATACTGGGGAGGTCTTGCTAAGATGGTCTTGGAAACAATACGTTTTTTTATACAACAGAGTGGGTATGCGTTTGACCACAATCTCACCGGATGGAAAGTGACGATGATGTCGAAGATGTAGCACCAGTAAATACCTGTTCACTCTTAATTTGAACACACCCAGATTGGGCTTTCTCTGCCGCTTACGTGGACGAAGTCGTGTGAAAAAGCTAGTATTATTTTTATATTGTAAAAAATCAGAATGCAAATAAATGTGTCATAATAATAATTGTAAAATATGACTACGTAAAGCTGTGGGGGGAGGAAGGGGGGGCGGGGCTACGCACAGGTCCTGGGCCTCGATGTGGCCGGGCAGCTGCTCCAGCAGCCACAGCAGGCCGCGGCGCACGCGGCCCGCCGCCGCCGCCGAGCGCGCCACGAACCGGTTGTAGTCCACTATGTACCTGCACCACCACACAAACTCAAATATCATTTTGTAATATAATCCATTTTTAGAAAAAAAACAAAAACCGACTTCAATGTATCTTCGAAGTCCAAGGTCAAATATCGAACAAATTGATATGGGACCACTTCGTAGCTATACTGAACCCAACACAAAAGAATTTTCAAAATCGATTCATAAATGACGGAGTTTTGAGGTAACAAACATTAAAAAAAAATGATAATTAAAAAAAATACAATCGAACAGAGAACCTTCTCCTTTTTGAAGTCGGTTAATAACATCATTATCATTTATATTTTGGCCTCATCGTCATCAGCCCATTACGTTCCCATAGCTGGGACTCGGGCCTTCCCTCGTAGACGGAGTATGGGTCATATTCCACCACGCTGGCCCAGTGCGGGTTGGTGGATATTTTGGCCTTATAAACAAGAAATATTGTAATTTTCATAAATTAGCTAAGACACTGTTTAGATTACAAAAATAAATAAAATAAAAAAATATTAAATAGGCACGAAAGTGCACTTTTAAAGGTCATAAACACATGATACAAATACAATTAAAATATGTTAAAAATTGCAACTTAAGTTAACATGACTTTGAAAAACAAGGTATGTTTACCCATTTCTTTCCTATACTCAAATTGAAGTGCTGATGCAGAAAAGAAATGCGAAAACTGACTCTACCAGTGCTTCAGAAATACGCCCGCTAGAGAAGATAGCACCAAGAAACTCTGCGGGGTGTCTCTTTTTTCAACTTTTTTAAAATGTCTCGAAACGGGGGGCTTGTTATTTAACTTTGACATCTATCGCGATACCTATTAAAAGAATAGGGATTATGATCGTGATCCTTATTTTCAAATGGAATCGTCTAAGCTGTGTGATTTACCACTGGTTATTGTAGGTGCCGCTGTTGTGTCGGCGGAAGATCTCCACCCACTCCTGCCCCGAGCGCGCGAGCCGGTTCGCGATCATCGCGCGCGCGAACTCCAATATCTGACAACGCCACGAAACGTACAATAAGTACAGAAAGAAAGAAAGAAAGAAAAGACATTTATTTGAAAACCACAAAACTAATTAAATCTATAGTAAATACCTATTCTATTCTACTTATATCCTAAGTCAAAGTACTTTGTATATAGGTATTTCTTCAAAGCCACATACGCGTTTTTCAACTTGACTTGAAGCTTGATCTAATTTGATTGTCAAGCAAATCGACTGCACATGATCCAGTTTATTGGATCAAGTCTCAGAATCAAGTCTTCTGCAGAAAGGATCGATAATTTGTTATTGTCTAGCAAAAGAAAAAGGTATTGCAATCCATTGAAAATGTTTATTCAAGTCTTGTTCTATCTAAAAAACACATGAACCTTTTTCAAAATATTTACCAATTTACATTAGCTATCTTGTTATTGGTACCAAATGGGCATGCGTTTGACAACATCTCGCCTGATGGAAAGCAAAGATATGGCCTAAGGTGGAGCACGCTAGCCCGTGAGATTTCACTCACTCTAGACTTTCATTCACTTTTCACTCACTCTAGACTTAGAGATACAAGTTGTAGCTGTTTGGGAGCAACGAGCCTTCCACTCCTGACTCAAGACGTGGTCGACTGGAAGAATTGAGGGAGGGCTTTTGTCCTTGAAAGCAGTAGGTTAGACTTTCAGGACTTTTTCATTATTTTCTTCTTTTTCCACCTAATATATTTTTTTTAAACATGGACCTACTGCAAAACTAAACTTATATTTTTTGTATTAGTTGGTATTTTCAAAAAGTGCTGATTCAATTTCGATAAAATTTACATGGGGCCACCTATGATCGGGATGACCTACCAAACAAAAAAATCATCAAAATCAGATCATAATTAGCGGAGTAATCGCGTAACAAATATAGGTACAAAAAAACATAGTCGAATTGAGAACCTCCTCCTTTTTGAAGTCAGCTAAATAAACCATGAACAATCTAGGTATCTATATATTTACCTATTTATATTAGCTATCTGACTCGAGACAGGGAGTTGTGGAAGAAATGAGGGAGGCCTGTCTTTGAAACTGAAGGCTCTCTGGAACTTGAAAAATGTAGGTTACGCTTTCTGGACCTTTTTATTCCGGGACCCTAAAAAGGTGGACCTACCGTTCCCACCGGCGTGATGAGCTTGAAGAGCGTCCTGTTGCTGTTCCCGATGGTGGTCTCGCCAGCCGCCAGCCCGGACGAGATGATGTAGAAGTCGTCTGTGGACTGACAACACACCTCAACACCGACCAGACACACCTAACATTTGGTCTGTAAAGTCACAGCCACTGAACTAAAACCAGGCTTAGCGCACTCCGCACTGTAGGTACGAAGCTACAAGTACATAGCCGGGCACCGACGGCGGGTCGCGCGTCGTTACACGTGCCGTCGTCAGAACGTCAGAAGAGATAAGAGCTATGCGATAGAAAGAGAGGCGCTCTATAGGTTATGGTTAGTTATGCAGCGCTACGCGAGCTGAATTGAATTTTATTGCGTCATGGCAAGAGTCGCTATTTGTTTAAATTTCTTTCCGGAGTGATGCTTCTGTCCCTTAGTATTCTGTGCTAAAACTTTCAAATTGCGTAGCATGGCGTGGAGGCCAAGGCTTCAATAGCTTGTTGCTCAAAGAGTTAATAAATGTATAGAGGATTATAATACAAACAGAAAAATATTGAATAGTGAAATATACTGTTATGTCGTTTAAGAGATAGGCGAGGCTCTCCGGTAAAATGTACCATTCTGCCCCCCTACCCATATGTCCCTCAAGCGCCAATCGTATATCGTGTTGAGCTCGGATTTAGGTGTAGATTCACTGCGATAATTTCTTATGTTGCCATATATTGTCCCATTAAGTTTATCTCAACTCGTAGTCATCGTATTTCGGTATAAATGAATGAGATTAATTCGATTTCTTGCCTGAATCGACAATAGTTAGACCGTATCTTATTAAGTCGCAGTGAAGCTATACCTTAAAATACGCTATACGATTGGCGCTTGAGGGACATATGGGTAGGGGGGCTGTTTGTAGATAGCTATCTGTAGCGTAGTACGATCACATACACATTGTACATATTTAGAAACATACCTACGTAATGCTGTCACAAACTCATAGTTATCAAATTAAATTAATCTAAAAACTGAAACGCAATGAAAATAATTAGTGTAATCCCGCTGAATATTATGTAGGTTGTTGTTACAATAATATAATATGTATGGGGGTTGATTGCAAATAAAAAATGAATTAAAATTAAAATGTATATATATAAGTAATCCCTTCACTTTTTTCTTTAAATATATATGTATATTTAGTAATAAATATGGTAATGAGTTTAATATTGTATATAAGAAAAGGTAAATAATGCATTATTTAAGTAAATAATAAATAATGTTATATATATTTATGTTAATGTTTACGTATGTTTATTATATTTTAAATGTATTGTATGTATTAAGATTATTTACTATTTTATGAGTGTGTATTTTATGTAATTGGTAATTGGTTTATGTATTGAGATATTGGAAACCACCGTCCATTATTTTTGCGTCATTCCTCTCCCTGCACGGTTGTCTGGAAGAGATCGCTTTAAGCAATAAGACCGCCAATTGTTACACTTTTGTTACGTTGTTTTTATTATTTATAATTTTATGTGTGTGTTTCAATAAAGAGTTAATTCATTTCAATGTTAAATAAAGAAAGCCCTAACATCAACCCTCCTAATACGACGTGTTTCGCCGTCTGCACGAGGCATGTCCACTCGCCGAACGCTGGAACGAGAGTCGTAGTCTGAACTCTCGTTTCTCCCAACTTACATAATATTCAGTGAGATTATACTACATATTTTCATTGCGTTTCAGTTTTGAGATGAATTTCCGCAACGTCATGACTGATTCCATTGCATAAATTAATCTAATTTGTCTGGAAGAGATCGCTTACTAGCGATAAGAGCTGTACCACGCACCCTCTCCGCACTCACCGCTCTTCTGGACACCAATCCAACTTGCGACTTGTTTGCGGATGGATGCTCTGATGTTTTGTCAGTGTTTGCGTTTTTGTGAGAGGGAGTGAGTGTGAGATATGTATGAATGTGTCTGTATTAATATATATTTTTTACGTTGTATCGTATGTAACTATGTTTCAATTATTTTATATTTTATGTCGTCAGTTAATGTATTAGGGAATATGCATGTATTTTCTTAATGCATGAATCGATTCGTTAATTGAATACTATTAATGAAAATTTTACGGCATCACTCGTCAATAAAATAATTAAATGAAAATTTGAATCAATTTAAATCATCATAAACGCGCCATTTGCGTGTGACGTCAAAAGGTGGGGACCTAGGGTCTCCTCATTGGTCCGTCTATGCTACATGCGTGTGTGTGTCAATAATTTACCAATAGGGCGGGCTCTATGTTAAAAATTTACCAATAAGCAGCGAGGCGCGTGACTTCAAAACGTGGTTGCACGTACTCAAGCGTTTTGCGATTACGTTCCGTTTCTCCAAAAATAGGAAAAAGAAACATTGAAATACAAAAAGCTATGCAATTAATAGTAATAATTATATCACTACTAAATGTTTACAGGAGTAATCTATCGTAAAAAGTAATTTCCAGATTTTTCGACAACACATGCATATTCCCTATTGGTAGATATAATTACGTTTTAATTGAAAAAAAATAATAAAAAAGACCGCCCATTGCACAATGTACGTTTTTAAATTCGGTATCTTTGTTTTCCTTATGTTGTTGGTGTACAAAATCAGTTTTAATAATAATTAAGAAAACTTAACTTGAATGGAGTAATGAAACAGTTACTGTTGTATACCTGAACAAAGGCCGGATACGAAGACATCGCCATCTTGCGGCCTGGGATCCGCTCGCGGCTGCCCGGGGACAACCGGTAGTTCAGCACGTACATCTTTTGAATACGCAGCATTGACTGGTAGCTGGGGATAGAGGCAGAATTGCCCTAGTTACTACATATTTGTAATTTTTTTCGAAATGAAAAATACGAGCTCCGGCTGGAACTTATAAATGGATTTAGAATGCATTGGTATCGAGTTGTGAGCTACCCTGAAAGCTTCAGCCGGATATCTAATCGGGAAGTGCTCATATATTGCAAGATTCCACCCGGAACAACAGACAGACAAACAAGAAAGTGACTTAATGAAAACGTGATAAAAATAAAAAGTGAAAATAAACAAAATACCTGTTCCAAGTGACCTGCGAGATGTACAGTTCCGTCAGGTCAGGCAGTAGTTTGACGAGCCCCGTGCAGTGCTCGCCGAACAGTATGCCCTCCGGCGTGTCTTTAGGCAGCGACAACGAGAAAGCAAGCTCGTCTAGATCGCCTAACATGTTTATCCAGCTAGGAAAATAACTCGAGTTAACCTTGTGACCGCCAACGTCGGCTATAGACGACCGAGTCGATCGGCCGAGTTCAACATAAGCCGACTAAAACGTTTAACAAGAATCCGTAATAGATTAAAAAATAATCTAAAAGCCACGTTCTTATCCCTAAAGATTTAACCACGTTTTTGGATTTAGAATGCATTGTCATCGAGTTGTGAGCTACTCTGTAAGTTTCAGCCCGATAGCTAATCGAGAAGTGCTCGAAATTTGAGTTGCAAGATTCCACCCGGAACGACCAGACAGACAAATAAAAAAGTGACTAAATAAAAACGTGGTAAAAAGAAATCGTTGCTTGGCGTGGAGGTTACGGGTTTGCCTTATTAAAGTGCTTAAAATATTTTCTCCAAAATTAATTGACGAAGGTATACATTTATTGTAACTAAATTAAAATAATAACTGCCAACGAAGAAAATCGGTTACCAACAAAAACTTAAGGAATTTGTCAATAATTTTTATTCTGTGGTAATAACAGGCATAAGGGACACAACACGACGGAGTTTCATAGATCGGTAAACAACATAGATCCCTACAGCTAGATAGCAATTTAAGACAAAAAGGTTTTGGAATATGGTGGTAGAATTTCAGGGTATCAAAAAAATGCTGGTAACAGATTAAAATGTAATTTTTTTTGCTGACATCACGCAACATCTCACTCCCTTATATACTTTTTGTTACTTATGTACCCGCACTCCGGAGACCATGTTCCCTACATGTCCTCGGAGCCAAAACCAACTACAGACAAAATAACTATCTGCTGCGAGCGAGCCGGTGTTTCAACGACTTGGCTACCGTACATGATTTAGATGTATTTAACACATCTGTTGGGCAATTAAAACGTCTACTTACCGATGACCTTTTTAATCAAATATTGATTAAAAAAGTCATTGGTAAGTGGACCACAGATTGTATAATAATAATTATGTTATTTTGTTATATTACTGTTTATCTTTACTTGCATGTTTTTTGTTTTTCGTGCATGTTGTAAGTAATCTGTCGCTTATATGTGGAAAGTTGTAAATGTCCTTTAGTACAATATTTAAGTAACCTAGTTATTAGACCTAGATGTAAGTTTTCCTAAAATTGTAAAATAAAATAAATGTTTGTTTTGTCTATTTTGACTATGTGTCTTAAATATTTATTTCATACGAGATCTCATATATTTCTGACTTTGTATTTTTTTTGGAAAGTTGACTTACAGAATATCCCGTGTGGTGAGCCACTCGATAGTATTCTCTGTAGCTTGATTGTACCCAGCTGCTAATCCCTCCAGTTGGATGAAGTACAACTTTACCTTAAAATAACAACATACTGAGAAGATTTTTTTTAATGTAACTGGATGACGAGACGAGCTGGTCGTTCGCCTTATGGTATGCAATACGCCAGCCCATAACAATAACAGCACCATCCAGAACATTGTTTTGCAAGATCCTCCGCGGCGCCGTACTGCGCTCGTCACCTTTGACCATTAGCCGAGACAATTAGCTGTTGAGTCTCATAATGCCCAGTAATTTCGCTGGCTACAATGCCCTTCAAACCGGAACCGAGCAATGCTCGTGCACTACTGCTTGGCGGCTGAATAACTGGCAAAGCGGTGGTACCCACCCAGACTGCCTCTCGCATACGAGAAACCTACCACTAGTGAATACTTGATTTATTAGATTTTGTATAGTTAAGAAAATATAATAATTTGTGATCAAGTCGTCAAAAAATGAGTACACATTAGTAAATTGCATACGTGCGAAGCCCGGGCGGGTCGCTAGTCATCTATATTTGTAAATATTTGTACATACTTTGTAAATAAAGTAACAGTTATTAGATAGACCTCTTTATTTTGTGGTCTAACGGTGGTTACCTGATACCAGTACGGATCATCATTGTGTTCCTTCACCATAGACGCAATATAATCTTCATTTTTGTCCACATAGTCTTCTATCAGACTACAGACATCCTCCTTGTTGTAGCAATATCTAAAAACATTTATAAATTAAATAGGTATTAATTTTACGTAACTTGTAAGTAGGTCAGTCCTGGGATAGGACATAGGATACTATTCATCCCGAAAATGCCCACGCGGGTAAATCCGCGGGGTGCAGCTAATAGGTATATGTCTTGAAACACAAGCCAATTATTTGTTTCCAAGGCTCAATGTTAATCCCTAAGGTTTTTGTGCTATGGGCCTCTGATTTCAATAATAAATAACAATAAATAAGCCACTAGCATCGCGAGGATGACTTCGTTAAGATAACGAGCATGGCGGCGATTTCAATGGGATAACAGAAATTTCTTTAATCAACAGGTTTCAGCTCAGTAATTTTGGACAATTATGTACCTATGTCGCAATAGTTGATAGTCTAGGTAGTACAGTTAATTAACCCTTTGACCGCCAACGTCGGCTATAGACGACACACTAAAGTGCTCTCTACGCCGAGGTTGGCTAGAGCCGACTAAAACGTATGAAAATTACGTAGCTTTGCGTGGGGGCACGGCTTTGCTTCTACAGCGTGGCGCACAAAAGGTTGATAGCATATCATTGTAAGTTTTATTCTCACCCTTTAAGCATGTTCTGCCAGTGCATCCAAATCAATGTCCTGGTGAGGAATCCCTCCAGGAGCCCCGCTGCGAACGCCTGCTTCTCATCGCTGCAGTGTGCAGATGTGTGCAGTTCGAAGAATGCCCACCTGGTATGCACTTTCTTCATAGTTAATAATATACTGTATACTTCATTAATTATTAAGTATATTAGGTCCTTACATATGAAATTGGCGTATTGTACGGTCTTGCGTTGCAGTGTCTGGTCTTGCGTAGTCGTGAAGCAGCAGTGGCCTAGTGCGACTGACCAATCTCGGTTGTTTAGCAGCTAGTTCTTCCTTCATGGTTTGCAGTTGCTGACAATAGATATCTGCCGTAATCGTTTGGCTAGATTTTAGAAAGCTGTAGTGAACGACACCGGCGCTAGTCCACCAAACACTCAAAAGTAACTTTTTCTGAGTCAATTTTCGTTTAGGGCAGGATTTGGCTGGGTCTCGAGAGTTCAGCCATTGCGACGAGCGCTTCCGATTATCGTACAGTATCCACTTTTCATCACAAGTAATGTTTCGATTTAAAATCCCTTCATTATTGTGTCGGTTGAGCAAAGTAACACAGCAGTCGACGCGTGTTTGCAAGTTCGATTCACTCAATTCATGAGGTACCCATCGTTCAAGTTTTTTTTACTTTCCCGATTTGCTTCAAGTGGATTAATAGTTTTATCACTTACCCCGAAGCCTGCAGCTATTTCTGAAGTGCTTTGTGATGGATCCACAATAGCCTTTAATTCTTCATTTTCCACTTTGGTCTCCGGCCGTCCACGGGGTTGGTTCTGAAGGTTGAAATTTCCAGAACGAAAACGTTGAAACCAAAAACGTACCGTGCTTTCTTTTGCGACGTCATCGCCGTACTTCGAGCTGTTTCTGCAGCACTGGTGCCACGGTAGAACTCGTACTTGTGAATGTACCGATATTTCATGGTTTCAATTGTGCGGTAATAAGCGACGCCAAAGAAAAAAATTATGAGGGAAAAACAAATGAATGACTGTTTTCAAAACTCCACTGTACCAGCTAAATGAATTTATAAATTTGAATTTGGAATTCTTAACCAAAGAGGAGATATTTCAGATCAAAGTGGTCATTACGACAAAACGCTAATTTCATATGTAAGGACCTAAAACATTGCTTAATTTCTCTACTGTGAGATCATAAACATGTGATGAAATGATTGGTCATTCAGTACTGCACTTGCAGAGACTTTTAAAATAAACATTTTTCATTAATAATACTCTTATATTAGAAAAACATAAGATGGTTGTTAGCCTTTTGAACGACACCGTCGGCTATACTCGACATACGAAATAGTCTATTTCGTCTCTATGCCGTTTTTTTTAATGTAACTGAATGACGAGACGCGCTGGTCGTTCGCCTGATGGTAAGTAATACCTGCCCATAACAGTTGCAGCACCACCCAGAACTTTGTTTTGCTAAATCCTGCGCACTACACTGCGCTCGTCAATCAGCAGGCTTAGCATGGACTGGAGACAATTTTCCCCTTTGGCGATTTTGTCTCCGAGCACGGCCTAGCCTGTGGATACTATATCCACTGTGGAGAAAGCCGTTCTCTCCGTCATTGTTGCCATACTAAGAAAATTTAATAAAAAATAACATTATGTTCAATCAGTTTTGAATTGTCATTCATTCAATTGATATTTCGTCTATGGTTTTAATATAATATTATTAAGCGTCTAATTTAAAATGACATCTGATGATGTGAGTTTCGTTACGTGAAATTGTCATTTTATTTTAGTAGTGCTGTAACCTCATAAATTGAGATATTTCTTTTATTCCTTGCGTATTTTTAATAAACTAGTATATTTATTAAATTGCAAAATGTTTAAAATAAATAAATAATATTATAATAATAAGATTTTAAATAATTAGAAAGACGAAAAATTATATTGTTTGGACAGGGATCAAACCTGCGTCTTCGGAATACCGTCCTGATTAATAGAAATGAATTAAGATTGAAGATCTTGCGATTTTCACCTATTTTATATCAAAAATAATAATTAAAATTTAGTAAATATGTAATTTAATTAAACTACCTATTTGTTGATCCGAAAAAGTTGCCGGAGTTTGTTGTCCGGCAGCTCAAAAGGGTTGCTGCCATCTCTAATAAATCTCTGGTGCAGTTTTCGCTCCATGATTTGCATTACTCGCGTAAAAACAGAGTTATAAAATGCTTGAGACATATTTTATTGCTTGAAATACAAATTAAACCCACTCAAAGGATCGAGGATAGCCTCTCCGGATCCTATGTCAAACGGGGACTATTTCGTCCACGTACCTAATAATGAGTCCATGCTCTGTGAGCGGAGACATATTTCCACCACAAATGTCAAAAGAGGATAAATTTATCTTTTCCTCTGTTTTCTCTCCGGTCCATGCTAAGCCTGCTGAGACTTAGCTCTTAAATCTCATAATGACCAGTAATTTTACAACGTCGGCATATGCCGAATAAAACACATGCACGTTTCGTAGCCTGCCGTGAAGGGCACGATTTTCCTATAGCGTGGCGCTCAACAGGTTAACAAAACAAAAAACAAAGTTATAAAACTAAAAACAAGCCAATACAAACCCTGTAGAATTGATCTCGTTATTGTAAGTGGCCCTTGCGACGTGCGCGTCTGGTATATCAGCGAAGTAATCAGTCACTTTCACTACTGGGTTATTGTTCGTCCACAACACATACCCATATCTACCTTCACATTCGTATAAAACAATGAACCCTAATAACATAAACAAGTTATAATACGCGCTCATCCTTGAGCGAATATCTCAACTGCAGGACGCTGCTGTTTGCTGATGCAGCTACATGCAAAACGTGTATAATTAATGATGAAGAACATCTATCATGCGAAAGTTCACAGTTGGCGATAATATCAAGAATAATATTTATTTGCGTAGTTTGTGTTTGTAAACAGTTTAAATGAAACTGAAGTTTGAAAGCTCAGTCTGATCTGTCTTCCGTCTGCTCTGTCTTCCGGTGACTTTCTTGACGTTTACAAAACAATGTTGCAAGTATTATTTTTTGTTTTCCTCATTATCCGAATAATCATCATCAGCCCATTGCGTTCCCACTGCTGGGACACAGGTCTTCTCTCATTTAGGGAGTATGGGCCATATTCCACTCTGCTGACCCAGTGCGGGTTGGTGGATGTCACATGTGCATTTTTGTGATTGATTTCATTAGGATGTTTTTCTTCACCCTTTTTAGAGCGAGTGTCAAATCCGCACATAACTTAAGAAAGTCAGTGGTGCGAGGCCAGTAGGATTCAAACTTAGGTGCGTAGGATCGAAAGTCGCACGTGTTCCCAATGAGCCACACTCGCTCCGAATAATACCCAACAAAATAACTTTTAAGAAGTAGGTAGTTTCGACAAGTGATCACAGAAGTCATTAAACTCCTTGTAAGTGATGCAGTATTTTTAGAAAACAAGACTATTTCCGGGAAAAATACCTATCCAAAATATTTATCATGTGCTGATGTTACAATTTATAAATGCTTAATCAAGTAAAGGAGTTTGCAACAGTTACACGAATAAAACCTACAGACATAGAAGATAATCCCCAAAATTAAAAGGCTAGCAGCACGATTTCGTTCCGTTACTGTTTTCCACAATAATGGTTTGCTCCCTGTTGCTTCCTAATAAAATTGCTTTCCTTTACATCTCATTTCAAATCTAAACAAGAAAGTGACTGGTTAAAAGAATCTAAAAAATCCACGTTTTTATGCGCCTTTTGAGGTTAGGCCGTCATAGCATGCTAATAAATGGATTTAGAATGCATTGTCATCGAGTTGTGAACCACCTGAAAGTTTCAGCCGGATAGCTAATCGGAAAGTGCTCGAAATTTGATTTGCAAGATTCCATCCGAAACGACAGACAAACAAACAAGAAAGTGATTTAATAAAATCGTGGTAAATTAACAACTGATAACCAGAGCCAATAACATAAAAATGCAACAATTTATTGTTCAACAATCACATCACATTTCATCTGAATTAATTAACTACTTCGTCACAGTCACCTACAATTTAATAATTCAGTCAACAAATAAGGTCCCAGTTCACACAAGCACTTTTCAGTTTGTCACCAATTTCATGCCCACTTCCCCACACTTGTATCCGATTTCCCTCGTGAGGTAGGGCGCCCGCTCGTGGGTCGGCGTGTTCAACCACTCGTTCACATTGATGGGGACCGCCATGAAGCTCTGTTTCTCCATGATGTCAAGAAGCAGACGGAAGGTGCCTCGGAGCCTGTTGCTGTTCATTGAGAAACATCCCGCGTTGAAGTTTATTAGGCACACTCTGAAACAAACATATCAAAATGAAAGCATGGAAGGGTGAAGTCATAGGTCGCCTCATCTGTAATAGGGAATATGCGTGTGTTGTCGAAATATCTGGAAATTACTTTTTACGATAGATTACTTCTGTAAACTGTTAGTAATTATATAACAATGATTGCTAACTGTGTAGTTTATTTGTATTTCAATGTTTCTTTTTCTTCTTATTAGAGAAACGGAAACGCAAAACGCTTGAGTACGTGCAACCACTATCTGACGTCACGCGCCTCGCTGCTTATTGGTCAGTTTTTGACATAGAGCCCGCCCTATCGGTAAATTATTGACATACACACACATTTAGCATAGATGGACCAATGAAATCTCCACGTTGTGACGTCACACGCAAATGCCGCGTTTATGTTGATTTAAATTAATTCAAATTTTCATTTAGTTATTTTATTGACAAATGATGCCGTAAAATTTTAAACATTTTTTTATTAATAGTATTCAATAATGAATCGATTCATGCATTAAGAAAATACATGCATATTCCCTATTTAGCTATTATATTCTGGAGGTTAGGGTGTTCATTCAAAGAGTTTACTCACGTAACAGCGTCTTTAGGCAGGTTGAGTTCTTCTAGAGGCACTTTGACATTGCTACTGGGTACTGACAGTTTGACCGGATACCCGGCTTTGATACACGTTAGTAGATCTGAAACACCAAACCACACACTAGAAAATATATACAAACTTTTGCTTCGTAATTTATGACTTGATGAAGTCATGTACTATGATATTTACATCTATCCCTACTAATGTAAGTTTGTTTGTTACGCTTTCACGCGAAAACTACCAGATACTTTGTACACATATTCTTGGAGGTATTAGAAGTAACATAGGATACTTTTCATTAAAACAAAAAATTATTTACAAATTATAAAAAACTGTTTGTCAAAAAATCTCAAAATCTAGATACTTCAACAACAAGATAGAGGGGGGATCCTCTATCATCCACGCGGACGAAGTCGCGGGAAAAAGCTAGTACTATTATAAAAATGGATGTGAGCCAATTCTGTAAATTGAAGATATTCTTGAAAAACCAGCTGGCCCTATTTAGAGAGTACTGAACACGAGTTCACGGTTTTTGAATTTTTGTCTGTTTGTGTGTTTATTATCTATAGACTCGGAAAGTGCTGAACGGATTTTAATTCGGTTTTCAGGGTTTGGTAGCATTGGTCCCAACTTGAGATTCAGATTCAGATTCAGATTCAGATTCTTTATTGCTTCCATAGGCAGTACAAGGTGTAATTAAGTCAACGTACAAAGTCTCATATGGACCCCGTCGGGCACAGCAACATTAGAAGAGAGGAGGACGCAATTATTAGCATTAGTCAATGAATGTATTGTATTGTATTAAATTATATTGTAATGTAATGTCAAATGTGAGAATATAAAGTTAAAATAATCATTTAGGAGTTAAGAGTATTATTTTTCTTTTAAGAATTCGTCAATTGAGTAATACGCTTTATTAGTAAGGAACTTTTTCAATTTTTTTATAAATTTTGTGTTATTTTGTTCACACTGAAGTTCCCTGGGTAACTTATTATATATGTATACCGACATAGGTAATGTAACTTATATTAAATTAACAGGGTAAGTTACATCAAAATCAGTTGTGTGACTACAAAGATAGAGCTTGACCTCTTCGTAGTACGCGCTCTCATATATCCAGGGTCTTCAGGTCAAGCAGGAGCATTAAATTCAGGTCAGTCAAGTCGGGATGATTAACTCTGGCGGATCAAATCGGGTCATTATACTCGAGTTGGTCAAATATGATCGATAAACTTTGGTATTTGGATGAGTCAAATGATATATATGTAATATGAAAGTCATTTATATATACGTATACTACTAGATTGCGCGATCCGAACACTCACTGTGTTAGACTGAACTGTACTGAAATCCATACACTATACGTTAGTGTGGCTTCGTCATTCACACAGTGTAGACGCGTACGAAGCGGCGCTAATAACAAGAGAATTCGATTCAAAGTGTGAACTACTGAATTTTTATTGATGTCCAATCGAAAAATAAAAAGTGCTGTATTTTTTAATATTTATTTTATGTACTTTCTGTTTAGTATATATATATATATATATATATATATATATAAAATAAGATAGGTATTCATTAATTACTTTACTTAAATAAACGCATAACAATTAATTTTCTTTACTTTTCTACTTTACATACAATACTATAAATGTAATTTTATTATTATTATTATATTCAGCCCATATCGTCCCACTGCAGGGCAAAGGCCTCCCTACTTTCCTTCCATTTCTCGCGGTCTTGAGATAGAATGGGCCAATCTAATAGAAATGTAATTTATTTAACTATAAATCCTAACAACCTAGAAACCTAGGTCGACTAATTCGACAAACTACGTGAGTCCTAGCCGTTTTATTAAATATTTATAACTATAAATAAATTTTGAAATGGAGTATGAATTCTAATGAAGTTTTGTAGGTACAAAAGCTCACGCTCGACGTCACGTCTGTGGTGCAAAAATCTATAAGAACGCCATGTTGTTACACTATCTTGAACAAAACGCGTAAGCGCCACGAAATTTCATGGCGCTTACGACTTTTTTGCCGCAAGTAAACTAAGCTCTACAAGCGATCAAGCGTATTTTAAAATTTTAATAGTTCGGTTAGACGACACAACTTAAATTTTAGCGCTGCAGCGAACTTTAGGCCTATCTCACCAGCATTTGAACAAATAGTTTTCATGAATGCGCTTGTCTATCGGTAGAATGTATGTCAATGATTAAAGTCAAATAATTCAAGGCTTATCGAGTAAAATAATGAATAGTGAGTACCGAACTTTGAACTGCAAAAACTGAGGCTGCACTGCCCTTCTACCACGGGGGTGGCAGAAGGGGGTGTGTGGGGCTCGAACCCACTAAAAACTCCCCCGTGAGCAGTCCTCTGCCGTGGTTGGGCTAGATGGGATCGCGCTAGCCCTAAAGCATCAGCTCTCAACACTTACCAGCACTGAAACCGCTTGGCAGCACCACATTTCTGACGACAAACTCGGGCCCGCCAAGACCCCTCGCCAAATACTGCTCCATGTGCTCGTTCCATCGTCCGTTTACCGGATACATCGATTTGGCCTTACTCAACACGTCTTCTGGAAGCCTGTAGTCTTTATTATGGAACGTCTTGACGGCCTCGTGTAGCGTCAATAACTGAAGGTAGTCCAATATATTGTTCTCTCTTGCCAAGTAGTCATCTAGGAACTCTTTAGAGAAGACGCGAGTGAGTAGCTTGTCTTCATAGTGGCCAAGTGATGCCATTTCTAAACAGAGTTTCGCCCACGGCAGTGCAAAGGTTTTTCCATCTAGGATAGGGTTTAAGGAGATCTGTTTCTTGATTTTAGCCCACTGTTCAGGGTCGGGGGTGTAGTTGTTGTTTGAGAGACAGTTGATGAAGCCGAAGAGAATGTTGGTGCGAGCGTTGGCCAGCATTTCAGGGTTGGACACAGCTTGTTGGCAGAGATATTCCACTAAGCCTATATGGGTGTGTGCCTGGAATATATTATCAAACCGTTTAAAAATTAACTATACCTACAACAAGTTATGCAGGTACTATTTTGTGGAATGGTTAGGGTAGGGATGTTCTGTGTTAGACAGGCGGCCCACAACGCAGAACTTGCGGGTTTGATTCCTACCATGAGGTAAAGAGTTAGGGGATAGAACATGTGATTATTTTATTATAGGCACATTCATAAGTATACTTACGATCCTGGAAAGCACTCTTGAAACCAGCAAACCCTTTTCAAAATCGACTTCATTGTTTATAACGTACTCTGCGAGTGCATCCAGCAGTTGCTCGTGGTAATACTCCGGATGCCTCTCCAATATCCTGCCCTTCAGCATCGCAGCCGTCTTCAGAACCTCGTCGTACGACAACGTGTCCAGTTTTAGAGACAAAATATCGGCGCAAATGTGTAGCAACTGCACCCTCGTAGGAAACTTTGCTTCAGTGCAGTTGACTTGGCACAGCGACCAGATAATAGACTTCGCTGTCTGGGCATCGATCACCTGATCGTGTAGAAGTAACCCTGTTACCACATTGTTAATGATCCTATCAGGTAAATTTTTTGAACAGGAGTACGCTAGCATATCTTTTAGCAACGGCAAGTCCTCATTGTCAAGCTCCAGTGGAAGATGTACTTGGAATGCTAAAGGCAGGGCTAATTTTAAAGCATCAACTAGATGATTATTTTGGTTGAATCGTCCAAGAATGAAATCAAGGAACATTATGTGTCTTATGTTGAGCTGGTTGATGTTGCATCTGACGATTTGGAGCATGGTTTGGACTATCAGACTGTCGACAGGGACTTTCAGGCATGACAGGGCTTTGGTAGCCTCGATAGCTTCGTTGACTTCCAAACATCGCGCATGTTTCTTGAAATTCTTGCAGAGTAAGCCAAAAGTCGGATTCGTCGTTACATTGTCTGTGTCACTTTGCAGTCTAGAATCAAAGAAAACCTTTACTTAGTCAAGTTGGTTATTTAATTCAGAATCAAGGACGTTATGACGTTTGGGAATGGAAACGTCTTTAACCTCTACTTCTTGCCAATATACGGAGTAAGATAACCGACGAGATAGTAGTGTCAGGAGATTCGAGTCCTTATAAAGATGTACCTACCCAATTTACCCTTTATTTAGTTTAAGCATCACAGATGCACTTATGAATAACATTGATTCTACCACCGTATCGGAGAATCACTACTGAAGATATGGCAAGAAGCTGAGGGGCATTTTTAGAGCTTTAGTTACAATTTGTTGGTTTTCTACAATGTCATGTTTCTTATGTGCCAGTTAGCTACTTTGTTGAAGTGGAATGTTCAAGGCATTTTTGTTTACTATACTCCGTTAAATTCAATTCTATATTTTTTCCTAATGTATGTACTCAGTCCATGCTTTCTTTTGTGAGCACCGTTATAAATTTTGAAATTTTATTATAAAAAAACGTACGCAGTTGCCGATGAACGACTTATTCGTTTAGTCAGTAACTTAGGTATAAAAATTCTATCCTTATTTGTGGCGGCTCTGCTGTTCTAAATTATGACTTTGGAGTGAAAATGAAACGTCTCAAGATAATAAATAAATGGAAATGAAAAATATGAAACAACTAGCTGCGCCCTGCGGTTTCACCCGCGGTTTCCCGGGATAAAAAGTATCCTATGTGTTACCTAATCCAGGGTATAAGCTATTTCCATACCAAATTTCATCAAAATCCATTCAATAATTTTTGCGTGAAAGAGTAACAAAGGTACATTCATTCTTACAAACTTTCGCGTTTATAATAGAAGGAAGGATGTTTATTAGGTTAAAGAGGCAAAGGTACATATTTAAGGATATGGGGCACCTGGTCCCACACTAGGCTCGAAACCCGTACTATAGGAGCCAGGACTCTTCAATCGGGAGTACAGCAAGTAAAATGCCTTAAAATTGGGTACAATAATAACAACTAACAAATACATATATACATTATTATACATACTCGATGCTTGTAATGTTCGAGTGTGAGTGTGAGGGTATGTATGTGTGTGTGGAAGAGCGTATGTGTATGATGTGTGTAAATAAATAAGTAAATAAGTAAACCTAATGTTTCACTGCAATTTTAACCTTGTCGTAAATATTAATAGCGGTACACTTGAACGTGCAATACTCCATCACTGCCAATCACCGCTCGAAGAAAGTCCCTAGAAGAATCTATGGCTACACCAAATTATTTTCTTCATTACACCGGTGAACAAAATAATTTTTTTTGTTTTGCGCATACAAAATGGCTACTAGAAGTTAAAAATGGCTACGAGACCCTGACTCATTTTGCTATATTTGCGGCGAATTTATGAAAGTGAGAGAGAAAAAGTATGAATTAAGTACAAATTTAAAGATTTGCGACGCATCAAGACAAAAAATGGGCCCTTTACCGCAAATACAGCAAAATGAGTCAGCGTCTCGTTTACAACTTCTCGTAGCCATTTTGTACAGGTCCACACAGCGAAAAAAGATATGAAACACATTATTTCTCTGTAATATTCAAACACATACTGTCGTACACAACGAGCGACGCAAGAAACACTACTACACACGTACACACCCTCTTACCTCTTTCTACACCGATAGCGCGCAAAGACCGACATTCATTGGGCGCGAAAATCAAAAATGGTCAAATCGCTCTAAGTTCTTAAAAAGCAAATATTTTCGATGTGTAATCACATTTTTTTTTATATATGTGCTTATATAATCAGAATATATTAAGTAAAACCCATGCGCAAATATGCTGTTGACCAGTGTTATTTGCCGGCAGTATTTTCCCGCTGAGCCTCGGCCGTGATGTGCCATCAGAGATCAGTTTATGCGGGGAGCTGATGCTAGGTCCAATACGGTGATTAAGACTTGTTATTTTTTGGCCCAGATGGGGTAAATCCTCATGTACAGCCGGGAATGGCAGGCTCGGGTAGTGCCAGACTTAGTCTAAGCCACCTACTGGCTAAAACCCCCGTCTGCGCTGCCTCTCCACAGACCAGACGTCCGTGCCATTTTCGTCACTTCTTATTTTCTCTAGACGTACATCAGCTAAGCACTTTTTTTCTCTAATAACTAATAAGTCTATCGTTTTAATATAATAACATTTAACTACCTACTTTGTTTACTAATATAATTATATTTATGTTTGTATATATCTACTAACATTGTGTTTTTTTGTAGTTGTGTATTTTTGTTTTAGATAATTAATTTTTATAAAAAACAAAAACAAACTTCAATGTATCTTCGAAGTCCAAGGTCACATATCGATGAAATTTATATGGGACCATTTCGTAGCTATACTGAACCCAACAGAATTTTCCAAATCGGTTCATAAATGACGGAGTTCTGAGGTAACAAACATAAAAAATAACAATCGAACAGAGAACCTCCGTCTTTTTTGAAGTCGGTTAATAAATTATACTGATTGTCAAAGTAAACTAGGGCGTACCCCTTAAGCGACGCAAAAGCGAAAAAGGCGAACTACGATGCGAATAAAGCTAGGGCGTACCCCCGAAGCGACGAACACTTTGACAAGAATGAGCATCCACATTTGACTATTAACAAAATAAGACTTGCAACGTGGAACTTGGTGTCTCTTGCAGGAAGGAGCCAAGAACTGAGCAAAATCCTACAGAAAAGGCGCATTAACATCTGCTGCCTACAGGAAACAAAGTGGAAAGGCTCGAAATCAAAAGACATTGGCAATGACTATCAGGTCTTATACAACGATAAAAAATAGTAAAAGAAATGGAGTGGCAATAGTATTGGATAATAACTTAAAGACTCGCATAATAAATATCACATAAAGGCTAATAAATACATAAAGAGTAAAGATCAAAACTTATTAACAGATAATACACAAATTAGAGATAGATGGTTCGAATATTATCAACAACTCCTAAATGAAGAATTTCCAAATCAAGATCCTGCACCCTGCGAACCTAAACGTGGACCGTGGACGTGGAAGTAGATATAATGATATATATAAAATCTCCACAGTACACCGAGGTTAACTGGAAGATAATGCTCACTAGCATTAAGTTCGCCTATGTACTTACAAATTTGTTTGTGCAATAAAGAATTTTCTATCTATCTATCTATAATGGAAGTCAGGCATGCGGTAGTTAAAATAAAAAACCATAAAGCTACAGGCCCGGACGAGATCCCAGCAGATTTATGGAAAGGTCTTGGCCCGATAGCCATGGCCTGGCTGACTAAGCTGTTTAACATCATCATAGCCACCAAACGCATCCTAGACTCATGGCGCCAAAGCTATCTGCTACCTTTTTACAAAAACAAGGGCGATGTGGCGCAGTGCGAAAATTACAGAGGTATAAAACTGACCTCACATACACTTAAAATATGGGAACGCATCATCAATAAACGTCTCATTGATATCTGTAAAATATCTCCAAATCAGTTTGACTTCATAGCATCCAGGTCAACCATTGACGCTATACAGACAATCAGAATCCTGATGGAAAAGTATCGGATCAATAACAAAGACCTACACCGAATTTATCGATCTCGAAAAAGCTTTTGACCGAGTATCCCGCAAACTGGTATGCCAGGCTCTTCGTACCCAAAATGTACCAGAGTATTACATCAAATTCATAAGGGACATGGATAATAATGCTTGCACAAGAGTTCAAAGCTTAGCAAGTGTAAGCAAAGCATTCGAAGTTAAAGTAGGCGTTCATCAGGGATCTGCTCTGAGTCCGTTATTATTTAACCTGGTAATGGACTACGTCACCAAGGACATATCATTGCAGTGAACTATGCTATACGCCGACGACATTGTTTTAGCAGCTGACACCGCAAGACATCTGCAGGAACTCCTGAATAAGTGGACACACGCATTGGAAAAGTACGGCCTAAGGGTTAGTAGGAACAAAACCGAGTATTTGAAATGCCCCTTCAGCGGAAACACCACACCCGAAACCATCTACATTGGGGCGACACCTATTCCCACAGTAGAAAAGTTTAAATATCTAGGCTCCAAGATCACAACAGATGCCAACGTCGATGCCGCCGTAACTCATAGAATCAGCGTCGCGTGGCAAAAATGGCTTACAGGTGTACTGTGCGACCCACGTATTCCCATAAGAACCAAGGGTAAAGTTTATAAAACGGCAGTTCGTCCGGCGCTATTGTATGGATCCGAATGCTGGACAACCAAAAAGACGCATGAACAAAAGGTACATCACCAACGAAATAAAGATGCTTAGATGGGCGGGAGGTATAACTCGACATGATAGAGTACTTAATGAATTTATACGAGGTAGCTTCTAAGTTGCACCAATCGTGGATAAAATCACCGAAAACTGCCTCAGATGGTATGGACACGTTAAAAGACGAAGCGGGGAACATGTGGTACAAGTTGCGCTAAACCTACCGGAACACAGGAGATATAGAGGCCGCCCGCCATCGACCTGGTGGTCAAACATAAAAAGAGTCGTCAAGCAAGCCGAATTGCCAGAACCGACAACCCAAGACAGATTAACTTGGCGCAGAAAAGTGAGGAGGCCCGACCCCAAATAACGGGGCCAGGGATGGAAGAAGAAGATACTGATAGTCAAAGTCTGGTTGATTTTCCCAGAAAAACACCGATCATATTCTTAGTCTACTTTGCTCCATACGATTTGTGAAACTAGTATGAACAATGGCAGAATTGTGACAACTAGCCACAGAAGCCATATATAAATATTATACATAAATATTTTAATATAAATTATATGTATGTTACTTCTAAGGTATATATTTATATGGGCCTTAGAATAAGAAAATAACATCTGTAACTTATTTTAATGTTGCCTGAAATAAAAATTAAATAAATATATCAAGAAGTCCAGTCAACACGAAACATTGGCAGAATTGTGACATTAAGACACAGAAGCCATAAAACAAGAAGTCAAGTCAGTCAACACGAAGATGACGCCGAAGCTAACACAACTACGATGACGATAACAGGACACATACAATGATGATAGCATGAATATGACAATGACGCTAACACGACGATACGCCGACGCTAAAACGACGCCGCGGCAAATCACGAGAATGATAGTAAGTTTATTGACTTCTAAGTTCAATACAACCTTAAATCAACAAGGTAGGCACAACCTTTTGAAAATCAATCAACAACAAGGAATTTTAGGTGCTGATGCTCTTGCCTTTCAAACTCTAGTAACAGGATATAATAATCTTGAAGATACTTAGAACATAAAACATAATATCCTAGTATCATGTGATTTTACTCACTCTCCCGCTTTACGTAGTTCAAACAGCGATCGCAAAGCTTGCAGCATGTGTTGCTTTGTCATCTGCGGCATGTTTTGTTGCACTGCTGCGAGCACCTCATCAGACCGGCCCGCAGTCTTCAGTGAGTGCATTACTGGGTCTGGGGACCTGGTTTTTGAAATCTCGGCTACTGAAACAGAAATACACAGTATCAAGGGGTATTGATTGACAAATTGATCCTCGTTCCAGATAGGTGGTTTCTAAGCAAAACACTCTCAAACATAATGTTTCTTATTCCTGAATGTTTGAATTATAGGATAGCGCTAAACTTACAAGCAGAACAGAGTCTTCTCGGAGTATTGGGACGGGCGAGGGACCCTCCTCGCAGCATGTTCCTCCACATGCTGTTCAGAAGCTGTGACATAGTTACTGAAACATATATTACAATAGGGACTTGACTTTCAATACCTCCAATTACCTCTTAGAGTATGAATAGCTATATGCCTTCTATCCTACTTATATTATACATGTGTAAATTTGTTAGTATGGATGGATGTTACTCAATCACGCAAAAACTACTGAACCGATTTCGATGAAGTTTGATATGTTTCATGTACTGTAGGTCCTGAAATAGGACATAGGATACTTTTTACCCTGGTAAACCATATATGAAACCGTGGGTGCAGCTAGTTATTTTAAATATGGAGAAATAGAAAAATTTTATTTAAACATTTGACAATTTGCCAAAATTTATAGAAATAGCACAAATTCTATTGAAAATAATTTTAATATATAGTTTTCTTATAGCATCGTATTGAGATGTCCTGTCAAGATGTTAGAAATGTGTCTTAATAAATAAATAAAAAAATACTTATCAAATAATACAAGACTAAAGGATAAGTAATTCTGTTATCAACCTTCACCTATTTGGCAAGTTTCAAACATTGCCGAGCCAAAAATGGCTTCAAATAGCTTGTTAGTTTTGTAAACATATTTTTAGGTTAGGTTCATTTCGAATAATTCAAGTAAATTAGCAATTAAGTCATTTTTATATGAAGATACTAAATTATATCTAAATATTGTAAATAGAACATGCAAACCTAAACCTGTTGATTGGAATACGAATATTAATAATAAAAATAGTTGAATTTTATTTACCTTTCAAAGTGAATAACTTTTACAATCTTGTCTTGTTATGTAGAAAATTACACTCAAATAATATCTTACAGTTCAGACCTCTATCGCTCTTCACATATTGTTACGATAAAAGCACAAATGTATAAATAAATATCACATTACAAAATAAAATACGAGAAACTTCAAAACATTTTTTTTACAAAATTGCCTGTCTTCTGACAGTCAGCTGATTGCTTTGCTTGACAATTGACAGTTTATGTTTTTCTTTTTCATTGCAGCAGAAACTATATTTTTTTGTTTACAACTTTTTTTAAATCGAAATATTGAAAGAAAAATAGGAAACACATAATGTGGGTTAGTTTTTTTAAAGTAAGGCTAGTTGTTTCCATCCGTACCTTGAAGTCGTCGTGCTTAAACTAAATAAGTTTGTGCGGTCGGCGGGTCTGTCACGATTTTTTTTTCTTTTTTATACGATTCTTCTTTTTATATAGTTTTGTACAAAGATAAATATTTTTGTAGGTGTATTTTATTTTTATCGTTGTTGGTGTTAAGGCTGGAGCATATTCCAGTCCGGTGAACTCGGTGAAGTGCATCGTTAAGAAGGCGTTCAGAAATCTAGAAATTTTCACCTATACTACCATACCACCTACCAATTTTGTCGGTGACGGTGTCGCATTGAAATGTTAAACACAGTGTTTTTATTAACTATCCTAGTCGTGTTCATATATTCCTGCGCGGGCAGGAATATATGAATTAAAATTAAAATAAACAAATAAATTAAAATTACGATTATCACTAGTGATGATCGTAATTTTCAAGATCAAGAATTCCCGCTCTTTTAGTTTTTAGATTGCTTCAAATACCTACTCGAAATGCTTATTTTATTTATGATGTGCACAAAACTATAATAATAATAATGATTTCGACATCTTCTTCGACATTGTGCGTTCAATTTAACAATGCTTGGCTTTTGAATTCTTTGGTTCTCAAACTTAGATTTATTTCAGTTAGGTACTGCAATTATTATTATTTTTCAGTCCTACCGGAGCACCAGCCCGACCGCTCGCAGAGTTTCCAATGAATCGCCTCTCCCCCTCCCGCTACCCGCACCCCACTTCCCGCTCCCGTTCCCAGGGCCGAAGCGCCGAGCTGCAAAGCTAGGCTGCAATCACCCTGTGGAGTCCCGCTCCCGTTCCCAGGGCCGAAGCGCCGGGCTGCAAAGCTAGGCTGCAATCACCCTGTGGAGTCCTGTCCCCGTTCCCAGGGCCGAACCGCCGGGCTGCAATCACCCTGTGGAGTCCCGCTCCCGTTCCCAGGGCCGAAGCGCCGGGCTGCAAAGCTAGGCTGCAATCACCCTGTGGAGTCCCGCTCCCGCTACCCGCACCCCGCTCCCAGAGCCGAAGCGCCGGGCTGAAAAGCTAGGCTGCAATCACCCTGTGGATTACCCGTTCCTGTCCCCGCTCCCGTTCCCAGGGCCGAAGCGCCGGGCTGAAAAGCTAGGCTGCAATCACCCTGTGGATTCCCCGCTCCCATTCATAGGGCCGAAGCGCCGGGCTGAAAAGCTAGGCTGCAATCACCCTGTGGATTAACCGTTCCTGTTCCCGCTCCCGTTCCCAGGGCCGAAGCGCCGGGCTGAAAAGCTAGGCTGCAATCACCCTGTGGATTACCCTAACTCCCGTCCCCGCGTAAACCCCGCTCACATCCCGCGTCCCTGTGTCCCGCACCCCGATTTCCCGTACTCCGGGCTACGCTTCCCGTTTCCCAGGGCAGAAGCGCCGGGCTGAAAAGCTAGGCCGCAGTCACTCTGTGGAGTGAGACGCGCTCCCGTTTGAGGTCCCGCCGCGATCACGTCGTCTTGGGGTCCGTCGCCCCTCCCGTAACCATTGTAAAAACCTAGATTTAGTACCCGTCTAGATGCCCTAAGCAACCTTTGTAAAACCGAAATATAAACCCTTTTATTGTTAACTAGATAACCGTGTGTTTCTCTGGACAAATTCCCTCATAGGTTACCCCTTCCTAGGTAGTCCATCCCTTGCCGCGGCCACCATGGTCAAGGGCGAGTACTTCATCACTAACGAGGTGTCCAGGCCAGCTAGCCGAAAGGACACACGTTACATTGTAATACAAAATGACAACTAACTTTTCTTCTGACCGACCGACTGACTGACTGAATTTTTAACTATCAGGTGAACATTTACTCTTCCAGATTGGTTTTCTAAACGGCTCTGGCTCAGAGCAAATTTAATAATTACTTTCACTCGGGCCGCTCAGAAAATACTCAGTTAATGTAAGTAATTATTACTCTAAGGTCGTCCAGAAATCACTGGACCTGAAAATACGATAGTATTTAACTTGACATTTCAAAGTCAAATATCATTTATTAAATAGGCACAAAAGTGCACTTTTAAAGGTCATAAACACATGATACAAATAAAAAATGTTAAAAATTGTAACTTATGTTAACATGACTTTGAAAAAAAGGTAAGTATGTTTACCCATTTCTTTCCCATACTCAAATTAAAGTCTGAGTGCTGAAAAGAAATGCGAAAACTGACTCTACCAGTCCTTCGGAAATACGCCCGCTAGAGAAGATAGCACCAAGAAACTCTGCGGGGATGTCTTTTTTCAGCACAATTACGTATAAATTAGAATTAACAGAATGTAAAACAAGAAATGCGAGTGAGATGTCCCATAGTCATAGTATCAGTAACAGAAAAGTGTAAATAAAATATAAGTAGGTATGACGGTAGCAGTAGGAGTGACTAGAACAGACCAGTCCCCGCAAGCAGCACCCGTTCACGAGTATGACTTGTGGACCAGCCATCACCCCCCTCAACCATATTGGAGGGAAGGGAGTGACCCGACACACAGAGCCGCCGCAAGCAAAGACATTTGAGTGAGCATGACTGTAAAACCTAGTCACTTCCAACTCAAATACAATTTTTATAGCTTTATTTGAATGACTAACTAAAGTAGACATCAAAATTCACTTCGAATTTCACTGCGAAAGTATTTTATGGTAAACATTTAACTGTTTCTGTTTCTAAACGACCTGTGTTCTTGAACGGCCCCTAAAGTCTTCGAGTAGACAGCCTAAAGTCGACACAACTGGCTTGACAGCTCAAATAAAAACGACGTAAGACAAGGCGGTATGGTCTTAGACACTTTAGCCTGCCCAAACGGGCGAATTATAAAAAAAAAATTGCTTGACAGCTTGACATTGACATTAGTTTGTTTGACATTTCTCCAACAATACAACAAATCAATTATTACCTACGGAGAATTGAGATTCATTAATATTCCGGAAAACTTGAATTAAACAATGTAAAAAACAGCGAAATCCAACTTCTATTAACTAATACCGATTCGTCGCTTCCAATTATGTATGAAGAAAGGCTTGTCAGCTCTCGTCCCGACAGGGAATTGTGGAAGAAACTGATCACTCCCGGCGACTACACTATCGTGCCTTACGAAGATTCCTGTTGCAGGGTCAGTCTATCCGACGTTTCATGTACAAAAGATGGAGAAATTTGCGAGATCGAGGCTGAAAGTCGTATATTCAGTAGCAGTTTTGACGGTACCGTGTTGATTGGAGACCTTGATTCGTTTTTGGATAAAGACTTTGAGCTGATACTCCAGCAAATGTGCTCTGAGGAGATTTGTGAATCGAGGATGGTGTACAGAGACGGGAATAATGAGCTGGTGAAGGAAATAAAGTGTAAGATACACCTGAAGGAGGTGACAGATGAACAACCCATCAGTGATTGGGGGTGGGAGAGGCTGTATGAAGCTGCTACAGCTCACAAGGTACTTATTATATTAAAATCATATCCTTTACTTTCAGCTTTAGCCTTAGAACATGGGCCTCTTGTTCACTTTATTCTGCTTCTCAAGTATTTCTCTTCTCCCTCTTGAGTAAATGCTAAAGAGAGAGAGAGACAGAGCAAGACATCAGTACTATGTCATTCCTTAATAGGAAAAAGACTGTGTTGCATGGTTTTGCATAAATTATTTTCCAGCCAGGCTGTCTTTGCTACTAACATAATTTAACGTCAGAGACCAATATCAACACTGGTAAAACCACAGAATACTAGGGGGCAGAAGCATCACTCCGCAAAGAAATTTAAACAAATAGCGACTCTTGCTATGACGCAATGAAATTCAATTCAGCTCTCCTAGCGCTGCATACCTACCAGTCATATTAACCTACAGCGCGCCTCTCTTTCTATCGCATAGCTCTTATCTCTTCTGACACAGCACGTGTAGTGACGTGCAACCCGCCGTCGGTGTCCGGCTATGTACTTGTAGCTTCATACCTACAGTGCGGAGTGCGCTAGGCCTGGTAAAACCATGTGAAACCATACTGTTTTCCCGATATTAAAATCCATAGGTTAAACTCATGTCCAATCTCTCTACCAGGAAAGAGGAGTGGAGCTTGTGAAAGAGAAGAGAATAACAGATGCATTTCGGAGGTTCAACAAATCACTGAAGCTGCTTATTGCAATAGAACCCTTCAACCCGGATGTTATTGACGATGATGCTGTACGAGAGATGATTGATATGAAGGTAAGTAAACACAGTACTTCTGCACGTCCTATTTGAACTTGGTATGACTATGCACAAATATTACTAGGCATTTCCATTTTTATGTTACCAAACCACAATGTTGTATTATTAAGCGGACTGTAGTTTAGACACAAGATAAGTTACAAGAGAATTCGATAACTAGTAGGGAAACGATTAAACATTTCACCAGAATCGATGTTCTATGGTGGATTATAACACCCTGTCTATGGAGGCAAGTAGAATGTAATACTTTGGCCGTTTCTTACCTACTTCCCTTTACCTACCAAAGATGCGGCGAAAGCCGTCTAAGTTTGTGGAAGCTGAAACCATTCACAAGTACTAGCACGGATTGATGTTATTAAACACTTTACTAGGTGTTATATATAAAAATTTAATTTTTATGTAATTTTGGAGAAATGTGCCGACGCACCGACAACGATAGCGAAAAATCGAAGAGTAATGTATCCATAAACAATAATTTGCACTTTTAAAATTTTGGCTGCCTTTATTTAAACATAATCTATTATAGTACCTAAAGTGTTCTAACAGTAAATAGAAAACTAATTGCAGAGATTATTTTAAGAAATTATACGCAAAACTAACCAAGTTACAACCAAAATAATTTGTGGCCTATAATTTGCTTGAAACTAAAATAAAAAAAAATAAGTAGAATATCAACAAACAATCAATCAATCAAATTAAATTTACACAGTTGTCATTGTATACACCAATTCATTTTAATAATTTATTATAATACCATTGAAATTACAATTGCAGGCAAAACTCTACAACAACTTGGCTTACTGTCAGCTCCAATACAATGAGTTCAATGCAGCGCTCCATCTCTGCAACAAAGCCCTTACCTTCCACCCAGACAGCGTCAAAGCTCTATACCGACGTTGCATCGCTTACACACACTTACACATGTACGAAGAAGCATGGGCAGACATACAGAAGGTATTACAACAGGATCCCAACGACAAGGCAGCCCAGCAGAGAGCGAAGGAACTGAGGCCGCTTATGAAAAAGATTAATAACAAGTATAAAACTGTAATTAAAAAGATGTTTGGTTAATTTGGTCTTTTATTTAAATGCATTCCATTTATGTACCTACTAAATCCTAATAGAATAGAGCCCTTAGGTGTGGCATATTATTATACAAAAGCTATGTCTAGAGCAGACGAGCAAGCAGTAGTGCTGGACTGCGAGTATGACTGTGTTGCAGTTTGGAGGACATGTCGACGAGATAATGCAATGCAGTGCTACTCATTACTTTGTTATTAAACATTCAGCGTGGCACTGCATGTTATAGCTGTTATAGGCTAGCGTGGCGCTGTACTATTCATTTATTCTGTGTCATTGCTCAGTTGCAAAACTGGGCCTAAACCGAGTACCGACGGTCAAGCTTCTGGTCAAAATCTTTAACTGACTTCAATTCAAAAATTATTTATTTCAATTTTGTCGTCATATAAATCGAAACTATAGTTTAGGAGATAACGTGAAATGAATATTATATCTGATGTAACGGCACAGTTTATTTAATAGTTTGTATGAAGCTGTGACCATTTGCCGGTTTTCTATGTATTTTAACCAAATCTCGTAAACTACACAACTTATGAAGTTGAAATCGTTGAAATTTTCAGAGGAGGTTCCCGGTAGGGTGTCCGTATGCGCCGAGAAAGGACAAATTCACAGGGCTGGATCGAGATGGTGAAACGGGGGTTCGAAGGTTAAATAATTATTGTTAGAAAAGCATCCAGAATGCTCGGCTTTGTATTAAGGAACGCTAAAATTTTCAAAAAAACCAAGACCAAAATTATTTTATACAATAGCTTAGTAAGAAGCAACTTAGAATACTGTAGCTTAATATGGAGACCGCATTATGCCACACACATGTTAAGACTTGAGCGGATACAGAAAAGATTTCTGTGGCATTTAGCATACAGTGCTGGTATCAAAAATAATATAAGGTCATACGATCAAAGGCTGAAGTATTTCAAAATATCATCCCTTTCAAGCCGCAGAAATCTATTGGACATAATGTTTTCATACAAACTCCTCAGAAATTACATAGACTGTCCTGACATGCTGGACGATTTAGTTTCAAAGTTCCCCGAAAACACCCACGATGTTCCATAAAATTATTTGCACCGCCTTTTCGACGGACTACCCATGGTACAAATTCTGTGGTCCCGAGGCTCAGCAGACTTCTCAACGATACTAGCACTGTTGTTGACGTATTTGCGGACTCATTGCGAGGGTTTCGTAAAAAGACACTAGATTTTTTTAATAATTCCAATATCTCGTGAGTATAGTGACGAGAACTCTATCCTATTACCTTTATAAGTACTTTTTATATGTTATTCAATTTATAAATCTAGTTTACTTATGCATGCGGTGTTTACCTGTAAAAGATTATGCGTTTAGCAATTATATTTATTGAATATATATTAAAGTATATACTAATGTAATAATTGTTGGTAAACCATAAATAAACAAAATAAAATAAAAAAAATATATATATGAAATTTTCATGTTTTTTCAAAGAAAAGTATTAACTCTATATCTTGTATCGAGTAGCACTTGCAATTACCCGTGATCGACTCATACACGCCGACCCGCTAGAGCGTCGACGAATGGCCGAAAACTCGATTTGAAAGTGTGGCAAAAAACACAATATTTTAACGAAACGCCCCCGGGGCGTTCAAATTTTTGTTTTTCTTATTTTTTTTTATACAATGCGGAGATGACAATATGACTTTAAATGAAAACACTGACAATACTGGTTTATAGAAACATTTGTAAACTATCAAATAAATCCGAACATCGAAATTAAAAAAACATTTTTTTCTAACAAACTAAATAGCTTAAAACTGCAAACAAAATAAAACACCATTTATAAAATTGGGTACCTGCGATAAGAATGGCAACGTAGCTTGGTTTCATATACGTAGTATCTCTTACTAGTCTGTGGGTTTCATTCATGATAAAGCTGTGGCCGACGCAGCAACGTAATGTTTGGCGCTATTATTCTTATTATTATTAATGCTCAATTACACAAATCAAATCACAGAATATTAACCAAATAGTCGGGTATCATTCACCCACAACACAACACAACAACAAAGATACGAGAACACTCGCGCGGCGACTTCAAAAGAACGCGGGCGCATCCGAAATTCCAGAGAAAAACAAAACGCGTCACAGGCAGGAAGGACGTCCGGTGACACACTGACCGCGTAACCTAGACACGTCGACAAGTAAGCAAAGTAGAAACAAGCAAACTTACCTATCTCTTTCGCACATACATATTTTGCGATAGACATGAGTGCGTACGCATGCATTTTTTCTTATCTAGCTGTGATGACACGCTTTATGACTCGCCATCGCGGCGGCCATCTTGAATTTTTTGTCATTTTTTTTTTCAAAAATCGTAATTGGCGCCTTCGCTTTACTCGAAAATGACCCCCATATTGTCATGTGACATAATTATTTTCGGAGATACGACCGCCATGTTGGCCGCCATTTTGTTTTTTTAACATTTTCGATTTTATTGCTGAGAAAAAGTACATTTTCTATACGAATACGTATAAAACGTTATCCCACCGGTACTCCTTCAAAGAAATACTTTATGTTAGGCCCCTGTTTTCAAAAATCGATATCTCGTAAAGTAGCCGGCCAAATGAGATGAAAATGATCAAATGTCATTTTCACTAACGTCAACTATCCGGTATTGTGAAATTTCTATTCAAAATACCATTATTTCTACATTTCATGTTTTCGGGGTAAATCTCCGAAATTACCCTAAAAATGGGGAAAATTTTTGAACAGGGTCGCCGTCTTCCACGACCGTCTCATACGAATCGAGCCACTCCGATGTGAGCTTCTGCATCCAAAATAGGTTTGAAAATGTGCAAATTTTAATCGTTTTCCAAAATGGCCCCCGCGGCGTCCGCCATGTTGTTTTTATTTTTTGACATATATTTTTTTTTGCAGACGCTAAGACATGTCTAACGTTTCTGTATCAAAAACGTATCAGAATCGCGAAATCGCTTGAACAAACCAATTTTTCAAAGTAGGGTCTCGTGGTGCCCGTTTTTCGAGTTGAAATATTCGGCAGCCATCTTGGTTTTTTTGAAAAAAAAAGTTAAAAAATCGAAATGAGCGTAGACGGTTTACTCGAAAACGACCCCCATATTGCCACTTTTGATACATTTTTTTTGAGATACCACCATGGTGTCGGCCGCTATTTTGATTTTTTGGAAATTTTCGATTTTTCTGTCGGGTCGATTTTGATTTTCTATACGAATATGTATAACACTATATCGCACCTATTCTCCTTCATGCTTAGAATTTATGTCAGTCGGTTATAAGCGTGTTTGAGCTTTATATATAAGGGATCGGACTAGTCTTTCGCCGCGTGCGCGAGCTGCTAAAGCAGCTCGCGTGGGGGGGTGGTTGCTGTTTTTTTTTAAGCTCCCTATCGATTACGGTTCTAAAGTTTTGTTTACCCTTTTTGTTCTAAAAACAAACTTTTGTATGGCGGCCATCTTGAAAATAAGCTGGATTTCAAGTGATTGTGTGGCGTGCGCGAGCTGCTAAAGCAGCTCGTGTGGGGGGGGGGGTGTTGCTATTTTTTATAAAAGCTCCCTATCGATTACGGTTCTAAAGTTATTTAAGTTCACTTGTTCTGAAAAAAATACTTTTGTATGGCGGTCATCTTGAAAAATGGTGGAATCCAAGTGATTTTGTGGCGTGCGCGAGCTGCTAAAGCAGCTCGCGTGGGGGGGTGTTGTTTTTTTTTATAGACGCTTCCTATCGACTACGGTTCTAAAGTTTTGTTTGGCTTATTTGTCCGGAAAAAAAACTTTTGTATGGCAGCCATCTTGAAAAATGGCGGATTCATAATCGTAATCTACGACTCAGAAAACCCCCCGATGCAAAATTTCAGTCGGATCGGAGCAACTTTCAAAATGGCCGCCATTTTTTTTCTGTTTTTTTAAGTTTTCCATTTTTTACAAATTTCCCCCGTCGTCCTCTATGACATTTGGTCGAGCACCCTATACCTATCTCTAACCATTCAAAAGTTATTTGCATTTATATTTTGTATGGCGGCCATGTTTTTTATGGGCTGGCGTATTACTTACCATGGCCACCAGTATACCAGGCAAACGACCAGCTCGTCTCGTCATTCAGTTATATAAAAAAAAAAGATTATTTTATTTGACCGAGGTTTGCCCATCTTTACTGCTTATTGGTGGTTAACTTGAGATCCAAACAGCAATATGAGACATTTGATGGATCATAAACAACAAACAAACGGATCTTTGACTTTGGCTATAGTAGTCAAATTTTTGGTTTCAAAATGTTAAATCTTCCTTCTAATTGCAACTCTTCCTAATCATTTAGAAAGGGGCCTTAACATTGTTGTGGCACATAATTCATGTTAAAAGTAAACACACAAGTGGTAAAACAAACTCGCGCCACTTGTTTAAATATCCGTATTGTCCCCATTCCGTTTTACTAGACTGTGAGTAGTGTGCTGTGCATTTTATTACTGACTCACCCGTGAACATAGAAAACAATAATTAATTTATAGAAAAAAACAAGAACCGACTCCAAGACACCTTATATTTTTTGATTTTGTTATTTTTTCAAAAAGTGCTAAATCAATTTTGATAAAGTCTATATGGGACCACCTCTGTGTGTGACCTACCGAACAAAAAAAGAATCATCAAAATCAATTCATAATTGGCGGAGTAATCGCGTAACAAACATACAATAAAAACATACCGTCGAATTGAGATCCTCCTCCTTTTTTGAAGTAGGTTGAAAATTCAAAATTAATGCCTAACTTGAAGAAAGGTCATGTGCTTAGAATATACATATACTCTATGGGTCATGTGACATGGTCACGTCAGCAAACCAGCATCGAGGCTCAAAATCATGACAAGAGACGAAACAATGTCTAGGTTTGGCACGCAGCCAAGTAGAGTCGCATGACGAGTTCCGTATTGCAACTCAGCATTAGATTCATTGGATGTCAGCATGTATTAGAACGTATAGGCCAATTTATGCTACAACACAAATCCTAAGAATATAAGAGACGAACTTGAGATCCAAACTCCGACGACTTCTTGTACTAGGTACAAGAAGTTTCGTCTTCCGTCCTTTTTGGAGTGCGCGCACTCCATAAATTCCACCGTTTTCCAAGATGGCCGCCATACAAAAGTTTGTTTTCAGAACAAAAAGACTTAGATAACTTTAGAACCGTAGTCGACAGGTAGCTTTTTTTAAAATTTGGCTAAAAAAACAATTGACTGCTTTAGCAGCTCGCGCACGCGGCGAAATACTAGTTATATTATAAAAAACTGAAAGACCATAACTGACAATTGACAAAAATAGAAGTGGTACTTGCCGATATGGTGGGGGAGAGTTTTTGGTACCGTTGGATAGAGGGTGTTTTGAAACCAACCAGAAAAATCCGAAATCACCAGAAAGTGGTTTCCATGATGGAACTGCTCAGGGGATCTCGGAAACTATAAATCGGATGGGGGTACCGCTTGAACTAAATATGCCCCAAACATTGGGCCATTTTTGAAAATTTGAAAAAAAAAGATGGCCGCCATAAAAAACACATAAAACATACAAAATATAAATGCAAATAACTTTTAAACGGTAAGAGATAGACATAGAGTGCTCGACCAAATATCATAGAGGGCGATGGGGGAAATTTGAAAAAGTTGGAAATATTAAAAAAAAAGGAAAAAAAATAGCGGCCATTTTGAAAGTTGCTCCGATCCGACTGAAATTTTGCATCGGGGGGTTTTCTGGGTCGTAGATTACAATTATGAATATATGATTGCGCCATTTTCCAAGATGGCCGCCATACAAAAGTTTGTTTTAGAACATAGAGGCTGAGATAACTTTAGATAATCTACTAAACTTATAATAAACTTTAATCCCCGCCGGACATATTTTCTACTGTTCAAACACTGGGATGACATAATAAAGCGTGCATATTTGCGTTTACGCGCTCCAGACATTGGGAAATGGTATGCACTGACAAAATAAAGGTAGTAGTTTTGCAGCTGTGTCACTTCATTTCTTTATTTGCATAGACACTTTTGTACTTAAATTATGGTAGATAATATTTTTGGACTATGATAAAATGTATAATGAATTGAAAAAACAGAGCCGATGTTTATTAATTCATAGTTTTACATCATAGTTTTTTGTGGCAAATGGAAGGTTTCAACCTTCCATTTAAAATAAAGTATCAACAATTTTAGTTCCATTTGAAAAGTAAAATAAACTTCCATGAAAAGAAAAGTGTTTTCTAAATCTACCCTTAAAGAATCTACCTACATTGCAACAATCTGAATTCCGGTTATTTCTTCAAAATGTATCAGAACAAATAACTTACAATTTGCCTTACCTATTAATTATTCTGTACTTTGGGCAAGCCAGGTCTTTATGTAGTTTGGATCTCAAGTTCGTCTCTTATATTCTTAGGATTTGTGTTGTAGCATAAATTGGCCTATACGTTCTAATACATGCTGACATCCAATGAATCTAATGCTGAGTTGCAATACGGAACTCGTCATGCGACTCTACTTGGCTGCGTGCCAAACCTAGACATTGTTTCGTCTCTTGTCATGATTTTGAGCCTCGATGCTGGTTTGCTGACGTGACCATGTCACATGACCCATAGAGTATATGTATATTCTAAGCACATGACCTTTCTTCAAGTTAGGCATTAATTTTGAATTTTCAACCTACTTCAAAAAAGGAGGAGGATCTCAATTCGACGGTATGTTTTTATTGTATGTTTGTTACGCGATTACTCCGCCAATTATGAATTGATTTTGATGATTCTTTTTTTGTTCGGTAGGTCACACACAGAGGTGGTCCCATATAGACTTTATCGAAATTCATTCAGCACTTTAGCCATACAAAAGTTTTTTTTCCGGACAAATAAGCCAAACAAAACTGTAGAACCGTAGTCGATAGGAAGCGTCTATAAAAAAAAACAACACCCCCCCACGCGAGCTGCTTTAGCAGCTCGCGCACGCCACAAAATCACTTGGATTCCACCATTTTTCAAGATGGCCGCCATACAAAAGTATTTTTTTCAGAACAAGTGAACTTAAATAACTTTAGAACCGTAATCGATAGGGAGCTTTTATAAAAAATAGCAACACCCCCCCCCCACACGAGCTGCTTTAGCAGCTCGCGCACGCCACACAATCACTTGAAATCCAGCTTATTTTCAAGATGGCCGCCATACAAAAGTTTGTTTTTAGAACAAAAAGGGTAAACAAAACTTTAGAACCGTAATCGATAGGGAGCTTAAAAAAAAACAGCAACCACCCCCCCACGCCAGCTGCTTTAGCAGCTCGCGCACGCGGCGAAAGACTAGTCCGATCCCTTATATATAAAGCTCAAACACGCTTATAACCGACTGACATAAATTCTAAGCATGAAGGAGAATAGGTGCGATATAGTGTTATACATATTCGTATAGAAAATCAAAATCGACCCGACAGAAAAATCGAAAATTTCCAAAAAATCAAAATAGCGGCCGACACCATGGTGGTATCTCAAAAAAAATGTATCAAAAGTGGCAATATGGGGGTCGTTTTCGAGTAAACCGTCTACGCTCATTTCGATTTTTTAACTTTTTTTTTCAAAAAAACCAAGATGGCTGCCGAATATTTCAACTCGAAAAACGGGCACCACGAGACCCTACTTTGAAAAATTGGTTTGTTCAAGCGATTTCGCGATTCTGATACGTTTTTGATACAGAAACGTTAGACATGTCCTAGCGTCTTCAAAAAAAAATATATGTCAAAAAATAAAAACAACATGGCGGACGCCGCGGGGGCCATTTTGGAAAACGATTAAAATTTGCACATTTTCAAACCTATTTTGGATGCAGAAGCTCACATCGGAGTGGCTCGATTCGTATGAGACGGTCGTGGAAGACGGCGACCCTGTTCAAAAATTTTCCCCATTTTTAGGGTAATTTTGGAGATTTACCCCGAAAACATGAAATGTAGAAATAATGGTATTTTGAATAGAAATTTCACAATACCGGATAGTTGACGTTAGTGAAAATGACATTTGATCATTTTCATCTCATTTGGCCGGCTACTTTACGAGATATCGATTTTTGAAAACAGGGGCCTAACATAAAGTATTTCTTTGAAGGAGTACCGGTGGGATAACGTTTTATACGTATTCGTATAGAAAATGTACTTTTTCTCAGCAATAAAATCGAAAATGTTTAAAAAACAAAATGGCGGCCAACATGGCGGTCGTATCTCCGAAAATAATTATGTCACATGACAATATGGGGGTCATTTTCGAGTAAAGCGAAGGCGCCAATTACGATTTTTGAAAAAAAAAATGACAAAAAATTCAAGATGGCCGCCGCAAATTACAACTCGAAATTTTGTCAATTTCGGACCCTACTTCGGACGATCGGTTTGTTCGACCTATTTTGCCGTACCCGTCTTTTTGCGGTATAGAATTTTTTTCAGTGTCCTTAAGTATACAATGTGGGGAGGACAATATGATCATAAATGAAACTTCGTATAAGTCATGATATTCCCAACCGTCACACAAAAAATCAAATGAATATATCCAGTAGTTTAGCCACAGGACATTATTTTTCATTTTAAGTATTTTCTACATAATGTATTGTAAACAAGAGAGCACGCGACAGGTTAACGACACACGTTGCCAGGTCGCTACTTTAAAAACCTACGCCTTTTCTTTCAAATTTATTTTCTCAATGCAAATTATACTTTATGTCCGAGCCCATAAGAGTCATAAAGCGTGTCATCACAGCTAGATAAGAAAAAATGCATGCGTACGCACTCATGTCTATCGCAAAATATGTATGTGCGAAAGAGATAGGTAAGTTTGCTTGTTTCTACTTTGCTTACTTGTCGACGTGTCTAGGTTACGCGGTCAGTGTGTCACCGGACGTCCTTCCTGCCTGTGACGCGTTTTGTTTTTCTCTGGAATTTCGGATGCGCCCGCGTTCTTTTGAAGTCGCCGCGCGAGTGTTCTCGTATCTTTGTTGTTGTGTTGTGTTGTGGGTGAATGATGCCCGACTATTTGGTTAATATTCTGTGATTTGATTTGTGTAATTGAGCATTAATAATAATAAGAATAATAGCGCCAAACATTACGTTGCTGCGTCGGCCACAGCTTTATCATGAATGAAACCCACAGACTAGTAAGAGATACTACGTATCAGACGGTCATCTTCCATATATCCAAGCTGTATCGTAGAAAATGATTTGCAAACATAGAAGATGACAGTTATTTTTTTTTTCTTGTAGGATCTTTATGGCTTTCGCTAGTTTGCGCATTATGCCAGCACCAAGTAGCGTATATATATATATATATATATATATATATATATATATATATATATATATATATATATATATATACATATATATATATATATTAGACATTATTAGACTTTAGTAATGCCTTCAATACGGTGGACTTCGAAATTCTCCTTGCACTACTTCGCTCCATCAACATATCTCCATCAGTTATCGAATGGTTTCATAGTTACCTCTACGGACGTCGTCAGCGGGTTCGCCTCGAAGAATCCTTTTCTTCATGGTGTAACTTGTCAGCCGGTGTTCCGCAAGGCGGCGTCTTATCTCCTCTGTTATTTGCAATATTTATTAATACAATCTCTCATCATCTCACTTCTTCCTACCACCTATACGCAGACGATCTTCAAATTTATTCCCAGACCCCTCTTGCTGAATTAAATAAAACGATTGAAAGCACAAACACTGACCTGCGCCGTATTATTGAATGGAGTAAATGTTTTGGACTGAAAGTTAATCCTATCAAGACACAGACCATTATTATAGGTAGCTCCAGAATGATTTCAAAAATTAATTGGTTGACACTTCCACAAATTGTTTTTGACGGAATTGCCATCCCTTACAGCGATACTGTTAAGAATTTAGGTCTCATAATGGATCGATGTCTAAGCTGGGGACCTCATTTGGAAGCAACTAGCCGTAAAATGTATGCCGTGGCAGCCTCCCTAAAGAGACTACGCAATTTCTTACCCACTGCCACTAAAGTCGCGCTCGCACAGTCTCTCCTGCTCCCCATATTAGATTACGCTGACGCCTGCTTCCTCGATATTACGGAGGACCAGCTAAATAAGCTTGAGCGTTTACAAAACTTCTCTATTAGGTTCATATTTGGCTTGCGTAAATATGACCATATCTCCCAATTTCGTGTAAAGCTCAAGTGGCTGCCCATTCGCCTTCGTCGGAATGCTCACATCTTATCCTTGCTGTTCAATATATTGTTTAATCCCTCCACCCCGCGCTATCTTAAAGAACGCTTTGAATTCTTACATACTCCCAACTCCCACTCTCTTAGGTCATCGGAAAATTGTGCTCTTAAGACACCCTCGCACGGTAGCACTTTCTACGACCGCTCTTTTACCGTTCAAGCTGTTCGCCTTTGGAACGGACTGCCCGTGCCTATACGACGTGCGCCTTCATTGCAGGTGTTCAAAGAGAAAGTGAAGAAGTTCTACTTGGAAGGTTGCTGATGCTTCTTTGGTTATTTTGTTGCTATGATATGTTGTATTATGTATATATATATATGTATATATGTATATATATATATATATATATATATTTTGAGTCATTATTTATATATGTTTACAATATAATATGTATTTATGTGTACCTAATATATATGTATGTTTATATGTAGGCATTTAGAATGTTGCTATTGTATTGTAGTTTATTTTATTGACATTTTATGTTGTTATTATTATTGTAGACCTTACATCCCCGTCTTTAACATTTTGATAATTCCTCTCCATCCAAAGGTTGCCTGGAAGAGATCGCTTTTAGCGATAAGGCCGCCCATTGTAACACTTTCTTTAATTGTTTTTATGTAATGTCTTTAATTTAATGTTTGCAATAAAGCGTTTATCTATCTATCTATCTATCTATATATATATAAATCCTGGAACACTTTTGGCGACCTTTCATATTGCATCTAAATGGTAACCACCACTTCTGTTTGTTTTAGAAGAGCTACAGTTGCGAATGTTCATTCATTTGAACACCGGATATAGCGTAAATTAAACAGAAACTGTCTATTTCCAATAAATAATAAAATAGATTTATACTGCAGTGCACTCACTTTACAAAACTTTTGACTCCCTAACCACTTCGCTATACTTTTAACATCCATGTATATTAAACGTATATTTCCATTTACTTTTACAACAGTCTGACTACCGTTTTTTTCTACGTTTATATCAACCCCGTATTCATTAATATTTACTTCATTCATATCCTAGCACTTTCAGTATCCTAGCCAATGCACCGTACTTTTGGTGCTTTTATATAAAAGATGTATATTTAAATTTACTCTAAAACTAACTATGCTACCTTTCATAATATTTGGATATGAAATCCTTAGCCAGTACAGTCAATTTCTAAATACTTAGGTTACTTAGTTCCAAACCCATATGAAAAACACAATAAAAAAAATTGTATTAGGTACAATTTGTTTATTCAGTGTGTTGTGACCACTCAGATAAAGTACTCGAAGTGTGACAATAATTAGCTTTACTAATGTATGGGCAAAAATTTTTTCCCAAAATACAGGGAATAACATTAATGTGTAGTAATACTGAAAGGTGTGTATGGGTATCTAGTCATGAATCATCGGGCAGAATATACAACCAAAAAAACACTACTATATTTTCCATACAAAGTTTAAAAATTATTTATTTGAATTATTTTGGACAATCCTAACAAGCTGTGGCCTAGTCGCGGTAGTACGGGTCATTGACCGAGCTACTTTGTGCCTAGGCACAAAACAGATTAGTACAGAAATCTACATACAAAGTGCGCTCGAGCAACGCACACACAGACACCGCTCACAGACACGATATCTGGGCACAGTTGGGATGCGAGCGCGAGTGCCATCCGCTTGAGACACGCGTCTGTGGACATTTTTGTGCAAAAATGGAGCAACGAAAAATAGGTTATTATAACTGTTTGGTGGACGGTTGTTTAAATTCAACATTAAACGGTGAATTGTCGTTTTTTAAGCTACCAGTTGTTTCAGAGAGGTAAGTAGGTATTTGCTTGTATTTTGATGGTTCGTTTTCACGTAACACAAAATAGTTAGGTAGGTAGGTAAGCGCCCCAGCCACCGGCCCTGCGCCGAACAAGCGAACATGACTTTGTGGCCTTGTCATATTTTTACAATTTAAAATTAGATATTTATTGTAGTATAAGCTGTGTTAGCCTTGTGTTCAATAATCTAATGAGGAAGATGTTAATGTAAACTAATCGCATTTGTTTTGTCTTCAAAAAAACTTTATTCAGTTATAATAGTAACTGCGAAAAAATTATGTCGATATCGTGTACAGTTATTTTTTTTAAATCAATCAATTTTCCTCCCAAAAACTTCCTGCGCTGTCCGGTATGAAATGTATGAAAAGTACATACATGAGATTAACTTCTGTATTTATCTGTTTTGTGGCCTAGGCGCTCTGTCTTTGAAAACGCCGAACATTTTACAAGGGCTTGATTTCGAGTCTCAAATACCGGAATTTCATACTGAATGGATCTTCGGACTCGGTCGGTTCCGTTCCGGAACCCACTCGTAAAAAAGGGTATTTCCACATTTTTACACGACTGCCCAAAAAGGAGTATTTCAGAGTTTACGTATGTATGTATTTATTTATTCCACTATTACTTCTTATTGCCTGGACAGATTTGAATGCATTGAAACCATAATAAAAACATAGGTTTAAGTTTTTTTACCATAGTTTTTTTTGCATGTTCCGGAACCGGTATACAAAAAAATCTCCGCGAACGTACCCGACTTAGCCTTGCCTTGATCAGTTTCAACTTTTTATCCAACTTGACGTCTTAGAATTCATGTTCAGAAATAACCTAAAAAGAATTTCCGAAACGAAAACGGTCCTTTTCGGTGGAGTTTTATAGGGCGGCGTTAGAAGGTAACTTTGTTTGTGCCGCTCGACCAATGAGGAGCAGCGGCTATTATTTATTAGGATTACATCTTTATGATTGGTGCAATACGAAACAAGGCTAGCGAATCATGAAGCGGCGGCGAATGTTTGATAGCTTTAGTGTTTGCCGCGTTTTGTCAAAGATTAAACAGGTTTATTTCTGAAAACTGACTAAGTAAAGACGCTTTATTGATTACTCAAATCAAAATCAAATCATTACTGACTTACGAACACTATTTTACTATGCAATGAAATCAAATGTTGGAAATGTCTTAACCATCATTATCAGCCTATTACATTCCTACTGTTGAAATTCATGCATGATGTTTTTTACATCCTATTCCTACGGTGGTTGGTGACCTCACGTATTTTTTAAGAACATCAGCCATGCTCGCTCTTATTAGGCGTTTACACTGATTAGATCCTTATTTCTGAATGTTAATTGGAGCGATGATGTTTAATGCTGTAATTAATAAGTAAGCATTAATAAAAATAAAAAAAATACCCTGCCAAAAACATTATAGCCTATGTCACTTGGGATGATTTAAGGATTCCGAGGATACCCCATACATCCAAATCTGTTGAGGCATTTATTGTGTAATAAAAAAACGCACATACATTAACCCCGAAAACATTACATTCCTTTTTTGGGGAGTCGCGTAAAAAGCAGTTTGCTTGAAAGTTAGTTGTAAAGTAAGGTTGGTAGGACTTTGCTAACTGAAGATAAAATTTGTTTGTCAGATCTGTACACGCGGCGCACTAATATTCTTTGACACAAGTTCATTGCTCTTTATCAGCTGATTGTTAGGGTTGAAATGAACTTGATTACCAGAAATGTTTAAATTATCATATCTTGTGATTTTAAAAAGTTTCTGGTGATTTGCACTTGGACTTGAATTATTAAAAAGCTTCTATATGCGTGGTTTAATTATTACTACACATTTATGTTACACGTTGTATATCATCGCAAACGATTTTACGCAAATTTTCATTTGGTAAAAAAACATTTGTCAAATCAATTTATCGCATATTTTCAGTTAGCAACTCTTTTTTGGCAAATTATTATGGTTTTACAAAAAAAGCGTTTTAACAAAATGCAAAATCTTTTTCTGGCGCTTCGCCGGCCGCTGCCGCGGCACGCTCGCTGCGCTCACTCGGCTCGTGCGATGTGGTGGTCACAAGTTACCTAACGCTCCACCTCGCTTCGCTCGTCGTTGCACCTATATATAACTTTGCCTTAGATTAGTAGTTTGCTATAATGAACATTTGACGTAATAAATTTGACAAAGTAAAATGATGCCAAATGATTTTGACCAAGTGAATAAAATGCGAAATGTAGGTAAATTTGCTAAAGATTTATTTGGGAAATGAAACAAGGGCGATAAGTTTTTAGGGAAGTGAAATATGACCAAAAATATTTTGCCCAAAGGGCGGTACACCCAATATTTAACTTAGATACGTGGCTGGTAAAAATTTGCCTCACGGCACAGTCCAAGTTACGTGGAGTGTCCTGTACCTGTACTTATTAAAAAAAAAAAACTGATGAACTTTTAACGTACAGGTACAGGACGCACCACGTAACTTGGTTTGTGACGTGAGGCAAATTTTTACCAGCCACGTATCTAAATTAAATATTGGGTGTACCGCCCTTTGGGCAAAATAATTTTTGTTATATTTCACTTCCCTAAAAACTTATCGCCCTTGTTGCATGTTTACCAGCCACGTATCTTGAACTATCAGTCGATTTATTATTACTCTAGATTCTTCCTTTAGGGTACCAACACAATTATTTGCATACACAGAAAACTTTGTAGATATGTCAAAAGAATTTGCTCAAATGGTTGACGGTGAAAAATCAACACAACTCCATACAACACTAAATAAAAATGCCTACTATTCCCTACGTACTAAAAATTATCTTAAACGGCACGATAAACAAGTCGAATCTAAACTCATCTTATCTTGATGATTTGGACTTGCAAATAAAGCATTTTAAATAACTAAGTCGCTTTTTGTTTACGATTCAAAAGCTGGTTGCAAAAAGTCTGAATCAGTTAGTGCTAGTGTTAGTGCTACTTTAATAAGACAATAAAATTTTAGAGTTTTTAAATAATCTTACAAAACTGACAATGTTCACACGAATTAAATACTTTTGTTATTGTATTTTTAGTATAATTGATTTGGTATCAATTCTGTTACTGTATCTTTTGCTCTATTTGAAACAAAACGGAATGGATGCCGTTAAGTTTAGTTTTAAGTTTATTTAGTAGCGCCAATATCATACTACAAAAAAAAAAAGTCTTCCATTACTAAATCTTCTGGGAGTACGGAGAGCATGAACACATCAATTATCGCACCAATTAAAAAAAATATTTAACATTATTTATTTATCTAATTTTATCACATAAAATACTTAAAGTTACACACTATTCATTAAAATAAATAATTTAACTCTAAACTTATTCATCTTGATATTTCGGACATACAAACTAAATTTATCAAAAACAACCAAAGTCGCAGCCAACCGATTTGCAATAAGTCAGAGTCATCAAACTACTTCTATCTACCAATTAAGGGCGTGATGCGGCAAGAATCTCTATTCAATCTAAAATTTAACCTACTGGCTTACAAAGTTAAAAAGTACAACTAAGATGTTTTTTATAATTATATCTGTATCACATGCGATAGGTATATCTTTGATTTTGGGATTCGCGACAACACTTTGATCAGTAAAATACAATATGATAAAATATTAAGACATTTTAGGTGTACGTACCTACTTCTTAGGATTCCGGTTTATATAATTTCAGATATTTTGTATGGAGACCTTACTACCTTAATTTTTTTAATTTATTTCTCTAATGTTGCGGTCAAAGTTTGCTCGATCAAATATTGACCAAACTTATTAACTCTTTATGATCAAATCTCAAACCTATAATCATACTTTAAAGGTTTAACTATATTGTAAAACATTTGGTTCTACAATATAATTAAATAATGGTGTACTGCTCTCTTTGCGCAAAATATTTTTAGTCAAATTTCACTTCCCAACAAACTTATCGCCCTATTTACATTTCCCAAATATTTTTTTAGCAAATGTACATTTTACCTTTTATTCACTTGGTAAAATTATCATTTGGCATCATTTTACTTTGTCAAATGTTATTATGTCAAATGTTCATAATAGCAAATGTTTAGTAAACCAACAACGAAATATTAAGACCACGAATAATTATATAGCGAAACTTTAGAGTAAAGTTATACATAGGTACGACGACGAGCGACGCGAGGAGGTGTGTTAGGTTACTGGTGCACCACAACGCGCGAGCCGAGCGAGCGAAGCGAGCGTGCCGCGGCAGCGGCTGGCGAAGCGCCAGAAGAAGAATTATCCAAAGCCATTATTTGTTTACAATAAATTGCCAAAAAAGAGATTTGCTAATTGAAAAATTGCGATAAGATAAAATGTGATATTTTGGGATAGTCTTACAATAGTAAACCTTAAATAATATAATTTATCTCAAACTTCGAGCTTAATTTAATTGTAGATGATGACCGCTTCATTTCTTGTTCGTAACAGTTTATCGTCAAATTTTACACACACTGGCAAAATACCTGAAAGTTCTCTCGCGAACGTTTTTGGCGACCGACTACGAATATGGGATCAAAAAAATTAGACGCGAGCTTGAATCAATCAAACTGAGACCAAATCAAAATAAAAGAAACACGGCAACGTCGCACACGTGCGTTTCGCAGCACAGCAAGCCAGCTGGCAACGTGTGGTATTCATATAGGCGGGCTAATGAAATCTGATATACATCGCACTGTATGTAGCGCCGCCTATTGACAACTCGCGGAACAAAAATATGCACCACCAGGCACTTTCGAAAAAATTTGGCGACAGACATAAAATTTAATATGGCACTACTAACGACATCTAACATCGATTGCAGTAAAAATTTTCGAGAAATAATTTGGCGACCGTATACCGGTCGTCAAATGTCGGTGGTCGCCACTTTAGACGCATTTTTGTGTTCAGCGGTAGCCGGATAGTTAGTGCGATGTAAATATATATATATATATATATATATACATATATTATACTATAGTAGGTAGATTCCTTCCTAGATATTTTCAAATAGTTCCTACTATTTCTTAGGCATTCATAATATATGTAAGGAAGTAATAACAAACAAGCAAATTATTTATTGATTTTTTTATTTTTTAGTTTCTTTTTATATTTGTTTAATTAATTTTAACGCCATAGCTTGCATTGGTGGCAAAGATGACCTTTCTAGGTAGTTCCAACAGTACCTAATACATACTCTGACTAGAACTCGATGGTTGGCTGACATCTGTAATAGAATATATTTTTATTAATTAGGTATACTATAGCATAGATTCTCTGTACAATTCTGTTCCAATTGTAAGTGTAAAAAAATAATAATTGTATATACAGAAGGTGTTCACTGTGTAAAAGTGTTGTAATAGGCAAGTGAAGAGGTTACTCGATAGTGAACAATTGAAGAACAATAGAAATGTATGCATATAATTAGCGGATTAATGGTTATTATTTAGATATTTACCTGGAATTGATACTCTGGCATCTTCTGAAGACACACTAGTATTTTCATGGCCACTTCTTCACATATGTATGATCATGTTTATTAACGCTGTATGATTGCTTTTGATTTTAAGCTGAAAATTCAAAGTTATTTGTATATTAGTAAAGCAATACATCATAAAATAAAATAAATAAGCATACAATACCTAGTCCTACTAATATATTATTATACATGCGAAAGTCTGTGTGTATTTGTGATTACTCAACTTCATTATGGTGGAACAGATTTTAATGAAATTTGGTATATATTTACTTTAGGTTCTGTAATACTACATAAGCTATTAATCCCTGAAAAACGAACAAATTCTACGCGGAGTCAAGGGTACAGGCTAGTAACTATACTAGCCTGTACCCTTGACTCTGCGATATATTATATACTATTGAACTATATATAGATAGGTAAGTGTGTTTACCTGATTCAGTGAGGGAACAGGAAGTTCTTGTTGGGTTTCCAGATGCAATTACCAAATCACTAAACAATGTTGGATATGCAACAACCCTTAGACGATTCGTTGCCGAAATGAACCGTTTTTTAATGTGCTTATGACACACAAACGCTTTGTCCGTTAGGGCCGTTTAGGCCGCACTTCTCAGGTTCTACCAGTTTATACATTTTATCCAGGGATCCCGTGCGTGATCTTCTCTCTCAGGAAATTTATGTAATTTAACGTCCTTTCGTTGGTTATCACATAGGGGAACACAACACTTATGATACATTTTGTTTCGCGATATAGCGTCTTGTTGTTGGCGATAGTTAATACGCATTATTACTGATTATGTGGATTAAAATTAATCGACGGAATAAACGGAAATTAATCGACGCTAAACACTTCTCATCAACACATAAACAACAATGGCCGCCGTATCAAATTCAAAATGGTCGATCCATCGAAAAGGGGTGAAGAAAGGGGGCGAGGAGAAGGGTTCTATTCTTGCACCACAGATAAAATATCGTTTCTTAAGGTCAGTGATTTTATAAGGCAGATTACCAGGCGTGATGAAACCAAACTACGTTGCCATTCTTATCGCAGGTACCCAATTTTATAAATGGTGTTTTATTTTGTTTGCAGTTTTAAGCTATTTAGTTTGTTAGAAAAAAATGTTTTTTTAATTTCGATGTTCGGATTTATTTGATAGTTTACAAATGTTTCTATAAACCAGTATTGTCAGTGTTTTCATTTAAAGTCATATTGTCATCTCCGCATTGTATAAAAAAAATAAGAAAAACAAAAATTTGAACGCCCCGGGGGCGTTTCGTTAAAATATTGTGTTTTTTGCCACACTTTCAAATCGAGTTTTCGGCCATTCGTCGACGCTCTAGCGGGTCGGCGTGTATGAATCGATCACGGGTAATTGCAAGTGCTACTCGATACAAGATATAGAGTTAATACTTTTCTTTGAAAAAACATGAAAATTTCATATATATATATTTTTTATTTTATTTTGTTTATTTATGGTTTACCAACAATTATTACATTAGTACATACTTTAATATATATTCAATAAATATAATTGCTAAACGCATAATCTTTTACAGGTAAACACCGCATGCATAAGTAAACTAGATTTATAAATTGAATAACATATAAAAAGTACTTATAAAGGTAATAGGATAGAGTTCTCGTCACTATACTCACGAGATATTGGAATTATTAAAAAAATCTAGTGTCTTTTTACGAAACCCTCGCAATGAGTCCGCAAATACGTCAACAACAGTGCTAGTATCGTTGAGAAGTCTGCTGAGCCTCGGGACCACAGAATTTGTACCATGGGTAGTCCGTCGAAAAGGCGGTGCAAATAATTTTATGGAACATCGTGGGTGTTTTCGGGGAACTTTGAAACTAAATCGTTCCAGCATGTCAGGACAGTCTATGTAATTTCTGAGGAGTTTGTATGAAAACATTATGTCCAATAGATTTCTGCGGCTTGAAAGGGATGATATTTTGAAATACTTCAGCCTTTGATCGTATGACCTTATATTATTTTTGATACCAGCACTGTATGCTAAATGCCACAGAAATCTTTTCTGTATCCGCTCAAGTCTTAACATGTGTGTGGCATAATGCGGTCTCCATATTAAGCTACAGTATTCTAAGTTGCTTCTTACTAAGCTATTGTATAAAATAATTTTGGTCTTGGTTTTTTTGAAAATTTTAGCGTTCCTTAATACAAAGCCGAGCATTCTGGATGCTTTTCTAACAATTTAATTATTTAACCTTCGAACCCCCGTTTCACCATCTCGATCCAGCCCTGTGAATTTGTCCTTTCTCGGCGCATACGGACACCCTACCGGGAACCTCCTCTGAAAATTTCAACGATTTCAACTTCATAAGTTGTGTAGTTTACGAGATTTGGTTAAAATACATAGAAAACCGGCAAATGGTCACAGCTTCATACAAACTATTAAATAAACTGTGCCGTTACATCAGATATAATATTCATTTCACGTTATCTCCTAAACTATAGTTTCGATTTATATGACGACAAAATTGAAATAAATAATTTTTGAATTGAAGTCAGTTAAAGATTTTGACCAGAAGCTTGACCGTCGGTACTCGGTTTAGGCCCAGTTTTGCAACTGAGCAATGACACAGAATAAATGAATAGTACAGCGCCACGCTAGCCTATAACAGCTATAACATGCAGTGCCACGCTGAATGTTTAATAACAAAGTAATGAGTAGCACTGCATTGCATTATCTCGTCGACATGTCCTCCAAACTGCAGCACAGTCATACTCGCAGTCCAGCACTACTGCTTGCTCGTCTGCTCTAGACATAGCTTTTGTATAATAATATGCCACACCTGAGGGCTCTATTCTATTAGGATTTAGTAGGTACATAAATGGAATGCATTTAAATAAAAGACCAAATTAACCAAACATCTTTTTAATTACAGTTTTATACTTGTTATTAATCTTTTTCATAAGCGGCCTCAGTTCCTTCGCTCTCTGCTATAATTAATTTCTATTCCAAATACTATTATTTCTACTTTTCATGTTTTCGGGGTAAATCTCCAAAATTACCCTAAAAATGGGGAAACTTTTTGAACAGGGCAATACCTCTCGCCGTCTTCCACGACCGTCTCATACAAGTCGAGCAGCTCCGATGTGAGCTTCTGCCTCCAAAATAGGTTTGAAAATGTGCAAATTTCAATCGTTTTCCAAAATGGCCCCCGTGGCGTCCGCCACGTTGTTTTTATTTTTTGATATATTTTTTTACATACGCCAGGACATGTCTGACGTTTCTGTATCAAAAACGTATCAGAATCGCGAAATCGCTTGAACAATCTAATTTTTCAAAGTAGGGTCTCGTGGTGCCCGTTTTTCGAGTTGAAATATTCGGCAGCCATCTTGGATTTTTTGAAAAAAAAGTTAAAAATCGAAATGAGCGTAGACGGTTTACTCAAAAACGACCCCCATATTGCCACTTTTGATACATTTTTTTTGAGATACCACCATGGTGTCGGCCGCTATTTTGATTTTTTGGAAATTTTCGATTTTTCTCTCGGGTCGATTTTGATTTTCTATACGAATATGTATAACACTATATCGCACCTATTCTCCTTCATGCTTAGAATTTATGTCAGTCGGTTATGAGCGTGTTTGAGCTTTATATATAAGGGATCGGACTAGTATTTCGCCGCGTGCGCGAGCTGCTAAAGCAGCTCGCGTGTGAGGGTGGTTGCTGTTTTTTTTAAAAGCTCTCTATCGATTACGGTTCTAAAGTTTTGTTTACCCTTTTTGTTCTGAAAATAAACTTTTGTATGGCGGCCATCTTGAAAATAAGCTGGATTTCAAGTGATTGTGTGGCGTGCGCGAGCTGCTAATGCAGCTCGCGTGGGGGGGTGTTGCTTTTTTCTTTAAAAGCTCCCTATCGATTACGGTTCTAAAGTTATTTAAGTTCACTTGTTCTGAAAAAAATACTTTTGTATGGCGGCCTTCTTGAAAAATGGCGGAATCCAAGTGATTTTATGGCGTGCGCGAGCTGCTAAAGCAGCTCGCGTGGGGGGGTGTTGCTTTTTTCTTTAAAAGCTCCCTATCGATTACGGTTCTAAAGTTATTTAAGTTCACTCGTTCTGAAAAAAATACTTTTGTATGGCGGCCATCTTGAAAAATGGCGGAATCCAAGTGATTTTATGGCGTGCCCGAGCTGCTAAAGCAGCTCGCGTGGGGGGTGTTGCTTTTTTTTTAATAGACGCTTCCTATCGACTACGGTTCAAAAGTTTTGTTTGGCTTATTTGTCCGGAAAAAAACTTTTGTATGGCAGCCATCTTGAAAAGTGGCGGATTCATAATTGTAATCTACGACCCAGAAAACCCCCCGATGCAAAATTTCAGTCGGATCGGAGCAACTTTCAAAATGGCCGCCATTTTTTTTTCTGTTTTTTTAAGTTTTCAATTTTTTACAAATTTCTTCCGTCGTCCTCTATGACATTTGGTCGAGCACCCTATACCTATCTCTAACCATTCAAAAGTTATTTACATTTTTATTTTGTATGGCGGCCATCTTTTTTTTCAAATTTTCAAAAATGGCCCAAGTTTTGGGGCATATTTAGTTCAAGCGGTACCCCCATCCGATTTATAGTTTCCGAGATCCTCTGAGCAGTTCCATCAAGGAAACCACTTTCTGGTGATCTCGGATTTTTCTGGTTGGTTTCAAAACACCCTCTATCCAACGGTACCAAACACTACCCCCCACCATATCGGCAAGTACCACTTCTATTTCTGTTAATTATATGTCAGTCAGTCAGTGAGTGGTCTTCCAGTTTTATATTATATTAATAAAATAAATAAAAATATATTTCTGCTGCAGTGCATTGCAGCTTAGAATGGATGTTGCAGATAGAAGGTCACCGGTCACGGTCGGTCAGAAATAGCCCCCCTCTACTAGTGCGGGTTGTTCCCGTTGAGTCACACGGGTCGCACCACACGACCGGAAGTACCCAACCGGAAATCAAAAACAACAGATTACTAAGGAGGTGCCTCTTCCTCTGTTCCTTGATTCAAGATTCAAGATTCATTTATTTGCATAAAATACAGGTACCGAGGAGATGTTATACAATCAGATTCAGAAACTGCCGTACTTTGCCAATCTAGGCGTGCAAATATTATAACATTAATACAATTAAAACATTAAATATTAATACTATCTAATACACAACTATCTAAATACTATATAACTATTAAACACACATTATATAATTAAATTAATACAATTACAATTGCCAGATTAATAAATAAGTAAATTAGTAATTATTTATTTATTTATACTTTAGCACAAAACAGTTTGTACATGGAGGACTTAATGCTAGATAGCATTATTCGAATTAATTCATTTAACCATGACAAATTAAATAGGTAACTATATGTAAATTAAATTATATCAATATCATTTCATTCTTGGGAGATATTATACTGGTAGAGTTTGTGGGCTGTTGTCTAATAAAAATATATCTCTTCTCTAAATAGTATAACGCATAGTCGCTATCCGCGTCCTCATGCCTGTTTCTCCACTTACTGCTTCTAAATCGTTTTCACTGTCATTTAAATATTTTTTACCATTCCAATTAAGTTTTTGTAAAGTAGAGAAAAATCAATGTTTTGTAACCAAGTCGTCAAAAAATTACATCACATTAGTGTAATGCGAAGCCGGGGCGGGCGGTAGTATAGCATATTTTAGTGTAAAATTGTGATTTTGAAAGCGAATTTCAAAGGAAGCCCGTACGTAAGCATTATTATTTATTATTATAATATCTATTCGACATTGCTCTTTAGTTTTTTCAAAATAACTTGGAAATCATGTCTGTAAATAACTTATGAACTAGACGAGCGTTGAGCCGTGACGGAGCGCGTGAGTCGCGTCGCGTGACGCTACGGTAAGCATTCCTAGGTTACCTGGATACTAGAACCAAAGAATACTAGCTATTACCACAGAATACTAAGGGACAGAAGCACCACTCCGCAAAGAAATTTAAACAAATAGCGACTCTTAGCACTGGTAGAGTCAGTTTTCGCATTTCTTTTCTGTGCTAAAAGTCTAATAAGGCGCAGTAATTTCAAACCGGAACACAGTAATGCTTGCGCACTACTGCTTGACGTCAGAATAACTGGCAAAGCTGTGGTACCTACCCAGACGGCTTCTCACATACGGGAGACCTACCACCAGACCAGCATAGTTATTCTAATTCATTCGACTCGTTCGTCGGAAAGTTCCGCCACGGTTAGTCTATAAAAAGGTACCTACTTATAATACATACTTACATAGACTGTTAAATTCTATAAGTAATAATTTTTTTACCCGACTGTGTGACCGAAAGTGGGGCACTTTTGGTCGCACAGTCGGGTTCGTATCGTAGCGTAGCCGTCTAGAAACAAACCTGTTGTTTTTATATGAAAAACATTAAGTATTTATTTTGCAACCCAAAAAAAATATTTCGGAGAAAACTACTAAAGTGCACTTTACAACTTACATAATGTAAATTCAATAAGAGACTTTAAGATGCCATTCCTTTTAATCATCTCAGAACTTTATTATGAATAAGTCGCTACAACCTTGTTCAAGATAATTTTGATCATTGGCTATGAGGATCTAAGACTTGAGCACCCATGTACTAGCCTCGTGATGTTTTTAATAGGTATGTCTATTTAAACTATTATTAAATATTGTTATAATTAGTTGATAACAGTTGGAAAGTTCGGTTTGTGGTCGGAGAAATCAGAAAATACCAAGTAGTAGTTATATTTATTTTGTGGCGAGACTGTTTTTTACCATGAGTAACATCGTAAATGGATAACCCCATAGTAATTATTTATTCTATGGTGTAGATCTGCCTGTAAGTTTTGGGGTGATTGCTTTATTTTAACCGACTTCAAAAGAAGTAAGAGGTTCTCATTTCTATTGCATTTTTTTAATGTTTGTTACCTCTCCTCCTAGTTACGTCATTTATAAACCAATTTTGAAAATTATTTACGCTAGTAATATTTGCGCTAGGATCAGTAAGCTACAATGTAAATTTCATCGACATTCGACCTTGGACTTCGAAGATACATCAGAATTGAAGTCGGTTTCTTTTGTTATAAAATGATTACTTATGATAAACTTATTTCTTTTTTTTTTACATTACCGTACCTCTCATAATATAATTATTTATTATCCTATTACCTTAAACTACATAAGTAGATTATTAGATACATACATGTAAAGAAGTCGAAACTATCAATTCTAAATGTTTCAGCGCTTTGCTAGCACTTCACAGAATACCCACCAGCTCCCTCCCCTCCCCTAACATAAGCATAACAAAACTATAACAACGTACATAAGCCAGCCATACGCGTAACGTATAGTATGACATCACTCCGCATTAATGGAGCCCCAATGCAGCCACAGCCAGTCTCAGTCTGACATCACCGGCGACCTTACGCGCTGTTGTTATTAAACCAATTTACTCTATTCGTGTGTCTTCAAGGCGCGCCCTTCAACGCAAACCAAAATTTATATACATTTTACAGTGTACTCTTAAAAAATGACAAGTAAGTGTGTTTTTACATCGTTTCTGAAGTGATTAAGTGAAATTTTAGGTGTAAAAAGTGTTTACAAGCGTCTAATTATAGAGATTTATGTCAGCTGTGCATCAAAAGTATCAAAACTGGTTGTTTCAGTAAAGCTTGTATTACTGTAGAGTTACGAATGTTTTGAAATTGCATTTATTAAGTCGGTGTTAATATTTGCTTCGTGCTTATTACTTGGTACTAGGTGTGGGAATACAAGGCCTAATTTATATTGCATTGTTAACGGAGGTACCTACTATGAATATTAAATGATGTTTTGTTTTAAATATACCTTTTATAGGTATGAGCATATATTTGAAAAGTTGTTTTTGATTTTGTGAATTGATTTACAAAGAGTTCATTTAATTTATTCAATGTATGCGAAACGAAGGTCTTTTATTAAACGGTAGAGCGAGTCTGTTTCAGAAATGTAGAGCATTATTATCTTGCTTTATGAACTTTATTATTAATAGTGTTTTATCCATATAATCGTCCATTGTTTACAATTAAAATAAGTTCATAATTAAGTCGTTCCAATTACAGGTTGGTCTGCTGTCATTTTTTGAATAATATTAATAAATGAGTTTATTTCCATGAGAGGTTTAGGTACAAATAATTTTGAATCCATAGGCATATTTTCAATAATTTTATTATATATATTTTTTACCATATTTTCAATCCCGAACTAGATAGAAACTGTTTTTCGGGTGCCAATGACTTCTTCCATATAGATGTGCTTAATTTATTATGCATTTCAGGAACAAAAGCCTTTTTACAAAGTGAGATTACATAATAAATTAATGAAGTTTGCTAATAGAAAGGATATAATTTGTTTTACAAATTGCACATTTCGATTGAAGTTACTATAGCGGCTGAAGCTAGGATCTAGCACATAATACTTAATAGTGGTCCTAGGAAATATAAGGATATACAAAGTTACGAAATAAATAACGTAGTTAAGCATCTCATTTCCGAAATTAAATATTATTTTTGGCGAATACATAAACTGTATAACAAAGTAAACTGGCTTCGTTTTGCAATCAGACAATGACGTCATTTCATTCTAAAGCCTTATTGATTTTGACTCATGCTCTAGCCGTAGGTGTTGTTCCTATTTTCTTGTAGTTAACTAATACTTCTAATAAGATCTGTAATATCCGCTACGGGAATCACTTGCATGCTAGGCTAGGAGTACGTGTTCGCAGCTGACTGAATTAACCACAACGCCATTGAGCATATAATGCTTATGGTCACAGAATACTTAATTGTATAAGCTATGATATAGTATATAATAGAGTCTAAACTATAGACGATAGATAGAGAGCTATTACTTTAACCTGATCTCGGTTTTTAAAACTTTAATCTTTGTGTATTCGATGGTCAATGAAACTTTACTTAGCCAATAAAGACAGAGTTTAACCATTATTTGGGCTTAGAGTATATATAATTATGTATACTCTAAGACTATGGGATTGGTAGGTACCTACTCGTCGAAATATGTAAACTATTCACTAGGTAGAAGCACAGAAGACATTATTAGCAGTAGGCAGTGCGTGCTTAGCTTTATTGAAATCATTTCATACTAGCCTATAACGAGCCACAAAGGTGTACCAATTTAGTTGTTTCCAAAAATATTAAAGGACGGTAAATATTTAAGCAACTATCAAAATTAGATACATTGATAGCAATACAATACAATACAATACAAAAACTCTTTATTGCACCTATACCAATTTACAAAAATAGATAATAACACAATGTCCCTATGGTCGTACAATAGGCGGTATTATCGTTTGAAACGATCTCTTTCAGACATCCTTTGGATGGACAGTATCGGAAGAAGTAGAAGTCGTTTTACAACGAAATTTATTAATTACAACTAAATATCTATATAAATATACATACATGCTCATATTTATACTTATATAACCTACTTAAGTAACTATTGATAGTGAAATTAATGTAGACAACATATAAAAGTAAAATAAAAATAATAATTTAACAATGCAATGCACTTATTGGTAGGCACTTACAGTCATGTCAAGCAATTGTGACATACTAAGGTACCTACCTTCGATCGTATATATGATCAAAGGTACCTACATACAACTTAACTATTTTCTTTAATCATGAGACTTCAAATGTCCAACCAAATTCCAGGTAAACCCGAATCCCTAGAATCAGGTTGGGGCATCCAAGTGGTGACCCCTGGTCCAGAGCACACGTTCACTCTGGACGAGGAGGCTCTGAGCGCGCTGCTCCTCCGGGAAGACGTCCGCGACCGGGCCGTGGTCGTCATATCCGTGGCAGGCGCCTTCCGGAAGGGGAAATCGTTCTTGCTGGACTTCTTCCTCAGATACTTGCATCACAAGGTAGGAATAACTAAACTTGTAACACTGATTTAGTCACCAACTCATCCCGCGGAATTGTTCCCGCGTTACGTTGAGTTTTTGACTTTCCTTACAGATCGGGCTGGTTCAATGTTTCTATCGTGGTAGTCTCGTCAGTGCTGTTAGGGGACAGGGTTTTTATTCGAAATGTCAACAAGAAATAGAGAAACAGATATATACATATAGCTACCTACACAGAATATTCGCTAATTCCTGGGTTAGTGATCCACCACACGAGAGACGAGGTCCAATAGCCAGTAATGCTTGGCATAGGCACAAAATAAATAGTACAAGATATAGGTCACAATGTCCTTTACCTATTGTCCAACTCCAAACCAACGTATTAAGTATCTATTTAGCTTGAACCTAGAAGTACCTATAGTTCCTCAAAGCTTTTCTTGAATTTCTACGATTTCTTGCTGATTTTAGAGCGTGTGTCAGAAACGATGTTGTTGCTATTGGAACTCCCTGCGTCGGACCGAAAGACGCACAAGTTACCACTCCGCCACACTCCTTCTAGAATGATTTTTTATTATGTACCTACAGTACAACCTCGGCGACGATGGCAACACGTGGATGGGGTCGGAAGACGAGCCGCTGAAAGGGTTCAGCTGGCGCGGCGGCTCCGACCGCCACACCACCGGCCTCCTGCTGTGGTCGCAGCCGTTTAAAGCTACGCTGCCGAATGGAGAGAAGGTGAGGCTGAACCAGGAATACAATTTTAAGAATGAAGAATAATAGAATATTTTTAGCGATATGTTATTTGATTTTTATCGATTTTAAGCAGTATTGTCCTTAACATCAGCAAAATGGATTTCCGTAAAACAATATTTTTTTAACACATCGATATGACGCAATAAATATTTTTTTCAAAAATCAAAAACTGCAATTGAAAATCGCTAGATGCAATTCTAACATCACATTGTTCTACCTCTAACCGTAAGGATAGTTGCCATAAGCATCTCTGTTCAAAAACCCACTCTGTATACTTAACCTTAAACCTGATACCGTCCATCAGGTGGTGATTCTCCTGATGGACACCCAGGGCACGTTCGACAGCGAGTCCACAGTCCGCGACAACGCGACTGTGTTCGCACTCTCTACCATGATATCGTCCGTGCAGATCTACAACCTCTCGCAGAACATTGAAGAGGACGATTTGCAGCACTTGCAGGTAAGAACCACGTTTTAGGCAGCCATCGGAGAAGAATGACACGTTGTGAAGCGTTGTGCGTGTCACAATATCAAATAGGGTCTCCAATTGATGACCACGACTACTCTGACAAGACACGACTAAGAAGACCACGTTTTATGTCCGACTAGCGACCCGCGCGGCTTTGCACGGATGAAATGTGGTGTCATTTTTTGACGACTGAATTATAACACATTACATTTTCTCTATTAAACAAAAACTTAATTGGAATGTCAATATTAAACTAAACATCCGTAAAAAAAATCTCTAAATGACAGTGAAAACCCTATCAAAATCCTTTGCGTGGTTTAGAAGAAATAAGCGGAGAAACAGAAATGAGGACACGGATAGTTTTTTATACTATTTAGAGATGTGAAGAATATACAAAACAAGTGGCAAGACGGCCTGCTTGATAAAACTGGTCTTCGCCCATGAACATCAAGGACACCAGAGGCATTGCCGAGGCGACATACCTACACACTGAGAGGAATTGAGAACAGGTGGCCTCCTGTATCAGTCCCAAAACAAATTAACGATATTTCAAATCGATTTCGAAAGGTCATATTAAACTGGATTGGAGGACGGCGTAGGCCAAACGGACCTCAGGAATGAGTCCGTGCTAAGAGTGACAGAACGGAATTTGATGTTGGTTTTTTTACTGATCGAAGGTTTTTAATCAGACTGAATAATATTTATTGTCTTAAACGAATCTTAATAATAATCATTTATTGATAATTTTTCCAACACAGGTTTGATTGTGCCATTCCACTAAGGGGTAGGTAGATTTTGGGAGCGAATATTATTTTTGTCTTCGAGTCCACCTCTATAATACTCCTTGTGGGTTTGTCTATTTTACTTACCCAATAAAGTACTAATCAAAGCCTCACCCCTTTCCAGCTGTTCACAGACTACGCGCGCCTGGTGCAGCAGAGCATCGAAGGGAAGCCGTTCCAGAGGTTGCAGTTCCTCGTGCGAGACTGGAGCTTCCCCTACGAGTATGAGTTCGGAGCTGAAGGCGGGAAGAGACTGTTGGACAAACGGCTTGAGGTATCTGGAACTCCTGGTGTCCAAGTGGTCGCAGAACATGTTCTGGCTGTTGCAGGTTCTCTTTACATGCTACTGTGTAAACAGCTCGAGGTGTATGCTAGCACCTTAGCGAGGACTCAATAGGTCTCCAGTTCAGATAGAACATTGCAGCTGCATACGTAGATTCTGACCCTTAACTAAGATTCTGGTACCAACACCTGATGGTAAGCAATACGCATGCCGATGACAGTTCAGCACCATCCAGATGTTTTGCGAAATCCTACACAGCACTGCGCTCGTTATCCCGAGACAATACGTTTTAATTTTAAGTCTCACAATGCCCAATAATTGACAGCTACAGTACCTTTCAAACAGTGCTTCAGAGCACGTTGTGCCGTCGGTCCCGGTTGTGTTAGGACAACTGTCGATAGGCCATGTCGAAGACCTTCAGTAGTCTAAAAACTCCGACACCAGGGTTGGCCACACACGAGAAAAGAAAAAGAACCGGAACACAGTAATGCTTTGCGCACTACTGCTTGCACAGAATAACCGGCAAAGCGGTGGTGCCAACGCAAAAGACTTCTCACATACCACCTATCAGTTCCTCAAGTGCTTCTATCCCCCATACATCCAGATACACGAAGGCCAGCATAAGGAGCTGCAGACGCTGCGCGCGTACATCGCGGCGTGCTTCCAGCAGCTCTCGTGCTACCTGCTGCCGCACCCAGGGCTGCACGTCGCTACCAACCCCAGCTTCGACGGGAAACTTAAAGGTTAGTAAAGATGAGTTCAAGTTCGCGCCCCTACAGCAAATTAATAATACCTACTGTTTATACTGAGCCCCCCACAGCAAATTAATGATAGGTACGGTCATACTAAGCCCCCCTTAGCAAATTTATGATAGGTACTGTTCATACTGACCCTCCCACAGCAAACTAATGATAGGAACTGTTCATACTAAGCCCCCCGCAGCAAATTAATAGGCGTTCAATGACAAACTAATAGCCGTACTATGAATGTTGCAGACATAAGCCCAGAATTCAAGGAGTCCCTCCAGAGACTGGTCCCGTCCGTGCTAGCCCCCGCCAGCCTGCTCCCGAAGCAGATCTCGGGGCAGGAGGTGAAGGCGAAGGACCTGCTGCATTACTTCAAGGGGTACATGAAAGTGTTCAACGGAAGCGAGCTGCCCGAGCCTAAGACTATTTTGGAGGTAAGTTTTCTGAATAAATTGAGAGAAGAGTATAGCAAGGCAGGGCAAGTTGAAGTTCAAAAGTTTTTATTCATTTTTGGCATCACAGACGCACTTATGAACGTCAATTATTACAATGACTCTACCACCGTATCGGAAAAACAACCACTACTCACAAGATCCAGCAAGAAACTGAGGGAACCATCTATTTTCAGACAATTAAAAAACCCATTCAAATCTATTACAATATACAAACAGTCAAATTACAAATTAAATATCTAATCAACAGTCAAATAAAATTAAAATAATCTAATATGCTATATGATGCGACCTCCAAAACGGTGAAGTAATACATCGTAAGGAAACCGGCATGTCTAAGAATTATCATATAAGAATCCATCACCCCGCACTGGGCCAGCGTGGTGGATTATGGCCCATACTCACTCTATGAGAGAAGGCCCGTGTCCCAACAGTGGGAACGTGATGGGCTGATGATGGTGATGATGATATATGACGCTGTCTATGCTATGATCCTTCCCCCAGGCTACAGCTGAAGCCAACAACCTATCAGCAGTGGCGGAGGCGCGCGAGGTGTACGAGACCCTGATGGAAGAGGTGTGTGGCGGGGCGAAGCCCTACCTGCAGCCGCGGGTGATGGAGGAGGAGCACCGCAGGATCCGCGACAAGGCGCTGCATGCCTTCCACGCCAAGAAGAAGATGGGCGGGAACGAACTGGCGGAAACTTACGGCGCTCAGTTACTTAAGGTGTGCTTTCTTATGTTGTCTGGAATAATTTGGATATCTTATTATATTTCATTTCAAACTTATCAGAATCAGTATCTCCTACCCAGTGGTGTAACTAGGTAACCAAAGGCCCTGGGGAAAAAAATAAACTAGGGCACCAACTAAACTATTTAAAATCGTTTGTTCATCGCGTTCCGAACTCTGGTTTATTTATATTCCGAATGTGGGACAAATTTTCACTAGTTCAATTTATAGTTCGTAAGTCAGAGTCCGTGTCCCCTGAGCTTGGGGGCACTGCCCCGTCTAGCCCTCCGGTAGCTACGCCATTGCTCCTACCTGAGATATTTAAACTTACGTAGGTACTCTTAAAGCAAAAGCAATAGTTGTAATTAGTTTTAATTGGTATAATAAGTAAATATCTAACAGTATTCTGTAATTATATTCTTGTTGTGTACCGTTTGTAAATCCTTTAATAAATTGAAAAAAACTTATTTAATTTCATATCGCTTTGAGCGATAAGACCGCCCATTGTAAACCTTTACTTTAAAAATAGTTTTAGTAACATTAAGGACAAGATTTTTTTTGCCCAACGATCACATACATATATAGATCTTGCCCCTAACTAGGATTCCCTGTATCAGGGAACCAGGAACTATGAGGACCATGGTCCCACAATACCCAGACACGAAGCAAATGCTTGCGCTTTTTTTTGTGCACAAACATTTGTCTCGTCGCGGGAATCAAACCCGCAATCTCAGTGGTATATGAGATTTAAGCCAACCTACCCAACCACTACACTATAGAGGCTGTCACAAGGTTAGGAAATGTTCCAACAAAATTAAAAGGCCAAGCGAAGTACCTAAATGAAATTTTGTTGTCAAAATCTGGTTTGAAGGGCGTTGTATGTATGTGATCGTTGGGCGTTATTTATTAATTTATTGTAGAAATATTTATTATAATTCTGGGTGGCATTGCAAGTATTATGGACAAGCGTGGCGCTTACCACCAAGCGAACGATTTGCTCACTTGCATTGAAAAACTACTCTACTGTAGTAGAGTATTTTTAGCCGTTAGGTTCTAACTTAACGGCTCGAAAGTAAAGGTCTAAGTAACCTGTGTTTGTTATCGAAGAGTAACTTTTGACTGTCGTGTTCCAGGAGCTGGAAGATCTGTTCGGGCAGCTCCGCGCGCGCAACGAGGGGAAGGACCAGTTCCGCCTGCTCGGCACGCTGGCGGTGTTCGCCACGCTGGCGCTGCTGGGCTGCCTGCTGGCGGCGCTCGGCGGAGGCCTGGGGCTGCGCGCGCTCGCGCTCGCCGGCCAGGCCGCCGCCCTCGCCGCGCTGGTCATGCTGGCCGTCCGGGTTTACGCCTGGTAATAACAGCAGGCTTAAACTTACAAGCTTCAAATTAGAATTTGATTTAGAAACAATAAACTACCTCCGGATATAAAAACGGTAACGTTCGGTGCGCGAAGTCCAGATTAACTAAATCCTGCTAATATTATAAACGCGAAGATATGTAAGAATGTATGGATGTTTGTTACTCTTTCACGCAAAAACTACCGAACCGATATTGATGAAATTTGCGCTACTAAGTTAACCAACTTCTCACTCTTATCACTTGAACTAGCAGTAGTGCGCAAACATTACTGTGTTCCGGTTTGACGGGCATTGTAGCCAGCGAAATTACTGGGCATTACGAGACTCAGGACAGGTCAGAGTCTCAGGGTGACGAGCGCAGGAATTGGCATAAAGAGTTCTGGGTGGTGCTGTTATTGTTATGTGCTGGCGTATTGCTTACCATCAGGCAAACGCTCGTTTCATCCTTCAGTTACATAAAAACTACGTTTGGCTCGCACCCACCGACATTGGAACAGGTCCACACTATAAACCTATGAGACTCAACAGCTAATTGTCTCAGGGCGACGAGCGAAAATAAATATTAAAGGGGGCTCCCATACAACAGACATGATTTTTTGCCTTTTTATAGTGAATGGTACGTAACCCTTCGTGCGCGAGCGACTCGCACTTGGCCGGTTTTTTGGTTTTGAGTTCTCAATATTTCGGCACTGTTGCAAGTACCATGATCACGAAGATACCTACTAAAGTTTACGCGGGTGGGTTGTTTTTTTTCTTCTCCCTACTTTTGGGATTTGGCTAGGGTGGGTTGTGGATGTTATAACGGGCAGCAGTATCTATATACCCGCTTCCTCTCGCGTAAATACTTGTATTTACTTGCTTCGGCAGTACCTACATACACACTATATACTTACTAAAATTGGAACGATACGTAGATTAGCATGGCCCCTGCGCAAGTAAGCCACGCAAAATCGTGACGCGTTCCACATTTTTACGGCACTCGGCACCAGCGGGACTGAGCCAGGGTACCTGCAGTTGCAGTGGCCTGCCGCCGCGTGACGAGGCGCCCAGGTCACAGCGGTGCCGGGCGCCGCTGCCCGCCCCGCGCCTGCCGCGCCTCCGCTGGAGGCACGCGCAGCATAGGCGCTTCTGATACTCCTTAAATATATTGAGTCCTGTCCTGTCAAATTACTTTGTCAAAAAAATACGAAGTGATACACTAAAACTGAAAAGAACTATACAATGTAGGCGGGCCTTGTATGAATTTCATTTAAACAATACCTGGAACGAAACGGATGGATGGATGGATGGAGGATTTTTGCTTTATCACGCAAAAACTACTGAACGGATTTTGATGAAATTAGGTAAGTACCTGAGGTCCTGCAAAAGGACATCGACTACTTTTCATCCAGGAAAACCACGGGTGAAACCGCGGGTGAAACCGCGGGAGCAGCTAGTATACAAATAAAGTAAGACTGACGCTTGTTCCAGGGTATCGGGCAACATGAGGGTGCGGGCGCAGTTAGATGACATCGCAGACACGTTGCGGGGATACGTAAGTAACTCAGTCACTCATCATCGTCATCATCAATCAGCCCTGCACTGCTGGGACACGGGCCTTCTCTTAAAGAGGCACACAGTATGGGGCATAATCACGTACCCTTGAAATTTTGTGATTAATTCTTGGCCCTGCCGGTTTCCTTACGTTTTCCTACACCGTTTATGAAGCGAGCGTTAAATCCGCACTAACCTTAAGAAAGTGAGTGGTGTGGGGTCAGCGGGATCCGAACCTGAGCGTCGGATTAAAAGTCGCACGAGCTTCCACTGAGCCACACTCGCTCTGACTTAGTCACTGCTATACCTATACTCGTAACTATTCTATCCATTTAATAGATTGATTCACCTCGCGTGTGGCTATCCTAATCAACAACCTATTGGTACCTTGTGCAGGGTTTCTTATTGCAAAATAACCAAGTTTCACGAGCAACTAAATTATGTGATTTTTCAAATATCTAAATTGCGTTTTTCTTAGTTTTATTTATCAATTTTGTTTTGACCAAGCAATCTCGGTTGTCTGGAAGAGATCGCTTTAAGCGATAAGACCGCCAACTGTTACACTTTTGTTACGTTGTTTTTATTATTAATAATTTTATGTGTGTATTTCAATAAAGAGTTATTTCATTTCATTTCCATTTCTCGTCTCAAATTTACCCTTTACTTTCCAGCTCCTCCGAACCGCCTTCGACTCGGTGAGTAACCGGGCGGCAGCGGCCGCGGTCGGCTACAGCGGGGACAAGAAGCAGTCGTGATACGGCCTCAACCGACATAAACGTCTTCCAATGTATGATATTGATATGTGATACTTGTCGTTAGGACGCTCATTGCTTAACTTGGATAGGGATTCACAAGTATATTTTACTGCGTGCATCGATTTATAAATGAATATTATTAATAAAAAGAAATTACGTGATCATTTGTCAAGGCATTCCTTCGACAAGCTATATACTCCCACATAAAACTGCTATTTTAAACACCTGCCGCATTGTGCGTACATTTTTAAGTATGTAGATAGGTGACTACTGCACTTATCTCTATAATTTTGCACTTGGTTTCGACCCGTGTCTCATTTACCTCCTGTTGTGGGAGAGAAACGTTATTCGTGAAAACAAAAAAAAAAAAATATAATGATGGAGGGTGTGGAGATGCAAGAGCTAAGAACTAAGCTCCAAGGGTGGAAGTGTTAAAAGGCATAACGCCGGGAGTAGCTTTTAAGTGAAACTGCAGCACACCTCTCGACACCCTTTAGCCACCCACACCAACGTTGCCCCTCTCGTCGCCAATGAACGGCGGCCCTTATAGTGCCCGTTTAGTGGGTGGCGAGTCACCACCTGCTAAAATATTTTCTTTTGAGGCAGAACTGGCAGGTGCCGAGGTCTCATATCATAGACCGGCTCTCATCCATTAAAAATTCACCTCAATAGCCCAATCATAAGTAATTTTCATATCTTCAATAATAGTCCTCGCATTTATCGGGGGCTGTCTTTGATTGTATCTTCTAATGATGCACTTAGAGATAGTCCCCGATAAGTGTTGCCCATTACATATTTAAATTAAATGCTCTAAGAGGCCTCTACGTGTTGGACTCATGTCCCCGCGCAAGCCTTCCAAAGGACGGGGTGTATAACCCGTGAGAAAGAGCGATATAATAATGAGTTTATTTTCATGAAAATATTTATATGTGAATGTTGAATCCATAGGCTCGCATGATGAGGAGTAATGTATCATAAAAAAACAATTCCAGATTTTTGCATATTTCCTATTAAAATGACCATCTAGTGTAACAACCAGGGGATTTCGAAGTCCTTCGAAAATCTTTAAAATCCAATGTTCTGTTCAATATGCAATATGCAAGTGTTGTCTAGAAAAATCTAGAAATTACTTTTTACGATAGATTACTCCTATAAACATTTACTAGTGATATAATTATTATTATTAATTGCGTAGTTTATTTCAATGTCTTTTTCTCTTATTTTTGGAGAAACGGAATTTAATAGCAAAACGCTTGAGTACGTGCAACCACTATCTGACGTCACGCGCCTCGCTGCTTATTGGTAAATTTTTGACATAGAGCCCGCCCTATTGGTATATTTTATTGACATACACAGACATGTGGCATAGATGGACCAACAACGTCACACGCAAATGGCGCGTTTATGTTGATTTAAATTTTCATTTAGTTATTTTATTGACTAATGAAAAAAAAAATTTTTTTTCATTAGTCAATAAAATAACTAAATAGTATTTAATAATTAATCGATTTATGCATTAAAAAATACATTCATATTCCCTATTACCCCCAAATATTGTTAATCGATCGAATTTCGCCTTTATCGTCCTCCCTTTAGAATACAATCGCTAGTGATAGTGCCTCTACTTATAATATTGATAGACTGGCTAGAATGTGTATAAAGTATGTTTATGTACGCTATGTGATTACAGACTCTTGATATGTTGTTCAGATTTGTATATTGATATGTTACATATTAATAAGATTTTAGTAAATTAAATGTTTATATTTCGTCTAAATTCTGTTGTATCTGTTCACCTTGATAATAGTGATTCAAATAAAAAGGCCGGAACTTTTAACCTTTTCACTGCCAGTGTCAAGATTAGGCGACAACGAAATTCGTGTCGCGAACTCCTAAGTCACTGCTAGATGACATAAAATGCATCATGCTCAAACCATACCATATACGTTTTTAGTACAATAAGTAGGTTTAATAACAGGAATGTCTCAGCTCCTAAAATAACGGATCTCCTAATATATCGGTATATATTTAGTATAAAATACGGGATTATTGAGTAAAAAAAATTCTTATAGTACAAACCAAATTTATTTCGTTAAACCAACAAAATAAACTATTACATCTCTCACAACAAATATTTTTGCTCCCCATACCTGCCGAATACATAACACAATTTCCCATTTCAATTGGCACATATTTTAGAAAAATAATCTTTATTCGTCTAGAAGTAAGTATGAATGATACTTTGACACTAAATTGAACAAACTTTTCCAGTGTCGATATACAGATAATTAAAAGTCGATATCAAGACTATGTCCAGCTTTAAAAGAATCATCAATCAAGACAGACACAAAAGTCAGCAGTCAGTGAATCACGACTTGAAAGATTTTTTTCATTTTGTGTCAAAAATATCCGTCACACCCTGTAGGTATAAAAAGTGAGTAAATAAGATATGTTTTCAATTACTAAAACTATTTACAATCCCGGACTAGAAAAAAACGAAAAACGCCCGGGAGTTTATACAATAAACCACCCGACATACACATGCTATGAAAATAGCATGCTTTTTTTCTAACTATAACGTTTATTTTCACTCATCACTATGATGACTTATTGTCATGAAGATAATTTTCAAAACCAGATAGAGCAGCCGTATCGTCGACGTGGACTATTTACAAGCATGCTACTCGCTAGCACTTGCTCGCTACTAGCACGCTTTAAGGTTACTAAGTAGCATGTATATCTCGGGCGTTAGAAGCAAACAAAAACAGTCAAACAATGATTTATAAACATTTATTTATCGTCATTGAAAATAAGATCTTTGAAAGTCTTATTTGATTTATGACTGAATATATAACATAACTAAGTATAACCTAGGGAAGTATACAGCCATGCAGTAGGGACACTTAGAAACGATTTCTTCGAGTCAAACACATTAACTCTTTCTACAAGGTATAAAAACTAGAAGAAAACGTGGGAGCTTTCTTAGAGCATTCCTACTGAATATTCTGTGTAAGATCGGGAATTAGTTCATGCTTTTGAAAGATATTTTTAAACACAGATCAATAAAACTATGATTGATAAAAACTATAACACATTTGTAATTCAAACAAACACAAATACAGTCAATTTAATGCAAACAGAAACACCCTGTAGTCGGGAATAACGGAATTTAAGTACATTAAACTATAATAACAAGTGAATTTTACAGAAAGAGGCTACTTAAACCGTGGGATCCCTTAACTTTTATTACAGTGCAGTCGTTTTAGTTGCTTATGCTGTGAATTATATTGCTTGTTTTTTGCTAAATGGTAAGCGCCATGACATGATGTCAAAAGGTAAACAATGGAAGAATGATGTCACCCCTGGATGACATTTGCCCCTGAGAGGTTTAAAGTCTAATTTAGTATGACCGTAAAAAACTGGCATGCCAGATACTATATTTTTTTTGTTGCGGTATTTAGTTGTCACTTGTTAGTTGGACGGCAATTTATTTACATTATCCCACGGTTTTGAGAAACCCATAAGTCATTTTTGATAAAAACATGAACTCTGAAGGAATAACTTTGTGCAAACTGTTAAAACATAATTTCTTTACAAATAACACATTAATTATAATATATAATAATTATTACATGTTGAGTCCACCACTCGATTAGTATCGCTAATTCGTTAAAATTACAAAAGAAAGTCAACATTTTTTTATGAGCAATATCTTTCCATCCAATCATGAAGTACTTTTCTGTTTCATTGAAGTTTAATCTTCTGTCACGTTGTTGGGTTTTATTTAATTCAAAACACTTTGAAATCTTGATCGTTTCAGTTTCTCTAGTTTTAGTGACGGAGTGATGCAGACGCTTCTTTAAGATTTATTAATCCAGTTCGTAACCATCACAACCTTAATAAGTAACATCTATATTGCTTTTAGATATGATTGGAGACTTGGTAAGTTGTAAAAACTACCTAATTCTCTTGACACTGATTTTAAAATCACAAAACAATGAGTGGTGGTCATTACAATTGCATTCAACATTTTAAAACATTATTAAAAGTACTTATTAATGCTTCATTGATCAGACAAAATGAAATATTAAATTGAACATTTTAGGCAGTTAATTATTGCTAGGCTTATTGACCCATAGATTTAAAACTAGACATATTAATTTGTAATTTTAGTGGCAACGCCGCTGGCATTTTGAATACAATAACTAAGTAGAAAAATAACTATGATAACATAACTAGTGATTGAGTAGAAGGCTGTACTCAAATCAAAGAAGCATTAAGATCCCTATATTAAAATTCCAACTATGTTAAAATTCACTATCTGTACAAACAAACATTTCTATTGATTTTAATCAGTAGGCTCCCGTCACCGGTCAATCCTTTACCTCGTATTTAATTAACAATAAAATAGAGTGAGCATCACTTGTGGGTGATACACCGCAGGGCACAGGATTGTGATATATAGTCATCTTCAAGAATGGAAACACTCGAGCTGCGATGTTATTCCAGTGACTTTAAGGGGCAGCTCGCAAGCTTAAGGTTCTAGATATGAACACACATTACTGTTTTTGGTTCATATTTCAAACAGGTGTATCTCTTTTACTTTGTTTCTCTTTGAACTATAGGTACTCTACCTGATCTGCCATTAAATGTGCCCTGGTGTGTACTACACCTATATTGCAGCAAACATAGACAATTTTCTTTTCGAGACTACAAATCTTGCCGTAGCAAAAATTCTTTCGAGACTAACATCTTGCAGAACATGGTTAAGTCACTTACATAAGCTCTTGGGCTTAAGTAAAAAATATATTTGAATGTTTAACACATCTAACAAATAAATATATTAAAAATCAATATTGTCCATGATCACTACAAACAATAATAGATTCGAAACAGACAATCAATTTAAGACTATTTCTGCGGTCCATTACAAGTATCTATATATATTTAGAACATGATTTCTCTCCAAATTTAACTATCCTCGAGTAAGACCCAAGATGGAAGATATCAATACGTCACAAATTACTAAAAGAGCGGCACAACCTTTACTGTGGGGCGATAACGGGGACCAGAAATGAATGCACCTAACATACAACTGCTCAAGTTAGAATTAGTAAGGTGTTTATTTACAAATTTAATGTTATATCACCGCTAAACCTATGACAAAACATATTAAGCTTTCTTCTTATTGTTTTATATGCTGTGAACTTGTTAAATCAGATCCCATCTTAATATCAACGTTTTAAATTCGTTATTTAAAAGCTAGCTATTTGTAAAGGTTGTATATCACCCCATAGAAATGTCACACCACTTGAAGACTTCAACTATCCACAATAAACTCAGCAACGTTAACAGTAGTCCACTCCACAAGACACTTCTTTCACTTGCCACCACTTTATACCATGTTCAATAAAGAACCTTAGACGTGACAACACAAGTTTAACAGCATGCCACTGTTAGAAAACTCCAAGTCATCGTTTAGAGACTTCAAGTCAGTTTTGTTGACTTCAAGTCACTTCACAGACTTCAAAGTCACTTAGCAGACTTCAAGATTTTCAGCTATTTAGAGATTTGTTATTTACATCTCATGGATAAAACACTATAAATAGACTTAAGTCACTGTTTCGCAGACTTCAAGTCACTGTTTCGCAGACTTCAAGTCACCGTTTCACAGACTTCAAGTCACTGTTTCGCAGACTCCAAGTCTTCAACTCGTGGTATATTGGACGTTTCCGAGCGTTAATCCGTGGGCCGTCAGCCGGCGCTGGGCGGCTCGCCCACCGTGGGGCATCACAATTGCTTGTGTTTCCCGTTGGTGGTGGGCGTGGGCGGCCCCAGCGCTCGCTCGGCCGCCGCCGCCGCCGCGTGCTCCATGCCCTTCTCTAAGCACGTTTGGTAGACCGGCTTCATAACCTGTAACGGAGAGGACTCTAATCATTGCCATAGAACATGTCCCAGGATGTATTGTGGAGTGTCCTGGTCAAATAATACCAGGGTGAAATGGGTATGCTAGACATATGGGGGACTTACACTTTCCCAAAGCACGTTTGCGCAGTCATCTATGGTGACACCAAACTCTCTCATTTCTCCGCTGTACCTGCAAATTGAATACTTAATTAGAAACACGAAGTTAATGCTTCTTTCCCTACTTTTTGTCTATCACGAACAGTAACGAAGCCAGTTGAAGCCCTTTGAACGCCACGCTATAAAAGCAAAACTGTGCCTTGCGCCAGCCACGGAAATTTCATACCTTTTAGTCGGCTCATGCCGATGTCGGCGTGGACTTTTTCGCATGTCGAATATAGCCGACCTTGACGGTCACAAGATTAATGTTCTATTTTTATCACAATTTCAGCTTGATCTAACTTCGGCAGGTCACAAATCATTTTCATGATATACATCTATATGCCGCAGGGATATGATAAAAACAGATTTGGTCAATCCCCTAAGTGATTTATTTATTTATTTAATGTAATATATTGTAGTTTAATTTAATTATTTGACATGTTTTATATGGATTTTTAATCTGAAATATATGATTTAATAATTTGTTCAAATAAATAAATAATAAATAAAGATCTAGTGATTTGAACAAATCCCTGTCACAGGGAAATGCGGATACCAGGGACTTCACGAAATCCTTAAGGATACGACGTACAGTTTTAATAAATGGGCTCTCGCCAGTTCATCATATCCCTGCGACATAATATATACAACAAGTTTAGCGTCCCTTTCTTACATACAAGTCCCCACGTACCTAATGTAGGCCCACATAACAAGCGTGATGAGCGCGACCCCCATGGCCAGGTTGCAGAGGTTGGCGACGGGGTAGAGCCCCACCAGGCCGAAGACCCCGCTGGCCACGTAGAACACCATGGCGATGGCGAAGAAGACGGAGGGCGTGCGCGCCGCCTTGAATATGTTCTTGCTCTCGTTGTGCGCGCGGAACTGATTGAACTGCTCTTCTAGGTCCTGTGGGACGAAAACAATATACATACATTCAATACTTTTATTGACAACCTCTGTGGTGTAGTGGTTGGGCAGGTTGCCTGAAATCACTCGAATCATCAATCGTTGTCTCGTCATTAAGATAAAAAATATCACACACACCATTGAGGTTGCGGGTTCGTCTTGCGACGGGACAAAAGTTTGTACACAAAAAAAAAAGAGCAAGCATTTGTTTCGTGTCTGGGTGTTGTGGGACCATGGTCCTCGTAGTTCCTGGTTCCTTAAATACAGGGAATCCAATTAGAGGCCAGGATCTGTCTGTGACTGATGGGCAAAAAAAAAAAAACCGTAAATGATAGGCCTGCAAGAGCTCGCCTTGAGAAGTTACCAGTTTGGTGAATTCTTTTTACCACACTTTAGATCTATGTAATGTCATATCACACTGTCCGATTTAACATTTTGCTATTGGAAACGTTAGAAAACAAAAAAAAAAGTTTTAAATTAAAGTCATAAGATATTTGTTAAAAAAGAGGCACAAAATGGCACTTTTAAACGTCATATACATTTAATAAAAAGTAAACGTCTCTACCCATTTCTTTCCCATATTGAAATCGAAGTCCAGGCCCAAAAAATGAAAACTGACTCTACCAGTGCTTTGGAATACGCCCGCTAGAGAAGATAGCACCAAGAAACTGCCAGGATGTGTAGGGATGTAGTCAGCGTAACTTGTACTGTGTACTAATTAAAAAAAAGCACATAGACCCATTTATTCCCCATCTCCAATTTTTCCCTAGAGTAACCCTTCGAATAAAATTGTTCGTTTAAAAATATATATATATAAGAATTTGATGATAAATTTATTTTCAAGACAAACTTTTAACAAATTCGTAATCGGAACCGCGAGCAGATTAAAATGAGCCCAAACACTAGTAGTTCACGATTATCCCGTCAAGGAGTTCCATTGCCCACCTTTCGGCTCCATCATCAGATCAGCTGGCTGTCACCATAATATTGCATTGTCATCGGATTTTGACAAGTATGCAAAAGTTCAACTCCGTAGGACAAGAGGAAGTGGTTCTGATCCGACTTGCAAGATTTGACCCAAACAAATAAATAAACATTGCAAGTTAAATAAAAGCTTGTGAAAACTCCCACATCCTGCTGAAATAACTCACGTGTACGAGCTGGTCGCAGTACGACTGACTGAACTCGTCGCCGCCCATCTTGCGCTTGGAGTGGAAGGCGTGCAGCGCCTTGTCGCGCACGCGGCCGTGCTCGGCCTCCAGCAGCGCCGTCTGCAGGTAGGGCTTCGCCCCGCCGCAGATCTCCTCCATCAGGCTCGTGTACACCTCCTTGGCCTCCGCCACGGCGGTCAGGTTGTTGGCTTCAGCCGTCGCCTGGAATTCATGAGACAATTGAAACTATTTGAAAGGCATCCGTGGTACTACTATTGACTATAATATTGGAATTGGAACTAAATGGAACTAAGATAAACAACAGTATTTGAACGTAGCAAAGAAAAGTCAGTCATGCATTTAATTTAATTTGCTTTAACTGTGAACTGTCATAGTGAGTTAAGCTGCATACTAAAAAATACTGTGGGCCAGGTTGTGTGAAATAAATGTTTTTTTTTTATAATATCCACATTTTTTTGTCTTTCAAATTAATAATAAATAGATTTTTAAAATTTCAGAGAGGTTCTTTTTTTCAATAGGCTTTTTGATATTTGGTATCAAATATTATTTTTTTTACAGTTAAAATGTACGTGACGGAACGCTGTAACGTTGTGTGACAACGTAATTGCCCGAGACCTGCCCCCCTACCCATATGTCCCTCAAGCGCCAATCGTATATCGTGTTGAACTCAAATTGAGGTATAGCTTCACTGCGACTAATTAAATACGGTCTAATTATTTACGATTCAGGTAAGAAATCGAATTATTCTAATTAATTTATATCAAAATACAATAACGACAAGTTGAGATAAACTTAATGGGACAATAAAATCTACACCTTAATCTGAGCTCAACACGATGTACGATTGGCGCATGAGGGACATATGGGTTTGGGGGCAGTTGGAATTATCCGACACAATGATAATTTATATTTATAATAAACTATAATATGTTTGGATAAAAGTTTAAACATTGATAGTTGTGGCTCGCCCAAATGGCATTCAAAAATAACCGTGCCAAATGAGTTGTGTGTTAGAAAGGGTACAACTTACCACCAGCATACTCTTGGGCTCGGGCAGCTCGTTCCCCTTGTAGATGTTCATGTATGACTTGAAGTACTGCAGCAGGTCCTTGCACTTGACCTTCTGTCCGTTGATGAGCTTGGGCACCAGGTTCTCCGGAGCCAGCAGCATGGGGACTAGTTGTTGCAGGTTCCTCTTGAATTCTACCTCGATGTCTGCGGAAAGAGATTATGAAAGTTTACCTAAAAATAAATGTTCTTTCTTTCTTATTTTTTACTCTGAGGTCAGTGGCTGATTTTTTGAGTCCGGGGGCAGAGTGTACCTTGCAGCCTGCCGTCGAAGTGCGGGTTGGTGGCAACCTTCAAGCCGGGGTGCGGGTACCTTGAGGCCGGGGGAGGGTGTACCTTGCAGCCTGCCGTCGAAGTGCGGGTTGGTGGCAACCTTCAAGCCGGGGTGCGGGTACCTTGAGGCCGGGGGAGGGTGTACCTTGCAGCCTGCCGTCGAAGTGCGGGTTGGTGGCAACCTTCAAGCCGGGGTGTGGGTACCTTGAGGCCGGGGGAGGGTGTACCTTGCAGCCTGCCGTCGAAGTGCGGGTTGGTGGCAACCTTCAAGCCGGGGTGCGGGTACCTTGAGGCCGGGGGAGGGTGTACCTTGCAGCCTGCCGTCGAAGTGCGGGTTGGTGGCAACCTTCAAGCCGGGGTGTGGGTACCTTGAGGCCGGGGGAGGGTGTACCTTGCAGCCTGCCGTCGAAGTGCGGGTTGGTGGCAACCTTCAAGCCGGGGTGCGGGTACCTTGAGGCCGGGGGAGGGTGTACCTTGCAGCCTGCCGTCGAAGTGCGGGTTGGTGGCAACCTTCAAGCCGGGGTGTGGGTACCTTGAGGCCGGGGGAGGGTGTACCTTGCAGCCTGCCGTAGAAGTGCGGGTTGGTGGCAACCTTCATGCCGGGGTGCGGGTACCTTGAGGCCGGGGGAGGGTGTACCTTGCAGCCTGCCGTCGAAGTGCGGGTTGGTGGCAACCTTCAAGCCGGGGTGTGGGTACCTTGAGGCCGGGGGAGGATGTACCTTGCAGCCTACCGTAGAAGTGCGGGTTGGTGGCAACCTTCAAGCCGGGGTGCGGGTACCTTGAGGCCGGGGGAGGGTGTACCTTGCAGCCTGCCCTCGAAGTGCGGGTTGGTGGCAACCTTCAAGCCGGGGTGTGGGTACCTTGAGGCCGGGGGAGGGTGTACCTTGCAGCCTGCCGTAGAAGTGCGGGTTGGTGGCAACCTTCAAGCCGGGGTGCGGGTACCTTGAGGCCGGGGGAGGGTGTACCTTGCAGCCTGCCGTCGAAGTGCGGGTTGGTGGCAACCTTCAAGCCGGGGTTTGGGTACCTTGAGGCCGGGGGAGGGTGTACCTTGCAGCCTACCGTAGAAGTGCGGGTTGGTGGCAACCTTCAAGCGGGGTGCGGTTACCTTGAGGCCGGGGGAGGGTGTACCTTGCAGCCTGCCGTCGAAGTGCGGGTTGGTGGCAACCTTCAAGCCGGGGTGCGGTTACTTTGAGGCCGGGGGAGGGTGTACCTTGCAGCCTGCCGTCGAAGTGCGGGTTGGTGGCAACCTTCAAGCCGGGGTGCGGTTACCTTGAGGCCGGGGGAGGGTGTACCTTGCAGCCTGCCGTCGAAGTGCGGGTTGGTGGCAACCTTCAAGCCGGGGTGCGGTTACCTTGAGGCCGGGGGAGGGTGTACCTTGCAGCCTGCCGTCGAAGTGCGGGTTGGTGGCAACCTTCAAGCCGGGGTGCGGTTACCTTGAGGCCGGGGGAGGGTGTACCTTGCAGCCTGCCGTCGAAGTGCGGGTTGGTGGCAACCTTCAAGCCGGGGTGCGGTTACCTTGAGGCCGGGGGAGGGTGTACCTTGCAGCCTGCCGTCGAAGTGCGGGTTGGTGGCAACCTTCAAGCCGGGGTGCGGTTACCTTGAGGCCGGGGGAGGGTGTACCTTGCAGCCTGCCGTCGAAGTGCGGGTTGGTGGCAACCTTCAAGCCGGGGTGCGGTTACCTTGAGGCCGGGGGAGGGTGTACCTTGTAGCCTGCCGTCGAAGTGCGGGTTGGTGGCCACCTTGAGGCCGGGATGCGGCAGCAGGAAGCACGCGAGCTCGGAGAAGCACGACGTGATGTGTTTGCGCAGCGACTGCAGCTCCGGGTGCTGCTTGTCAGACACCTGGAGAGTCAACAAACAAGATTCAAGTTGGTGGATAGAAGAAAAAATATTCCAAGCATTTGTTTCGAGTACGAATTTTGCGGGAGCATAGCCCTCGTAATTCCTGATTATTATAGCGAAATTACTGGGCATATGGGATTTGATATCTGATGTCTCGGGGTGATGAACGCAATGCAATTATACGCAGCGCTTTTTCTGGTATTAAAAGGTCTGCAATTGTCATCAATTGCAGTGCCACCAGAACTTTTAAATTGTCCATAAGGGCAGGCGTGACGCTTACCATCAGGCGAACGTCTCGCTCGTCTCATTACAAAGTTTAAAAAATAATAATATGCCAACCGCGGCAGGAGCCATTTCGCATGTGACGGTTGGGCACGTGTAGAGAGAGTACCTTGAGCCTCCGCTGCAGGATGGTCATCCCTCCCTCCGCGCCGTAGGGCGCCTCGTACGGGAAGCTCCAGTCGCGCACGAGGAACTGCAGCCGCTGGAAGGGCGTGCGCCCGCTGTCCTCCAGCGCCAGCCGCCCGTACTCCGTGAACAGCTGGAACCGCACACACCGGTTATTCGACGATCGACACTCCTGACCAGGTTTTAAGCTAAAGGTTCGGTTCTTGTAGTCGAATAATAAATCTGTTACGACTAAATATGTTTGTATCTTAGTTAGCAATCCCTATATTATAAGCTATACTATTATAAAAATAGAAAAGAGCCAATTCTGTACATTGAAGATATTTTTGTTAAACCAACTGGGATGGACTATTTAGAGGGCACTGAACACGAATCTATGGTTTTTAGAATTTTTGTTTGTTTGTTTGTGTGTTTGTTATCTATAGACTCGGAAACTGCTGAACGGATTTTAATGCGGTTTTTTGGGTTTGATAACATCAGACCCAACTTAGATTATAGGGTGTGTAACATTAAAGTTGGTTGGGTGACTACGAAGATACAGCTTGACCTCTTAGTAGAACGCGCTCCCATATACTGGGGAGGTCTTGCTTATTTTTTCCAAAGCGATGCTTGCTTTCCAAAGCGTAAAATCGCTTTGGAAAAAATACAACTATGGGCTTAATAAATAAAATTAATAATAATAATAAATAAAATAAATAATATTAATTGGACTTAATAATAAAAATAAGTTTTAAAACCCCTGACCGGTTTTGTAAATATTTGCATTTAAAATTTGTATTTACGTAAACGACTAGCCTTCATTTTTTGAAGACCGGATAAACGGTACGCAAATTCTTGACAAACACACTCGCCGATTACTCCCAGTACAGTAGACCTCGCTTCCTCGGTCAAAAAACTGTAGTAGTGCCACAGAACAAATAGACAAACAAGACAAGACTCTCACAATACGTGTTAGAATATTCCGAAGAAAATGTTTTGTCAGAATAGGAAAACGGGCACCTTTACTTAAATATTGAGAAGACCTCAGCTGCCACATATATTAACGATATGATCATGAAAATGGCGCTTACATAGAGGCGGGCAAAAAAACTTATTGGTTGAAGCTAAGCTTCAGAGTCTCAAGCATCGACGTAAAGTTGCCAGCCTGTCGGTATTTTATAGGATTCATCACGGTGAGTGTGCGATGTGTAAAATCTCATCTTCGGGCGTGAAAAATAAAACCTGAATCGTCGTCCAATGTCGAAAATTGTTTTTATTCCCTTCTCCTTACACCGCCAACCTAAAAAAGTAGAAAATCCGAGCCAGAGTGGCGCGAGTGTTGCCAGTCGTAAGAAACACTAAAATACCTCTAGAGCGAGTTGGATTATTTAGAATCGATTAAAGTGACATTCAATAACATTTACCAGTTTATTTACATGACATGATCATTGTTTAAATGCTAGAGTAATCAATTAAGCTATAAGATGGAATTGAATGAGTTAATTCCTCCATCTCCTTTCTACCATCGGAAAACAAGAGGCACGGATACTCGGCATCCGTACATGGTTGACATTCCTCCTGCCCGAACAAAGCGTTTTGCTTCGACTTTTTAAATGCGAACAGCTAAGGAATGGAACACCTTACCAGCGTGTCTGTTACCCGATTATTATAATTTAGGTGTCTTCAAATCTCAAATGAATCGGTATCTAGGCAAGCATGATCCATCATCGACCGCGTCGTCACTTTCCATGAGGTGAGACTGCAGTCAAATGCTTGACTACTCGATAATAAAAAAGTAGCATAAACGCCCATACAAACTCGCAGATTTCTATACAAAACCTGCATCGCGCAAAACGAAGTTCGTACAGTCGCCTGCACTAAAATGTATACACAAATAATTTTCTAAATTATGTCACAGTTTTAAATTTCATAAAAATGTACACAAAAAAAGTTCGCAAATATTATGTGTCATAATCATCTATACATTCTCAATAAAATAATGTAAACAACACTAAGTGAGATATTTTCTTTTTTATAATTATCTGACTTAGTGTTGTTTACATCATTTTATTGAAAATGTCTAGATGATTATGACACAAAATGCTGGTGACATAATTTTTGCGAATTTTGTTGTGTAGGTACATTTTTATGAAATTTAAAACTTTAGAAAATTATTTGTGTATACATCTTAGTGCAGGCCACTGTACGACAGATAAGATCTATACAAGTTCCAAGTACGTTCTGTCGGTCAGCTGTCCCCGGGACAATAACACCTGGCTCGGTCGGAAGATCTTCCTTATTAAATATTAAATGAAGGCAAGAAATTTGTTTCAATAACTTCAAGGAATATTTTGATGAAAGGAGTAGAGAGATAAGCCGATCCAGTGTCAGCCGCCTCCTACAGATATAGAAATTACGTTGTCTTGGCACGCCGTTTAAGATCTGGGCACTATCCATGTGGAAAGTGTAGTTTAATGATGAAGAAGTCGAGTTCTCCGAATTGTCAATTATAGTTTTCTCATGTAATTATGTTTGTGGTATGCAATAAAGTGTTATTGTATTGTGAATTATGTGGATCTGTTGAGGATGTCCATCATTTACTTACAGAATGTGTCAAAGGTTCCAGAGAACGAGCTGTTCTGATTGAAAAGTTTGGCCTTAACATCTTAGATTTAGGAGTGGGTGGGTATATTAGCATCACCTGCGTGTGATGCTGCTCAATTTTTATTTAAAATATTAAGGAGTAGGAAGATAAATTAGTTTTAGGGTATGAAGGGGCTGGCTTGTCATGTGGCAAAAGTCCCTAATAAAAAGAAGAAAAAATGGAGTCGCTTTTAAAGTGGAAACCTATACCTATGTACCTATACACTTTTTTTTGTATGTATTACTAGCTGCGCCCTGCGGTTTCACCCGCGGTTTCCCGGGATAAAAAGTAGCCTATGTGTTTTTCTGATGTGTGAGCTATATTATTGTAAAGTTTCATCAAAATCCATTCACTAGTTTTTGCGTGAAAGAGTAACAAAGGTACATCCATACATACATTCTTACAAACTTTCACGTTTATAATATTAGTTGGATTGGCTTGCGTTTGACCACTATCTCACCTGATGGTAAGCGACGATGCGGTCGACGATGTAGCACGCTTACCAAGATAGTACCTGTTCACTCTAGATTTGAAGATTCCTAGATTGTAAGTATCGGGAAAGATTGACTCCGGCAGGGGAGTTCCACTCGTTAGCGGAACTTACCCCCAAATCTCAATATTATCATACAAATTCTCGTGACCCGCGCAGCTGGAGTCCTCGTTCCAGCACTAACCTGCAAGTGCTGCAAATCATCCTCCTGTATGTTCTGCGAGAGGTTGTAGATCTGCACGGACGACAGCATGGTGGAGAGTGCGAACACAGTCGCGCAATCCCGGACAGTGGACTCGCTGTCGAACGCGCCTTGGGTGTCCAGCAGGATTACTGCCACCTGGGGTTAAAACAAGTATACATTTTACAAAAAAACCGCCTTCAATGTATCTTCGAAGTCCAAGGTCAAATATCGATGGAATTCATATGTGACCAATTCGTAGCCATACTGAACACAACGCAAAATTAATTTTCTATATCGGTTCATAAATGACGGAGTTATGAGGTATCACTCATATAAAAAAACAATCGAATTGAGAACCTCCTCCATTTCTGAAGTCGGTAAATAAGACGGGTGTCACTCTAGCCTAGGGTGTTTAATTGTCTCAGAGTGACGAGCGCAGTTCAGTGCCGCGCAGGATTTTGCAAAACAAAGCTCTGAATGGTGCTGCAACTGTTATGGGCAGACGTTTTGCTTTCCATCAGGTGAACGACTAGCTCGTCTCGTTATTCAGTAAAAAGAAAAAAAATCTGTAAATTACATATAATACAAGTATATTATTAGCTTCTAAGAACACTTGCGAATCGAGTACTATGTTCGGTCGGAATCTAAATAGGCTACGGTAGCCGAAGCATTTGTAAACACAGATAACGAAATCTTGTATTGGCTTTAACGGCAACCTGATAAGGCAAATAATACGGAAGCTAGCTAATATTCAGTATCTGATAAACCCTCAACTGGTAAAGAAAGTCATTTTTAGTAGGTATGATTATATCACGGGCGTCGACTCCTAGGAAGGCCCAGAAAGCGTTGGCGGGACGATTTGGACGCTTTCCAGAGTGACTGGCCTGAGATCGCAATGGAGAGAGATCCATGGAAGGAGTTGGGTCAGACCTTTGCCCAGCAGTGGGACCTAATAGGTTAATAAAAAAAATGATTATTTTGTTTTAATTCAAAACGACTTACTGCCCAGAATACCTACCTCGGACATACATACAGAAACATAATAAAACAGATCAGTGAGTATTCCTCATTTCTTAAAATAAGCTGAAATTGAGACATTGTGCAGAGTTGTTCTTTCAAGGTTTCTCACCTTTTCTCCGTCTTCCAGCGTGGCCTTGAATATCTCTGACCACATGAGGATGCCGGTGGTGTCCCGCTCCGAGCCTCCTCGCCAGCTGAACCCTTCCAGGGGCTCGTCGTCGCTGCCGAGCCAGTCGCCGCCGCCGCCCGCGCCATACTGGAACCAATGATGGAACATTTGAAGAGAAACTCATGATATCTGCCAAGCCACCCGGGACTTGTGTGGTGGGTATTTTTAATTTATTGGTAAATGGGCATACGTTTGACGACATCACGCCTGATGGAAAGCGAAGATGCGACCAAAGATGTAACACGCTTGCCCATGAGATGCCTGTTCACTCTAGACTTAAAGAGACACAAGTTGTAGCTGTTTTGGGAACAAACGGTGGCAGAGCGTTCCACTCCTTAGCAGTTAGCATGATGATGATAACGCGTAGTCTCCGATTGAGAGAAGGACAGCAGTGGGAACGTAAAGGATTGACGGATTTTTAGATAAATATATAAAATAGTTTTAAAGTTTGATTAAACGATACTATTTACATTGTAATTGAGTCTATGTCATTGTAATAATTGACGTTATAATATTAGTAGGAAGTAGGATATTTATTTCCAAAAGAAGTGATGCCAAATATTAATAGAGAACTTTTGAACTTTGGACTTAAACTGTATTGTGACTTGTGAGTAGTTGGGACAGGCAATTTGACAAGTCACATAAGAAGTAGAGGTTAAAAAATTGGAAATGATTGGATGTCCTTGCCCGGTAGACACTTCGTGGGTGGTCTAAATGGACTACATATTGCCTGGCAAGACAGGGTGTGAGCACAGAATACTAAGGGACAGAAGCATCACTCCACAAAGAAATTTAAACAAATAGCGACTCTTGCTATGACGCAATAAAATTCAATTCAGCTCGCGTAGCGCTGCATACCTACCAGTCATATTAACCTACAGAGCGCCTCTCTTTCTATCGCATAGCTCTTATCTCTTCTGACGCGGCACGTGTAACGACGCGCGACCCGCCGTCGGTGTCCGGCTATGTACTTGTAGCTTCGTACCTACAGTGCGGAGTGCGCTAGGCCTGGTGTCACTTCAATACCAAACAATTGCATAAAAACCAAAACCTTTATCTCTATTGCATTCGTTGTTATTATATTACCGAGCAACAGAACTTGTTAATGTGTCTATGTTTTGGGAATTTAAAACATAGTAGATGAATGATTATTTTTTGTTAAATTGTGAATTATTGTTGTTGGATTGACTTATTTTAAATATTGCAATTGTATGACATGTGTATATAATATAATATTATTTAATTTAAAACAAATGACATGACACTTTCAATACAATTTATTTTGACATTATTGCGAATTGACATTGTGAATAATTTAATTTCAATATTGAGTAATAAATTGAAATGTTTCAGGTCATTAATATCATAATTACTGTAAACTTGTAAGAATTCATTTAATAACAATATATACCTACTTTTTTAAATTTTGCATGCCAATTTCTGGTGAAACATGCTGAACTATTTTATAAGTGTGACATCATACCTGTACCTACCATGTTTCACGCAAATAAAACAATTTCATTTCATTTCATTTCATTTCATATAATTACATCGCCAAATGAATAACCACAGCACGGTGCAAATACCCACATGTAACCGAGAGGTAATTGGCAAGCGTTCATAAAGCCCGCGGCACGTTTATTGTGACGCCTATTCGCGATTTGAAACCGAATAAACCGATACACTCGTAAATCTGGTCTTGATTAGTTCCCAAAATACTACGCCACTAAAATAAATTGACCGTTTTCTCAAGAACACGCCTGTTCATAGTATTTGACTATTTTGAGCAACCAAAAATATATTAGTACTAATTTTGTAATTGCACAAAATACTCATATTTGAGAGCGAGTGTGGCTCGGTGGGAGCATGTGCGACTTTCGATCCGATGCACCCGAGTTCGAATCCCGCTGGCCTCACACCACTGAGTTTCTTAAGTTATGTGCGGATTTAACACTCGCTCTAGAACGGTGTAGGAAAACATCGTGAGGAAACTGGCATGTCCAAGAAATAATCACAAGAGAGAAGGTCCGTGTCCCAGCAGTGGGAACGTGATGGGCTGATGATGATGACTCAGAATATTACTTCTGGCAGAGCAGGATGTTTGGCCATTCTAGGTATTTTTTTACTATATTATCGTTTACTATATAGTGTTTTGCCCTTGACTTTTATAATGCAAGCAGCAAGCTAGTGAACGGAACACCTTACCAGCGTCTTTATTTCCCGATTCTGATCATATAATCTGGGTGTCTTCAAGTGTAGAGTGCATCTAGGTCCTACAAGATACCGATTTCCATCATCGAACGCGTCGTCACGTACTTGACTAGGCAGTTAAATACCTGACTATCCAATTATAAAATAAACCCTAGTAAATGAAGAATTTTGAGATGATTTGTGCTAGAACCAAGCTGTAGCGCGCTTACCTTCTGATGCATATATCTGAGGAAGAAGTCCAGCAAGAAAGACTTGCCCTTGCGGAAGGCGCCAGCGACGGAGATGACGACGACGGACCGGTCCCTGATGTCATCCTTGGTGAGGAGTTCAGCCAGGGCCTCCTCATCCAGGGTGAAGGTGTGCTCCGGGCCGGTGTTTACCACCTGGACCCCATGCGGGCCCGAGCGCGGCGCCGGCGCCGGCTTCTCTGTCACTGGAAAAGATGACCACCTGTTTGAGTATGGTTCTTGGGTTTGCTTGGATTTGGCGTGTGGAAAAAAGTTTCAATTAACAATCAGTCGACCCTTGTAGTGACCGAGCTAAATATCATCGGCGAAATAAAAGCACACAGACTTCGCTGGCTCGGCCACCTCGAAAGAATGGGTGAGGATCGGGCTGTGAAACGAGCATATTTGGGACGCCCGAGTGGCCGACGACCGGTCAGCCGTCCCAAGTACCACTGGAAAGACGACATGGAAAAGGACTTGCGTGAGATCCAGTTCGAAGAATGGCAGGATTTGGCGCAAGCCAGACTAAAGCGGCGTCTTCTATTGTCGGAGGCCAAGACTCACTTTGGGTCACTGCGCCACCCTAGTTAGTTAGTTCGATCCTTGAAGTAGTGTTCTGTTACAATTATTTTACAACATTCTACTGTCGACTAATGTAGTCAGACGACGCTAAAATATGTACATACAGATATATGACGGTCTTTGGAAAAGTTTTATAACATAACGTTGACTGATGAAACGTATGAGAAATGAAGAAAGTTTTCTTAGTGAATAATTTAAAATTTAACGATGAATTATTTTCGAGTCCAACCAAGATTGACGCTTGTAATAAATCAAAGCGATAGGTTAAAGATGTCTGGATATTCACCAAGAAATATAATGAATCAATCTCTTAACGTCTAGCTGAAAACAGCAATTATCCTACTTTTATTAGCTAGGCACAGCAATATTAAAGTATACATTTACCATATCATAGTTTAGATTTTTTTCCTACAAACAGCTGGCAATTTTTTTTTTTATGTAACTGAATGAAGATACGAGCTGCTCGTTTGCCTTATGGTAAGCAATACGCCAGCCCATGACAATAACAGCACCACCCAGAATTCGCGCGGCGCTGAACTGCGCTCGTCACCCTGAGACAATTAGCTGTTGAGTATCATAATGCTTGCGCACTGCTGCTTGGTGGCTGAATAACTGGCAAAGTGGTGGTACCCACCCAGACGGCCTCTTGCATACGAGAAACCTACCACCAGTACAAATTGAAATCGTTAATTAGACATGGTCCTAACATGTATAATTGTATGTTGCTGACTGTTCTCAGTTGTCAAAACAAAGGAAGTCGTCAGCTACTTTGTGGTCATAACAAAACAGTAATTACTGCAACACAGAGAGCTGTATATCGTCGTCAAGCAACAAAGACCCGTCCAGTAACAGAGTAGCGCAGTGAGAAGCACCGATGTTCACAATAGCTAACAAAAACGTCAGTAAACAGCTTTCTTACTGACTCTACTTAGCACTTCGTTATAACACAATATTATAAGGCGGCAGTAGAGCAACTTTCCTAATTAACTTCATATTGAGACGACTTAATAGTAGGAGTAAGAGTATAAGATGATATACTGCAGTAATATTGCAGTTTATATAGTTGATATGTTAATATTTGGTAAACTAGCTTTTTCTCGCGATTTTGCACGCATGATCGACACAGAAAGCCTATATTTGCATTTTTTCCAAAACCATCATAACAAAACCTCCTCAATATATAAGAGCACGTACTACGAAGGGGTCAAGCTGTATTTTCGTAATCACCCAACCGAATTTGATGTAACACCCTATAATCTAAGTTGCGACCAATGTTACGAAACTCTGAAAATCACATTAAAATCCGTTCAGCAGTTTCCGAGTCAATAAATAACAAACAAAAAAAATCTAAAATCCATGGATTTGTGTTCAGTGCCCTCTAAATAGTCGGACCCAATAGGTTTTGATCAAAAATATCTTCAATGTACATTTTTATTATAGTGTAGATAGATATGTTCGTGGGGTAAATAAATGATAGAAGTAAAGGACAGTAACTCCTTGCTGTTGATTGATGACTCAACAGTCTGACCCACTCATAACTGTTTTTCCAATAAACTGACTAATGCGTTACTAATCACTATAAGTAATGTAAAGATAAACCGCACTACCGTCAGTTAAGTATGTGGCATAACTATCGAATTTGACTCTTCTGTACCTTCTAGCTTAATGATGATATGTTTATTTAGCTAGCCAGATGATACAGATATGGAGAAGAATATAAAGATCTCATTGTTTGTGGAGAATTTAATTGTATAGAGTTAGGTTACTGCCGATATCTTGTGTTGCAGTTTAACCGCTGCCGCGGTGAAAGTGTGCATGATTTTAATGCGTTCAGCCCGACCTTCGGGACAATAGCCTGCTTCGGATCAGGTTGCTGAAGGTCAGTGACATAATCGATATTATGGAGGGAAAGACGGTTTTTGAAGTAATCTGTAGCGCTTTGTGGAGATTTTTAATGTCTTATGGGAGGTGGATATGCTAGGGGTTTGCAGCTACGATATGTGTAACAATTTAGCCTGAATGATGAGTGTTAGTCTTCTATACTTTTAAAATTTCTTGGAATACCACACTTAACAACGGATAATAAATTACAAGCAGACCAGCGAGAAAAGTAGCGGCAAATTGCTAGTATATATTTTAAGTTTGAAACACGATAAAGTCAATAATCCCGATTATATGATTTCCGAAAGTAGGTCGAATGAGAACCTTGGCGCTCTCAATAAATGTATTCAATGAAATCGAATGTCTCGGAAATATTCCACAAGATTGGTTAAAAAGGTTAAACATTAAACATGTTATATTGCTATTCCTCTGTTGTTTATAAGATTCCCACTTCAATTAAAGTTTCAGTGGATGGATTCATGTTAAATTGAGGACACTCGACAGACGTGACGTGAGTTGATGTAACGTGTTACGTGACAAACAAACAGTTTCAGCTTTATTATACCACATAATATGTTGAATTAAAGATTTAAAGACGTAGTTAGGTCTGTATCGAATAATTCAAATTGAGTGTGAAAAATATTCTCATGAAAAAAGCATACTATAGAGTTAGTAATTACATAGAAGACAAAGATGCATAGAACATTCCGCTTCTGCCAAGTAGCCAACTGGCACGTAAGAAGAATAATATTGTCAAAAACAAACATAAAATATTGTAACAAAAGTTCTAAAAATATGCCCCTCCCTCAGTTTCTTGCCGTATCTTCTTAGTGGTTCTTTTTCCGATACGGTGGTAGAGTAATTGTAATAATTGACGTTCATAAGTGCGACTGTGACGACAAAATTGAAATAAAGAACTATTGAATTGAATTATCGTACGAACTAAAGCACTAGATCAAAGTGCACAGCAAGTCGACGTATGTCACTCATATTTTGTAGGAATATTAAATATCAGAATCATCATGCGTGTGATGGCGAAGCATCTGTGATCAAAGTCACATCACGTAGGTGTTCTTAAGAAGAATGTGAAAATACTACACAATACAAAGCAATGCAATATAATACATTCATTGACGAATGCCAATAATTGCATCCTCCTCTCTTTTAATGTTGCTGTGCCCGACGGGGTCCATATGAGACTTTGTACGTTTTCCTAATTACACCTACTACCTATGGAAGCAAAAAGAATCTGAATCATGTGCTTTATCTCAATTCTCAATGCTATCATCATATTAGATAAAAGATTTTAACAAGCCGTGCCTTTGAAAGATTAAATATGGTCGAATTCAATCGATCTAAAAAATCAGCGACCGTGCTTGAACCAAGTTATGGTCCAGAACTAAGCGGCTGTGACATACGGAAGTACATGTTTATGATGTTTTTAACGGGCGACTGAACCTACCTGAAAAGTCACACGAACTTCTTACGCATAATCGCCATAATTGTAAACAAACCAATATTTCCACGATTGTGAAACGAATGTATTGGCAACGCGGAAGGCATAACAATGAATATCCGTTCACAAGGTACAAACTACAATATACATACATGTGGTAATTACAGATAATGCGAGGAGACGGACCACAAAGGAGCTGGCAGGTAATCTGTGCCCGGAACAACAAGTAACTAGTGCTGCTATTTATTCTGTGGCGAAGGTCAAGACAGCTACGCGCGAGCTACGTAGTATAAATGCATTCTTTATGTGTCCAGCCCATCGAGAAATCGCAACGTTTCAAGGCAATGCTAGTCTCGATGAAAAATATAGACCGAATTTTAGGGTCAGTGATACGGAAGCAGACAATGCGGTCTATGAAATGTTTCCGCTGATTCTGCAGACTGGGCTAAACGCGGAAATAACTAAAATAAGACAGATTGTGAAGGAATTTATGGAAGTTTATTCTTTGGAAGATCCTAATGTATACAGAATTGGGTATTTCTATGTAACACTAAGTTGAAACTCAATATACCAGCGTCAATAGTCTTTCAGTATATGGATCCTAGACGACTCAACTATAGTAATATGGATGTACTTGTGGTAGGCGTTTGCGCATTATGTCACTTAGGTATATATTGTGCTGATCATCACTTTATATGTCATGTGGTGGAGAGAAACCTTGTACTAGGTAATCACGTACTACGATACGAGATAGTGTAAATAGATATAAATTCACCAGTAAAGATGGATCAACTAAACCAGTAGTTTCAATGGACCAGATACCACCACATTGCTACGAGTATTCATAGCAAATACTTGACAATTTCTTAGAGTAGAAAATAATTCGCCATTCTTCCAGATTAGTGTAGTGTGCAAAAAGGCAGTTACTGAGGCGTAGACCGGAGACCGTTTAGGCAGTTAACGTTCATGCCTGACATGCTTCATAGTTCACACATGATTGAGTCTATGCCCACCTATGCCCTTTACTGACTTTGCTAGGCAACTAACTGAGCTAAATATAATAATTAACTTTGGAGACGTAGGTAAAGGTTAAATTCCGTTGCGAGTCTCGTGTCTAGTGCTTTTTTAATAAAAATATCCTCTAGAATTGTGGAGTGGAAGTAATGAATTATACTCCCATTACTCTAGTTTCTTGAACGATATTTGACAGATACTTTATGATCGTTCGCCGATTCAAGCCCACGGCAAATTAGTTGTTCAATTGGTAGGAAATAGGAAAGATTACAAGTGTCACGTGGCAGTAGTTATGTTAAAAAAACTGTTGGAAACGTTTGAAAGGTATCCGATACTATAATCCAATTGATCGAGTTCGTGGTGGAGCAACAGGTAGACGATTCCTGTAACGGCATGAGGTCACCGTATTACAACCGCGCTTGGACATTAGATGATCGAAACAAACAAATAAGACCTTACTCGAAAGGTTTTATAAAAAGGATGTGGTCAGAGGCATATTTTAAACCTGCGGTTGAAGCCGTTGTTTTTGCTAAGATTAAAAATAAAAGTAATGACGTGCACGAATAAACAGGTAATCTTATAAATAACACATAATACTATATAGATAAAAACTTTTATGATCGAGAATTCAAACTCACTACGCGAACATGGTTGGAAATATTACCGAGAAAGGCTATTTTACGTTATGGACTAGGAGTACTTAATGTTGTGCTAATATCTGTATGCAAGTTCATATTTTTACAACAAGGCATATAACAATGATGAATGGTAATAACTAAACGATGTTACGGCGAGATGGCAGTTGAAAGATTAGCATAAAGTAAATTAGAATAAAAGAGATAATTGAAGTGTTAAAAAACAAACGACAGTATCACGTTTCAAGCGTAAACTTACAGTTGCTCAGGTCTTTGCAATTGACCTGTATACTCAGCTTGCCGACAACCGCGCCTATAACAATTTAAACAAAAATTAAAGAAACTCACGCAATACTTCACAAACAGGGTCAAAAACCCTAATATGGCAGCGGTCTATCTAATTTTAGAGACTAGACAGGACTTTTAAAATATTTCACCTTTACGCAGGAAAACCTATTCAAAGGTGGACCAAATACGTGTCCTTGAGTAAGACTTTAAAATCACGGTCATATCAGGTCACATTGTCTTTATTTTGTTAAGTAGGTATGTCGTGTAACCGGCTAATAAGGCGAAAACGCAGGATCGGGTCGGAAATATACACCTTGGCCTAAATATTTGAGAAACACCATTGCGAGACAGTCGAACGCCAGCTCCAAGCCGTAACCGGCAAATATGCAAGGAATGAGGAGAAATCCGGTCTATGATAAGGTAAATAATTTCGCAACGTCTTATAGCGTTGAATTATTCGCATTCTAAATTAGATAATACGCATAAAAGCAATGTACGCAACCTGATTCATTATCAGACAGCAGCATTTTTAACCCTGTCATTGTTTCTATCAGCTTAAGGCATCACAGGGGATTCATGTATCAATTAGTTTGTATTTTTTATTGTATGATGTTTAAGATTTCCGTCACTATATTCAATAAAAAAAATAGGATGCCGACCAATCGAAAGCCTACGTCATAAATCGAAAGCCTGTCACGATGAATTGTTAAACATCCGCAACGGTGTAAAGGTCAATCGATTCTCGCCTTTAGCTCTCATGTGGAGATCGAAGATTTATAGCTCTTGTAAGTTCTCTGGACTTTCTCTGGGTATTATTTGCACCTGCTGATTTGCTGAAAAATTATCAGCTGCATTCGAGCTGGCGAGGGCCCAAGCTTCAGCCACTAATGTCATTCACCCGGTTCTTGGAACCTGTCCAGGGTTTCTAAGGCTATCATCGAAATATTTATGCGGATTGGATGCGAGCAAGAGTAACAGGTTTGGATGGGTGGGATTGTGTAGCTCCGATGACGACAACTGATTGTCAGGTAGTTGGATTTAGTGGTATTTGTTGATGCCAATTTTGCAAAATTTTACTCTTGTGCAAGGGTGAATTTCTCAAAGCAAACAAATATTTTAGGAAAAGTATTTCTCTCGTGTCTGAGTGCTGTGGAGCCATGCTCCTAAATTATAGAGGTACAGGTTAGGACTGTGAAAGTTACCCAAATTATTTGTATCAACAGAGTTCCGAGAGAGTAAATAAGTTTAATACGGCGCTCGGTTACACGAGTAGGTACGCGGGTCTAGCTAGTGCCTTAAAAAGCGATCACATACATACAGTAATCTCGACCAAATGCGGTAGGTGTTAATTATCCGCAATTTAAAGCACGTTTACTAATTTATAACCGCAAATAAGGTAGGGTGAAACCTGACAGTGTATAGATTTCAAGACGTTTGACGATCATATATTATCAAAGACCTTAGGGTTGTTGTAAGCGGTGTGACGCCCAACTATTAAGCTTTAGTGGTTTTAACATCTACGGTTTTAATTTTACATTATCCAAAATTGTTATCTTCTTACGTGATCAATAAAGCAACGATAACGTTGCTCGTGTGGAAGCAGCAATGAAATTCAAAATGTTTGGCCAGTGTTTTAACGATTCAAAATAATGTAATTTAGACAGCTTTCCACCTCTTTTATGACGACTGTGGGAAGCGTTGCTGTTAAGAATCAAGTTAAGGTTTTAGTATGTGCATATAAATCTCCAGCGGTGCCTTACCAGGACACATAATCCTTGCCAACAGAAGCAAAAACATGCTAAGTACTGCAAATCCCGATTTGCACATTCATGGCTTCCCTGGATTGGGACCATCACAACTACCGTCGTATACTTGTCTTTTTCGTTTCCATTTCATTTTCAATGTGAAAGAAAGAGACGGACATAAACGTTATGTTTTAACTAGGTTTTCAGGTGCAGATAAATATGCATGATGTCGCGCGGATTCCGATGGGTTCGTAATTGCAGCTTGCATAAGAAACTATTTCCAATCAATTGAAAGCGGGAAACTCACGTTTTGGTGCCGAGCCAGATTCCATCAGCAAACAGCATGAGCAACATAAAGCAGTAAGGGCTAATGGACGATAAAAGCGAGAAAGAACGAAGTTCGCATAAATTTATTTCATTTACGTTGGTTAAATTCATTTTGAAACAATACATTTTATTTTCCGTAGTAACAGAGGCCTGGTTATTTCCTTTAGGAACATTTACACATTGGTAAGTGATCCAGAGTGAAGGATAAGAATATGAATAAGATACGTAGGACGGACATTCCTAAGCGTATTCTGCGAGTTGTGCATTTCATTTGTGCGTGTATATAATTCGTTCATTGAACTAGGTTGCGCAGACGCATATAACTTACAACCTTAATGTGTCTGTCTGCGAAAGTGAAGTTTTTAACCCTTTAAAGGTGTATATAATTATTAAAACTAACGTGAGTATTATTCATAATTTGATTTAGCGTCTGTACCGTTCAAACACCGGTCGAGTGTCTCGACTTATACCCGTGAGTGTAGCCGGTTAGTAAATCAAACATTGAGGGTTTGCTCAGAAGCGATTTCAAAACGATGAATTTTGAAATCACAAAGTTAAAAGACCGTATTTCTGCGTAAAATCTACTCCTGTCATTTTGATAAAATATTGCGTTAAAGGGATCTGATTGCATTTCGACATGCGACGCAAATTTAAATGCAGTCTGAATTCGCCGTGAAAAGGCCAATGATGATGATCATTGTGTAACGATGGTGGCTTACAAATGTTTTGACTCTACAATCCTTACTGTCCATATAACGCGTGTGAAGTGTTTTGACGTGCTGTAGCTATCTCAGCTATGCTGACATGAATCATGATGGAATCAGACATGATATTTCTGCCGGGATTGTGGGTTAAATAATATATTGATAGCCATGTGTTCTGTTCCCGTAACGATTTATATCTGTCTGAGATAGACATCACAAGATGTGATGATAGGTGTTGGAAAGGTTTGGCTGATTCTGATGGTACTGGTTTAAATATTTATACGAACTACCTTTTTGGGACAAATTAACCTTGTCTCTAGTTACGTAGTAAGTATTTATTAATCTGTAGGATGAGACAACATTCAAGAAAATATACTTGAATATATTATAGGTACAGTACAATACAATAGGGTCAATAGGTAATGAAATATACAAGCTGTAATAAAATATGCCTGAACAATACCACTGAATAAAAAATACTTGTCAATTATCAATACTGAGAAATGTCGAACCCCCATTTCCTTGTCACTCATGTCTCTCGAGACAACGCTCGGGAAGGGATGGCCCAAAAGGGGATCTTCACATTGAAATTGTAAAATGTGGTCAAAGGTAAAGTGAACCTGTAGACTAATCCTATTACATATTCTGTGTCAGCTGGTTTGATTCTTGTAAGGCAATCACGGGCACGAGCAAACAGACACATTGCCCATGTGGGCGGAGGCGTCGTTCGTTAACGGTATACGTTGCCATCATCAGGTGAGAGCCAAATGTCACTCAGAATAAGTAAATAGCTTATATTATTTTGGTCGCGTAAGCGTCAATAATAACGGCAAAATTATTATGCTGTTTTTAATTGAGCAAGCTTTAGCTTGTGGATCGCCTACAGTTTTGGCAAAAGATTATCCCTCCGCTTTCTTTTTTACTATTTTGTTTTTTTTTAAAACTTGTTGCACCGTCCATCGCCTGTATTTAGAGCCTATTTTGGAATTTTTGGATGATCTGGAAAATACCGCGTTGTAATTTGTAAATAATAGGATTAGCAAAGGCAAAGAGAAAACAAATCTACGTAAAGCCAAGTGCGTCACAAAACATGAATGACAGAACACTTTATTTATTTGTAGGTATTAATGTAAATAGTAAGGCACATCGTCTAGAATTTTTTTCTTATGCGATATGAAGAAGGTTTCATTTGTTTCAGTAAAGCCGCTCAGTTTATTGAGATAAAAATATTTATCATGTTAAGCCTAGTCGTATGTGGTAACTGCATACTTTTATCACGCCTCTAACGTAATCTTTGAGATATTTTCGTTTTAAGATTACGTTTTATTGCTGTGACGTCATAACTTTTCACTTTATGGTGATTGAAAAGGGTTTAAGAGGAAGAATAAAATATAAAGTACATAATACAAAAGTACAAAATATTATTTGTTTACGTGTCGATACTCGCTTCTTCGTCTATGTCCATCGGTTTTGGAATAATGTCAGAAATGACAGAATTGGATTAATAATTCCAGACATTACCTCCCACAAACTTACTAACTTTGCCTCTTTATAATATAAGTGTAGAAGTGTATATGTCTGTTTAAAATCATCAATTCCATTAACGCCTTAGAAGTTGAATAAAGCATTTTGATGGTCAATAAAATTAAAGGACTGGGGCATTTATATTATGTACTAGTAAGTACAAAGTATTATCATCATCATTATCAGCCCATCATGTTCCCACAGCTGGGACACGGGTCTTCTCTCATAGAAAGAGTATGGGCCCTAATCCGCCACGCATGCCCAGTGCGGGTTGGTAGATGTCACATGTTCTTTAATTTTTGTTATAAATTCTTGAACATGCCGATTTTCTCACGATGTTTATTAACCTTTACCGTTTTTTAGAGCGAGTGTTAAATCCGCACAACGTAAGAAAGTCAGTGGTGCGGGGCCAGCAGGATTCGATCTCAGCTGCGTCGGATCTAAAGTCGCACGTTCTCCCACTAAGCCACAATCACTAATCCCTCAGTCACTCGTTTTCTTATTCATGCGATCGCGGAATAGTGGTTTCGCCAGAGATTTGGTCACCCATGTACCGAGCACTCGAGCACTTTATACAATAAGCAGTAAATACACTGTACGGTAATATAATTTATGTAAATTGCATTGATATAGGCTAGTCGGCCGACTGTGATTACGAAGCAGATATCGAGACAATACGTTATTTTCAACTTTAATAAACGAGCATAAAGTCTTAAATGAATTGTAGACTTTTGTTAGTTTTTTCAAATTGTTAATCTTAACTGAATATCATTGGTTGGCAATACAGAGTACCTATTGTCACTGTGTAGTCACTACTGGCCTATTTATGATGTGTGCCAAAAATAAAAAAGCAACATGTACATAGTTGTATAATACAACTACTGTATACTATAGAGCGAGTGTGGCTCAGTAGGAGAACGTGCGACTTTCGATCCGACGCACCCGAGTTCGAATCCCGCTGGCCCCACACCACTGACTTTATTATGTTATGTGCGGATTTAACACTACCTTTTAAAACGGTGAAGGAAAAAAACGCGAGAGAACCGGCATATTCTAGAATTTATCACAAAAATTCAAGGACATGTGACACCAACCCGCACTGGGCCAGCGTGGTGGATTAGGGCCCATACTCTCTCCATGAGAGAAGGCCCGTGTCCCAGCTGTGGGAACGTGATGGGCTGATGATGATAGCAAAGAAAACTAAATATTACTACGTAAAGAAGCGACACTCCCACCCCTCCGCCAATTTGTCGTCACCCGCAATGCATCGATAAAAAAAATAGGCAATGCCGTGCTTACGTCACTCGGTTGTTACCGCTCGCTGCGAATGACGAAGGAGTGAGATTCAATTGTTTATTTTGCATGTGTGATCAATTGATGTTATTTGACGACACATATTGAGAAAAAGACGGAGAACGGCTGAAGACGGTGGAGCTGACCAGGACCTGACCTGACTGACGGAGGTCTGCCTCTCTCTTTTTTCATTAAAATTCAATATATTGACTATGATACAATATTAATATACCTAAAACAAAATGGTTCGTTATTGTTCTGTGTATGGATACAAAGAAAGCACTTATCGGAGATTGTTTGGTTTTCCTTCCGTTTTTTTTTCGCGTCTCCCAACCAAGCGATAGTAGGTGCGAAAGAAAAACACTTAGGTTGTCCTTGTCGCGCTCGATTCGTATTAGCTCATCCCTACAATAATTACGCACACACACAAAATGTGTGCGGACAGGCCGGTGCGCCAGTAGTAGTACTAGACAGTTAGCGGCGAATTTGTGTCGGGGGTCTGATGATAGTATAGATACATAAATAATGACAAGTAATTTATTGTAGGCATTTTCGATTTCTAACATTGCTTAAAGTTTTGTAACAAAGAGCGACGCGAAGTATTTAGATGTATCTAAAATTGCATAAAAATATTACAGCAATCGTAAATATTATTTACGAGTTGTAGAGTGTAGTGCAGTCGTTAAAATATAGAGATTAGAGATAGGAGTAAAAGTGAATTTTCCTGCACGCGATGTACCTCCACTAATCCACGACTGCTACGATGATCTTAACAATTATTTATTTATTATTTAGAATTCTAGGAGATAGACTAGCGACCTAGCGTCAAGCGACCTAGTCGTGTTTCGGGATGATGTTCGGTGAACCATCAGGGAGACGGGTCTGACCAGCCGCTCAACTGCCGTCTCTCTCTAGATCTATGTGCTCCATCTTAGGTCACATCATCGCTTCACATCAGGCGAGATAGTGGCCAAACATAGATATATTAGGCGAAAAAAAAAATAGACTATTACATTGTTATTTCAATATCTTCTCTAGCGGGCGTATTTCCGAAGCACTGGTAGAGTCAGTTTTAGCATTTCTTTTCTGTGTTGGGACTTCAAGTTGAGTGTGGGAAAGAAATGAGTAGACATGCTTACCTATTTTTTCCAAAGTCATGATAAATAAGTTAATTTTTAACATATTTTAGTTGATTTGTATAATGTGTATATGACGTATAAAAGTGCATTTTTTGTGGCTATTTAATAAATAACTTTTGACTTTTAAAAAGCCCGAGCTCTATCGAAAAGGAAGATTTCCATTGAGGCGCTTTCGCGCTACTTTGTACCCCTACCTAATACAATTATTACAGAGTATAGGTAGTTAATTCAAATTGTGCCAAAGTGTTTATCATATGGAGTTCTATAACAAACCGGTTGGGCGTATCCGTGCATAGTATGTGGTGGCAAAAAGTGAATTAGCGAGTATTGCATAACAGCTGACGGCACTTTCTAACGCGTGCCGGGACAGTCGAGTATGAGTGACCACTTCGTATAGCATTAACATAAGCTATAGGAAGTATGGATAACATAAACTGACTGGTTGAGTCGTTAATAAAGTTTAAACTCTTTTTTATGATGAAACTAGCTGCGCCGCGGTCTACCCGCGGCTAAAAAGTAGCCTATGTGCTATTCTAAGTTCTAAAGTGCCTACATACCAAATTTAATCAAAATCGGTTCGGTAGTTTTTGCGTGAAAGAGTAACAAACATACATTTTTACAAACTTTCGCGTTTAAATTATTAGTAGGATGGGCTTACGTTTGACAACAACTCACCTGATGGTAAGCGTAGTTGCGGTCTAAGGTGAGCACGTTTGCCCATGAGGTGCCTATTTACTCTTGTCTTAAAGAGAGCCAGGTTGTAATTGGAAGGAAATAAGTATTCTGGTAGAGAATTCCACTCCTAGGCGAAGCCGCCGAATAATCCCTAGAGTTTAATATTATCGTATGAATTGTATATATATATATATATATGTTAGTCTCTAAGGTATTTATAATATGCGGATAGAATTACTTATTTATATATAGCGACTTTAATAAAATGTATAAAAAGCGTGAACCTGTTATTGGCAGTATGAGTAGCTTAATATGCAAAGTTATTATTTTCTTTAAGTGCTGTTGGTTCTACGACAAATAAAAAAAAATAATTAAAAATATGGGCCTATGACAGTTTTACTTCGATGTACCTTTATTATTGCCTGAAATAAAATTAAGTATAATGAAAGAGTCAACGAAGCGCTTTGTGCGGACTGGTGGTATGTGCACAAAGCATCTAGATATGTGGAGTGACTCCTCGCCTGGTGGTCCTAGGATTGAATTTAATCTGCATAATAGTGCTGTACGCTCACGAAGGCGCACCCCTCAATATCTAAATGTGTGTAAAGATACTAAAGAAGTTTATTAACTACGAAACGCACATCCTGAGAAAACACGGCATTTACAAGAAGTTCTTCGTTGCAATAAGTTTGAGGGTGAATGATATCTGTGAAACTGTAATGGGGCACCATTGTGGATTATGACCTTTCAGGTCTGAAGCGTGACCATGCTGTCTGGCGAATGGCGATAGAAGCAGACAGTAGGTACCATCTAAGTTTTTAATGATTTGTCACCAAGTAGGCATTGGTAAATTATTAACAAATGGCTTACAACTACCATAGTTAACAACTATCACTGTATTACTTTGCTAGATATGATAATTTGATAATGATAAAGGTCTAATCAGTTTGAAATGTCTAATCATTGTGCATGTATAACAAGCATTAAAGTGCATTGTCTTGCAGGGCTTCCATGTTCTACTATTATGTTATTGGCATTGGCTTCATTCATGTACAAAAAAATTTGCCCCTCCAATATTTTTTTTCGGAACTGAGACGAGCAAGTTGTTCGCCTGATGGTGAGCGCCACACCTGCCCATAACAATTGCAGTGCCACCCAGAACTTTTAATACCGTAAAAAGCACTGTGGCACTGCATTGCGCTCATCACCCTGAGACTTCAGATATAAAGACTCATATGCCCAGTAATTTTGCTGGCTACAATGCCTTTCAAACCGGATTACAGTAATGTTTGCGCACAATAACTGGCAAAGCTATGGTACCTACCCAGAAGGTCTCCCGCAAACGAGAGACCTACCACGAGTAAAATGCTCACTGTGGAACTGGGTATTCATATTCATATTGAATTATTTATTGCATTCATATATTACAGATCAAATACATAGTATTATTTTGTACATATGACCCTGGCAGGGTATAGCAATGCAAGTGGTGGAGCAGAGCGGTCCTAAAGATTTTTTTTATTAAAACAATCCCCCATAAATAGTTAATAGCTCATAACATATTATAATACTATGTATGTATTATACTCATATGATATTATATGATTTTACTAATAATAATTATTATATAAGTACACCACCGTCTTTTGTCGTTTCACAAATCCTCTCCATCCCAAGGTTGTCTGGAAGAGATCGCTTATTAGCGATAAGACCGCCCATTGTACTAATTAAATTTTTAAGTTCTATGTCTATTTGTTCTTGTTATGTTTTTAACCGACTTCAAAAAGGAGGAGGTTTACAATTCGACGGTATGTTTTTTTTTTTTTTTTTAATTTTTTTTTTGTGTGTTTGTTACGCGATTACTCCGCCAATTATGCTTTGATTTCGATGATTCTTTTTTTGATTGGTAGGTAATACTTCAAAGGTGGTCCCATATAAATTTTATCGAAATTCATTCAGTAGTTTTTGAAAAAAATAGCAAAAACAAAAAAATATAAGTTTAATCTTCAAGTCGGTTCTTGTTTTTTTCGTAACCAACTTTCTAAAGGTGGAGGTTTGTATTCGACTGCTTCACCTGCTTCACCCAGGGTTGACTTCCGGTGAGGGAACTCCTCAACGGTGAATAGTACAGACACAACATTTCGTAAATGGATTTAACCATAATAGCCTGTTCTAAATTCCATCATGACATGGTAGATACATCCAGGATTGACTTCCGGCGAGGGAACTCCTCAACAGAGAATAGGACAGACTTGAAATTTTTTTGTACATGCATTTAATTGTGATAGCCCGTTTTAAACTTCGTCATGATGTGGCTTCTAGATCATAAAAGCTTGTCTTTAAAAAATTTTTGAATTAATTTAATTTAAACTTGTTTTTCACTAAAAAGGATAAAATAAATTATTTTTCAAAAAAAACTAAACCGACTTCAAAACCACAAATGGCACTCAAAAGTAAAAAATAAATTAATATAATTATCATAAGCGCTACCCACTCATATATTTGAAGTCGGTGCCAGCCAAGTCTAAAAGGTAGTAGATAAATACTACCTACAAGTAGTACTTACTATATACATAGTATTTATCTACTACCTATTAGACTTGGCTGGCACCGACTTCAAATATATGAGTGGGTAGCGCTTATGATAATTATATTAATTTATTTTTTACTTTTGAGTGCCATTTGTGGTTTTGAAGTCGGTTTAGTTTTTTTTGAAAAATAATTTATTGGTGTACAATATGTAAGTGTTATCAATCAATCAATCAAACATTTTAAACAGCGGGACAGATTTTCATCAATTACAGGAAGGAACTATTGTCATAAAACTAGCTTTCAATAAAAAAGAACTGGATGAACATTGGTTCATCGGTTCGGGAGCCACAACTACGAGCCACAGACTTTGCAGCTCGACAGCACTTGACACACACAGACAAAGGCTTTTAACACCCTTCTTTTTGGATCGGGAGTTAATTAAAATAGAAAATATTTTATACCTACTTAGACTAGCCAACAGATACCTCTGGGTATACCTATGTACATAATTTAATTTCTACTTGTAAAACCCGTCAAGTTTCAAAGAACTTGTTCTACAGCAAAAACATGGGTACTATAAAAAATGTTCAAAGTTTAACTTCTACCAAAATATGTTTTTAATATTCTTTTTATGCAGATATTGGACAGATAAAAAGTATTTCTAATTTAGATTATAGTTGTAATTCGAATTGGTTAAAAATATATTTAATGTTATGTAGGTATGTATGCTAAATTTGCCAGTTTCACATGGTGGTAAGTATTGGACTTATTAACCGGATTCATGGATTAACCGAATATCTAAGCACGCATCAGATATAATTTATGTTGTATAACTCTAATGTCAGATGGACTCAAATTTTTGATTTTTTCAAAATTGAGATTAGATTTTTTTTTGCGTATTAAGATGTGAGTGAATTTATAAATTATAGTTATAGTTAATCCTATCAGGGCGGCATATTTGCATAAGCGAAAAAGCCCTTTAAAATATATAAAAATGAAAAATAAAAAGGTGTGAGTGAATGGCACTCAAAAGTACAGTAGCTATGAGTGCATAATGTCGTATAATAATTGATGATGACGGATAGCGGTGTAAATCGATTCATATTCATTTTATACCGGTCTATTACAACAATTATCTTTAAGTGTATTCATAATTAAGTTTGAAGGTCAGTTGCAAAACTACAAAAACAAAACAAATATCAGCAACCTCTACAAAAATATGCTTGTAATATTATAACAAAGCTGATTGCAATGACGAAAATATCTAAAATGTGTCGAAGCTGGTAACTAACTTTTGGATTTTCTAAACTTTGTATATACATATGTATATACATTTAAGATTAAATTGATTGGAATAGTTTCTGTGGCAACTGATAAGGGGCACTGAACTATGATACCAATAATTTAAAAAAGACCTAAATGCGACTTCATATTTACATAGTTCATTTGTTTGGTCAGCCAAGCCAAACTTGTTTAATTTTATCTTTAAATTATCTCAGATAGATTGACCTCTTTGTCAGCTAACCTTTAGTTTTGGCAGTTACTTATAACAATGAAATATGAATACTGGTGTACCACTCACCCGAGACAGATTCTATACAATTTTGATAAACTATCTGAACTACAAACAATAGAAATGCCAAGGTTCACCTGTGAGGTTGAGCACTTTTGTTGTGTTCTTAATGAAAAATATGATTGTAATCCCTCACATAACACTATCACAGCTTCAGTTGAACCTTGGATCTATATGAATAGCTCATTAATGTTAATTTCATTGCTAATTAGACTTAAATGCAGTTCAATCACCTAATCTTGTTAGAAACAGGCGCGAAGGATACACCTACGTCTAGTTTCCGCACAACCTCGCAAGGTCAACAAAAAACATTAACGTACAAGGTACAGAGATGCCTCATCACGATGGTGACCAAAGTTGAACGCGCAAAAACGTTCAATCGCGCAGTAAACATCGTATGTAAACAGTTCAGCTTACGGACCAACGGTTGATTAGAACAAAAACATTGAATACCTGAGTGGAGACTCCTGTCGGCTCCTCCTGTCATTTTGGCTAAATTCCGCGGCAACGGTGGCAGTCAACGCACCGAGCGGGCCGCGCGCTCGTCACCTTGTCGCGCAGCACCACAATCCACGCAGCAATTATAAAAAGAACCCAATTTCAATGTCACAAAGGTAACACGAGGGTACGGACAGCCACACGGCCGTCTCGACGGCGACCGCGCTCGCACTCACACTGGTCCCTACGCAATAATAACTGAACAGATTTTACCTTCTCCCTCATGGTAATTAGTTTCTTCATGTATATGTCCTTCTTTATCGGCCATATTCAATTTATTTATTTATTACGACTGGGCGACAAGACTTGACTGAACATAGCGACGAAAATTTTTTTCCAACACGACGCAGTTTGACAACTTTACGAAAGAAAAAGTCGTGTCATTTGTCAAATATTGACAAAGTCGATGACTGTCAAAATCAAACAGACAAATGCGCAAGTCGCAAACGTAAATCCTTCGCAAAGCAAAGCAAATCTTATAGCCGTGCGGAAACACACAGCACACACAATACAAACAAAACACGACACACTTGAATGCTCAATTAACTTTATTACGAACATATTCAAAGACATGATTAAAGCAACACTTTAATACCGTGCGAAATCACCTTATATCACATAATATATATAAAATTCGACACGCGTCACAGACGCGTGGGCACGGGCTGACGACTCTCTGAAGGGAGTGCGGGGAGGGCACTTACTTTAAGTATCTCGCGGGAATACGGCGCTGTCTCGCGCTACGCGAGCATAAGGGTGCGTTCGCTATATCCTCCCCCTCCAAGTCGTCGGACCGACCCGCCGCCGGCGACTTGGCTCTAGATACAGAATTAGAATTGGCGACAGGCGGACGGCCTCGTCGCTTAGCTGTTACAACAGGTGCTTCGCCTCCATAAGGCGTAAGGAAGCTGGCATGATACTTGCCCTTCACTACCCCCTGTGAATCTATAAGTTCAAATGACACCGGGGTAACTATCCGGCTAATCGAATAAGGGCCATCTCTACGCGGGGCAAACTTATGGGTGATACCCTTAGATTTGTCGCTCAATACACGAGTCTCCACAAGAACGAGGTCTCCCTCCTTATATTTTGAGGCTGGGCGTCTGCTACGATCAGCGACAGCTTTTCGAGCATCCTGCTGATTCTCCACCCGAAGTTTCATCTCCAATAAATGTTCCGCGAAGCTTTGTAGATAAGGTGTCACCTGTGGCACGTAATTTTCCTGCTCGATAATGGGTCGCAAGTCAGTACAACTTGATAAGGGCGACCTAAATTCGCGGGCGAAAGTCAGGTACGCAGCAGAATGACCTGTGCCCTGGTTGTAAGCCGTATTCATGGCAAATCGTATAAACGGCAGGGCTTCAGCCCAGGTCCTGTGCTCCGGCCCTACCAACATTGACAACATCTGTTTCATATCCCGGTTCTTCCTCTCAGCGGGATTCGCCTCCGGATGGTAAACTGGTATCAGACTTTGCTTAACGCCTAATACAAAAAGTGCCTTTTGCATCACAGCAGATACAAACTGGGTACCATTATCGGAAACAATACGCCGCGGAAAACCGTAGCGAAGGAAAACTTCTTCGATGAGTATTTTGGAACAGGCCTCTGCAGTGGCAGTCCTCATAGGAAAAACTTCTATCCAACGACTGGCGACGTCTTCGACCAGAAAAATCCACTTTTCACCTGCTTCCGTTTCAGGCAAGGGGCCAAAAAGATCCATAGCAAGGACTTCGAAACGTTGTTGCGGAACCGGTGTCTGCAAAAGTCCTGCTGGTTTCAGGTTCGACGGTTTGAATCGCTGGCAAAGATCACAAGATTTCAAATATTTTGCGACATAGCTTCGCATATTAGGAAAATAATAACGTTCTCGTATCTTACGAAGGGTTCGCTCTAGCCCTAAATGTCCAGCTGTAGGCGCGTCGTGAAGTTCCTTCATCACCTCTGCGCGTCCGGCTTCAGATACGACCAACTGTGGCTCCTCAGATTCACCATATGGATCCGTCCGATATAACACTCCCTGTGCCATATAGTAACCACGATCTGTCCACTGCGTGGCTTGGTCGGGATCATTCCTTCCTTCAAAGCATTCTATGACTTTGGCAATAAAAGGATCGTCTAGTTGCGAAGCGCGAACTTCTTCTGGAGTACGGTGCGGCCAATCTACTGAGACTGGGCAAACCTCGCACAGGGAAGACTCCTCCAGGTGGTCGACAACTGGTCGACTCAAAGTATCTGCAACCACATTCGCTCTGCCGGGAGTATAATTCACCGACAAATTATAACCTTGAATTTTCAATGCCCAGCGGGCCAGACGCCCACTAGGAGTTTTTAATGAGAGAAGCCACTTCAGGGGCTGATGGTCAGTCGCAATGTTGATCTGAGCGCCCTCCACATAGGGTCTAAACTTATCCAAAGCCCACACCACTGCAAGTGCTTCTCTTTCGGTAGTAGAGTAGTTCCTTTCTGCTTGCGTCAGTAACCTACTGGCATACTCTATTGGTCTCTCCTCTTTTGGTTCTTCGCCTTGTAGCAGCGCCGCTCCCAGCGCGTACGAACTCGCGTCAGCCCGAATAATGAAGGGCTTCTCGAAGTCTGGCTGGCGTAGAATAGGGCTAGTAGTCAGCTTCTCCTTGAGCATCGCAAAGGCGGTGTCTCGCTCGCTTCCCCAAGTCCAGGTCGTATTCTTTCGGGTGAGTTCTGTAAGCGGCCTTGCTGTGTCAGCAAAGTGAGGAATAAATTTTCGAAACCAGGAGCATGTCTGTAAAAAGGTTCTCAACTCTTTCAGATTTCTAGGTGGCTTCAGCTCACACACAGCATTTACTTTACGTGCATCTGGCTCAATACCTTGCGGTGAAATGACATGTCCCAAGTAAGTGATCCTTTCTCTAGCGAATACGCACTTGTCCCTATTTGCTTTTAAGTTGAACAAGCGGAGTCGTTCGAAGACTTGTTGTAGATCTCTTAAATGAGTTTCCAGATCTGGCGAGATGACCAGGATGTCATCAAGGTAGGCCACCACCGTGATGTCTTTCAAACCAGCTCGGAACCTATCGATAAGGCGTTGGAAAGTCGACGGCGAATTCTTCAAGCCAAATGGCATACGTCGAAAACGGAACATTCCGAAAGGGGAAACAAAAGTGGTCTTATCTCTGTCTTCAGGAGCAACCTCTATTTGCCAGTACCCAGCCTTTAGGTCTATGGTTGACATCACACTATTTAACTTAGTCGACTGCAGTATCTCATCGATGACAGGTAAGGGATATTTATCTGTTTTTGTTACCTTGTTCACCGCTCTGTAGTCTACACAGAATCGAATTTCTCCATTCTTCTTAGGCACCAGCACTACTGGAGACGCCCACTCTGATTCTGCTTCTTCAATAATGTCCTCTTCTAACATTCTATCTATTTCTTTTCTTATTATTTCTTTTTTCGCAGGGGTCACCCTGTAAGGCGGCACTGAAATAGGAGCACTGCTACCAGTGTCTATTCGGTGAAGCGCGAATGATGTTGGTCCTCCCCCTTGTCCAAAGATGTCTTTGTTCTCCTCCAGCAGGGTGGTCAACTTACGACGCTCGGTTGGTTGTAGCAGAGTACCCTCGTCATCGCGGAGACAGAACGCGGCACACGCGGCTTCCGGACAACCGTCTTCATAGACGATTGGATAACTTAAACCTGAACCTGTCAAACCCCAAGTATTATTATGGAAGTCAAGTATCATGCCCGAATCCCTAATAAAATTCATTCCAAGTAATGAATCTTCTGCACCAGGCAATACAATAAACAAGGTAGGTACAATTTTACCGCGGACGTGTACATCAACCAACGCAGATTCTAAATTTAATTTTTTAACAGACCCATCGGCAAGTTTAATTTCAGTGACTGTCTTTACAAACTTCTGGCCAGATTTTACTAATACATTCCAAAGACTAACACTAGCTACTGATTGTTTTGCACCTGTATCTACAATAGCACTACCTGCTATACCTTGTATAACAATATCAAGTTTGGGCCTACCCCGTGGGTCAAGTGGTTTCATACCTAACGCAGACAGTGATTGGAAAGACGCTTGTCCCTTGTCGACTTTACAATTTTTACAATTAGCACGTATAACCCCGGGAGTACCACATCCAAAGCAGGTGATTCTAGGTGTTTCAACCTTAGGATTTATAACTTCAGTAGTTTTCTTAAGTAACCTCTGACAAGCTTCTCGCAGATGCCCATACTGCTTGCAGTAAACACAGCGTGGCCTCGACTGACTTTTCTCCTGTGTAGGAGCTCGTTCTGGTACAGTCGGCAAGGTGGCAGAAGGCGGCGGTGAGGCATACAACTTCAACCCTCGAGGTCGACCCTCATCTCTCAACTCCTCCACACGACGAGCAAGCTTCAGCATCTCCTCAAATGTACAAAATGTTGTTCTGCAAAGCCTCTCTCTAATCCTCTTGTGTAGCAGTCCATATATCATGTCCAGCTGAACTTCCTCAGCAAGAGTATGAGGCGGTAAGTGTGCAAGTAAAGCTCTGGCTTGGCACACAAATATATCGGTGGGCTCCTCCCCCTGCTCTCGAGCAAATAAGCGGCGGTACACTTGATGCGACGGAAAACGCGTTCCATAGGTTTGTTGTAACAACCGCACAGCCTGATCCCATGTAGCAATTTGATGTTTCACGCCTTGCCACCATGTAGCAGCCAGATCAGTTAAAAGCATAGGCAAACCTTTCAAGGCTATGTCATCATCCATGCATATACATTCCTTATAAATCAAAATAGCATCAATGAAGGCTTGAATGTCTCCTGAACCATTGAACCGTGCAGAGCACTTCGCGAAATTTCCCAAAACAGCTGGTGGTCGTAAGGCATTAAGAAGGTGCATCAGCTGTTGGTCCGTAACCATCATCGGTGTTGGTGTAGATTGGTTAACTGATGGATCATGCATATTTATAGAGGAATGATTAATCGCTGGCAGCGATGGTGGTACAACAGAATTTGTGAGCAGTGAAGCAGCATACCACGACGGCGGCGTGGTCTGCGTCGACGGCAGCGCACCAGGAGCAGATGAATACAGTGGCGCAGCATACCACGGCGGCGGCGCGGTGCAGGGCAGCGCAGCAGACGCTGATGGTGGTGCAATCTCAGCTGAAGGGCGTAGCACGGTGTCCCATGGAGATGGCGCGTCATACGCCGAAGGCAACGCAGCAGGCGCTGGTGGCCGGGCATCATGCACCGAGGGCGGCGCACCGTAGGCCTCGTGCGGCACAGCATACACCGAAGGCGGCGCAACATGCGCCGAGGGCAGCGCAGCATGCGCCGAGAGCGGCGCGAAATGCGCCGAGGTCAGCGCGAAATGCGCCGAGAACGGCACAACATGCGCCGAGGGTGGCACAACATGCGCCGAGGGCGGCGCAACATGCGCCGACGGCGGCGCAACATGCGCCGACGGCGGCGCAACATGCGCCGAAGGCAGCACAGCAGGCGCTGATAGTGGTGCTTCATGCACCAAGGGCGGCGCGACATGCGCCGAGGGCGGCGCGACGTGCGCCAAGAGCGGCGCGACATGCGCCGAGGGCGGCGCAAGATGCGCAGAGGGCGGCGCGACGTGCGCCAAGGGCGGCGCGACATGCGCCGAGGGCGGCGCAAGATGCGCCGAGGGCGGCGCGAAAAGCGCCGTGGGCGGCACCACATGCGCCGATGGCGGCGCAACATGCGCCGACGGCGGCGCAACATGCGCCGAGGGCGGCGCGACATGCACCGAGGGCGGCGCAAGATGCGCCGAGGGCGGCGCGAAAAGCGCCGTGGGCGGCACCACATGCGCCGATGGCGGCGCAACATGCGCCGAGGGCGGCGCGACACGCACCGTGGACAGCGCAGTATACGCCGAAGGAAGCGGCGCGGCAGGCGCTGAGGTGAACGACAGCACTGCAGGCGCCGTGATGACCGACGGCACGGCAGGCGCCGTGATGAACGGCGGCGCGCCAGGCGCCGAGGTGAACGGCGGCGCGCCAGGCGCCGAGGTGCACTGCGGCGCGGCAGGCGCCGTGATGAACGGCGGCGCTCCAGGCGCCGTGGTGAACGGCGGCGCGCCAGGCGCCGAGGTGAACGACAGCACGGCAGGCGCCGTGGTGACCGGCGGCGCGACATCTTGACTAGCCGGGCTACCGGCTCGCGACCGCGTCACTACCATTGTTCAGAGTTCACAGTTCACTGTACACAAGAAGTTTAATCACCGGATTTCTTTCCACACACAGGACAACATAACTTTTCGAACACCGAATGACAGATGGATAAACTTTCCCGCTAAAAGTACAACGTCAAAATCAATATCGAATGAAAAATAAAAAGTATGTAGAACGGAATGTTTTGTTTGTTTTTTTTTTTTTTTACGATACCATAGACAACTGATATCAATCGGATCGCGTGTTTGTTTCGTGCGATTAGGTTGGCACTATTGAACTGATGCAAATGATGTACCTATTTTTACGTATACGAATTAGAAAATTCGAAGCAAAAACGCAAAATGAATGTTTTACAGGTTCCACCAAAGACAAAAAAAAATACACTAGTGGGTTCTACAAACCCACAGAACAACAGAACACGCAGAAGATGTGACTTTCACCGCAACAAGGCAAAGCAAAGTCCAACAACAACTTCACAATTACGTGTTCTAAGTCCACTTTTATCACTTTTGTCACACAGTTCCGGCAGTTTTGCACTGAGTCCGCAAACAATAACGCATCAAATCCGAATATTAGATTCAGCCGAACGTTGGGCAGCCATTTATAGCCGTGCGGAAACACACAGCACACACAATACAAACAAAACACGACACACTTGAATGCTCAATTAACTTTATTACGAACATATTCAAAGACATGATTAAAGCAACACTTTAATACCGTGCGAAATCACCTTATATCACATAATATATATAAAATTCGACACGCGTCACAGACGCGTGGGCACGGGCTGACGACTCTCTGAAGGGAGTGCGGGGAGGGCACTTACTTTAAGTATCTCGCGGGAATACGGCGCTGTCTCGCGCTACGCGAGCATAAGGGTGCGTTCGCTATAATCTCATATTTTTTTATTTTGCTAGAAAAATAAAAATAATGAGACGAAAATTATGCAATGCGTTTCTATGATATTGATTCCTTGAGAATACTGTAAATTATAAGTATGTAATAAAGATATTGTTATTATTTGTTAAAATCTAATTGTCTGTTTACTTTATCAGCGAAATTATCAAAGCTATCAAAGGTTGTGGTCACAATGTCACAAACCAATCTACACGAATATCATAAGTTAATCAATTTCAGAATTATTTTTAAGCTATTGCATAGCTTTTATTGTGGGCCTTGAGCGTGGAGACCGAATCCAGAAATTCCATAACGAAAATAACCTAACACCCCCCACTCCGAATGCTATGCAATAGCTTTACCGCGGCAGTCTCCTAGTGCCACACGCCTTTTTTTATTAATGTTTGTTCTCTTTGCGTACTTCATCATGCGAATCAATCTTCAGGGCTGGATATTTTATCTGAGGTATCAATCGACGGTCGATCAACTCCTGATTTGTCGCGCCAAATAGTCTGATTGTCATTAGAAGAATACTTCAACTTCAACTTCAACGCGCAATAAGCGCGTAAATGTTTACGTTAATATTTTCGTCGTACAATATAAAAAATTAAATAAAATTTTTAGTGTAGGGTTCGTTGATGTAAAATAACTATGCGCTTCTTGGTAGTACGAATTTTAATATCATTCTCTACTAAAAGTTAATTAATATAAAAGTACACAAAACTAAAAGGAAATTTTCTAATAATGACGGACGTCCATGCCAGAACTCTCGAGAACCATTCTAATTTTAAATGAAAGCATAGATAACACAACCCCGCACGATGAGCAAGGTCCACCAGTGTCCCGTCTATAGAAAACGAGCAGGGACACGGTGTTCTCGCCTCGGGCGTGCGTTAAGGGCCGTTATATCCTCCCCCTCCAGTACATGATAGCCGCGTCCTCGCTCATGTGCTGGCAAAGTCGTCAATTGTGAGTTCGCAGACTCAAGAAACACAGGAATAACATTATTACAATTATTATTAAATTTACACAAAACAGAATCATTACCATTGACAACATTTTCAAGAACATTATCACTCACTTGATTATCAACAACATCAAGATTATTTTCCACAAGACCATCCTGTTCACTGACGCGCTCCCTACGAGGCCTACCACGAGTTAGCTTTGGAACTACGGGTTCCGGTGGGGTAGCATCGCGACTGTGATACAAGGTAAGTTCTTTTATGTGAAATTTTCCCAAATCCTTGCTAGGATCACCTATTGGAGCGACCCGGTACGTAGTAGGACTCACTTTTTGAGTAACTACGTATGGTCCATCCTTCTTCGGTACAAATTTTGAACTCACAGCTTTCGATTTGTTGCTCAAAACGTGTGTAGCGAGTAGCACTTTATCACCAACCTCAATACAGTCACCGACACGCCGGGATCTATCAGCGAACACTTTCCTCTGGTCCTGTTGATCCTCTACTCTCTCTCGGATCGTAGCCAAAGAATTCAGGAATCTCCGAAGGTAAGGTGTTATCTGCGGAACAAAGTTTTCCTTTTCCAGTACCGCACGAGGATCGTTCGTGACTTCAAGCGGCGATCTTAACTCTCGGGCGAACATTAAGTATGCAGGTGTTGTTCCAGTAGACTGACAACGAGCAGTGTTCATCGAAAACCGGATGGCAGGCAGGTGAGTAGGCCATGAGGAATGGTCCGTTCCTACTAATTGAGCAAGCTGTACCTTTAGATCCCTGTTCTTCCTCTCAGCAGGGTTACCCTGAGGATGGTACAGCGGCAACAGCTCCTGCTTTATTCCTAAGATGTACATGCACTGTTGCATCACTGCAGAAATGAATTGGACGCCGTTATCCGAAATGATGCGGCGCGGGAGACCAAATCGCAGAAAGTATTCTTCTATAAGAAGACGCGCGCATGCCTCCGCAGTCGCTTCTCGTAGTGGGTATAATTCAACCCATCTAGTGGCTGTATCCTCCACTAATAAAATCCACTTTTCATTGTTTTGCCCAGGTGGGAGGGGACCAAATAAATCAATCGCTAGAACCTCATTTCTTTGGTGAAGAACCGGCGTCTGCAGCAAGCCTGGCGGTTTTTCATTCGACGCTTTATAACGCTGGCACGACGTACAGGTTTTCACATATTCCGATATTATGCGGCGCATCCCTGGAAAATAAAAGCGTTGCGCGATTCTTAGATACGTCCTCTCAACTCCTGTATGTCCTGCAAGAGGAGAGTCATGACACTCTTTCAATATTTCCTCCCGCAAGTCGACGGGAACCACAAGCTGAGGTTCCTCACTATCAGAGTCAGGGTTAAAACGGTAGAGTACCCCTTGTTCCATCAAGTAACCTCTGCCTGACCAATGGCAACCTTGTACCTCCACTTCTCCTTCCAGGTCGTTAATAATCTTCTTCAGCTCAGGATCTGCAAGCTGGCTACGTCTAAGCTCTGACGGACTTCGCGCAGGTAAGTCTACTGTGACTGAGCAGATTCCACATGCAGCAAAGGACTTCTCGTCGCAGTTTGGACGGCTAAGCGTGTCTGCAATCACGTTCACTTTTCCTGGCGTATATTGGTAGTACAGATCAAAGGCTTGAAGTTTTGACGCCCACCTTACGAGACGGCCGGATGGCGATTTTAATGATAAAAGCCATTTCAGAGATTGATGGTCCGTTCCAACCACCACTTTGTGACCTTCGATGTAGCAACGGAAACGCTCAACAGCCCAGACTACAGCTAAGGCTTCTCGTTCCGTTGTCGAATAGTTTCGTTCTGCAGAAGAGAGAAGACGGCTCGCATATTCAATTGGCCTTTCCTCTGCACCCTCACCTTGTAGGAGGACGGCACCCAGCGCGTAATTACTAGCGTCAGTCCTCAATACGAAAGGTTTTGAATAATCTGGTTGAATGAGGATCGGTGGCGATGCTAGACGACTCTTCAAATCTTCAAAAGCAATAGTTTGTTCAGTTTCCCACCGCCAAGGCTCGTTCTTCCTTGTCAATTTCGATAGCGGCTCTGCAAGTTTTGAAAAACCGGGAATAAATTTTCGGAACCAAGAGGCAGTCTGGAGAAACGTCCGAAGATGCTTTAATGAAGTCGGTTTCTTCATCTCAAGGATCGCTTGAACCTTACCCTCATCAGGTAAAATACCATCTTTCGAAATCACATGACCTAAATACTTGACAGAGTCACGTGCAAACACACACTTCTCTTTATTCATTCGCAGCTTGAACTCGCGAAGTCTCTCAAATACAGCACGCAGATCCTCTATATGCTGACTCATATTTTCCGATATAATACAAATGTCATCGAGATATGCTAACAAAGTCACATTCTTCAACTTAGGACAAGAGCACAAACGGTCAATAAGGCGCTGGAATGTGGCGGGTGCAGTTTTAAGACCAAAAGGCATGCGTTTAAAGCGGTATGTGCCTGTAGATGTCGAAAATGCAGTCTTATCCCTATCACGATTGATTGGCACTTGCCAGTAGCCTGATTTTAAGTCCAACGTACTCATGACACAGCCTCTCTTTGTCCTTTTTAGCAGTTCATCAATTTTTGGCATCGGGTAGGTATCTGATCTAGTAATTTGATTTAGCTTACGGTAGTCCACGCAAAAGCGAAAAGATCCATTAGGCTTGGGTACGAGCAGTGCTGGAGATGACCATGCTGACTCGCACTCCTCGATGATGTCCTCAGCCAGCATCTTCTCAATCTCCTTCTGCAACGCCTCTGCTCGAGCCGGAGTCGTGCGGTACGGTGGCACTGCAACGGGTGGGTGGTCGCCTGTTTCTATGAAATGCTCCGTGCAATCTGTGGCTTCACCGGACTCGTTGAAAAGGTCACTGTAATTGACAAGCAATTGCGAAAGCGTCACACTCTGGTTCTCACATGCATGTATTGCTTGGTTAACACTACCTGGCTCGAAACGCAAATCAAACTTATTATTTATATTTTCAGAGAAAAACCACATCGATTTACCGAAGTCAAAAACTAGGTTTGCCCGATTTAGAAAATCTATACCTAACAAAGATTGATTGTTCCTTGCCTCTGGGAAAACTACAAAATCTGTTGGTACCATTTTATGCAAAATTCTGACTTGTATTTTTGTTACCAACACATTCATTAATCTTGACTCACCATCAGCAAGTTTTATACACCTTTGTTCAGCACGAAAAGGATGGTTTTGTTTCAATAAGTGTGCATACAGGGAGTGACCAGCTATGCAACTTTTAGCAGCTGTGTCCACTAAAGCAGTCCCTTTAGCACCCAAAATTTCAATATCTAAAATTGGCCTCTTAAAATCATTTTGAGAAAAATCAACAGGCGAGGAAGAAGAAGCACACTCCCCCTTGAGAGCCGAATTGCAACGCGTGGCAAGCTTTATCTCCCCCTGTATATCAGCTTTATTAATATTATAATTAGCTTTGTTTATATTTGAAGAACTATCAGCAATGTACGAATCATTAGCAATATTGCCCTGAGTACAGCCCTGTTCACATTCATTCAAAATATTTACTTTGACATCAGCCTGAGTACAACCCTGTACAAAATTATTATTACAAGCAAGCATGTTAGTTGTATCATCAATAGCATAAAATACCTCCTCACTCTTACATCTAGAGCAATTTGTACGGATAACACCAATAGCCCCACAGCCATAACATGCAATATGATTATTATTATTACTAGGCGGTAGCACTTGCACAGGCACTTGAGAAATATTGTTTTTGTTGCGAAGTCTAGGACAGTTAGATATTGAATGTTCACTTACTTTTTTACAATACGCACAGTATGTACGCTTCACGATTTGACTCACTGTTTGGTGCTGAGCCAGAGTTGAAGCAGGAGATGCCCCTGGAAGCACAGGCGGTGCACGTAGCGCATCACCGGGTGCGCCCGTACCTGCAGCAGTAGGCATGCGTGGCCCACCGGCGACGCCCCCAGCGCCTGCGGGAGGCGCGCGCGGCAAGCTGGCACTAGCTTTGCGGCACGGCGACGACTGAAACAGCGATGAACGTGCGGTCCCGCTCGGGCCAGCCGCCCAATGTTGTCGGTACGACGGCCTTGCGTCCATTATAGCGTCCTCGATACTGTTGCATTTCTTTAATAGAGCCTCAAAATTCGTGATTGAGTCACGGTCCACTTTCCCTCGGACGGAGACATCTAAAAGTGAGTATACCATGTCCAGCTCCACTTTTTCGCTTAGGTCACCTCTAGGCAATTTTGCCAGCAGTGCACGAGCTTGAGCTACGAATCTTTCTGTGTTCATGCCATTCTGTGTCATAGCAAATAATTCTTTATATATCTGGAATGCTGGTCGACGAGCTCCAAAAGCGTTTTTTATGCTGTCTACTGCATCCTTCCAAGTTGTAAGATGTACTCTTACTCCTTGCCACCAAGTGCCGGCATGATGTGAAAAAAGTAGTGCTAGGCCTTTCAAAGCGTTTACGTCGGTAACACCTGCCGCACTTTTATAAATTTCAACTGCATCCAAAAAATTCTCGACTGACTCACCAGGCGCACCGGAAAATCGAGCTTGGCACTGTACAAAATTAGCACCGACAGCTGATCCTGGCTCACGGCTCGCTTTCTCCGCAACAGCTGAGGATCTAACTTCCCGGAGAAGCGACTGGCAAAACTCAGCCTGAGTTCTTTGTAGTGACGCAAACAGCGACACAAAATCCTGCTGGGACATCGTCACGGCATTATTTGGTTCCTTCTGCACGTAGGTACTCGACGGGGCGGAAGAGGGCCCGCCCCCAGGCGACGCTGACGCCGACTCGGCGCCATCAGCCTGAGTAGCAACTGGCGGAGACTGACCATCTCTATTTTGCGACCGCGTTCTTACCGGCGAATGAGTAAGCTTTCCCATTGTGATACTTTCAGATAAACACGCATTACAAGTTATTTTACACAAGCACTAAAAAATATTTTCTCCACAGCACGAGAAAAAAAAATACCACGTTGGCGCCACTTTAGTGTAGGGTTCGTTGATGTAAAATAACTATGCGCTTCTTGGTAGTACGAATTTTAATATCATTCTCTACTAAAAGTTAATTAATATAAAAGTACACAAAACTAAAAGGAAATTTTCTAATAATGACGGACGTCCATGCCAGAACTCTCGAGAACCATTCTAATTTTAAATGAAAGCATAGATAACACAACCCCGCACGATGAGCAAGGTCCACCAGTGTCCCGTCTATAGAAAACGAGCAGGGACACGGTGTTCTCGCCTCGGGCGTGCGTTAAGGGCCGTTATAAATTCATTTATTTTGGACAACTTGGTCCATAGTATTTTTTAGTATGTACTTGCAGCTTACTCACTATGTTAGTTCACAATTAAAATTCAAATTAAATTAAATTAAATTGTATTGAATAATGTTAATTAAATTAAATAGATTAAATTGAAATTCTAATTGAAATCTTAACACAAAACAATACAATAAGCCTGAAACAAGAATTAACAAAATATTGCTGTACAAACATTACGGCTAAATTGCCGAATAACAAGGAACGAATTTCATTCGATTAATTAGATTGTTTAGTAAAAATGTGATAACTGGCAAGGATCTAAGGAACTACTTTTGTTTAATTTGTGATCTAAAACTACTCAAAAGGATTATTTAGTTTTGGTTTATACAATCGCGACGGCTACCTATATCGTGAATCGGACTGCGTTAATTATCTAATGAATATAAAATATGTGCGATTAGATCATCGTTAATTAGATTTTTTAATTAGATCATCATTTTACGGTAGGTGGACCAGGGCAGTGACCGAGTGGTGGCCAACAGAAGATCTAGGGGCAGATCATCAGCCAGATGGATCGACGACGTAGCCAGGGTCCAGTTGGGAAGATGTGGTTAAGAAAGGCGCAAGACCGGAAGGGGTGGCGTGATGGAGAGGAGGCCTATACTCAACAGTGGGATAAAAAGGGCTGAAAAAGAAGAAGAAGAAGAAGATCATCGTTTGATTTGAGATTATTATTCCAGAAATGTTTCTGTGGTGTTTCCCTTAGTTATTTTGAAATTTAAGATAAACTATTTGCTTGGTTATTTGTATTCGTTTCGTTGTAGTAAATAAATAGTAATTCTTTTTGACAATTTGGTTTGGAGTACGAACACACCCACTTTTCGACAAAAATGTCAACGTCTGTTTTGTGTCGTTGTCAAATGTCAATGTCAACACCAGGAGATACTGACAGTTCATTTTTCTTTCTGTCCATGAAGCATTGGTGTCAGATTACGGGAAAAATATTTTAATTTGTATTTTGATTTCCAATTACACTAAATTCCAAAAATGCAGGTATACCATAGGCAGCATTCGGTGTTACGCGAATTTGTGCCGTTCCTGTGTTATTTAGAACCAAGCTGTTGTGTCAACAAGTAATTATGATGTTTATTTTTAGAACCCTAACGAAGACACGGAATGGAACGATGTCCTCAGAGCCAAGGGAATTATCCCTCCCAAGGAGAAAGAAATCTCAGAAGATGAGATTGTTAACATGATTGAGCAGACCATTGCGAACAAGCAGGCTGCGAGTAAGTATCGGAGATATTTTATGAAGTAGGCTAAGTATGTTATTGTAGGTTATGAGAACACCTGTTGATGATTTTCTAACGAAATTATATTTTATTTACTTCTAAAGCACCCAGCCATTTATTTTAACAAAGATCTTATAAAAGAATATAGGTTGAAATCCATACTCTGTAATCCATCCATCCCGAAGACTTATAATTTTCTAACATTTGCAATCACTACTACAAATATGACGAAGTGATAAGTATCAACACTGTTAATATAGACCCTTGCTGCTCGTACATTAACAAATAAATAATTAAAATTGCCAGCCTTAGCTGGGAAACTAGAACTGGTTTTAGTTTTTTTTTAAATATTATATGATAGATATACGTTTGACCACCATCTCGCCTGATGTTAGGGGCGATGTGGCCGTAGATGGAGCATGTGGATCTAGAAGATACCTATTCTCTCTGGCCTTGAAGATACCCAGATTGTAGTTATCAGGAAACAGAGAAGACGGGAAGAAGTTCCATTCCTTGGCAGTATGCACTATAAACCAAAACATTTTGTATGAATTGGCGGAATGTCTACTAAGTAAGGGCGATATTAGGCCGATCTTCTACTCGTCCTGTGATGGAAGGGGGAGGGTGGAATTAGTTTTTTAATTTCCCGTGCACATTCACCGCAATGCATCCGTATAATATTCAATATATATTTATTTCAGGAGACAAAGAACTATCACAACTTGACTTAGACGGTCTTGATGAACTTGAAGACTCAGAAGATGAGGCAGTTATAGAGGAGTACAGAAATAAACGGATAGCAGAGCTGAAGAGACTCTCAGAGAGACCAAAGTTTGGGGAAGTCAGGGAGGTGTCCGGGCAAGATTATGTGCAAGAGGTCAACAAGGCTGGAGAGGGCATCTGGGTTGTCATACATTTGTACAAACAGGGGTGAGTCTTGATTATTCTGATGGAAGTTTTCCTCTTGCAAAGTAATCAACAAGACCAGGAACAGAAAGAATTAGGCCCTTTAGAATGCTGTTGGCTCGAATAGCAAGCAATGTGTTCACGAGGTGATTTATGGTCTACCTAGGATTGCCAGTAATAATTATTAGCCATTACACAATATCTTCTATTCAATCGCTAGTTACTTTTTCCATGTATGTGATAATGTGTCCCCCTATGACTAATATTTCCCATTACCTTCCAGTATCCAGCAGTGCGCACTAATCAATCAGCACATGCGTCAACTCGCCGCTCAGTACCCCTACACAAAGTTCCTAAAGGCAGTGGCCCAGACATGCATACCTAACTTCCCAGAGAGGAACCTGCCGAGTGTGTTTGTGTACCATGAGGGAGACATGAAGAAGCAGTTCATTGGCCCTCATGAGCTGAGAGGAACAGCGCTGACTTGTGATGGTAAGATTCCTAATTCATTACAAGCCTTTTTGAAGTCGCTCATAAATTATGTTTATAGAACTATTTCAGTCACTTGCAAAACTGCAGAATATCTTAATAATATTCTTCTTTGTATGAAGTTAAGGTAGTTTATTTGTTCTATTGTTTCTTCTTGTTATTATTTGAGTTTGTTGGGAGCTCTAAGAATTATTTTCTGGGCCAGTATACATTTATACTTTTCATAAACATAATTTTACTTCAAACAATGTTAATACTTATTATGCTATTTATTTACAGAATTTGAATACATCCTCGGTCAAGTGGGAGCTGTTGACACAAAGATTACAGAAGACCCCAAGCCCAAAATCAAGGACAAAATGTTCCAAGACCTTGGATCTAACGATTGGTGATACTCAGAAGTGATTATTGGACTGAGTGCGTTTATTGCTTCAGGTGCAGATGTCTAGTGCTTATGTTGCATATTATTTATTTTCTTCTCAAGTATTAAGTTTATTTTTATGTTCCCAAAAATACCAATGGAAGATTTTTATTTACACTGACTATTGTCAATGCATTTCTGTGTTCAGTATGAATGTGGTACTGTCAATATTGTTATTTTGATAGCAAATGGTGAGGTTTTTAATAAAACAAGTATTTAATACTTCATTAAATTGTTTTATTTACAAACAGACATCACAAACCCCAACATACGGCCGAGGTACATTACTATTGTTGAACTTACGAAAAGGACTCTTGAAACTTCAATATCTAATTTTCCTTAACTGTTATGGGCAGGTGGTATTGCTTATCATCAGGCGAACGATATGCTTGTCTCGTCTTTCAGTTACAAAAAAAACTTCGTGGATACTTGAGTGTCCACCAGTCGGCTCCATCAGCAGCCTCGCTGCATGTTGATGGTGGAGACACAGCGGGCCAGGCAGGTCTCTACAGGATGCCGCGAGCGCATGCCCAGCTCAAAGACGCGCGTAATCAGCCGCGCCGCATGCTCCTGCATCCCTGCCACCAGCTCCGGCAGCTTGTCCAGCGCTGACTGTGTCACTTCAGGCAACGACGAGTCGAGGCATTCCAGGATGGCTTGGAGACCTGCGGGCAATGTCCATGTTGTTTGATCAGCATAAAAAATTAAAACAAGATAATATGGCGGATGAAAGCCGTAATTTAGTCGCGTTTTCCTCCACCAGTTAGTAGAAGGGCTAGTCAGCATGACGCGACAAGGTGGAGACATACCAGGCTTAGTGTCCTGCACGGCCGGCAGCAGCTTGGCGAGCAGCGAGAGCGCGGTGGAGCGCAGCGGCGCGTGCGGCGACGCGCACAGCGGCGCCGCCGCGCGCAGCAGCGCGCCCGCGCACGCCGCGCCGCCCCACCCGCCGCCGCGCCGCGTGCCCCACGTCTCGATCTCCTGGGGCACGTACCGTGAGACACGATGTTATTATATTTTCCGCGCGTATAAATTACGAAAATAGTAAAAATCAACACAAAACAATATACGAAAAGATCCCAATAACGTACGCAGCGGCCGTACTTGCATGTACATGGACGTACGTACCTGCAGCACCCAGTGCAGGGTCTCCGGCGGGTCGTGGCGGCGCTGCAGCGCCAGCAGCGCGTGCGGCGGCGGCGAGGCGGAGGCCGGCGCCGAGATGTCCGCCGTCTGCAGCGCGCTCAGCGCCGGGACGGACCTGCGGACACGAGGGCACGTGTAGCGGGCCGCGCGGCGGGGCGGGGCGGGCCGCGCGGGCGGGGGGTACTCACTGCACGGTGTGCTGGTGCGCGTGCAGCAGCGCGGCGGCGCGGTGCGGGCGGCACGCGAGGTGGCGGCGCAGCAGCGCGGCCACGCGGTGCGTGATGCCGCCGTCGCGCGCGCCGCCTTGCTTCGCTAAAGTCAGGAAGCACTCGAGAATGCTTTCCAGCTCCTCACTGGAATAGAGGACATCAAGTATAATTAAAAAAACGTAAGGTCGACTGAAAAAGACAGACAAAAAATCGACTTCAATTCTGATGTATCTTCGAAGCCCAAGGTTGAATATCGATGAAAACCATCACTATCAGGACCATCTTCAAGCTATACTGAAACCAACGCAATTATTTTTTAAATAGACTAATCGCGTAACAAATATACAAAAAAAGAATTACAGTCGAATTGAGAACCCCTTTGAATTCGGTTAAACATATCGATAGTACAGATATCGATATTGACAGTATATACGTCGATATCGATAGTATGTTGAGTTCGCCTCGGCCGGCGGTCCGTGCGCGCACCTGGTGTCGCTGGCGAACAGCTCGTGGTCCGGCAGCGCCTCGAGCGCGGACAGCAGGTACTGGTGGTGCTTGGCGTGCAGCGGCTTGGCGCCGCGCAGCAGCGCCGCCGCCAGCGGCAGCGCGCGCGAGCCCGCGCCCTCCACGCGCGCCCACACCGACCGGATGCCGGCCTCCATGCGCCACACTCTGGACATATATATGACAAACATTTATTTACAATATATTGTACAGCTGTAGGGGTAACAATAAGTAATATGGTATGAATCATCTTCTTAATGCGTACGTTGGCTATAATAAATATTTGACACTTGGTATCAGTGGCGTGCAGTAGTAGAGACCAGCCCCAGCAGCGATATACGATTGTCGCTTGAGGGAGATATGGGTACGGGTGATGATGATGACCGATACAGACGAGTGTAACAAACATATAGTCCGTCGAAAAATTTAAAACAAGAATTGAGGGCGCCACTTGTCGCATATGGTTATTACCAATACAAGTCAGTTTTGGTATTTGCCAATTTTTTTGTTTCAAATCTGCCTCTCAGCCAACGTTAACGTTCAAATTAGCTTACGTTGACGTAAACTAGCACTCGATCAGCTCAGCTGCACCTAAATTGTACACAGTGCCATCTACCGGCGCTCGCACGTACTTCTGCGAGTGTTCCTTGTTGTGCGGCTGGTGGTGCGGGATGGCGGTGAGGATGCAGTGCGACACGCGGTCCGTGGCGCTGGTGGAGGCGGCGGCCGCGCTGCGCAGCGTCGCGCGCACCGGCAGCGGGGACTGCACCGGCGGCCGCTCCGAGCACTCCTGCAGGAGCTGACGAATCTTTGGAACCTGCCAGATCATAATGCTGGTTCGAATCAGCCAGAAATGGATAGTCTCTGTGGTGGTTGGACAGGTTGGTTCAAATCTCATACACCACTGAGGTTGCGGGTTCGATTTCCGCGACGGGACAAATATTTGGCACAAAAAAAAACGCAAGAATTAATTTGGTGTTTGTCGTGGGACCATCATCCTCATAGTTCCCGGTTCCCTAGATACAGGGAATCCTAATTAGAATTATATATGTAACCATTGGGCAAAAAAAACATTTCTGTCAAATTCCACAATGCGCAAATGGTGTGCCGCCCTAAATGGGGCACTACTGTGATAAAAACTTCTCATGTGGAGCCGGGTATACGGGTAATTAGTGCAGTATTTTTCTTAAACGATTGTAAGAATAGTTAATCAAATATAAACTTACGAAAATTAATTTTTAATTGACGTTTTTATTCTGTAGGTATCATTTAATATGTAAATATATGGGTCTTGTGTTAACTGAAATTAAAAAAATATACTAGAGCAACAGCAGCACAAGCTGCTAGATCAAAAGACTGCACCTCCGCTTGTGGACAAATACAACACCAGAGGCTCTGCACGAGGAGTGAGGGAGAACAGAAGTCTTAGCAAATGGGACGAGAGCAGAAGAAGGGCTTGGTATTCGTTTCTTCTTATTGGGTGTCTTCACTAGTGCCGTCACATATAGATAGATAGATGAAGGCTTTATTGCAAACAGTAAAATAAAAACATTTAAAGAAAGTGATACAATGGGCGGCCTTATTGCTAAAAGAGATCTCTTCCAGGCAACCTTTGGATGGAGAGGAATTATCAAATGTTAAACCCATATACCTGCATGTAGAGCAGCAGCAGCAGCACCGGCTGGTCGGTGGCGGCTCGCAGCGCGGCGGCCAGCAGGCTGGCGTCGGAGCTGCAGCAGCGCAGCACCAGCGGCAGGCGGGACTCCACGCGCCGCCGCATGGGCTCCAGCCCGCCCGCGCCCTCCGCCGCCTCCGCCTCGCGGATCACGTAGCGGATCAGGACGTCCAGCTGGGGCGAGGGGCGGGCATATACCCAGACTTGATTACAAAAGCCACAGTACTGGGGCAAGTGATGGAGCTGTAATCTGGCCTCACGATACCAAACCACGGGAGGGCACTGGTACCACAAGTATCAGTCTCTCACAAGACTAGGTTTTAGTACCTAATTTAATCATATCTTTTCATTATTAAAAACCTATTGTAAGAGAAAATTAATGAATTATTTATTATTATTATCATATTGTCAACAGTGGTGTCACGGCGTGCACTGGGTGCGTTTTCAAAAACTCACATTTTGTTTTGTTATAGTTGCGCGAAATAAATTAAGGAATCCAGGGCGAGGAATTAAAAGGAGTTTAAAGGACACGTAAAATTTTACTATCCTACTATTAAACTTGGTCTAATACTGTCTGCTATTTAGAAAAAAGTCTCAATATCGCAGCCGCTGGACAAACCTAATTAAATAGATGGAGGACGTCAATACAAACAATAGATGTGAATAACGAAGTATCCAAATTGTCGCAAATCGGAACACAGTAATTGTACGATGTACGATGTTGTTGTACGATGCAAGCATCGCACATTGCGCGCGGTCAACAGTTTACGCCTGCATGCCACATTTCATGTAGCGCGTCATCAGTTCACGATCGGACACCATTCATTCCGCGTGTGCTCAATCATTACCATTTACATTAACCATTTTAGACCTAGTTTTGGGGAAATAAATGAACAGTTTTTTCTCCTTAATCTGGCATTATCATTTTATGTACGGAAAACTCCGTACAGTGATCCTTTCGGACTACAGCTTGGCGGCAGAATAACTAGCAAATAACGAAGTAAATAATTCCTCTAGCCTGAAGCATTTTGCAGGTAAAACGAACAGGTTACCTGCTTGTAGTGTAACCGCAGCGTATCTTCCCGCTCCGCGTGTTTGGGTGTGGTCTTGTCGCGACCCTGCCAGATCCGCGGGCTGCCGATCAGAGTCTCAGCGAAATCCAACACCGCGGTCGGAGACCAGTTCCTACCATAAAATAAAAAACCACAATAAATAGTTAATGTCTTTCGGAGAGAAAAAATGCGACCACCGGCTGGAGATGCACCCACATTTCAATCTTCCCTGTCAAGGTTCATTCCTATCTCAATAGATGGCGTACACGTTACCTTTAAGACGGTTAGATAACGGAAGAAAAAAAAATCGACTTGGTAACCCCCGTAGCTCAATTGGGCAGAGCCCTTCCCGCGCTGAAGAAAGATTGTGATGCGGGTTCAAATCCCAGCCGGTGTATTGTTTGAGTTTTTCGCTGAGCATTCGTTATTACTTCATATGAAGATAATAAAAACATCAGAATGTCTGTAAGTGGAAAAGAGAACACACCCGTCAGGTTGCAGCAGCGCGGAGAGGCAGTTGTGCAGCGTGCGCCACGAGGCGCGGTGAGCGAGTAGCGTTACCAGCAGAGGGCGCCACTGCGCGCCACCCGAACGGAACATCAGCGCCATCTAACCATACAGTAACCAGATAAATAAGTATACAGATAAATAAGTATATATCTATACATGTTGTGTGTCATACCACAGAATACTAAGGGACAGAAGCATCACTCCGCAAAGAAATTTAAACAAATAGCGACTCTTGCTATGACGCAATAAAATTCAATTCAGCTCGTGTAGGGTTGCATACCTACCAGTCATATTAACCTACAGAGCGCCTCTCTTTCTATCGCATAGCACTTATCTCTTCTGACGCGGCACGTGTAACGACGCGCGACCCGCCGTCGGTGTCCGGCTATGTACTTGTAGCTTCGTACCTACAGTGCGGAGTGCGCTAGGCCTGGTTATACAAAGTTGATGCAAATCCACACTGAATTACCGAAATATTGTCTGCCTAATTTGAAACGCTTCAGATCAGATTTGAGATAAATTTCCGCCACGTCACGCCTGATTTCATTCGATTTATTGTCTGGTCTCTTTTGCAGTCTAGTAAAAACATTATATTCATGAAAGAAAAAAGAAGCAACAGTTACTTCGATTATTGGCTACTTTTTTGTGTTGACGTCACGTAGCTCCGCCTTTCGGTAGGGTCGGCCATTTTGAGTCACAATGACTGAACCTATTTCCGGTTCAACTTTCGGCTTATAGTATTCTTCTCTGGCGATTATTTACATAATTTGTGAATATTTAATGTTTTTATTTATAACATATAAATCTAAATATTATTATTGATTTCATCAGTTGAATTGCAAGTAATAAAGGTGGCCGGATGTTAGTCTATTCTTATTCAACCCGTTCTTTTTGCATGACGCATCAATGTACCTGACGGACACACGGACACTTTTACACAACTGAATTGATATGATGAATGATTTGGAACGAAGATCGTAATTATGAGTCGGAGTGAGGTCAAGCGAAGGCTTGTGTCGCGGTGACAATATAATAAGTAACGATATGCGCCTTATGCCTTCGTCTTGAAGGTTCAGATTGCAGCATCAACTGACTCCTCAAGGCATGTGACGCGGTGACGACATAGTTAATAATGACGTGGACCCTATGCCTTCAAACTGAAGGTTGAGATTGTAGCAGCAGCTGGCTCCTCAAAGCATATGCCGCGGTGACGACACAGCCAACGATGTGGACCCTATGCCTTCGTGCTGAAGGTTAAGATCGGCTCACCTGTCGCTCGGGATGCTCCTCGCGCTGCAGCTCGGCCAGCCAGTCCAGCAGCACGCCGCAGCCGCGCCCGCGGCTCGACAACACGTGCGCCGGCGCCTCCGCACCCTCGTATTTTATCTGCGAACATTACACTTAAAGAAGGACGGTGGAAGGTGCATGAGGCAGTCATCGAGTTGCCAATAGCAGTATAACAATAATAAAAGATAATAATAGATTTCGGGGTAAGATGTGATTGAGAAAGACACAAGTCTGAGAAGATGTATGGAATTCGTTTTTCTTTTGTATCATCAAAAATTTAAAACTTGCGATTTGTTTTGATAGTCTACTTTGGGAGAAACATTTCTGATGGGATCTAGCGCCGATGTAGCTCATTTAAAAAAGAAAATATTATTTCTAAGCTTTTTCATAATTTCAAAAATTCAAAAACATATTTTAATTTTCTTTAAGGAACAAAATATTCTCACTGCAAACGAATAGGTACATATAGATCCCAAAATTTTGAGAAACTGTATTGTTTCGGCCATTATCTGTTGTGTAACTGAACTTGGACTCGTAGTACCCGTCCTGGTTCCTCTCGAGCAGGCGTGAGATGATGTCGACGATGAGCTCCGTGTCCTGCGTCTCGATGATCTTGTTGTGTAACTGACCTTGGATTCGTAGTACCCGTCCTGGTTCCTCTCGAGCAGGCGCGAGATGACGTCGACGATGAGCTCTGTGTCCTGCGTCTCGATGATCTTGTTGTGTAACTGACCTTGGACTCGTAGTATCCGTCCTGGTTCCTCTCGAGCAGGCGCGAGATGACGTCGACGATGAGCTCTGTGTCCTGCGTCTCGATGATCTTGTTGTGTAACTGACCTTGGACGCGTAGTACCCGTCCTGGTTCCTCTCGAACAGGCGTGAGATGACGTCGACGATGAGCTCCGTGTTCTGCGTCTCGATAATCTTGTTGTGTAACTGACCTTGGACTCGTAGTACCCGTCCTGGTTCCTCTCGAACAGGCGTGAGATGACGTCGACGATGAGCTCCGTGTCCTGCGTCTCGATGATCTTGTTGTGTAACTGACCTTGGACTCGTAGTACCCGTCCTGGTTCCTCTCGAGCAGGTGCGAGATGACGTCGACTATGAGCTTCGTATCCTGCGTCTCGATGATCTTGTTGTGTAACTGACCTTGGATTCGTAGTACCCGTCCTGGTTCCTCTCGAGCAGGCGCGAGATGACGTCGACGATGAGCTCTGTGTCCTGCGTCTCGATGATCTTGTTGTGTAACTGACCTTGGACTCGTAGTACCCGTCCTGGTTCCTCTCGAGCAGGCGTGAGATGACGTCGACGATGAGCTCCGTGTCCTGCGTCTCGATGATCTTGTTGTGTAACTGACCTTGGACTCGTAGTACCCGCCCTGGTTCCTCTCGAGCAGGCGTGAGATGACGTCGACGATGGGCTCCGTGTTCTGCGTCTCGATAATCTTGTTGTGTAACTGACCTTGGACTCGTAGTACCCGTCCTGGTTCCTCTCGAGCAGGCGTGAGATGACGTCGACGATGGGCTCCGTGTTCTGCGTCTCGATAATCTTGTTGTGTAACTGACCTTGGACTCGTAGTACCCGTCCTGGTTCCTCTCGAGCAGGCGTGAGATGACGTCGACGATGGGCTCCGTGTTCTGCGTCTCGATAATCTTGTTGTGTAACTGACCTTGGACTCGTAGTACCCGTCCTGGTTCCTCTCGAGCAGGTGCGAGATGACGTCGACGATGAGCTTCGTATCCTGCGTCTCGATGATCTTGTTGCCGACCGCCTCCAGCGTGCGAGCCGTCGCAGATTCCAACACTGCCAGAAACAAATAGATAGCTGTAGGTATGATTAGCGTTTTGGATAGAGAAATAGGGCTCAAGTCCTGGGCCAAGTCCTTCCATATGGCTGTTTTAGAACACAGTTCACATTCTACTAGAAGTCCTTCGATATGGCTGTTTTAGGTCATTCAACCATCATAACACATGTATGTACATTTGCTGTTTGTTTATTTAGATGATGCACTTGCGGCCGCGGTATATTTTTGGTAATTTTTGAAAATGTTTAGCGTCGTTTCACTTGCATGAAAGAAATCAAGGGTATCTTACACGCGACTAACTGATCCTTGGTCGCTCTGGGCGGCACCAGCGGCGCGTCCGACTCGCGCTTGACCGGCGGCCGGTCGACCGCCTTCTCCGACATCTCCCGCAGGATCGCCACCACGGGGCTGGTCAGCCCCTTGCACTGGACGAGGAGGGCTGACGCGATCTGGTAACGGGAAAATAGGATGAAGTGAAACTACAGACGGCTACGTACGGAATAGAATAGAATAACTCTTTATTATAACACCAAAATACATATATAATTAAAACCTAAAATAACAACTAACTTAATAATAGTGTCACAATGGGCGGTCTTATCGCTCAAAGCGATCTCTTCGAGACGGTGTTACTAAGATAATTTTGTTGGTAGATATATACATCACGTATCTATCCACTCTTACCTAAACGGACGGACTGATTTATTAACCGAGTGTTCCATATCTTTCATATCTAACTTATTCTTTACTAGCGACCCGCCCCGGCTTCGCACGGTTATTATACATATAAACGTTCCTCTTCAATCACTCTATATATTAAAAAAAACTGCATCAAAATCCGTTGCGTAGTTTAAAAGATTTAAGCATACATAGGGATATAGGGACAGAGAAAGCGACTTTGTTTTATACTATGTAGTGATGATATCTTTATATCTTACATATACTTGAATACGTCATGAGTAATGAACCCAGCGCACATTGCGGGACGAGAAACACTGCCCTGCCGTCATACAGTTTTACACTACTTCGGAGGGTAGATTTAGATTGTTTTTGACAATGACAACAACTTCGGGCATGTTTACGCGGTGTCTTGACTTATTGTAATAGATAACTAAATAAATTCACTTATAAAAAAACAAGTCAGCCAACTGACTGACTGACTGTAAGTCAAACATATTAATTTTGTCAAAAACTTCAAGTAACATCTAAACACTTTATAATATACATATCATCATAAAATATACTACAATTCATCTGCGTCGCATTATGTTTGTTTAATAGCTATAGATAAAAAAAACGTACTTCTGGCAGCGGCTGCATATCCAGCGGCAGCAGAGCCCTGAGCACAGCGGAAGCGTGCGTGGGGCGGCGCACGAGCCCTAGCGCTCCGCCCGCGGTCCCGGCACACAGTTGCAGGAAGGAAATGACGCAGTTGATGTACGGGCAGGGGAAGGCGGGGGAGCCACGCAGCCGGCTCACTTCCTCTGTTATAGACTGGGAGAGAAAGTACAGAAGATTATGCAACAAGTTTGTTAATAAAGGAAACTAAGATTCCATTCGCAACGCCGCTTTTTTGGTTTTTTTAAATATTTTTAATTTTTAAACACCTTTTTTATTTGACTTTAGTGGCAGATGTGAAATGGCTGGTTACAAAAGTTCAAGATTTTACTTATTTTCTGTTGTCTCAAAGAACGAGTTGAATTAGGACAATGGTTCTTAGAACTGTTCAGCTTTTCATGATTTACATGATGAAAAGTTAATATATAACGTAGTTATCTCCTGTACCAAATTGCACCCGCACACCGCTTCCCGCACTCTGATCAGTTTTTGGCTACCGCAATTTTTGCTGCACGCTCACTCGAACGAATGGTCTCAACTCACCGCGATCAGGTCGCACACAGCAGTGTCGAGATCCCCGAGATACCCGAGCTGCGTGCCGAAGGCGGTGGACAGCACGGGCGGAACCAGCTCCAGCTGCAGCGGCCGAAGGACCGCAGCGGAGCCCCAGTCGTCCTCCATCTCCTCGGGGAGGGGCTCCTCGGCGAACAGGTTGTCATCTGGAGAAACGAAGGGTTGTTAGTTTTGATAGCAGTTATCGTAACACTCCCCCCCTGGCGGGTGCTGCGGCGGCTGCAGGCGCAGCGCGCTGGCGAAGGCCGCGCCGCCGCGCGCGCCGCGCGCTCGCTGCACGCGCAGCAGCTGCGCCATGTACCCGCGCTCCCCCCCCGGCCGCGGACACTGTGTACATAGCTACCTGGCGGGTGCTGCGGCGGCTGCAGGCGCAGCGCGCTGGCGAAGGCCGCGCCGCCGCGCGCGCCGCGCGCTCGCTGCACGCGCAGCAGCTGCGCCATGTACCCGCGCTCCCCCCCCGGCCGCGGACACTGTGTACATAGCTACCTGGCGGGTGCTGCGGCGGCTGCAGGCGCAGCGCGCTGGCGAAGGCCGCGCCGCCGCGCGCGCCGCGCGCTCGCTGCACGCGCAGCAGCTGCGCCATGTACCCGCGCTCCCCCCCCGGCCGCGGACACTGTGTACATAGCTACCTGGCGGGTGCTGCGGCGGCTGCAGGCGCAGCGCGCTGGCGAAGGCCGCGCCGCCGCGCGCGCCGCGCGCTCGCTGCACGCGCAGCAGCTGCGCCATGTACCCGCGCTCCACGCCGAGCCGCACCACGGCGCCCGCCGGGCACGCGTCCAGCGCAGACAGCAGGGCACTGGGAACAAGGGAACACTGTTACACGTGATGGACGGTGGAATGGCCTCAAACGATCATCTTATTACATACAAATCAAACATTTCTCAAACATATGGTGGAAGAATTGGGCTTGAAGAATCAAAAAAGGTGACGATCCCCTTGGCGTTTAACGTTCTTCTTGACTTTCTGCGTATGATCCAGAAAAACTATAGAAGAAGAACTATCACTTCTTCGGGTCTTTGAGGTTATTTTGAGAACCGAAGTGAAGAAATTAGGAGACAAGGCTAAAAATTGCAGATAAGACAACCCATACAGAAGCACCTTTCGTATATTTGTGAAGCAAGTACTAGACCGGTTCCCCTCACCTCATGGACGGCACGGGCATGCCGAAGGTCTGTATGAAGAGCGCGAGCTTGTGCGCGGGCAGCGCGCGCAGGCCGGCCTCCAGCAGCGGCGCGCGCGCCGAGCGCACGAGGTGCAGCCGCAGCCAGTCGGGCAGCAGCACGGCCTCCTCCTCCGAGTCGAGGAACGCTTGCGGCGCGTCGCTGCCCACCCACACCGACTGCAGCCACGAGTACATCTCCTGGTTCGTGTCGTCTGCATCCGAATACTACATTGTTTGACATGGCGACAGTTTTACTGGTGGTAGGTTTCTCGTATGCGAGAGGCCTTCTGGGTGGGTACCACCGCTTTGCCAGTTATTCAGCCACCAAGCAGTAGTGCGCAAGCATAACTGTGATCCGGTTTGAAGGGCATTGTAGCCAGCGAAATTACTGGGCATTATGAGACCCAACAGCTAATTGTCTGAGGGTGACGAGCGCAGTGCAGAACCGCGCAGGATTTTGCAAAACAAAGTTCTGGGTGCTATGCTATTGTTATGGGCTGGCGTAGTGCTTACCATCAGGCAAACGACCACCTCGTCTCGTCATCCAGTTACATAAAAAAGTGGATTCGTTTCATACAACAGATAACCGCACGAGCGAAGCGATGGCGGTCGCAGTACTAGACACTAACGCCGCACTAATGCAACGTAGCAGTAATGCCGTGCCTGCGTACTGCACTCGGTTGTCACCGCTCATTGCGATTCACATGTTCCTTATTTTATTTTGTACAATCCACTGATTTTGTTACTGATGTTGATGTTACATCACTATTTGTAACTGAACAAGTCTAGCCAAAAAACCTTACAAGTTTATTTGTTCGAAATATTCATGATTTATGGAAACATCAACTTGAAATAACTTTGTCATTGTGGAGTAACTGAAAATTCTGACTGCACTTTTTAATGTACCTACCTACTTTGCCCATTTTTTTATTATTGAAAATTGTGGTGAGTGACATTGATAATTAAAATAAAACGATTTGTAAAAGAATTTTTCTATTTGTTATTTCATTAATGTAGCTGAATGCAAGTTTCTTACTTTTTAAAAGTTAAATTCAATTTATAATTGAATGTTTTATATTTTAAATGTAAACCTCTTAAAAGTACCAATGTAGTCTGCCTGTACACAGCATATATGACGAGCATGAGAAGTGAAAAGAAATATATTCTGGTAGATTGATAAATATAATTCATGTCGAAAAATTGCGAAAAATGCACATCCCAAGCGGGACTAGAATGACCATACTTACACATAGAGGGCCCGAGGCAGAGCAGCTTAAGGTGCGCGTGCGCAACTATGATGTGCAGCACGGCGCGGCGGCCGCTCGGCCAGTGCAGCGTCACGCGCTCGCCGCACGCCCACGCGCTGCCCGCCTCCTCGCCGGGGCCGTCCGCGAACAGCTGCGGGGGTAGGAGGGGGAGGGGGGGGAGACCAGAGATAATCATCATCAGCCTATTGCAGGCCACTGCTGGACATAGGCCTCTCCAATGACTGAGCACGATCCCAGCTATCTCATCCAGCTGTAGCCAGCCACCTTGCGAAGATCGTCGCTCGTCGAAGATATGGGAAGCGATATAGGTGCGATCGAGTGTGGCTCAGTGGCAGGCCGACGCCCTCGAGTTTGAATCCCGCTAGCCCCACACCACTGACTTTCTTAAGTTATGTGCGGATTTGACACTCGCTCTAAAAACGGTGAAGGTCGTGAGGAAACCAGCATGTCCAACCCCGGCACCTGGCCAGGTGTACCGTACCTTCTGCAGGTGCGAGTGGAACAGCTCAGTGAGCGCGTGCAGCGTGCGGTGCTGGGCCGGCGAGGGCTCGCGGCCCAGCTCTCCTGTTCCCAGGACATGCGCCATCACGCTCGTCCTTTCCATAATAACTTGGCTCAGATCCTGCGAAATAATACATTTTATAACAAAAATACAATTATTTTTAGATAAAAACCAAAAACCGACTTCAATGTATCTTCGAAGACCAAGGTCAAATATCGATGAAATTTATATGGGACCACTTCGTAGCTATACTGAACCCAACGCAAAAAGAATTTTCCAAATCGGTTCATAAATGACGGAGTTCTAGGGTAACAAACATAAAAATAAAAAAAATAATAAAAAAAATACATTCGAACAGAGAACCTTCTCCTTTTTTAAAGTCAGTTAAAAAATTTACTTCAATTCTGATGTATCTTCGAGGTCCAAGGTCGAATATCGGCAAAATATATATGGGACCATATTGAAACTACTGAACCCAACCCAAATCAGTTCATAAACGACGGAGTTCTGAGGTAACAAACACAAAAAAAAAGGAATTGAGAACCTCCTTTCTTTGAAGTCGTTTAAAAAGCAGGTGAACAACCTGCTCGTCACGCCTCTAATCTAATACGTCTCTAGTCTAAGCTTTTACTCGTGGTCTACTACTGTATGCTGATGCCTAACAACTTGGACAATCCTTCAGTGCTGAGAGGAGTTAGCTTTGTGCTACAGAATTACATCCGTGCAGGTCAGCGACGTCACCATCAGTTGTTAGCGCTCCCACCCAAGTTACGCACATGTAATGCTCGTAATGCTCCTACGGCTAGGGCTGTGAAGCTCAACAGTTTTCTGAATGATGTCCAAAGTGCTGACATACATGCTGACAACATTAGTAGAATATCTAAATGTGTTTTATTTTTATTTAAGTATCTGGTACGACAATTTTAACGCTTTGGGTGAGCCTGTAAGTTTACAATTGTAATTTAATAAATAAATAATTTGTATTAACAAATGTGATTCTGTTCCAACAGCAGTCGGTTCAGCTCACCAGCACGATGTCGGTGTGGTCGGCGGGCGGCGCGGCGCGCGCGTGCCGCGCCAGGAAGTGCACGTAGGCGGCCACGTGCGCCGGCACGCACTCCACCAGGCACGCGGCGCGCACGCGCACCGCCACCTCCGCGCGCACCGCCTCCCAGTGCCGCAGCCCCCACAGCAGGTCCAGCCACTCCCTGACGAACGGACGGCATATCAACAAGGTTCACCCTTTTGTACATATAAAGGACATCGTATGCGGAACAGTAAAAAAATATTATTTAACTAACTGCGCCCCGCGGTTCCACCCGCGGTTTCCCGGGATAAAAGGTTGCTTATGTGGGTGTTTTGACGGAGATGTGCGAGCTAGATGGTGCCTTATCAATGGGTGCGAGAGTAGATATTTATATTGATTTATATTGGAGTGTCTTGACGGAGTGAACCTTCTGAACGTAGTACCATTATCTTTTCAGTGCAATTACGCCACCATCCGAATTTATTAACATTTTTCTTTTTAAAACATCTTTTTAATTTCACATCGAGAAAGACATGACATATAAGATTTCTTTACCTTATCAATAAAAGTTGAAATTGAAACATCACATAACGTAGTTTAAATTGTATTATGTTCCCTGATCCGTATTATAATTAAATCACATCCGCTGTCTTGATTAATTGACGATCTGCACGTTAAATGTAAGTACATCACATCGTTCACTTACTCGGGACTAACGTTCGCAGTGTAATCCATCTCGGTGGCGTCTTCAGACTGCAGCACCAGTTTCAAACCCTGGAGTAAATCAGAAAAAAGAAATTAAAATTTTAATTTAATTTATTTTTTGAAATCCGAACATAAATCTAAAATAGTTTGCCGCCACCGCCCCCCACGCCCCCCTCCACCCGCGCACTCACCCGACTGGCGGAGGCCCTGGTGTGCGCGTGCGCGTGCGCCAGGCGCGTCATGTAGTAGTGCAGCAGCGCGCGCGCGCCCTCCTCCGTGTCGTGCAGCGTGCGCCGCAGGTGCGCGCACAGCTCGCCCGCCTTGCCGCCCCCGCCCTCCCCCGCGCCCGCGCCCGCCCCCGCCGACAGGAACTCGCACAGGCACTGCACCGGGAGGACGCTACAACAAACATGAACAGGTATATTTGACCAAACTATGTCCGATGTGCGTTATGTAACAACGCGCATTTCGTTGCAGAAAACGCAATAGAAGTGAGGGCATTTCCTTTCGCGCGTTGCACCTCTCCAGTCCGTTAACTCCTGTTGCTCTCTTCAGAACAGCTGGTACAGCTAATTGCTAGCTGCCGGTGCAGACTCCAGGTGTTACCTCAGCTCCAGCTGGTCCTGCCGCAGCAGCTGGTGCAGCCAGGGCATGGCGCAGCGCGTGCCATGCCGCTCCACCAGGGACAGCAGCAGTGCTAGCTGCCGGTGCAGACTCCAGGTGTTACCTCAGCTCCAGCTGGTCCTGCCGCAGCAGCTGGTGCAGCCAGGGCATGGCGCGGCGCGTGCCGTGCCGCTCCACCAGAGACAGCAGCAGCGCCGGCTGCCGGCACAGCAGCTTGCCGAGACGCAGCTGCGAGCTCAGAGCTTGCAACGACTCGATCACTGCTTGAGGGGGCTTGCGAGCCGGCCCCAGCGGTTCCAGAGTTGTCAGCTGTGATAAGAAAACAGCGTTTTTACCAAACATGCGCATTTCATATTAAAAACTTTTATTTAACTTGCAATGTATGTAACTATGTTAGTTTGGGTGGAATCTTTCAAGCTAAATCAGAACCACGTCCTCTTGACCTACGATTTTTAAATTTTGCATACCTGTCAAAGTCCAATGACAATTCAATATTATGGCGACAGCCAGCTGATCTGATGATGGAGACGGAAGGCGGGCAATGGAACTCCTTGACGGATAATTGTAAACTACTAGTGTTTGGGGTCATTTTTATCTGCTCGCGGTTCCGATTACGAATTTGATAAAAGCTTGTCTTGAAAAATATATTATTCAACAAAAAAATTATCTTGTATCCCTAACAGTAAACATATGTTTACCATTCACACAAAACCTATCCACTACGAAGATAACCTTTCATAAATTCATCATTCTTCAACAGTATAACAAGTTACTCTTTGAGCGTCTCACCTGACTAAGCAGCCTGGAAGTGTGCTCAGTGACGGGTAGCTTGGAGTTGCTGGCAGCTGCCAGGTGAGTTTCCAGCTGTAAGATCGCAGCTCGCTCTGCTTCAGCTCGTTCTGCTTCTGCTGCTGAGCTGGTACTCCATTCCAAGCTGGGACGGCTGGTAAAGTCAGCGAAGTGAGCATTGTACGGAGTGAATGTTTGAGATCGTTCTTGATGGCGAAATTGTAAATTATAAAGGTGAAGATGTCGATTTTCGGGACGATTAGAACTGAACAAGAGTTTTGATAACATTATTCTCTTAAGTATATTCTCTTACTCACTTCCAGGCGGTACTGACCTGGTGATGCAGGTCTCGATGAGCGCGCGGAGCGTGGGGTAGGTGGCGGCGGCGCGCTCGGCGAACTGCAGCGGTACTGACCTCCAGGCGGTACTGACCTGGTGATGCAGGTCTCGATGAGCGCGCGGAGCGTGGGGTAGGTGGCGGCGGCGCGCTCGGCGAACTGCAGCGGTACTGACCTCCAGGCGGTACTGACCTGGTGATGCAGGTCTCGATGAGCGCGCGGAGCGTGGGGTAGGTGGCGGCGGCGCGCTCGGCGAACTGCAGCGGTACTGACCTCCAGGCGGTACTGACCTGGTGATGCAGGTCTCGATGAGCGCGCGGAGCGTGGGGTAGGTGGCGGCGGCGCGCTCGGCGAACTGCAGCGGTACTGACCTCCAGGCGGTACTGACCTGGTGATGCAGGTCTCGATGAGCGCGCGGAGCGTGGGGTAGGTGGCGGCGGCGCGCTCGGCGAACTGCAGCGGTACTGACCTCCAGGCGGTACTGACCTGGTGATGCAGGTCTCGATGAGCGCGCGGAGCGTGGGGTAGGTGGCGGCGGCGCGCTCGGCGAACTGCAGCGGTACTGACCTCCAGGCGGTACTGACCTGGTGATGCAGGTCTCGATGAGCGCGCGGAGCGTGGGGTAGGTGGCGGCGGCGCGCTCGGCGAACTGCAGCGGGTTGTGCGCCGCCAGCATCGTCAGGATCACCCAGCCGCGCCAGTACAGCGACGTGATGGCCAGCGGCGGCGGGCTGTAGCTGTGGGGACGTACTGCGTGAGGGCACAGATTCCTTTATAGTTACTTCGTAAAGGGGTCTGGTGGTCTGGTTGTGGTCGTGCTCTTAACGCGGAGCAGCCAGTGGGAAGTGGCGATGGGGGCCGTGTGCAGAACAGAATGAGCTGCAATGTTTCCGCGTTCCGAGACTGTGGCTTGGGTGATCACTTGAGATAAAAGGACTGTTGAGAGGATACCATTAAAATTACACACTGAAGCTCCAGGTGTCTCAACACAATGTTAATCAAGCTAATTAATGTTGATTATCTATCATTATATATGAAGAAATAATCTAAAGACCACATTTTTGTGCACCTTAATGGATTTAGATTGCATTGTCATCGAGTTGTGAGCTATCCTGAAAGTTTCAGCCGGATAGCAAATCGAAAGTGCTCGAAATTTGAGTTTCATGATTCCACCCGGAACGACAAACAGATAGACAAACAAAAAAGTGACTTAATAGAAACGTGGAAAAAATGCAAAGGCTTTGTAACATTTCACTATGGAGCGCGGTATTTGTCGGCTGCGAGAAAATCACAATAATCGCGTTCATAAAAATGTTTTAAGATATGAAAAGCCTAAAAAGTCGCTTATACGCCAACGAGAGTTGTTGTCACTTCCGTGGGGACAACAACAACACTTTCCATGCAAGAGTAGTGCCACAGATAAAATTAGTCCCCTCTCTTTCACTCACCCTTGCGGCAGTGTAATATTGTCAGGTGGGTTGAACTGACACAGCTGGAAGATGTAATCGGCTATCTCCAACTTGTCTACTTGCAGAGGCGAGTCTTCAGCCGGTAACGCGCACGCGCGGCGCACTAACTGTTCTACCAGCTCGAATACTTCTGCAGGGGATATTGGGATCTCCTGCAATGGTAATAAGGATAATTATGATTTATAGGAGCAATTCGTTGGTACGATCTGGCGTCTCTGTCGTACATAGAGAAATTGAAAGAGACCAAAAGTGCAAGACTAAAGGATAGTACGGTTTAACTATACTGCAACTTTACAAGATATTAAGCTGTAATTTGATATTTACAAATTTTACTGACCTTAGTGAGGTCAATAAATATAACTCAACAGATTGTATACTGACCTTAGACAGGCCAATAAATATAACTCTGAGCAGGTTGTTCTGGGGTAGCGGCGCCTCGCAGCACAGCCGGTGTATGAGCGCGCGCTCTGACTCGGGCGGCCAGTTGTCCACCTTGCAGTACGTCTCCACCGGCTCCACGAACATTATCTGCACGTACACGTGAGGACAATTTTGAGCTCTACGGCTGATGTATTACAGGTGATATTGAGTCGCGATTTAGACATGTATAAATGGAAAATTAAAAAGACCAAACCATCACCAGGGATACATCAACCGACTACCAACCGAGGCGTTGGACCTTCTTAACACAAGCAAGTAATTCTCGGCGTACTAGTAATATAATAGGCGGCATAATTTGAATAATGTTATACTGATTTTAAACAACTGTCGTTGTTTTTCATTTCAATACATGCCATGGGTTTTGGGGTCGACACTTGTCTCATCATAGAAAGAAAGAAAGAAAATACATTTATTCAAGACAGATACACGCAACATTACATTAAGCTATAATACTATACTACACATAACAAATAATATTATACTATACATACAACAGGAAAAAATAACACATGTAATAACATACCTATATAATAAATACATAATATAATTATAGTATAATGGAATGTTGCGCGATCATAGACCTGTTCCATCTAAGGAGATGATTTAATCAGCGTCCGGAGTAACAATGATTGAACGGCACTTCCAGTCATGCGGCGGTCGTGCCTTTTGCACGTTTGCTTGCAAGGAGCGCAAACCAAGTATCGCACACACTTGTCTACACTGGTGCATACAGCTAAGAACCATTCCGTTTAAACTAGACTAGTTTTTTAAAATAAAAAGCTCCATATTGCCATCGTGACTGCAGTTTGGACGCGTTGGTTTGAGCGTACCCTAAATTGGCAATTGTTAGGGCGCGCGCATCGCTCCCGGGGGGCTCACCTTGTTGAGTGCGTGCAGGAAGTCGTGCCGCGAGGGCCGGTAGCAGGGCACGGCGGTCTCCAGCAGCCAGCCCAGCGCGGCGCCCTGCCCCGCCGACACCTGCGTGCGCATCGCTCCCGGGGGGCTCACCTTGTTGAGTGCGTGCAGGAAGTCGTGCCGCGAGGGCCGGTAGCAGGGCACGGCGGTCTCCAGCAGCCAGCCCAGCGCGGCGCCCTGCCCCGCCGACACCTGCGTGCGCATCGCTCCCGGGGGGCTCACCTTGTTGAGTGCGTGCAGGAAGTCGTGCCGCGAGGGCCGGTAGCAGGGCACGGCGGTCTCCAGCAGCCAGCCCAGCGCGGCGCCCTGCCCCGCCGACACCTGCGTGCGCATCGCTCCCGGGGGGCTCACCTTGTTGAGTGCGTGCAGGAAGTCGTGCCGCGAGGGCCGGTAGCAGGGCACGGCGGTCTCCAGCAGCCAGCCCAGCGCGGCGCCCTGCCCCGCCGACACCTGCGTGCGCATCGCTCCCGGGGGGCTCACCTTGTTGAGTGCGTGCAGGAAGTCGTGCCGCGAGGGCCGGTAGCAGGGCACGGCGGTCTCCAGCAGCCAGCCCAGCGCGGCGCCCTGCCCCGCCGACACCTGCGTGCGCATCGCTCCCGGGGGGCTCACCTTGTTGAGTGCGTGCAGGAAGTCGTGCCGCGAGGGCCGGTAGCAGGGCACGGCGGTCTCCAGCAGCCAGCCCAGCGCGGCGCCCTGCCCCGCCGACACCTGCGTGCGCATCGCTCCCGGGGGGCTCACCTTGTTGAGTGCGTGCAGGAAGTCGTGCCGCGAGGGCCGGTAGCAGGGCACGGCGGTCTCCAGCAGCCAGCCCAGCGCGGCGCCCTGCCCCGCCGACACCTGCGTGCGCATCGCTCCCGGGGGGCTCACCTTGTTGAGTGCGTGCAGGAAGTCGTGCCGCGAGGGCCGGTAGCAGGGCACGGCGGTCTCCAGCAGCCAGCCCAGCGCGGCGCCCTGCCCCGCCGACACCTGCGTGCGCATCGCTCCCGGGGGGCTCACCTTGTTGAGTGCGTGCAGGAAGTCGTGCCGCGAGGGCCGGTAGCAGGGCACGGCGGTCTCCAGCAGCCAGCCCAGCGCGGCGCCCTGCCCCGCCGACACCTGCGTGCGCATCGCTCCCGGGGGGCTCACCTTGTTGAGTGCGTGCAGGAAGTCGTGCCGCGAGGGCCGGTAGCAGGGCACGGCGGTCTCCAGCAGCCAGCCCAGCGCGGCGCCCTGCCCCGCCGACACCTGCGTGCGCATCGCTCCCGGGGGGCTCACCTTGTTGAGTGCGTGCAGGAAGTCGTGCCGCGAGGGCCGGTAGCAGGGCACGGCGGTCTCCAGCAGCCAGCCCAGCGCGGCGCCCTGCCCCGCCGACACCTGCGTGCGCATCGCTCCCGGGGGGCTCACCTTGTTGAGTGCGTGCAGGAAGTCGTGCCGCGAGGGCCGGTAGCAGGGCACGGCGGTCTCCAGCAGCCAGCCCAGCGCGGCGCCCTGCCCCGCCGACACCTGCGTGCGCATCGCTCCCGGGGGGCTCACCTTGTTGAGTGCGTGCAGGAAGTCGTGCCGCGAGGGCCGGTAGCAGGGCACGGCGGTCTCCAGCAGCCAGCCCAGCGCGGCGCCCTGCCCCGCCGACACCTGCGTGCGCATCGCTCCCGGGGGGCTCACCTTGTTGAGTGCGTGCAGGAAGTCGTGCCGCGAGGGCCGGTAGCAGGGCACGGCGGTCTCCAGCAGCCAGCCCAGCGCGGCGCCCTGCCCCGCCGACACCTGCGCCAGCTGCGCGCGCGCATCGCCCGCCCCGCGCGCGTGCGCCGCGCTCGACCCCGCCAGCAGCGCGCAGCACGCTACACACGACAATAAAATTGTCTTATATCGCTATTTTTATATAAGTGAGGCCGTTTCCTTATTGGGTGGATACGACAGCCACACGACAAGGATACAATGCCTGTTTTGTCGATGTATTACAAATGTCATTATCGCGTAGGGTTCATTTCTTTCGTCACGAATGATAAAGAAATGACTGTTATTTCCTAATAATTACTATTGATTTATTGTCACTGTCAGTACATTTAGTTTAAAATTTTTTAGGGTCAAAATATTCACCTGTCGCATCTACGTCTTATCTATATTTAAATGTAATGTGAAATTACTAGGACTAAGACTTAATATCTGATGTCTCGGGATCATGAGCACAATGCAGTGCTATATACGCAGTACTTTTATGATATTAAAAGTTTTGGATGGCACTGCAATTGTTATGGGCAAGCGTGGCGCTTACTACCAGGTGAACACTTTGCTCGTCTCATTACTCAATACCATAAAAAACTTTTATCTAGTTCGAAAATTACACCCTAGACGAGATGGATCAGAGACTATTTGGAAGGTTTTCTCAGGCTCAACATCGCGACTCAAGATTAATCCCCATTCCACGTTGACGGCTCAGTAAGATCAACAAAGCAGTTTTGTCGTACCTAACAAGTCAGTGAGCGCCAGGAAGGCCCTCTCGCGGAGGTCCTGCGGGGCCTCGTGCGGTGGCGGAGCGGCGAGCGCGCGCGCGAGTGCGGCCGCCGCGCCGGCCTCCCGCGCGCCGCGCACCACCTCGCGCGTCAGCGCGCGCAGTGGACGCAGGTACTCTTCAGGCCGGAGGAGCAGCTCCTGTTCAGCGGAACAGACAGCGAGATATCATCATCAGCCTGTTGCACTCCACAACTGGACACAGGCCTTTTTTTTATGTAACTGAATAACGAAACGAGCTGGTCGTATGCCTGATGGTAAGAAATACGCCAGCCCATAACAATAACAGCACCACCCAGAACTTTGTTTTGCAAAATCCTGCGCGGCGCTGCACTGCGCTCGTCACCCTGAGACAATCAGCTGATGAGTCCCATAATGCCCAGTATTTTCTGCACTCCACTGAGCACGCTCGCCGGCTACTCTCACCCAGCTGCTGCCAGCCAGCCTGCGGACCACGTGTACTACGGAGCACTCGCAGTTTTATTATTCATCCCCTAATTCGATTAGACTTTTCACATACCAAGTAAGTTTCGGCCATGGCTGCGGGCACCAGCTGCGGCTGCGCCTGGATGAGCGCCGCGAGCACCGCCATGTTGTTCGGCGAACGAACATTCGACAGCTCGTTGTAGACCGTGTGCGTCACCACGCTGCGCAGGAGTGCCGCGCTCTCCGATACCATCTCCCTGAAACGTGAGTGGAGAAACTGGGAAATAAGTATTTCATCCTTATGGTAATCACATTTCTGCCGGCTTAATTCACCCTGAGTTTGACTCACCTTATCCAACTTGATTCCAAACTGTCAAATGAAAATCTGTCAATTTTACAACTTGTTTCTTCAGACGGAATTGTAAAAATTAACAACCCGTTTTAAAGACGAAAATCGGGTTTTCAACCTGTTTTTCAGACTGGAATCTAAGGGTTTACATCTCGTTTCTGACGAAAATCTAGGATCTTTAAGTCGTTTTTTAGAAATATATTTTTAACTGGCGGTACTATCCTGACGCTTACATGAACCGACTCTTGGGTAAGCTAGGGAGGATTTGTTACTAACATACATTCTGTTATAATTGCTGGACATTAGGACATCCCACCGATAAACTGGTTATAAAATTATGTACAGAATGGTTTTTATTATAATGATCAATAATCATTATTAATTTTTATTTTTACATTCTGATGTCTCGGGATGATGAGAGTAGTGCAGTGCTATGCAATGCTTTTTATGGTATTAAAGTTCTGGGTGGCACTGCAATTGTTACGGATAGGCATGACGCTTACGCAATCAGTTCCATTAAAAAAAAGGTAAACTAACAGAACCTATAGAGTATATACCCTCGACGAACAACGTTACCTGAGGCAGGCCTGGTAGGCGGCCTGCAGCGGCTTGGTCTTGAGGCGCATCCTGGCGAGCTGCGCCAGCACCTCGTGGTCCCTGGCGGCGGTGGGCCCGCACGCGTCGCAGTTGACGCACACGTACGCGAGCAGCTCCTGCCCCGCGCGCCACAGCTTGCCCGAGTTCAGCCACGCCTCCAGCCGCGACGCCGATATCATGCGGATCTAATCACAACGCCGTACCGTACGGCTCGTCATTATACATCGTGCAATTGAGATCGATATTTTTGCGAAGAGTATGTACTCAGTCCATGCTTTAGAATAAAACTGTAGCGACAAATTTAAAAAATAAAAATAAAATAAATATTGGTTGATAGTTACTAACTTACTGATACCACAGAATACTAAGGGACAGAAGCATCACTCCGCAAAGAAATTTAAACAAATAGCGACTCTTGCAATAAAACTCAATTCAGCTCACGTAGCACTGCATACCTACCAGTCATATTAACCTACAAAGCGCCTCTCTTTCTATCGCGCCGCTCTCATCTCTTCTGACGCGGCACGTGTAACGACGCGCGACCCGCCGTCGGTGTCCGGCTATGTACTTGTAGCTTCGTACCTACAGTGCGGAGTGCGCTAGGCCTGCTGATACTCAGCGCAGTTACTTATACTATTAATTACTCTGTAACGCGGTTGCATCGTCGGATTTTGCACAGGAGATATTTATCACGTTGCAGGGCTTATGTCACGAATTGGAATGATGACGTTTATTATAACTTCTAGTTTTATGTTTTAAAATATATATATTTTTTAAATGGTGTATAAAAATTCACATATTGTCATATGTGAATTTTTACATATAGTACATGGACTGACTACATACTTTTTGCAAAAATATCGAATTCAATTCCACGGTGTATAGAAGACACAGATGCTTGGAACATTCCACTTCTGGAAAGTAGCCAACTGGTACATACATAAGAAACATTTGTAGAAAAGCAAAAAAATTTAACATAATATCTAAAAAATGCCCCTCAGTATCTTGCCGTATCTTCTGAGTAGTGGATTTTTTCCGATACGGTGGTAGAGTCCATGGTGATAATTTGACGTTCATAAGTGCGTCTGTGATGCCAAAACTGAATAAAAAGATTTTGATTTGATTTGTTCTAGTGGATGTCACGTTTTCGTTCATCATCAGCATAGCACGTTACATTACGCGAGTCCAGTGCGGCTTGTGAACGAGTTTTGTATTAGAACAGGCTGATTCTTCACGATATTTTATTTAGTTACGACAGCAAGTGTGGAAAATCTTTTTTTTTCCCTAATCTATTTGTATGCTGTTCCACTGCTAGGCAAAGGCATCAATGAATCATCACATGAATTTATGTTAGCAGGGAGTGACCTGGGTTGATATGGTATTATGGGCTTCAGACTTGAATATGCACATAACACCGCTTGGCTAACACTCAGTCAACGAAATCATAGCCACATAATTTAAGAAACAAAGATCTCTAAAGGGCATCTATTCCTTGGCAGTCCATAATACAAATTAAAAGTACCTATAAAGTTATTAACATGGCTCCTACCTCAGGGAATCCACAAGTAGCAGCGAGCAGCTTCAGAAATCCCTTCCCGATGGCATCAGGCGCCGCCGAGCGCCTCTGTATCTGTTCCTTGATGGCTTCTAGCACAAGGCCTTCCACGGCTTCGTATGCAGTTGAATATCTGCAGGTACATTAAGGTAATTTTCAATCACTCTTTCGAATTGTCATCACTAAGGCAACCATTAAACGTGGGTAGCTGGTTGTAGCATAGAGCCTCATGGGCAAACGTGCTCCACCTAAGACCGCAACTACACTTACCATCAGGGGAGTTGTTGTCAAGCGTGAGCCCATTTGATCATAAAAAAAGAGCTGGGAGATAAACAGGGGATAGTGGGGAGGTCAGCGAAAAAGTGGAGAACTGTGAGGTTAAAACAGTGAGGAGATGGGAGAAGTAGAACTAGGAATAAATTTAAAGATAGGAGAAAAATTATAAGTAATCTATTTCATTCATTGCATAAGTGAATGAAGACGAAATTCATAATGTTCAATCATTCTTATTTATTTTTATTTAATAAATTATATTTATTCATTCATTTCCTAATGCAATTATTATTTTGTTCTCTTTATTCTTTTGCTTTCAGACTTGCTTGTTCAATGCTGAACATTTGTTCTAGATGCAGGGAACGCAAAATATTTAACAGAAACTACAAATCTGAGTTTGACAAAACATTACCTAGGGAAAACGGAGTATTCCAAGTCAGTGTTGTCAGTTTCTTCTTCAGTACTTCCCATGAGTGGAGATCCCGAGCCAGATGGTGACATGGTCCCTGTACAAAAAAACATTTTTATGACACAAATTGTAAGATTTTGATCAAATATCCATACCCACTTTATGTACAGAATCATTAGGTGATGTACTTACCTAACGTATCAGTGGGTATGAGATGGGAAGGTGGATGCTTAGTCCCGAATGCAGTGACGATGTTCTCAACAAGGCATTTGCACCAGGAGCATTCCACCCACCAGCGCTCATTTAGAGCATCTTCTATGTACACCTAAAACATTATTCCTTTTTATTAATCCAGTAACATTGAATTTTGTAATACCTGAGGTGGTATGAGCATTGCAATCATTATTTCTATTCAAAAGTTGTCTGGAAGTAATATATTTGTTAAATAAGATTTACTGCAATTGGAAGTATTTGCATAAATTTTTGATGATAATCTTCTAATGAATTTTGGTTTACCTTGATAAATATGTCTGGCCAGTTATTACTGTCCCGATGACCAGCATACAGCATATTACATGCCAGTACAAACACAAGAGGGTTGCCCTTGTTCTTAAATGCAGCACCCTGTTCTCTCTTCAGCAGCGTGCAGAGACTGTTGGTGACGGTCTCATGAGCGAACATGTTAGGTCTGATCTTTGTGAGATACAGGAGCCCCATGCAGAGGATCGGGTCAGGTTTGGAGCGCTGCGACTTAAGGAGACGAATTGATCCGGTGAGGAGGCCCAGCTGAAATATATAAGGAAGGAAACTACAAAATCCTAAATTTTAACATTACAGTAAATAATACTCTAGATGACCAAGTCTTCAATATGTACATGGTTTTCTACAATAAGGTCAAAGAGTCAAGAGAATGTCAAGGGCAGCAGTACCTGAAGGAGCTTATAAAAAGATTAAAGACAAAGAAAATAGCTGTAAAAATATTCAAATTATTTTTTATGATTACTATCAAAATTGAATTAAGTAATAGGCTTACCAATTTGTCAGAGTTATGAGTGTCCAAGGCCTGCAGCACATTGGGGACCAAGTCTACAGGTTCTACATCCAGGGAGGTGCCCCCAACAGCCTCAGCTGGCGATCCAATTCGAGCACGCTTGTTGGGAGGTGCACTTCCGAATCCCACTGGGTCACGCTTGCGTTCCACACCTAAAAAGATTTGAAATAGCCATTTCATTTACAAAAAAGTGATCGATTCAATGTGCAATAATTCAACATAAGAGAATACTGGATTTTAGATGTATATTTTTTTATATATAATATTATCGATTATATTTTATAAACATTTTAGTACCATTCAAAAACTCTTCTGTGTACATAGGTATATTGTTGAAGCAAAGAGGTTTTACTTTGTAGATATAATCTCAATGCATGGTATGACAGTAAATTATTCTTTTGGTTAGAAAAGAAAAATGGTCTCTGCTTGGTTGTCAGATGTTACTATCGTTATATATGTTTTGTTTACCGATTATTCCAGTGTAATTCGTGATAATTCTACAATAATAAATTCGTGCGTTTTTCTTGCTTCTTGTATACTGCGTGTTTTTATGAATACTCTGTGTTGGGGACTGATGAGTCATGAGAGACTCCAGTTTGCCTAACATATATCTGAGAACCCATATAACAATCAAGCAAGGAGGCCTAAAAAGGATCGATTTTGGCATTCCTCTGCTGTAGTAAGAATGACAATGTAAACAAAACAATGCTGATTAGTGATTATGGAAAATCGAATTTACCGCTAGTGGATGGTTTATGTATGTTCCTCTTCTCAGCGTCCCTGGAGACGGGCACGGTGGACTTAGAGCCGAGCGCGAAGATGTCTTGCGGATGCTGGGGTCCTTTACTTTTAGCCCCGCGGCCGGCTGAGGGCATCTTGCCCCGCTCCATCGTTTCAGTACTACCGTATCACTTCACAGTGCAAAGATTGTGATGTTCATGGCTTAAAGCAAAGTTTTTTACTATAATAACTGCGAAAACAAGATAAAAACAGTATCAGAAGCTACTTAAAATAAATAAATAAGCCACCAGCCTAGCTTGTTGCAGGATTTCACTGAAAGTGACAGTGACACTTTCTAGAGAGTGACAGTACAGCTGACAGTTACAGCTCTGACATTTGATGTTAGCTCAACCAGAATTTGCCCCTTTTCCTTATTGTTATAAAGTGGCTATACACAGTTTGTGCATTTAGCCAGCGTCAATAGAAAAATAAAAGATGTTTCAAAAAATTATTATGCTTTACTTCATGTGTTGCTGACTATTGACGGCATAAAACACATACATACTTGCTGGACCACCAGATCCTTTCACTTGCCATTTCTAGCGCTTCATTAAGAGGTTGAACTTTACAAGTTAGTTACTGCATAGCTTCGAGTAGACAGCCAAATACTTTATCTGATCAAATACGGCTGGATACTTTATCTGAGCTGCATAGTTATACTTGCATAGTTGCATGCATGCGCAATGCACATGCACCATGGCCGTGCTTAATCTCGCTAATAATGTTCCTTGTTGTTCCAGTGCTATGTGGTGCGGTGCGTAGAGGCTGCATAGCGTAAAAATACGTACTAATTAAATTAAATAAACGTTTTACTTCCCGCATTACATTGTTATTTTTTGGCTGTTGCACGATACAGGCCAAAAGATTGATGCCTAGCCCAAGCTTTCGAGATTGACAGCAACATAAAAAAAATACTGTCAAAACTGTCAAATTCGAGGAGACAGGCGAAATTATTCAAAGGTATTATTTTCGTTGTTTTTAGCGATAAATTGAAGCCAGATTTTACGTTTACGTATTTATTCATTGATCTGCTTGGTTACATAAAGTATGTGGGCTTGTTATATTTTAGTTTTTCACAGTTATGTAACTGTTATTTGAGGTTAGGTCTTCGATTTTCAGATGCTGACCTCTACCTTTGTCGGCCTCCGGGCGGCCTGCTCCTCGGTGATGATCACCAGGAACCTTGCGGCGGCTCAGAAAGCCACAGACCCCATCCAGCAGCTGTTCCTTGACAAAATCAGAGAATACAAATCGAAGAGCGTGTAAGTATACTTTGCCCTAACTATCTTGTCAATTTTGCAATAAAGATTAAATCATATCATCAAAGATTCTATTCCGTTTCTATGTTTAATCTGTATTAACATAAACATGGCTTTTGGTACTACAAACTACTAAAAATGCTATCCTGATGATATTGAATCTTAAAATCATATCTTAGCTTTTTACCTACGGTCAAATTATCCCTAATCTGTCTAGTTACATGTAACAATAAAAAACTCTATTGTTACAAACCAGCTTCTGTTGCCGTGCCATATCAAGGGTTAAGAAAAAGTTAGTAAAATATGTGAATATAAAGCAGAACATTAACGTGAGCTCACTAGCAAGAAGTTCTGATTTGAAACAAATAAGTTTTTAATTTATCCTTCTCTCACTAACCTGATAAGGTAACTTTTTATTTATATTTCTTTCCTTTTCTTGTATATGACTAATCCATTGACATTCTCATAAACACAAAGTATCAAGATGTGTTAAACCGATCATTAAATTTTATTCTAGCGGTGGCAAGCTTGTCGAACCCAGCCCAGCTATTGAGAAGGAGCTTAAGACTGAGCTGGAGAAACTGGAGAAGCGGTACGGAGGTGGCTCCGGAGTCGACATGACAGCATTCCCTTCATTCAAGTTTGAGGAGCCCAAACTGGACCCCATTGATGAGCAGGCCGCAGCTGCCAAGAAGTGAATGAATTAGTGTAGGAACAGTTTATCATCTGTGAATGCTTGTATCTAAGTTTCATTATCAATAAATTATTGTTTAGACAGTCAGAATCATATGACAATTCTTATTTATTCCCTTTTGATGCCCTTTTACAATACAATACAATACAATAACACTTTATTGCATACCACAAACATAATTACATGAGAAAAATATAAATCTTAACTAGGGTAATACAATTGGCGGTCTTATCGCATAAAGCAATCACTTACAGACAAACATTGGATGGATTTGGACTTTTAATGCACTATAGTAACTTCATTGACTTTGAGTACATGTCTACAAATATGCTTTTATAATTTAACACAACATGGGCAAAATGACATAGTCCAGTTGTAACTTTAGAAACCTAGTGGTTCCGGCTCAACCTCGTCTAGTAATATATTATGAAAAAGAGTATAATATATTTTTGTAGATGAGGGCCTTTTCGTTTCTCTATTTGCTTTTGAGTGTAAGGGTGACGGTAAGCAATCAAAACTTCAAAGTTTATCAGCAGGTTTGCAAACACCCATCAGGCCCTATAACAGACTTTTTTGCAACCTGTCATACACTGGTGTATAACCTTAAGAGCAGTCCCATCATGTTGATGTCATGTTCCTTCAGTAATCATGATGGCAATGAAAGTAATGCATCAATTGAAAATCTCTAAAACTTTCTAGAGTATCATATTTTGATAATAATGACTGATTGCTTTTTGAATAGATATTACTTATTACTTTCATAACGCCTACAGTTTTATATTAGCAATGATAGCATGCTCATAATATTATGGTAGGCGTTAGTTACATCCCTAATTTATTTATTGGTAAATTGTATTTACTTGGTACATACAGTACGTATTTGATAATGTTCATTAGGCTTCTAGCCGAGTGCTGCGAACGGACACGGTACACACCACGGATATCAGAACAATCTGATAAATCTGATATCTGTGGTACGGACACTTACGGAGTTTATGTTATGTATCAAAAAGTAGCCTGCATTATCCATAGTAACAACGCGTACCAGTGAATGTGCGTGCTTTCACTCTCGCTCGCTAGAATGTGATGGCCATGCATATCTATGCTACTTGGCACTTCATAGCACGCATGCACCATGACACGCGTAACCCAACCATCAATTAAATTTTTGGAACTGCTGAAAGGAAGCTGCCGTTCCGTGTGCCTTTGGCCTGTGTTTAGCGTATCCGGGAGTGGAGTGCCACGGTATACATGTAGGTAGGTACATACCTCCTTAGCTGGACAAATGAAACGTCGCAGCATAGGTATTTAACCTACCATGCTTAACTTAAATATAAATAGGATCGCGGCTTTGTAATGACGATAGTCTTGTTAGTCTGTTACTTCTACAATTAGGTAGGTAATCAACTTGTTCTGCATCCACATTCCACAACTTCAGTTCCCATAAATCTTACTCTTCCAAAATACCGAAATAAATAATGCGATCAGAGTTCGCCGACTTATTTACGATTACACTTCTTTGTTTCTCGCAAATTCGTAACAAGGGCAACATTATTTATCGTTTACCAGAAATTGCTCTTTGAAATTTATTTTCGGTATCATAAAGGTGACTGTAATATCAACACGTGCGTACTTCATTCATATTTCATTCACTTTTCAAACGATTCCAATCTTATGTTGTCTCAGCGCAATGCCTATCTATAGATAACGAAAAGCGCTTTTCCGCTGAAAGATTTCGTCTATGAAACTGCGCGTGTTGGAGCTCGATATCGAGCGCTGTAAAAGTAGTTATACGTATGTGCGTCGGCTCGAGTCCTTCCAGCCAACAGCCGGCTGCCGGCAGTATGTTGTACAAGGTGAGGGAGTGACGACGCGTGGTTGTGTCGCTTCTTTATCTACAGTGCGTCGCCATGGCGAGCGGCTTCGTGGGATCCACGAAGAACTTCCCGTTCTCCTTCGACACGGACGTGGAGGAGGAGGAGCCTGGCCGCAACACGCCGCACCTCAGCAAGAGAATCGGTAAGTGCGCGCCGACGTTGTTTACTACTAAATGATCCTTGTTTGCGCATCTGCCTGCAATGTTTATGGTTTGAATTGGTAAGCTCGCAGTCCTGTATCAAAATAATGATCGTGGTGAGAAATAGCTTTATATTGCAAATGCGTGTTTACTCGCTGCCGCTGAAACAACACGCGGCGCGCCGTGGTGGTGACTAATTTCGTGATAATAGCATTAAGTTTATTAGCTAAAAACAGGTAAATTTATCGTTACATGGCTATTTTTCTGACGAGGATATGTAAATTTTTCACCACATACCCTGTTTTTTTCTTGTATTTGTTACTAGGTACCTACTTACTTGCACGTTTCGGTACCTACCTATATATTTCTGGTATTTTGTACCTGCCCTGCTATACTTGACCGGTTTCACTAGAAACAAGCAGCATATAAACTCCACTGAGATTTTTTTATATTTTTAATTTAGTCTTCTAAACGTTAACAATAACAGCAGCACATTATTCAGCAAACTAAACAATGCTCCGAACATAGTGGAACTTTTTCCGCTGCATTCTTACACCGAATCAAACAATGCACTCCGACGAAGCGTGGCGCAAATAATACAGCTACCAACTCCGTGTCGGCTTACTCCGCAATTGATGGTGTCAGTTTTACCGGCAATTTGCATGTCTTCGTGTATTTATGTCTTCAAGTACTTATGTACCTGCTGACGCAGCTGATTTGTTGCCGACCAGACAGGTCTGCTGTAAATACTTACTTACATCATATGTTCTCGGAGAGAACTAACAAATTGAAACCAAAAGAGGATCTAGATACAAATTACAAATACGAAACAAAAAATACAAAATCATTTATTGCCAAAAGAAAATACATCATAGTAAGGTATTAGCAGTAGTCCCCGCACTTGGGCAAGCCTGTATTGCGGGTGGCTGTGGCCGATTTAAAGTAAACTTAAAGAACTACAGAGACAGTACCTACTCGATTATTAAATTAAATTACAATACACTTACTTTACAATATTTATAACATTATTAATAATAATTAACGGGTGACACTCACGTTTAAATTGGAGTAATCCAACTATAGTTTGAACCACATCCGGTGGTCTTTTTCAAGGTGAGCGTGCAGCAGCCCGCAGTGCGAGGCGTGTTGCGTTCGCGAGCGTGCGGTACGCTTGCGAACCTCACCTTAAAAAAGACCACCGGATGTGGTTGAACCTATAGTTGGATTACTCCAATTTAAACGTGAGTGTCACCCGTAAATTATTATTTATAATGTGTCCAAACCACGTTAATTTTCATAGTAAAATATTTATAACGATAATGATAACTAACATCCAGAGATCCAAGTAACTTGAGCCAAACTTCAGGCAGTAACTACATTCTACTCTTTAACGATATCATTATGCCCTATCGACTGACGGACCTACCTAATCAAACTAACAAACATAATAACACATGGTCAGAAGCCGAACGGTCAGAAGTTTTTGATCAAAACGTTCGAAATTGTTTCATTCATTATGCAATCAAATTGTGAATACCCATACTGGATAAGATACAAAGACCTCAGAGAGGAAAATACTCAACCTAGGCACCTTTCGCAGTCGGTAGTGTAGCCCGATCGATGCCCCAGCTGACCGGCGCGGCGGGCGCGGCGCCTGTTTGGCTAACAACAAGGGATAAATGTAGGTCATTCAGAGACCCGACTATGACCTGGTTCATTAATTAGAGAACAGGCTATTGAAAATGTCGAGTCGGGAATCAGATGACTTCATAAAATATGATAGAGAAAAATACATCAGGCTGATTGGAAGTCATGCAAATTATTGGCATAGGTCAAGGCTTGGACATTCTGCATAGATACTAAGTCACGAGAGCGTGTATATTACCTAGTACAATTTACAATATAGTGCCAAGAGATTCATTTGAAAAAAGAAGGTTTAATTATAATCATCAATCATTTGGAGGGAGATGGGGGAGACCTTTGCCCAGCAGTGGGACACAATAGGTTGATATAATAATAATAATAATAATTATAATCATAATGGAAACTACTGTTTAATTATAATAGAAACAAATTCCTTACCCAGGAACAAGTTAAGAGCGTGAAACGTTACGGTGGTTACGAAGATCATAATCGTAAACATAATAGATGTTTATGAACAAAGAGATTAAAACATTATAATTCCGATTAAATTGCGAACAAGGTCAATCAATTAAATATCCACTTTAGAAATCCTCACATCAATGCGGACCAAATCAATATGGTTCAAATCGAACGAAAAAAGTTCAGAACAAATCCACATAGTCACATGCCATGCACGAACTTCACCTTGTACCTTACCTACTTATTTTCCAAATATCCAATACCTAGAATAGTCACCATGCTGTATGCAGATGATCCTTATCTTATCGTTATCAGATGTTTATTCAGCTATCTGTTATCTGTACGCTGTACGCATTCGGTACGTATTGAATTAGGTACCTAGCTGCCGCCGTACCATGCGACGTCAAGTAATATATTAGCTTATTGAATTATCTCATATTCTAACAAAGTTTATTGGTGGAAGTATGTCAGCAGGGTCAATCGCACAATATTCTATGTGTCTATGTACTAGCGGCTAGCAAATAGATAATACCTAGAATATTGTGCGGCTAGCAGCTAGCCGATAGAATATTAAGTATCTGAAAATAGATAGATATCTAAATCCAAATAATAGATAAGAAGTTGAAAATGCGATGGCGCAGTCCGTCGATGTTAAAACGATTACAATCATTCTAACATCGACGGAAGCGCAATCTCAGTCTAACCCAAAAGATAATATAGATGCGGGTCTCTATTGTTCGGAAGTGGGAAGTGGGAGTAGCTAGATTCCAAATCTTCAGAAGTCCTAACAAGGACTCACTTTGGGTTGAAACTTAGGATTAACAAAGTTTGGGATGAAACAGGATCAGATTCTACAAATAAAGTAGATTGAGGAATTGAAGACTATACAATTAGTTAAATGTCTTGTCACACCTATAGATTCCAGAGATTGAGCAATCTCCGTAATCCAGGCCATCTATTTCGCTCTCTCAGCAATTTTGTACCTAATGCAATCAATCTCGGGCAGATCTACATTGGTAAAGTCGCAGTTAACACAGCCATTGGCACTGGAGACTTGTTCCAGATTATGTACCTCCAGAGCTAGTAAAAATCAGAAGGAATACTGGAAGAATACACTTTTCTTCTTAATTTGAAACTAGTACTATTATCTTTAAATTATGTTCAACGTGTTTCAGGGAAAAATTGACACTTGTCTTTGAATTTTGTGATTCATGATAGTAATTCTTTCCAAAACTTTTCCTTCTTTGTTTTAAGGTTGTGTTAAATGTACATAATCTGCAGAAATACTGATTCTATTACTCACATTTGTTGGAGAGGATACAGTCGGACATACGTGGTTAGTTCAAACTGAAGATCAAAGTAAGAGCTAGCAATTCCAATCACCTGAAATCAAACCGAACGATAAAAATAGAATCATAGCTGCCATTGATCTGCCATTACCATCAAATATCTTCGGCAAAACCTACGCGTCCCAAAATATCTACACCGACCGGGTCGTCTATATTTAGAACTCTTCCAACTGGCAGTATACTCATATTATTATTATACCCCTTCCGTTCTGATATAACTTTGTCAATAATGAATCACCGTCTAACAACAACATTTCATCACTTGCAAGAAAATGCCGATAGAATTAGTCGAAGACTCAAAAGAGATTTCTCGTGTTTTTCAGTTACAATATGACACCTTGATCGTAGTCATAGTTGAAATTAAAAACTATACACAGTCACGGTGCCTGCCTTCAGCCGAATAATATCTTCGTCCTCCAAGGTTAGTCGTAAATCTCCCAGGTTTATCTAGCAATCGAACATTCCACGGTTATCTCAATTAAGATTGACATACTGACTGCGATGTCTTTTACTCTGGAATTAAGTTGGTCTTCGCGGTACGCAATGTTCTGGATCACATCGCAATTACAATTGCATCTAACCATTATTCAATTTGCAACAAGTAAAATATTGCTTGACTTGCTAATAAGCCAGTCAGTTTTCCATGTCGCGAACCAACCCGCGATTCCGCGGCATCCCGCGACAAGGTGTAATGGATCGTGCGTGACGACGGCCACTGAAAGCGTACTGAACTACTGAACAAAGCATGTCGCAACGAAGCGGCCGCGTGCCAGCAACGAGCTCAGTCTACTCCCAAACACTCTACAATAACATTGTCTTTCTCGTCTACGGAAATATTTACTAAATCGCGACGCAAATTGAGTCTAAAACGGTGTTTGGTTGACTCGCGAGTTCCCACGCGTTTGTGCCGCCAATTTGCGACGTTCTGGATGACTCCAGAAGTATTAATACTGCAGCAGGTGTAAAGTGCATCTCCGATCGATGAGTTATTAGTATTAGGTATAGTTTTGTCGTTTGCAGTTGTTAAGCCGTTCACGTGCCATACCGCGTGTCGCGGTGCGTTGTTTTGCTACTCTGATTTATCTTTGTGAAATCAAACTGTTTCCTATTCAGTACTAGGTTAGGTATGTAGCTTTGTCATTACTGTGATTAAAGGCATTTGAATTTAAAGCAAGTACTATAGTTGGTTGCAGGATCAAGATAGACCACTGGTTTTCCTAGTGGGAACGACTGTGTTGAAACTGATGCCCTTTAACCAAATTGATGACCAAAACAAAGTGTTTTCTTAGGCATGGCGCCACATCACAGTGACTCCGTTCAGTAGACAGGTCTTTGACATTGGTCGTCAAACTATAGCGCGTGGGCGGCTGGCAGCGCTCCCGGCGTAAAAAGCCGAGTCACTGAGGAATAGCGTGGAATAACGTGGATGCGCACGCGCCGCCGCGCCGCCGGGTTAGTACAGACACAAGTGCTGATATGCGGAAACAGCTGATACTGTATCTCTGGAAAAGAATCGGTCCGAGTTAAATAAATCTACTTTTAATATATTCATTCGTTTGGTCATGCAACTCATGCATTTATTGCAACTCATAATATTTATACACTTATAACTTATAACAAGAATTTAAAAACAACCATAAACTCTACTGTGAAAATCTTTAACTGGATCTAGTTTTCTTTCTTCACGTTTTTAATATTATTTGCCCTATCCATTATCATTCGCTATGCAGTACGCTACTTTGTGGTGTTTATTACCTTTTGTATCAGTATTGACGTGCTCACCACTTTTACAAGGCAACTTGTGTTCCCATGTACGTACATAATTATAAGTTTACAAATCAAAATTAGATCGAAATAAAAATTCTTAGTAGGTAAGTCTAACCATGGCGCCTCCTTGTGCAAGCACGTATCTGTGTAGAACTCCTGGTTTGATGTAGATGTATAGTGCTCGCTCCAATGCAACTAATCTGGTTATTGTTGGACTTGTAGCTTGTATTATAGGGCAAAGTTTTCTATTTTAGTTGGGGAGCTTTTAAAACTGTCTCGAAGTGAAAATGTCTAGTCATTTTCTGTTCACTGATGCAAAATATCTATGCTATACTTTAATTGAATTAATTAATTCTTCTTATATTTAGTTCATTTCGTTGATGGATATATTATTCCCACTTTTTTCGTTTTGATGTCTGCCACTCTAGCTCATGACTACTGCCAAGCATGGTTAGTCCACGTTACGCCACCTGCCGAGTGTGATAACCCTCTTTACTTTCTTTCACCTTCTCAAGGTCAACTATTGATGTTTATCTTGATGGTAGAAGAAAGTGAAAAGTAAGAATGTGGTTCTATCATACCGATCATACGGCTATACCGAATAAAAAAGACTGAATCCTACGACACAGGAATTATCCTAGTGTGGGATTCAGAGCTCATAGAATTGATTGTATTAAACGATTTGTATTTGCAATAAAATGATTGATTGATTGATTGTGATCTTTAAAATCAAATTTATTTCGGGATTAAGAATTAGTGCGCAATCCGCAATTCTCATTGTTATTGGCTTTCGATTGCAAATATTTCTATAAACACTGATAAACAAGTCATCAATCAATATTCTACACTACTTATCTTGTAGTCCTATTCCGTAAGGCAGTAAGTGAATGAGTCATTTACTGTGTTACTTAATTTATTTGTGTAAGATCGGTACAGAGACGGGTCGCCGACATCGTAGAACATCTAGTAAAGACTTGGCCGGGGTTTACTCAACGCGTGGTATAGCGTAAAGCGGAGGAGGTTTATGCCCTGCAGTGGAATCAGCTGCCAGTAAGGACGACGATGACGATGACAATTCAATTCAATTCAGTGCGTCGAGGCGTTGCTGCCTCGCGACACTGCCTGATGCAACACAGCTAACGCTAAAGCACCAGGCAGAGTTTCCATTACCATATACGTAACTTAATCAATAAATAATTTGTTGCTAGATGTGGTTGAGAGGGAATCCTGCACCTCGCTTGTTTGGTAGCTTACCTGAGTAGCAACTGCCTTCCAAGATGAGTGACGTAAATCAAAAAGAATCGTTTAGAATGTGGAGCACGCTTATATCAGTAGAATACTATAAGTAGATGCGAGTTACATTACATCAGCCGTGAGTCCATTAACCATATACCTAGGCCCAAGAAAAATGCTAGAAACATAACAGAGCCAGAACATAAATCTTACATCTTAATGCAATGCAATGCAGTGTTCAGGATTCCTTGTAAAATGATAGAAAGATAAGATAGGATAAGGCTTAACAATTGCAAATCTCGACTTATATTCTGAGGCAATCGCGATTACGCGCCAGTATTGCGCGACAAAAATATGATTTAGGTACCAAACATTTAAATAATATTAATATTCCAGTAGTGGTTTGTGTTAATAATTAAAATATTTAATGTGAAGTGAAAATGTCTATAAGAGGAGTACAGGATGGATCAAGATCGCCTCGGATCTTCACTGATGCATTCTTTGATGATGACGATGGTAAGATATTTTTACAAACAAACTATTTCATCCACAGAAAATCTAAATACTAATATTTAGATTTCTGTGAATTCATCCGTAAAATTATGAAAGAAACGTACAGTTTTTTTTTTACACTAGAATTTATAACCAAACGTTAATAGTTAATAATTTACACGAAATTTATGATATGACGTAAATCTCATAAATAAGGCAATATAACAATAAGTACAAAAATAATTCGCAAAAAGATTTCCTTCGAACCGGATTTGAACCAGTGACCTATGGATTACAGCTTTCGATCCCCTCTACAGTCCACCGCTCTACCAACTGAGCTATCGAAGGCATGAGTAGACTGGCGAAATTTTAGAACGTATTAAAATGCGCTCTTCAACTGTATCAATAGGGTGACGATGATATTTTCAACAAAAAAGATATGTAATTCTAATGCTTTTGATGTGTGAAGAAATACTAATGATTATGTGTAATCAAAATGTCATTATACAGATTCCTTGATAGATAAAAGCTACTTATTGTTTTTTAATGCTGATAAATACGCGAGTTTTTTGTTTACAATGCGGTAAGACACCGCATGTGTTGTTTTTACTGCGACTTGCGCCACGCATAAAATATGGGTCTGAATTTGCAATAGCCAACAGAGGCAGGCCAGAGGCCGTCCGTCAGTCCGCGCTCGCCGGCAGTGTGGCACAGTCGCGCGCTAGACACTGGACAGTGGCGCTGCAGTCGCGATCGCGACGTTTGCGTGGCGTTCCATATTGGAAACCAATCGGTCGACTTTTGATTTACAATCTTTGACATCGTGGTAACTGACATAACGTTAAATTTATCCTGGAACTAAATTATTTATAACAATTAATTTTCATTGAGAAAATTATTCACTGATATTGATATGTGACTTGTTTTCGTTTTGTTAACAGCTGTTTGCGGTTTAGGTGTTCTTTGTTATCAACTTTGAAGGAATGTGATCCGGAACGGAACTCCCGGCATGTAGGTTACACATTCCAATCGGTTATGGAATGTCGCTAATGAAAATGACTATAATTTAGATGCGTGTTCGTTCATTGTAGTTGATTGTACATACGATCTCTTATTGATCATTTATTGGTCAATGGATTTAGATTATACAATTTATACATATCTACTGAATCGGATATAAATATAAGTAAAGGAATGTAGCTAATTTATGTAAAAATGGTCCATATTGAGTCACAAAGTTATTTAGGTAAGTAACGTTCTTGTTAAATATACATAATATTTTCCTTATAGCGTAAACATAATTACGCAGTAAGGAATTTTCGTGAATGAATACCATATGGGAAACATTTTTGAGACAGGGTAAAATACCAAACTTCTATAATTATTTTTTAATTTTCAAACAAGACTGAAACCAGATCGGTGAAAGCGTGTACAAAGCTAAACCAACTCTACCAACGAGCAATCGCATATTTGTCGAGTTAATTTGCGGCTATAATATTGATTAACTGACGTTATGTGACGTCACATATCTAATTCCGTCGCCCCGATAACCGCAAGTTCATCATCTGTCCCGATTCTGACCGCATTTCGTACGTACTCTACCTACTTAAAGACATTTTTGAGTGATTGCTGAAACATCCGATCCCGTGGATCTCTTCAAATGTTCTTTTGTAGCACGTGTTTCCGTTTCCGTTGAGGGCCAAGGTCTTTCTCAACTATTACCTTACATCAAAGCTGAGTTGCTTGAATATCATTTACCTTATTCGTTTAAGTGCTGAGGGTTCGTGTTTGGAAAATGCTCACGTGTTGTAAGAATAAGTATTTTAATTAAAATTTCTGACGCACCTATTTGCTATTAATTAATTTGTATAGTACAATATGTTGTTTTATATGTTTTTGATTTGTGGAAGTACTCTGCAGCAAATAATTAATGTAATCTCTATAAAGTTCAACAAATAAATTCTAATAAATAAAAATAAATTCGAGATAGTGACCAAACATAGATCTATAACGCGTAAAAAAAAAATTAAATTGAACTAAAGAAGTACATTATTTGAGAGACATTCTGAAAAATGTTAATTGCGTAGGCAAAAGAAAGCCAAACAAAGCATGAAAGAATTAGAAACAAGATTTCCCAGTCTAAAGTCGATTAGGTAGCACCCATTAAACTACATTGGAAGTATTTGTCCATTCCGCATTTCACGTATAATTCATAGCCCTATGTGCTTGCAGGCGTTGTATGTCGTAATAACGGCAACTAAGTACATATACACAGTCAACCTAATGGCTATAGTGGCCCTATAAAAATGGTTAAGCAGCCATTCAAGTGCCGATCATGCCACGCCTAGTGCCCGACAGTTATTGGCTATTACTGTTCTGTTACTTTAATGAGTTGTGCGCATTAACGCGGAAAACAAGTCAGAGAACAAAAGTTGCCACTAACTTTTGTTTTCACATATACATAGGTGCTTTTTTGGGTATATATAATTCTTCTTGTACTTTTAATTATTCAGTGCAATTTTAATGTTTTCCACTATTAAATCTTCTGAATTTGAAATTAATGCATCATATGGTACTCATCATTAAAAACAACTCATTAGAAAGTCTATGGTATCTAATTATATTATCTGTCTTGCAGATTATTGTTTTTAACGTTTAACTCCACTTAACCATATCGCTGTTTAACAATACTGTGGCCATATAACGATAATATTATTTTTTGTCAAAAGAAATCTGATATGTTATCATCGTATGTAGGTGTTCACTGACATTAAATATAAACGTTTTTATCGCTAAGAATAAAACACCAAACAAGTTATTCAAACACGGGTACGAAAACTTGTTACAACACTGCCGGAACATACACAGAGTGTATGAACTGCAAACAAGATCAGCGCACCTCTTGAATAAATTAGTATCGGTGACGTCACGCTCAGCTGTTCTCTTCGCTTTGTTTGACGAGTAAAGCTAGGGGTGGAAAGTAGGTCAGATGAATGTTTAACTGTAGCTTTTGAATTCTCAGTACCTGTTGCTAAGGCCTTTACAGGCCGCATCGTATCATAATCCGTAGCTATCTTCTATGCAACTAAAACGATATAAAATAAGTAGATGGTACTTTCTAACTCAGTTCGCTCATTCTAGTGAGATATGGCTTTAGAGTATGAATTGAGATGGTATAAAGAAGTTGTTTTTAGTTTTAGTTTCATCATTATTATCACATTTAAGAACTATGTGCTTGATACTTTTTTATTTCTTTGCCTTACACTGTTTCAACTTAGTATATATAATAATGAATATAAACGGTTACACTCACGTAATGGTTGTGTCGGAATAACTCCGTCCAGGTATAATAAATATATTTTAATTATAGCATAATATCTGGTGATGCGTAAAACCAAATCACTTATATCAGTCGTTTGACCATCAAAGAGAGCTCACTCTACAGTTTTGTGATAAGTAGGAGTATAACATGTCATATTTAAGATAATTACTATACTCACATTGTTTGTTTACAAGTCACTATCAAGTTTTTATGTGAAAACGCAATCGCTACTAGTATTTCAAGACGAATCTTTCCACTGTTATTGTTTGCCACGATGTCAATCAATTACGATTTATATTTATGTAGTTTTTTCATCGATAACCTCTGCAGGTCTGAGATAATGTGACACAAACAATAAAAAAATTGTAACAGTGTAATTCCAAGTGCCTTCAACATGTACAGTTTCGATAAGGATCTGTGGCATGTGCGGCGACCGTCGGAGAGCCAGGATCAGCAGGAAGCCGACGAGAATAGACGTAAATATATCCACGGCTTTAATTTGTTAATGAATCTAGCTGGACTCTAGAATCTCTAGATAAACAACTCGCGTGATACAATGCGACAATTTGCGCTACATGTGACGAATAGTGTTTGATTACACTACATACAAACGTGAACCGTCACGTCGTCGCAGACCCTCATCCCAGGGGATAAATTGTTCGTGATCGTCATTCTTTGAGTAACGGATATATTATTGAAGGAGCCGCAGTTCTACTTAAACGGATTTCCACTTGTCATTGCTGATATTGACATTATGATTTTTCAACTTATCTTCTAGATGACATAGGGGAGCGAGAAGAAGAATATCTTCAAACTCCGCTCAAGTTTGAGTTTATTCTGGACCAAATCAATAATGCAAGATAGTCTACTAGTGTGAATTAAAATAAAAGAATAGTTAGCAAATATAGGAATACATATTGTACATAAAAATTATCTATATTTATAGAAATTTAAAGGATTCATGTAGGCCGAGGCCGAGTCATGCTCTTGGAAGTTAGTAATGAATCGCGCACAAAATTAAACCAAGTTGTGAAATTCCATTTCAGTCCGCGAGTATTTGAAAACAAATCGATAGAAAGGAAGCCGTATCCTGTTAGTGATTGCGACTTTATACGGCTGGCGACGAAGACGGGTGCGCATTGCGTAGTCCATAATGGCTTCGGAAGTTGGCAACAGCCTACTTTATCCCTGCGACATGATTTGTAGATTTTCCTATACTCTGTACAGGCATTGGAGTCATCCAACAAACAATAATATTGTATTTCATTTCCAAAAATAGTAACATTTCATAGTAACATCCTTACAAAATAATTACTTTGTGTGGCGGATAGCTTTAGCAAAGAATACTAACTATGCTTCAGTTACATTACCTACTCAAATTAATCGAACGCTACTAATTAATCTTGTGCCTCACACAAACACGTTTCACGTTCTGCAATTTTAGTTCCGACAACTGCCACCGACTTTGCATATTTATGAAACTCGTTTATAAAATGTATGATTCACAAAAATGTTTTCAGATTGTTATGAATAATTTCCAAGTGACTCAATACCTTTGAAAGGCTCGGGTTTAATAGTTCGCGTAGCTAGTGTTGTGACTGGAATGCTAATTGGAATGAATCGATACAATGCTACGAGCAGATACTCGTAATGGTAGACGTACTAAAGTAGGTACTAATACGTTTTCTGCGCGGTGACCCCGCGACCTCGCCGGCTCGCCGCCCGTGAGCGTAAACAATCGCAGTCTGAGATAATTAATTTGTTGGGTGCTCGAGACTCGTATACTGTTGCAATGTTGATAGAATAAACGATATTTATTTTTTTAAATTGAGTGATGAGATGAGCAAGTCGTTCGCCTAATGGTAAGCACCACGCCTGCCCATAACAATTGCAGTGCCACCCAGAACTTTTAATACTATAAAAGGCACTGCGTAAACTGCATTGCGCTCATTACCCCGAGACATCAGACATAAAGTCTCATATGCCTAGTAATTTCGCTGGCTACGTTGCCCTTCAAACCGGAACACAGTAATGCTTGCGTACTACGGCTTGGCGGCAGAATAACTGGCAAAGCTGTGGTACGTACCCAGACGGCATCCCGCATACGAGAGGCCTACCACAAGTGAAATTCAAAATAATATTTATAATCTCATCGTTATTTTTACATAGGTTATACATAATACATAGGTATATTATTTCAAAGTAATATTGAGAACTATCAAAGAGATTAGATTGTCATGACAAGACAAGGCGGTGGCGGCGGCACTGATGGCGGCGGTGGCGGCGGCGGCGTTCCAAGACTTAAATATCAACTAGTACCTACTCAAAGTATAAAAATATCACTCAGATGTCGATTACCTACTATCATAGTCCGATTTTTATCGTAAAAAGTGTGCGTGCTGCTAGCTAATACAACAAATACTTGTAAATCCTGTTAAGAACTTATTTAGGTCATTTACTTACAAGTATTTTTATGAGATCCTCAATAATAATATTTTTTACTTTATTATTGGTTTTGGGTACTTAGTCTGAAAGGACCAAATTGAATGGACCGCGGGCCATTCGACCGTAAACGAAAATCGACTACGTTCCAAAAGACCAGTGATAAAATTTTGTAAAAGGATTCAATGTGTATGACATTAAGGTAAATAGTAAGTACATTCAGGTATAAAAGTTAAAATGTAAAAATATTTTGCTGGTTATTTTTTGAAGCGTCTCTACAATGAATTCCTCCTTTCTTTCGAACCTAGTTATGTAAGGAGTAAACATTTTCAAAATTTCGACGAAGTATATTGTCAACGATGTAGGGAATTTTTTATTATAAGATTTCGTTAATCAATATAATCGATTTTTGATTACGGTCGAATGGCCCGCGGTCCATTTATTTTGGTTCTTTCAGACTAAGAACCCTGTTATTATTATTCGTAGGTACCAAAATTAAAAATTTGTCGCAACACGTGGTTACCCTAACTTTTTTATAAAAACCGGCCAAGGGCGAGACGGAAAAACGGCAAAAAGTTCATATCTGTTGTATGGGAGCCCCCAAAATATTTATTTTATTCTGTCTTTTAACAGCGGAGTCTTAGTAATAGGGTCCCGTTTTTCCCTTTGGGTACGGAACTCTAATAAAAATTGTATACAGTTCGATTGTTATTTCCGGAGTTAATAATGCTTATTTGTGTACAAACACGACGAGCAGTTTGTTTCATAATTTAATTGTATATTATCGAGCAAACTGACTTTCGTAGTTTATTATTGGAAGTTTTTAAAAAGCCTTCCTACAGCTATTATTATAGGAAGTAATTTATATTGAGATAAGTCTAGGCTTGTATTATTAATTATTCTGTGGTCTAGGTAGAGTAGGTAGGTATGTATGTACTACGCAGTACAGATTTCGATTGATTTACGTAAGTATAATCTAAATCGAGCCGTAAAAACTGTTTACAAAAGTAGTAAAAATACCAAGCACCTCTTTGATAGTTCTCGCTAAATCTCAACTAGGTGCTTATTTAGTAAAAAATATAAATGTTTTTATACGTTATGCCATTTCTATTAATAGATTAGATTATTGAAGTACTAGCATTTATCTGTAGCTTAGAATTTGAAAAAAAAAACAGAAGCATTAGCTTTTTTCTAATAAATTTTTAATTTACCCATTCCCACAGAATAATCATACGCCCAGTAGTAGGAGATATATAAAACATAATCCACCACACGGACTCAGTGAGCCTTGGTGGATGGATGTCACATTATAATGATATCTTTGAATATCGTGGTTCTCTTATTTTATTGGAGGAGGACATGCCAGAACTACGTAGCGCTTAAAATAACATGTTTCTCCAACAGGTAGCGAAAGCCCCACCGCTGCGGTGGGCGCTGAAACACCTCGAGAGCTTCCCAACGAGCTGTCGGCGCCGTACGAGGTGCCCCAGTTCCCCATAGAACAGATCGAGAAGAAGCTCCTCATACAGCGGCAGCTTAATGTCAAGTAAATATACACAACCGTACAACCGTAGTAACTGTTAATTAATCTGCGCCACAACTAGGAATACAGCTGCTTCCATGTTATTACGAGACAGGCTGGGGTACAAGAAAGGATACTCCTCTTAGTTGCTCTTAGTCTTGAGCGGTGCTATCTGAGCTTAATTTACACCTTGATTAAGAAGATAAGGTTCTCCAGACCTAACATCCTTAACGGTTTTCTTGACCGAATAGGGAAGCTGAATAGTTGTGGATGTTGACTCGACAAGAATCAAGAATAAGATTAAAAGTAACTGCCAAAGACTCAGTCAGTACTTGTTGTACTTGCTGCCTATTGCGAGCATCTGTGGACGAAACCGAAGTTATAATACTGATGATGGCATGACAGGTTAAATTTTGAACGACCTTTTATGAAAGATAAACGGTATGGCCTTTCTACTTTGGAAGTATATTCAAAGTACATACTCTCTGTGGTAAGGAATTTAATAATTGACTGGACAACCGCTCCTCGCTCAGAAGCTTACCTATTATCTAGGTATGTTTAAATAAATTCATTATAGTTAGGATTTCCTGTAACTATGGCGTCAGATATTACGATATCTGTACGGGGACGAGAGCAAGATGCCACATGACCTGCGACTATAAAAATGAACCACGTTTCACCCAAGTCTGGCCCAAATGTTATATTTCTGCTAATTTAATAATATAGCCCTCTTTTCTACCTTCTCTACACGCACCACTTCTACAAAACCTCAGCTCATAGGTACATATACCTACTTTTATATCGCAATGCGGGTTGTGATGCGGGTATAATTTGAACACTGCCTCTATATTCCAAAGAATTGATACAGTAAGTATTAAACAAATTTAAAAATAAGTATATAAATAAGCTGACATAGAAAAATAAATAAAAAACCGGTTTGTTTAGATTCCTCGACGCTTTTGTTATAAACCTAGGTATTTAAATGTCATTCATAACATTGTGCAAATTGTATTCTGCGTCTGCAGGCGTTGTTGGCAGTTTTTTTTTCAATTATTAAAGTAATTAATAGCTTTGTATTGTTTTATACATAGACAATTATTTTGATTTTTCCAATCGTTATTCGTGTTATTTATCTGCTGGACCAGTATTTTATGTATCACGATTCACGAACTTAATATTATTTACTTTTATTTACACAAACACGCGATACGTGACACGACTGCATAATTCAATGCGTCAAAACTTCGTGTGAATGGAATCCAGTTAGTACCTAACATACCTAGGTAGGTACGTAACAGTATAACGTGTAATTCAATTTGTCAGTCCTTGAACTTGATACCTTGAACCTGATGGTAAGCTTAGTTGCGGTCTAAGGTGGAGCACGTTTGCCCATGAGGCGCCTATTCACTCTTAGGTTGTAACTGGAAAAAAATAAGTATTCTGGTGCCCAGTCTTTCAAAATTGACTTAAAAATAAACTTAAAGAACTTAAACCTTTGTTGCAAGTTTGCAAAGTGAATATTTAAAAAAATATATTAAAGCAGATTATAAATACTATTGAATACCTAAACCCAGTTAGCAACAAAATGACGTGTCGGCAAGTAATTCAATAGCTGCCCTTGAACTTGAAAGCCACGGCACGCACCGTCTGCGTCTGCCACTCATGTACTGATGTAGGTTACAACATGAAATAAATATACATATATAGTTTCTATATTAAATCATTGGAAATACCTTCATATTAGGTAACTAACTTATATCTGAGACTACTTACTTTCCTGCAAAAGTGGCCTTACTAACCGCTGAAAATTTTGTACGTAAATGTCTGCAATATTCATTGTTTGGGAAGAGACAAAATGAAATCTAAATACTTTTCATTATTAACATCTGCGCCTGACATTCATTCATAGTCATCGAATTGCAAATGTTAACATGATTTTTGTTGAAAAATATATTTTTAAAGGCAAGCTTTTAACAAATTCGTAATCGGAACTGCGAGCAGATTAAATTGTGCCTAAACACTAGTAGTTTACGATTGTCAATAGTCAAGGAGTTCCATTGCCCACCTTTCGTCTCCATCATCAGATTCACCATAATATTGCATCTTCATAGCACTTTGACAAGTATGCAAAATTTCAACTCCGTAGGATAAGAGGAAGTGGTTCTGATTCAACTTGCAAGATTTGACCGAAACAAATAAAAAAGCATTGCAAGTTAAATAAAAGCTTGTAAAAACGACAGGCAACTCACGAACGTCTGTTAAAAGCACAATGTAAATGAAGCCTGAAAAACCTTAAAGTTAACAGCTGTTCTATTTATTCAAATGTCTCGCACACACGCACGCCCTCCTGTAAGGAGACAATTCAGGGGACTGTTCAGGAAAATATTTAAGTCCATAGCGGCTATGGATTTAACTATTGGCTAAGGCATAGCCAATAATTAATAAAAAAATCAAATTGTAATTGCGACACTAGCGCCACTCTTATGTTCACTGTGTTATTTGTCCGAGCATTTTGAAATATATGGTCACCCTACGAGAACCATTTGATGATGAGTAGATTAGGTATTATTTTGTGGTAGACAGGACCTAAAACAAAAACCTTGAACCTAGAAATCATTTAAATTTATAATGCTAACTAACAAGTAGGTGAATCAAGGTGAGCATTAAATGCTTACATAGCGTCGTAGGTAAGATACTTACAAAAAATAGGTCACACGTTTAGAGTTGATCACTTTATTGACGCTAGACTAGACCAGCTCGTAAAACTTGATGGTATTGGCTAGATTAGCTACGTGCCTTCTTTAGTAGGTTTTGCCATGACATCTTGCTATAGATGTCTGGGTTAAGTACCACTACTGGTGTGTGTACAGAATGTGTGATTCAAATTGCGTGTGAAAAATATTCTAATAAAAAAAGCATACTGTTATACAGTTAGTAATTACATAAAAGACAAAGAGGCATGGAACATTCCGCTTCTGACGAGTAGCCAACTGGCCAACTGTCAAAAACAAGATATTGTAACAAAAGCTCTAAAAAAATGCCCCTGTTTGTTGCCGTATCTTCTGCGTAGTGGTTATTTTTCCAATATGATGGTAGAGTCATTGTAATAATTGACGTTCATAAGTGCGTCTGTAATGCCAAAATGAATAAAGAACTTTGAACTTTGTAGTTATAATGCTTTGCATAATGTACCTAGCTATATTTACCACATAGGTGACTTGTTTTGTTATACTGTATCTCGAGCATTCAGTGAACCGAATGCACTAGAAGGTCACACTGCATGTCTGCATCACATCGAGTTTGTTGCGGTTTCTTCTCGAGTGCTTTTGTTTTAGGTACTTTACATACCTATTATATATATGTACCTATTCTATATAGCTCAAAAACAAGACGAAAAGAATGTCATAGCAAGAAAGTGACAGATTAAAAAAATGTCTAAAAACCACGTTTCAATGCGTTGTCATCGAATTGTGAGCTTACCTGAGAGTTTCAGCCGGATGGCAAATTGAGAAGTGCTCGAAATTTGAGTTGGAAGATTCCTCATGGAACGACAGACAAACAAGAAAGTGACTAAGTGAAACAGAATCTTATTTTAACAATGAATGATACTAAAATGAATATTCATGTTAGTTCCTGCTAAAGAAGTCAGACTACGTCAGCGGACGGGCTTAACATGTTTATGCAGCACGTGTAGACATCGATTAAGTACTATAACAGGGTAACAAACGTCATACACGATCATGCAATAAACCCCTGGACGGGGTGCCGGTATTATTGTACCGGTAATTGGATTAACCTTGACGCGACACTAACCCTTATCGAACAACTGGACACTGGACAGTGGACATTGGGTGTCCATTCGTCATGTGCATTCCCGAAAGCAAGGAGGCTTGCTATAAAACAAAATAGGCTGAATAGAAGTGTGCATGTGCATTGTTAATTTTAAAATGTTTTTTCAAGTGTGCCAGTGCTTTGTTGTTAGTAAATAGAAAAAAATAAAGGGAAAATTAATTGGAGTTATTGGTGCTATTGCATTGTGCATTTTCCGGGCTGTGAATTAAAAAGTTAATGTGGCGGGAGTTTTAGAACCGTGCGCGTGATGTTTGGAAGTAAAATTGAGTGCCAGCGGTGGACTTCCTCGTGGAATAACACTTGGTAAAGTACTATTTCGCGGTGTCCTACTCAAGGACTCATTTACTAGCTAAGACGTCTTTGATACATATATTGCAAGTATTAAATGGTTGATGACAAAATAGACCTATTTATATGTTCAGTTGCGGAATTAAAAAAAAAGCAATATTATTTTAGTTATGTTATGGTGAAAATTAATTAATGACTTCTTGTTTATGTATGTCATTACACATAGTTCTAATTACAGATAGTCTCATCGTGCTCCTTAGAAAGAACATAAAAATTTAGACTCGTCATTCTTAGGTACAGAATAGATACATAAACCGAAGTAACCTAATGAAACAATTGTTGAAAGGTACCTTATAGTTTACATTATTTATTTTATCTGCTATAATAACATTACATGTATTATTTATTTATCTAACATTGTATAAAAATAAAGTTATTTAAGTTTATAATTATATTAATTTTTTTAAGTTCCTTTACGTGGCAAGTCGGTCTAAGAATATTTAAAATTTTACCTCTACGTTGGACAATACCGTCATGAAACATATTTATAGTACTGTCTCTCTTAACGAAGTCTCCGAGCAATCTACACAGCCTAGGAATGAGGGAGTGATGACCCAGATTGGTTTTATAAGTTAAAAGCTTTGATAAAATATAATATCGGCTTCATCACTTTTTATTTAATGAAAGTGAATAAGTACTTTGGAGGAGTAGGCACTTGAGTACTATAGTACCTACCCACCTACTCACCTTCTCTATGCACTTTAGTACTCTAACACGTGGAAGCCTTTTAGCGTGATCAGATCAGATCATATTACACATAGCCCTCCTAGGTAGGTACTTATTGTATTTATATGTAGGTATCTTCTGCAGCATTGTCTTCATCATCAGTTCCCATCACGAAAGGTAGAGGGATAGAATAGAATAGAATAGAAAACACTTTACTGCACTTAATAATTTTTATAAAAAAAAAATAAACCGACTTCAATGTATCTTCGAAGTCCCAGGTCAAATATCGATGAAATTTATATGGGACCACTTCGTGGCTATACTGAACCCAACGCAAAAAGAATTTTCCAAATCTGTTCATAAATGACGGAGTTCTGAGGTAACAAATATATAAAAAAAATACTATTGAACAGAGAACCTCCTCCTTTTTGAAGTTGGTTAAAAACGAATTAAATTTTGAACATAGTTTCTTATGATAAGTACAATAGGCGGTCTTATCGCTAAACAGCGATCTCTTTCAGACAACCGTATGCTATAGAGAGACAATATTTATAAGTTTTTTATAGGTAGATGAAGAGAGAGAAGATATTTGCAATACCGCTGCAAATGATTAAGTCTTTTGTTGTATGCAAATAAATTAACTGCCCTTTCGTATTTATAATACTTAACACAAAGAGTATTAAAATTCCTTAATAGAAGAAATGACTTTTAATATAAATAACTGGAGAATTGATATATACGGAAAGAAGTAATAAATACCGCCAACTTTACGACATTAATTACTTTGATGTTCAATTTATCAAATTTCATGTCCTAATATTTAGTTTGGAGCACAATGAATGGGCCATAATTACAAGATAAACATTGTCGGTGTCATTAATTTGTGATCAATCACAGGCATATCTAGGTAGGTATGGGTACTCCAGTTTTCCTTTGCTTTCGTATCGGTTATTTATATTAACTCTATCTCGCCAAAAAGGGTTGTTTTGATCCTGATGAGAAGCACAATATATGACAGCCTCTGTGATGGAGACTGATGAAGTGGTAGGGTAGTACGTACCACAAAAATCTAAATAAAAAGCACGTACCTTTTTAAAAAGGTAATTTTATTTTGATTTCTGTGAGCAGTACACAGCGCATATCTCATACACATCGGAGGTTGCTTTTTAGGTTCCTTCTCTTTTTTTTATCCGATTAGCTAACCGGCTGAAACTTTCAGGGTAGCTCACAACTCGATGACTACATTCTAAATCCCTAGAGACGTGGTTTTTATATATTTTTTTATTTATTAAGGATTCTTGTTTTTTTGTGTCAGCCCCTTACCATCAGGCGAATGAGTTCCTCGCCTCGTTGCTCAGTTCCATAAAAAACACCACAAAGACTGTGGAAGAAGTAGCTGTATTCGTCAATTTATTAGGATGCTTCCGATACTATTATTGTGTACAATTGTAATCGTATATTAAGGTTTCCACGATACGGGCCTAGAGCCTAGTGTGGAGCCGCCGCGACCTTCTAATACATTGGAAATTTAATTTTGTTTATAGACATATTGTAACTATGTTTATGTAATATTAAGCTTCCTCTGTAACTTTCGTTTTTGGAAATAAATATTTTTAACCGACTTCAAAAAGGAGGAGGTTCTCTGTTCGATTGTATTTTTAATTTTTATTTTTTATTTTTTATGTTTGTTACCTCAGAACTCCGTCATTTATGAACCGATTTAAAAAATTCTTTTTGCGTCGGGTTCAGTATAGCTACGAAGTGGTCCCATATAAATTTCATCGATATGTGACCTTGGACTTCGAAGATACATTGAAGTCGGTTTTTGTTTTTTTCTAAAAATTAATTATATCTTATCGTGTCTGTTGTTGAAAACCCCCAGGGCAGCAGAATGCGGGCAGTCTGTCCGTTCGTTTGCAGGCAGCGAGCACGGCGCGAACGCAGTGTTCGAGGAGGCGGCCAGGCTGCGCGTGCCCAACGTGGACGACGACGACATGGAGTTCGTGCTGCCACACTTCCAGCGGGTCGCCATCAGCGGGGAGGACACCTCAGGGGTGAGTCGTGACACATGGGTAGGTACTGGATTTACTAATAAAAAGCTTGTAGGAAGACATTGGATGATGTGAAAGGGCAACATTGTGGCGAGCAGTGTTCACAGCCCAAAACAGGAGTTTGTAAGAGGCCTACAACTAGGTACACCATCTAATGAGATTGAGGAAAAAAATCTCTATTATAAATATGGGAAAAACTTTCAACGATATAGACATATCAGCACCCGTGCTGCTCGTCTATTATCAAATAAATAAACTCTTTATCACACCTGAAAACTTGAAGTTGTAAGAATCCTAGCCAGTGATGGTCCTTCAATAATAGGTACCTGAGTGCAGATTTCGTAGAAGCTGATTGACAAAAAATTGAAATGAGGCGTGACGTTGTGGAAATTTGAAACGCCTCAAGAGATTGTCGGCATATCGCGATCAAGTTTATATATTGTAGTGTATTGGCATTGTGCAGAAAGTTGTCATTTATCTATTAAACTTTTTTTATCGCTTTTAGAGCATAAGCAATGAAATTTGTTATTCCACAGGTACCTCTAGAGGACCTCCAGGTAGCGTCCTCCTTCCTGGTGCAAGCGTTGGAGATGCGCAAGCGCTACATGGAGCTGTCCAATCAGAGCTTCGCGGGGATCACGTCGCGGTTCCTCCGCAGTATGGACGCCGACGGGACCCCGCACGCGAACCTCACGCCGCAGCTTAAGACCAAGCATATTGCAGGTTTGTCTTGTCAACTTGAGACCAAGCATATTGCAGGTTTGTCTTGTCAACTTGAGACCAAGCATATTGCAGGTTTGTCTTGTCAACTTGAGACCAAGCATATTGCAGGTTTGTCTTGTCAACTTGAGACCAAGCATATTGCAGGTTTGTCTTGTCAACTTGAGACCAAGCATATTGCAGGTTTGTCTTGTCAACTTGAAACCAAGCATATTGCAGGTTTGTCTTGTCAACTTGAGACCAAGCATATTGCAGGTTTGTCTTGTCAACTTGAGACCAAGCATATTGCAGGTTTGTCTTGTCAACTTGAGACCAAGCATATTGCAGGTTTGTCTTGTCAACTTGAAACCAAGCATATTGCAGGTTTGTCTTGTCAACTTGAGACCAAGCATATTGCAGGTTTGTCTTGTCAACTTGAGACCAAGCATATTGCAGGTTTGTCTTGTCAACTTAAGACCGAGAACCAAGAGAAGTTAACAAGACAAACTTGCAATATGCTTATATTGCAAGTTTGTCTTGTTAACTGATTATTCTATTGTGTCGATAGGAAATGTGAATGCAGTTAACATTAAAGGTCACTAATATGCATAGTAAGTCGCCAGGGCTTTCAGTTTTGATGTAAAGGTCACTAATATGCATAGTAAGTCGCCAGGGCTTTCAGTTTTGATGGAAAGGTCACTAATATGCATAGTAAGTCGCCAGGGCTTTCAGTTTTGATGGAAAGGTCACTAATATGCATAGTAAGTCGCCAGGGCTTTCAGTTTTGATGTAAAGGTCACTAATATGCATAGTAAGTCGCCAGGGCTTTCAGTTTTGATGTAAAGGTCACTAATATGCATAGTAAGTCGCCAGGGCTTTCAGTTTTGATGGAAAGGTCACTAATATGCATAGTAAGTCGCCAGGGCTTTCAGTTTTGATGGAAAGGTCACTAATATGCATAGTAAGTCGCCAGGGCTTTTAGTTTTGATGTAAAAGGGATGTATGTTCCACGTACAACACAAGATACGTCTATAAACACTACTTCAGGAGTAGTTAGTAGTTTCCTAGTTTCTTTAGCGGCTATGTAACTAAAATCATGACGAAACAAGTAGGTAGGACAGTTCGCGCTATTTGCGAGCAGCGATTAGTTAAGGGATTTTTTTTAAGCAAATTCATATATGAACTTTGTATATACCTTTTTGTATATTTATGAAAATGCGCGTTAGTAAAAACTTGTACAAATTCAAAATAAATAGTGATAATAACATATGGAAACACTAGAAAAAAGGATAGATAAGGATAGTACCCAGGTTTAGACTGACTAAAACGAATAAGTCCTTCATGGGCAACTGCGTATGTTTTGTAATAAAATTCCAAAATGTATAACGGAGCTCACAGAAAGTAAATTCAAATTCCGCGAAAAGACAATTTTAATGGAAAAAGCATACTATACTGTTCGTAATATATAGAAGACAAAGATGCTTGGAACATTCCGCTTCTGCAAAATAGCCAACTGGTACATAAGAAACAACTTTGTAGAAAACCAAATAACTGTAACAAAATCTTAAAATATGCCCCTCAGTTTCTTGCCGTATCTTCTGAGTAGTGGTTCTTTTTCCGATACGGTGGTTGACAGTGTCTTTTCATCAGCATTAAGCGAGATACTCTCGACGGACATTATTTGAAAATCCTCGGTTGTTTTTTAGAAACCACAGTGATGAAACCGCTAATTGTTTATTGGTTTTAGCAGGCCTAGCGCACTCCGCACTGTAGGTACGAAGCTACAAATACATAGCCGGTCACCGACAGCGGGTCGCGCGTCGTTACACGTGCCGCGTCAGAAGAGATAAGAGCTATGCGTTAGAAAGTGAGGCGCTCTGTAAGTTAATATGACTGGTAGGTATGCAGCGCTACGCGAGCAGAATCAAATTTTATTGCGTCATAGCAAGAGTCGCTATTTGTTTAAATTTCTTTGCGGAGTGATGCTTCTGTCCCTTAGTGTTCTGTGGTTTTAGCCTAAAACTTTTAAGTATTCCTAGGTTAGGTAGGTACTCAGACTTACAGAGAAATACTCCTACTGTTCCCTTCTCCACAGATCACATAGTCCATCCCCCGTTTATAAAAGGAAAGGACCCGTGGGAGGGCCCGCTCCCCTCCCCGAAGGGCTACACCCTCAAGATCGACGAAGGCGTGTTCAACCTGTACAAGAAGGAGAACGGGAAGGAGGTCCGAGTGCCGTACGAGTACATCAACCTGCAGCAGTTCAAACAGGACAAGAACACCATGTGCAGCATGATAGCTGACGGACCGCTGTGAGTACCTAGCTGACAGATATCTTGTAAGATTAAAGTTGAGAGAGTTAATCGGCCTAGGGTGGTATCATCATCATCATCATCAGCCCATTACGTTCCCACTGCTGGAACTCGGGATTTTCCAGCTTAGAGACAGTATAGGCCATAATCCGCCACGCTGGCCCAGTGCGGGTTGGTGGATGTCACATGTCCTTGAATTTTTGTGATTAATTCTTGGACATGCCGGTTTCCTCACGATGTTTTCCTTCACCGTTTTTAGAGCGAGTGTTAAATCCACACACAACTTAAAAAAGTTAGTGGTGCGGGGTCAGCTGGATTCGAACTCGGGTGCGTCGGATCGAAAGTCGCACGTGCTCCCAATGAGCCACACTCGCTCTCATTCTTGTCATAGCTTTTTTACTGTTTAACATGAACATCAGTTAGTAGTTGCACACAGTTTCATGCATAGTTTTTAGGGTTCTGTACCCACAGGGTAAAACGGGACCCTATTACTTAGACTCCGCTGTCCGTCCGTCTGTCTGTCTGTCCGTCTGTCACCAGGCTGTATCTCATGAACCGTGATAGCAGACAGTTAAAATTTTCAGATGATGTATTTCTGTTGCCGCTGTAACAACAAATACTAAAAAACAGAATAAAATAAATATTTAAGGGGGCTCCCATACAACAAACGTGATTTTTGCCATTTTTATAGATTTTCATTTATTCATGATATAATGGTACGGAACCCTTCGTGCGCGACTCCGACTCGCACTTAGCCGGTTTTTATTTTTGATATTTTATTTTTTAGGGACTGAAAGTCCCTGTGTGACTGAAAGTCCCAAAGTTGCTGTGATACATGCTAATGCTGTGTGATGTCGGTCCCATAGTTTATATTCATTATGTACCTATTATTTTTCATGCATAGATAAAAAGAATGTCTTTTTTGCATCTCTCTAGATTTCGATGGATGCGATTCTAAAAGTCATTCATGTTGGGATCATGAATGGATTGAGCCCGACTTAATTAAAGAAATTACGTTTCTCTTGTTAAATATCTTTGATTAACAAAAACGAATAATGTGGTATTTAATATTTTCAAAATTGACCTACAGTTTTCTAAGATTAGAACTGTCTTTTAACAGAAAGGGAAACCCTATATAAATGACAGCACCGACCACTACCAGCGCCTACTCAAATAAGACTAAATACCTAATGTAGACATCGTAGAAATCGGAATATATTAAGTAATTATGTGTTATTGCATTATTAGTACGGTCCTAGGTTCGAAAAATAGTGGTTACGAGGAAAGTTTTCCGGGAGTTTTGAAAATTTGTAATTTTATAGATTTTGATGTGCTCTTTCCGAATTTCGTACGCCAAAACTATTGACTTTATGAAAAAATGGTTGATACATGTAGTTAATGGTCTCTAGTTTCATTTTGTATATAACTGTTTTATCGTGAAACAAGTTAGAAAGGAGGTATTGTCAAAAAACAGCTTTTAGGCGCCACTTTTCCAATATAGCGGCGCGAGCGGCAAAAATAAGAGGTAGCAAAGTTGAAATTTCGTAAAGACCACATCAAAATCTATAAAATTAGCGATTTTCTAAACTCCCGGAAATCTTTCCAGGTTTTAAAACTACTAAATGACTGGACTATATATAGGATACTAAAATAGAGCTTTATGTATAAAGTAGTAAGGTTGATTTTGTTGCAGCAAGTCGTTTTGCTTCCGGCGGCTGAGCTACCTGTCGTCCAAGTTCCAGCTGCACGTGCTGCTGAACGAGCTGCGAGAGCTGGCGTCACAGAAAGCGGTGCCGCACAGGGACTTCTATAACATCAGGTATGAAATCATCATCATCATCAGCCCATCACGTTCCCACTGCTGGGACACGGGTCACACGGGCCTTCTCTCATAGAGAGAGATAGTATGGGCCATAATCCACGACGCTGGCTCAGTGCGGGTTGGTGGATGTCACATGTCTTTGATTTTTTGTGATCAATTCTTGGGCACGCCGGTTACCTCACGATGTTTTTCTTCACCGTTTTTAGAGTGAGTGTTCCGCACATAACTTAAGAAAGTCAGTGGTGCGAGGCCAGTGGGACTCGAACTTGGGTACGTCGGATCGAAAGTCGCACATTCTGCCACTGAGCCACACTCGCTATATTATATAGCGAGTGTGGCTCAGGTATGAAAATATCCTCAAAATTGGTTCATTAGGTTTTTAGAAATGCGAAAGTGTATGGGTGTGTTCTTTACCACATAAATCCATAATGACTGAAAGGATTTTGATGAAATTTGGTGTTGAGTGTAGGTTGAGGTCCTGGAAAAGGACATAGAATAAGTACTTTTGATCCTAGAATTGCGGGTTACAACTACTACATACATACAGGTCGAATAAGAACCTCCTTTTTTGAAGATGGTTAAAAGTTATAAGTTTGTACCCGGTGGGGTGTCTAGGTTAGATTACAGATCTCATGTAAAAAAAATTAATTACTCTTAACTCAGTTTGAGATTATAGCGGCCAGGTTTTCTCGAGAACACGTTACAGGTTTCAAAGCTGGTCTTTAGTCGTCTATTGTCATATTTGTGACCATCATGTCATCCATATATGAAGAAATTGGCGTCACTTTGAACCCAATGCAAAGTCATGCCGTCAAGCGACCTAGTCGTGTTTCGGAATGATGTTCGTTGAACCATCGAGGAGACGGGTCTGAGCAGCCGCTCAACTGCCGTCTCTCTCTAGATCTATGTGCTACATCTTAGGCCACATCGTCGCTTCACATCAGGTGAGTTAGTGGCCAAACATAGATCTATTAAGCGTAAAAAATAAATATTAATAAGTGCATTAACGTTCCCTAATTTGGCGCTGACTCAGCACTCTGAGCCCTATAGAATAGAGTAGAAAACACTTTATTGCACTAAGAAGGAATTACATCTTGAACATACTTTCTTATGGTAAGTACAATAGGCGGTCTTATCGCTAAACAGCGATAACACAATATAAAATATTATTTCGCTTGCAGGAAAGTGGACACCCACATCCACGCAGCGTCGTGCATGAACCAGAAGCACCTGCTGCGGTTCATCAAGAAGACGCTCAAGACTCACGCGGACGAGGTACGAGGACGTGGTCTTTACTTCACTTTGATATTTTATGAAATTTGCATTTTCAGATATCTTACGTTTGGTTTTGTCATAGCCAAATAGACCGACTTTATATTTGACTCACTTATCACGAAGTCTCCAAATTTAAAGCTAAGTTAAAAAATCCCCTTTTATCTTTACCTACAAATTTGTTTGTATAATAAAGAATTTTCGATCTATCTAGCTATCTTTTAGTGACACGCTTAGAATATCACAAGAAATCGTTTAGTATCCTCGCCTAATTTTTGGTTTCTCAGGGTACTTAATATAGACTCAGTTAAAAAAAGGTTTTCGTAAATTTTACAGCAAAACGAGAAAAGCACTGGCGAAGCCGGTTTTACGCTCTACTAGATTCTATCGCTGAACTATCACCAAAGGGAGTCTGACCAATCAACTACCTCTTCTTATATAACTATTTGCTTGTGTTTTGTGCATTTTTATGAGCAGTTTTGTCAAAATAAATTGTATGTTTCCTTCTCTCTCAATCTTCGGCCTCATCTTCGCTTAACATCAGGCGAGACAGTGGCCACACGTAAATTTAAAAACATTTGTCTGACAACTTGGTTATTTTGTTCATAGGTGGTGACCCTCCACAAGGGCTCGGAGATGACCCTGAAGGCTGTGTTCCAGTCCATGAACCTCAGCACGTACGACCTCACCGTCGACATGCTGGATGTGCACGCGGTAAGCGCCTATTCGCCGGGGTCGCTCAGGGGTCGCAACTCGCTCCACTTCTTTAAATAATAGAGTCCCTTATTGTTTTTTTTTTTTATTTACCCTGTACTAAAACCTTATTTAATGTTGAACATTTTCTCTGTTTCTAACATATTCGTTTCGAAGCAAGTTGAACGGTGACAAAACATGTTAAACATTGTTTAACTTTATTTACCGTTTATTAATAAGGGCTAGAGTGTATAGATTCTCATTTTTAATTTTTACTCATTTATATTCGCTGAGTTACAGTTGTCTACATTCAAAAGTAGTCTATTTTAAGCAAAATGTACACAGTTTGATCACTCTTGTAACACTTTGATTTATGTTTTGTTTTTTTGCTGTATATATAATTTCCTTAGTGTGGTGACGTGGAGTAAAAATCATGCGCCATCTTTTTATTTTACTTTTTAAATGTTCTTTTATCATAATCATCAGCCCATTACGTTCCCACTGCTGGGACACGGATCTTCTCTCATAGAGAGACTTTTATACATATGCTTATTTATATAATTGTTGAAGCGAGCGTCTGACTTCATCAGATATTCTATTACACACAAAGTCATTGACGATTATGGTCGTCAAATTCTGTTCAATTTGTTCTCTATTCAATTCACACAATAGAAAACAACGTTAGCCTTGTCGTGTAAAAAATACAATAGGTAAAAAAATCTATTCACTTTGTATGTCTGTTGTTGACGATTCTGTGTTGCATTTTCTAAACCTAAATTTAACTTTAATTTATCAAAAATCTATGTTTTTGGCATTCTAATTTCCGTGTTCTCTAAATTTAAATAATGTTTGACGGCGCTAAAATTATGTATTTTTATCTAAACTTACGTGGGGCATTATTCATCAGGAAAGTTGCATATCTTATGAAAGGATTCTCCAAATTATGATGTTTGCGGCTCCATTGATGATGTCCAACATCTCCTGATGGAATGTGTTAAAAAGCAAGCAGAGAGGGAATCACTAAATAATTTAGTTTCAATAAATATGATATAGGTGTATACATATAATTTAATTATTTTAATATGTAGGTATTTTAGCAGAACCTTCTTGTCACGCTGCTTAAATGTTGTATGACATGTTGTGACGATAAGATGATATAGATTTGATTGTATATAGGTAGGTATATATATATTATTATAGTGTAAATATTTAGGGTATGATGGGACTGGCATACTTTGCCAGGGCAAAAATCCCTAAGTAAAGCAGATTTTTTTTATAAAATAAACTTACGTCAAAAGTGACAGATGACTATTTCGCAGAATACGAATTTTCTATAAATACGTGAAGTTTAGAGATAGCGTCGCGTCAGAATACAAAGTTGTGTTTGACACATGTAACTCTAAATTAGTGCAAATTGTGTTTGACACATCTAACTCTAACTTAGTGCAAATTAGGTTTAGAGAATGCAGCATAGAATTAGGGCCATTGTAAGAGTATTTCACAGATAGCTCTTTTATCTTATTGCAAAGTTCAATTGTTGTTACTTTTGCTTTAGGATCGCAACACGTTCCACCGTTTCGACAAGTTCAACGCTAAATACAACCCGATCGGAGAGAGCAGACTGCGAGAGGTGTTCCTTAAGACGGATAACTACATGAACGGGAAATACTTCGCTAGGATCATCAAGGTAAGAATACGTTACCATTATGTAGGAATTCGTTGTAGGGCCTTGTCTTTGTGGTACGCCATCTGCAAATAAGTATTGTTACAGCGTTTATACATTACATTAAGTTGCAAACCAGTTTCGATACTTTGTTTTATAAGTAATGTTGGACCTATCGTACTCCCTTGTGGTACACCACCAGCAGTAGACTATATTAGCTGTACCATTCCCTGTGACTATCTTCGTAGCTTTACATTCCAACGGTTTGACCAATAGAATCCGAAAAGCGAAAGCAGGCTGAGTGAACTCTTAATAAAAACCAACTTTAAGTACGAAATCTACTTCGAAAGCATCACTGAGTTAACAATCAAATCTGTTTAGTGGCAGAAAAACTCGCAAAGTGGTGGTGCCAACTCAGACGGCCTATTGCATACGAGAAACTTACCACTACCTAAGTTTTCGTCCCATTCCGACAGGAAGTAGCATCAGACCTGGAGGAGAGTAAGTACCAGAACGCAGAACTGCGCCTGTCAATCTACGGCAAGAGTCCCACCGAGTGGGCCAAACTCGCCAAGTGGGCGGTCCAGTTCAAGGTGTACTCAGACAACGTGCGCTGGCTCATACAGATACCAAGACTTTAGTAAGTAGTATATTTTTTTTTATGAAAACTAAAGATGGCGGATTCCAGATGGCGGGTGATTTAAAAAATATTCTAATCCGATTGATGTTTTAAATCGAGGAGATTTTGTGGTTTTAGAAAGAAAGAAACGTTTATTTGCAACAGTTAAATGTTATATATAGTCCTTTCCAAATTTCTTGTCTTGTTTTTATATAGAACAAGAAATTTGCCTTCTTATATATTTTATATACCTGGCAGTGGACACGGGCTGACATGATGATGTTGATGGTGATATTTTATATAAATTTGTTAATATTTAGCCATTCTCTCGTGACCAGTAGATTAAGAATATACAAGACTCGGTGGTTGAAACGTCTCGGGCCACAGCATTGTGTAGTTATAGACGCTGGTTCAAAGCCAGTTGGTGCCGACATTTGTTATTATTTCATTATTACTTCTATAGAAATGTGTTTTCTGTTGTGCAGCGACATCTTCAAGTCCAACAAGATAATGAACAACTTCCAAGAGATCCTGAACAACATCTTCCAGCCGCTTTTTGAGGTCACCAACGACCCCAACAGCAACATCGAACTGCACAAGTTCCTTACTGTAAGTGAAATTACGTCTCAAAAAAGACAATATGTTGCAGAAATTACTAAGTTGAAATTAAACTTTGGAAACTATCGTGAGTCGAAATATTCATTATAAATATAAACGGCTACACTCACGTTATGATTGTGTCGGAATAACTCCGACCAGGTTTCGGACAATAAGGATGTCCTTCTTCCGGGATGATCAATTAGGATGTCTTTCTTCTTATTAGTCTACGTCGCGAATCCAAATCCTAAACTTGTTTTAAGTTTATATTTATACTAAGTTGAAGTTGAATTTGGATATTCCACAAATCTTTGTTGTCCAAAAGCAGCAGTGGAATCACACATGAATGACTTTCTCACTGCTCTCAATTTAGCGCATGTACATGTTGCCAGACACGTAGTTCCCGTAGATCTATTGCCATCTCCACCTTCCCCTTCCGAACTTACCTGAGACAACCGTAACCGTCACGACTGTACATATCGCCAGACACGTAGTTCCCGTAGATTTATTGCCATCTCCACCTTCCCCTTCCGAACTTACCTGAGACAACCGTAACCGTCATGACTGTACATATCGCCAGACACGTAGTTCCCGTAGATTTATTGCCATCTCCACCTTCCCCTTGAGAACTTACCTGAGACAACCGTAACCGTCATGACTGTACATATCGCCAGACACGTAGTTCCCGTAGATTTATTGCCATCTCCACCTTCCCCTTCCGAACTTACCTGAGACAACCGTAACCGTCACGACTGTACATGTCGCCAGACTCGTAGTTCCCGTAGATTTATTGCCATCTCCACCTTCCCCTTCCGAACTTACCTGAGACAACCGTAACCGTCACGACTGTACATGTCGCCAGACTCGTAGTTCCCGTAGACCATCACGACTGGCCTTCGACCGTTAAATCGTCCTGAGTAAGAGCCTGTCCCATTCACGTGGTGGAGAGTCTGTGCTATTTTAATCTCACAGATCTTGTAACAGTTCTTTTTGTTATATTTCCTGATTCAGAATTGTCCAGCAACCATTCCTCTCGTTGTTTAACATGATAAAATGTATAGAACAGTTATCAATTTTGTCAGCCTCTGTGGTGTAGTGGTTGGGCAGGATGACTCAAACCTCATACACCACTAAGGATGCGTCTTTATAATTCAATACCTGTATCTACAGGGAATCCTAGTTCAGGGCCAGGATCTATGCATAACATAATTGACATAAAGTATGTGTACAATGTATGTGATCGTTGGGCGTATTTATTGATTGAAGTCCAAGTGTCCCCACAGCACGTGGTGGGGTTCGACAGCGTGGACGACGAGTCGAAGCCGGAGAACCCGATGCTGGACGTGGACGTGAAGCCGCCGGCCGCCTGGGACGACGACGAGAACCCGCCCTACGCGTACTACCTCTACTACATGTACGCCAACATCACCGTGCTCAATCACTTCCGCAAGTGAGTCATCATCATCATCAGCTCATCACGTTCCCACTGCTGGGACACGTGCCTTCTTTCATAGAGAGAGAATGGGCCATAGGCCACCACACTGGCGCAGTGCGGGTTGGTGGATGTCACATGTCATTGACTTTTTTTGTGAAAAATTCTTGGCCTTCCGGTTTCCTCACGATGTTTTCCTTCACCGTTTTTGGAGCGAGTGTTAAATCCGCACATAACTTAAGAAAGTCAGTGGTGCGTGGCCAGCGGGATTCAAACACGGGTGCGTCGGATCGAAAGCCGCACGTGCTCCCACTGAGCCACACTCGCTCTTGCAAGTGAGTGCTCATACTCAAACGTTAGGGCCGACTCTGTGTTGCATTCTCTAAACCTAATTTGCACGGATTATGGCCAGACAGCCTCTGTGGTGTAGTGGTTGGGCAGGTTGGCTCAAATCTCATACACCACTGAGGTTGCGTGTTCGATTCCCGCGACGGGACAAATGTTTGTGCACAGAAAAAAAAGCGCAATCATTTGTTTCGTGTCTGGGTGTTGTGGGACCATGGTCCTTATAGTTCCTGGTTCCCTAGATACAGGAAATCCTATTTAGGGGTCAGGATCTATGTATTATTTATTTATTTATAGTTTAGGCTTCACAGACGCTCTCATGAACGTCAAATTGACAATGAATATCTCCTCAGTGGATCAGCGTGTCTAGTATAACCACAGAATACTAAGAGACAGAAGCATCACTCCTCAAAGAAATTTAAACAAATAGCGACTCTTGCTATGACGCAATAAAATGCAATTCAGCTCGCGTAGCGCTGCATACCTACCAGTCATATTAACCTACAGAGCGCCTCCCTTTCTATCGCGCCGCTCTTATCTCTTCTGACGCGGCACGTGTAACGACGCGCGACCCGCCGTCGGTGTCCGGCTATGTACTTGTAGCTTCGTACCCACAGTGCGGAGTGCGCTAGGCCTGGTATAACGAGTTTAGTTACGTTATTTACACTTCGGCTTGGTACTTAATTATTCCTCATCATCACTTAATAACTAATTACTGGGCATATGAGACTGGCATGATAAGCGCAACGCTGTACAGGGTGGCACCGCAATAATTACGGGCAAGCATGGCGTTTAAAAATCTACAATTCAGTATTGGCCTAGAGTTCCAACTCCTGTGTTTCCTTAAATTTTATGGTTCGTGAACATTATATTCGGTTATTCATATACCTTTTATAATTTAGAAAAGTTCCTAATGTGGGCCTCGATAGAATCGATAGTTAAAAATTAATAAGTTGGAACCTTAACACGCTCTAATATAATTTGACCAGGGAACAAGGGCTGAACACGTTCGTACTGCGGCCTCACTGCGGCGAGGCAGGCCCGGTGCAGCACCTAGTATGCGGCTTCCTGCTCGCAGAGAACATCTCTCACGGCCTGCTGTTGAGGAAGGTATGTAATAATAACATTCAAGTTTTAGTATGAGCAAAAACATTAAACCAAAATGTCAAGGTTTACTAGTCACTCGTGGTAGGTCTGTCGTATACGCGAGGTCATCTGGGTAGGTACCACAGCTTTGTTAGTCATTCTGCCACCAAGCAGTAGTGCGCAAGCATTACTGTGTTCCGGTTTGAAGGGCATTGAAGCCAGTGAAATTACTGGGCAAATGAGACTTAATATTTAATGTCTCGGGGTGATGCAGTGCTTTTTATGGCGTTAAAAGTTCTGTGTGGCACTGCAATTGCTATAGGCAGGTGTGGTGCTTACCATCAGACGAACGACTTGCTCGTCTCACGATTCGGTTAAGTAAAAAAGTGTAATTCAAGATCAGTTTAGCGCCACTTCCTGAATATCTGTATTGTCCGCAGGTGCCAGTCCTGCAGTACCTGTACTACCTCGCTCAGATCGCGATCGCCATGTCTCCCCTCAGCAACAACTCCCTGTTCCTGAACTACCATCGCAACCCTCTCCCGGAGTTCCTGGCGCGCGGGCTCTGCATCACGCTCAGCACTGACGACCCGCTGCAGTTCCACTTCACAAAGGTATGGAGACCAAGACGAGTTGTCGTGTCGAGTGAGGCTGTTAGGTCTTTCATTTTACTACCTAAGACGCGTGAACATAACACCAAAGACCTGTTGGAGTTAACTGCTATACCAAAGTTTGTGTAACATCAAAGCGACCCTAGAATTAGTTATTTGGTTATAAATTGTTCAACAAATATTTAATTATTATTCATCAAGAAACATACCTAAAATCTTACAACTAAATTCCGCCAAACTGTTAAGCAGTTTGTAGGCATACGTAATGTAACTGTGCTTCGGTTTGAATGGTGCTTTATGGTCTTCAGCGAAATTGCTGGGTTTTTCTCTGATCTGATGTCTTAGTCTTCTTAGGGAGTCTTAGTAATTTCTTTCGGGTTATCGCTTACTATCAAATTTCCTAATAGACCTTGTGAAAATCTTAAAATATAATTGGTTTGCAGGAGCCGCTGATGGAGGAGTACAGCATCGCAGCGCAAGTGTGGAAGTTAAGCTCATGCGATATGTGCGAGTTGGCACGGAACTCTGTACTCATGTCCGGCTTCCCACATGAGGTAAATATTAGTATCTCGAAAAAGTACAATAAGAGAACTAGGGACTATGACTACTATATATATTTCAGCATTGATAACAGATAACGTAAACTTAAAAAAAAAGCTTTGTAACTTCTTTATATCTTACATATACTAGGACACGTCATGTGTAATGAACACAGCGCACATTGCGGTACGAGAAACACTGCCCTGCTGTCATTCAGTTTTACACTAGTTCGTAGGGTAGATGTAGATTGTTTCTGACAATAGTGTGAACAACTTCGGGCATGTTTACGCTGTGTCTTAATCTTATTGTAATAAATAATTCAATTCAAAATTAACTTTCAAACTTCAAGAAAGTAACATCTACACACTTAACTACACACTGTGGTCAAAAATACCCAGACATAAGAAAAATAGTTGCGTTTAAAAAACCTATCATTGTCAAATATGAATTCGTTACAGATGAAGCAGTACTGGCTGGGCCCCAACTATCAGAAGGAGGGAGTGGCTGGCAACGATATCACTCGCACCAACGTACCGGACATCCGCGTCTCCTTCCGACATGAAACTCTGCTTGACGAACTCACTAACATATTCAAGGTAAGATATATCTTGTAATAAAGAGTCGACGACGACATTCCTGATCAATAAATAAGAGTTATCTAAAAGAATATTATAATAATGTGCCCACTGCGAAGAAATATATTTTTCCCCATTAGACTCGGGAAAAGCATTCTAGCAAATAACTTTGGATAGAGAATAATAATTTAGATTTTTCGTACAGACTTCAATTTAATAAACTGTAGATTATTATAATAACACATGCCATATTTTATTTTTTACTACTGCCTTTGTATTATTTTATGTCAACCAAGTTTAATGTTAATTTTAAGTACATAGATGACATATTTGTGCTAGTAAACGATTTTTCAACACTAAATTCCGATATTTACAAAAGTATAGTTACATGCAAAAGACACGACACACCTATTTCATTGTGTATGTGTACATATATATATATTATGTAGAAGAGAATATTTGGGGATTGTTTATTGTCTGCTTTAGTAATTTGTCTGCTGTGTTCAGTATGTGTATTACACTAACATCTTCATCGTCCCCTATTATTTCAGCACCTTCGTCAGTTATCAATAATTTGAAATATGTTTAAATTGTTATATTTAATAATATTTCAGGACGGTATGTCAACGTGAAGATAAATAACATCCACATGCAGTACCGTGGATGGAGTGACTAATCAAAGCTTTTAATCTTATATTCCTTTTATAGATAATCTTTGTGCGTAAGGTTATTAAAAAATGGGAAACAAAATCTAGACGTATTATTCACTTTTGTTTACAGCTTCCATTTGACCACAACATTGAAATCTGTCTCTGTTTTATTTAGTATTTTTATACAAATTTCCGAAATTAACGTTTCTGGAACTTCAAATTCTCATAATTTTTTTAATACCTTACCCGCACTATGTAATCGTTGTTTTATAGTAATAATTTGTAAAATAGGGCTACTAATTTCGCCCCAAATATTAACGACGTTACTAATGTATAAGAATTAGCGACCCTTTGTGATATTTAGGTGAAAATGAAAGATTGAAAGTGCCATTTCATGATAATGAATTCCTGTCTATAAACTACTGCTCTTGAATCTATTAGATGTACCCTAAGAATTCTAACTATATTATGTACAATAAAAGCTTGCTAATATTCAATAAAAAAACATTTTTCAAGTGATAATCTCTACTTACAATTATAATTACATAAGTAGTAAAGACTAGTTTCAAAAATGCTGCCTTAATATTCCAACTTCCTTCATAAAAAAATTCATTATTTTAAAATTTTCACATTTCTCCATTTATTCAAATAGGTTTTGTTAGTTTTAGTTAGTTATACGTTTTGTTAGTACCATCATAAATATCATCTTAACTTGCTTCTACTATCATTTGCCAAGATCACGATTTATATGTCTAAGCAGACAGTATGTTTCAACAGTATGAAATATAATTCTCAGCTCTCTTTATCCTAAAAATGTTGACCTCAAACGAATTCTTTGTGTATTAGCTAATATTTATAGTTTAGATTTATCTGCTTGAGCTTCACTTGGTCTGAGGTGTAACGCTTATGTTTGTGATTATGTTGTTATGTTATTTGTATCTCCAATAATTCCTGCATTGAGGGATGTTAAGAGATTCACTAGCGAAGGCTTAACCAGAATCAGTAGTCTCTGTCAAAAAACTGGATCATAACCATTATTGACCTATTTATCTTCTGTATGAAGCGATTTGTGTTCTTACTTCAAAATCTCGTTATTAATAATACTTATATGACCAGCACTTTCTTTTTTACTAGTGTAAGAGTTACTTAATATTTTCAAGTAATCACAAGAGCGGTAAATCTCTTAACATTTGTTTTGGCATTTCTACTGGGTAAGTTGTTACAGTGCTATTCTTTTAGTATGGCGAAGTGAGAAGTTTTACTACGAGGTCTGCACATGGCATTTTTAGCGTCAAATTCTCTATTTATTTAGAGTTCAAATTACGTATTACGTAGTACGTAATTAGTAATTAATATATTTTTAGTTATTCTATTCTAATCTTGACCAGTGCACTAAAATGATGGCACTGTACTAAATTCATATTCCTTTATCTATTTTGTCGTTGTCTACACACTAGTTGTAAGCTTTTAATCGAAATCATGTTACAAAAGTAAGTTTATACAATAAACGTTTATATTGTTTAAAACAATTGATTATACAAAATGAATGTTAACTTTATTGTTGGAAATAAAATCGTCATTCGCAAATTGGCTTTGAATTCGAATCCTTTTCATCAAAATTTATCAAAATTATTCAATTTAATCTCACTGATACCAATCGTTACATTTGCAAGTGGTTTCGCTTTTCCCCAAGTAGTCTTTTTACCCAAGACATCTAATCACAGAACCTAACAATTTCATAGGGTCAGTTGTATCACATTACATTTACAGACGCGTAAACGTTAAATATGGCGCTGACGAACGATTCCACAAAAAAAGCGTTGTTTCAAGATCTGGTAACATTTGAAATCTAAAACAACAGAACAACTTTAACGAACGTTAATCATCGTACGTATACCGTTAAATTTCCGTAAGTTGCGGATACCGATGCTTTGATACAACCCACCCATAGTCTTACCATTGTACAAAAACTGTTTAAAGTTGCCAGGACACACACAATCTCATTACTTCAGAACATTCTTTACACACTTTTTATTTGTAGTCAAACTTTTTTTTAAATATGTATTACTAGTAGCGACCCGTCCGGGGTTTGCCTGTTTCCGTTAGAACTTTGAAAAATCCTTATTTTTCGATGACCTGGAATCCCAAATATCATGTTTGTATCTAGGCCTAAAGTTCTGGTCTGACCCAATGAGTCAGTGGTATTTGCTACTGTATTTAATGTGTATTGTTTTCTGACGTAGCTAAAGCAGTGTGCCACCCCCCTTCCGTTCTTCTAAGGTACCGGGTGTGTGTCTGTGTGTGTTTTCGTTACTGTACAATAACCACTTTGTCAACATTTCCTTATTACGAAATTGTGACTGACAAAAAATATTAATCTCAAGTGTATAAAATGTGTCAATCCATAATAATAATAATTTTCCATTATTACGCAGTATCAAGATTCACATAAATTAATGAGTAATACATTTTTTCCCATCCATTGTGTAATTATTTAGAGTGACGGGACTGCAATTCTTCAGGTGCAGGTTAACTCATGATGACACATGATACCTGTAAGTACCCAGGATAGTAGGCCTAATACCACAAAATACTAAAGGACAGAAGCATCAGAAATTTAAGAAAAATTAAACAAATAGCGACTCTTGCTATGACGCAATAAAATTCAATTCAGCTCGCGTAGCGCTACATACCTACCAGCCATATTAACCTACAGAGCGCCTCTCTTTCTATTGCATAGCTCTTATCTCTTCTGACGCGGCACGTGTAACGACGCGCGACCCGCCGTCGGTGTCAGGCTATGTACTTGTAGCTTCGTACTTACAGTGCGGAGTGCGCTAGGCCTGGTAATACCTAATAATGTGACTTTGCCACAGGTTACCGCGTTCTAACGCGAAAAACTCACACTTAAGTTTGAGTAAAAAAATGTCTACTTATCAGATAGTTAATAAATTCACTTAGAAACTAAGTAACAAGGACGATAAAGCTAGTCTTCTAAAACGACTCGTTCAGTTAAGCAAGATGAGCCCTAACACGAACACACATAGCAGTTTACCAACGAGGTTTTTTAGTTGTATATACTGTCGCTCCTGACTCCATCATCAGGGCATTCAATGTCGCAAAGTTCTCAAAACAGTAATTGTTTTCAGCGATGTCATTGGTCAACAAGACCAACGAACCTCATAGTCACCTCGACCCTTAGACCACGTCCGTGTCTTGTGCCTTGACCAATGATATTGTTACAAACGATTACTTACAATGCTCGCCTTGCCATTCAAATGATTTCAAAATGAAAAAGAAAGAGAAAATAAGTTTATTATGAAACCATCTTATACTAAAAATGTACAGTTAAACCAAATTAGATGGTCATAAAAGGACACAACTCAGCATAATGCGCCATCACAGCGCGCTGATGTTCAGTTGTGCCCTTTTTCGTGACGAGTAGTTGCAAATTAACTTATAAGTAGGTATTTACATAGAGACAATTAATAATATTGTTACATATGAATAAATTTACATATACAGGTTACAGATACAGTTACTTATACTATTTATTTATTAAGAAGTTAAGTTTAGTCAGTCAGAGTTGTACAATGAAAGAGAGAAAATAAAAACGACAAAAGGTTACCTGAGTTTCCAATTGTAATTTAAATTTGTTGAAACTAAAACAAAAGCATGTAAAAATGTTCTATATCGTATCATCAGGAGATGAAGTTTTGAAGTACATCAAAAAAACGCTTCATGGACGGATCCAGGGACAGATAGCAATGCGACTGTCGAGTCTGGAGTTGACTAGGACCCATTGAGGTCGTGTCCTCAATGCTAGGACCACTGAATTCAAGTCAAATGCCGGCGGTGAATAAATAACTGTTCCTGAATTCTGACTTCTGGCCTATAGGGGTAGTATACCGGAGATACAGGAAAGAAGCGAAATGTTTTTACCTTGTGAAGTAGTGTGTGTGATTTTTAAATTTCATGTTATATTTTAGTATGTATGTCAGTCTGTAAGGTATATAATCTATGGGCCTCTGTTAATTTTACTTTTTTTTCTCCCCACTTGTGGGATTTGGCTTTGCACGTCTTGTGCATCTGCCAAAGTCAATATTGTACTTTAATAGTGCCTGAAATAAAGAGTTAATAATAAAATGTCAGGAATAGATTGAAAGAGAGTTCATTTGCCGATAGAAGTCACAGATGCAAGCACGTGATCCCCGTTAATGTTGCAGGCCCAGCAGGCCCCGAGCACCCCGCAGCCCCCACAGGTCAACGGGAGGTATTCTTCCGCGACGCCGCCTCCCAACTACTCGCAAGTCAGCGAGAAGCGCCATTCGCTGGTTTAGGGCTACTTTTGGAGATTTTAATCGAACATAGAGTTTAGATTTTAAGTTGATGATTTTACTTTGTAAAAATCTGTATGTGCGTAATTTGGTAGTTAGGTACCTACCCAAGTACATAGTAAGCGGAGGGAAAATACAAATCAAACATTTATATTAGTAGTTTGTAAAAATTAAAGCCGATGATTCAGTTTTTAACCGACTTCTAGAAGGACGAGATTATAAATTCGACGATATGTTTTTTTTATGTTTGTTACACGGTTACTCCGCCAATTATGAATTGATTTTGATGATTCTTTATTTGTTTGGTAGGTCATACTTCAGATGTGGTCCCATATAAATTATATCGAAATTGATTCAGCAATTTTTGAAAATAACAAAAAATATAAGTTTAGTCTTGAAGTCGGTTCTTGTTTTTTCAAAAAAATATTGCTATTTAATTTAATGTAGTAATTAGGTATTAAAAACTAACCCAAATACCTACTTATATATAGGTTAAGGTAATGTTTGAAAAAATGTAGCTAGGTCATTGACATTTGAACAGGTAGGTACTGAAATATTTAGGTACCTTGTTTACCTAATTAATTCTTATATCTACTCCAAATAAATACATGAAATATTCTTTACCTACGCTATTTTAATGAGTACCACCCCATTTGAACAACGCGTATGTAGGTGCCTACATACTTTAATGTAGGAATAGTAGGTACCTGCTAGGCTCAGTTAGATATAATTGTAGGTAAGGATAAATAAAATAATTAAAGTCTGTCAAAGCGTCTGATCGATGCGACGCGTGACCAAAATGCTGGGACTTACTTGGCTCAACGTATCAGTATTGCTATCCAACGGGGCAATACTGCCAGCATGTTTGGTATGCTGCCAAATGGTAGTGGGTTGGAGCATTTGAGCTATATATAGGCCTTTAATGGTCTATGGGTTGTCCAATTGTTCCTCCTTGTAAGTAGTTAGTTTAGTTTTAGTAAGTAGAGTGTAGAGTTGTTTTCAGTAATAAAGGTATTCGCCCGTTAAAAAAAGGACAAATTGTTTGTATTTGTACACACGTATAAAATTGTTCCAAGAGGAAGAATCGTGAAAATGAAGAATGGTTTCGATTTCAGCAGAAATTATGGACCAAAACAAAAAAAAAAGTGTTTATGGTCCGAGAAATGGAGAATTTGAAAAGATTACTTCGGGCTGTATATTTACTTGAGTTAGTATGAGAGTATAATTATGAGATTTTCAATTAATCCTTTTCTGTTTTAAAAAAACGCTCAAAACCAAAGAGGAGTGCCCCAAACTTCAAACGAAAGGTTGTGTCTCAGAGTAATGACGTTTGTGCATTGAGGTCGTGTCATTCCTCAATGCGTTTGTGTCATGCTGTGGGTGTCATGATGGTGCATGATGGTGTCATGTTTTTTGACAGCCAGCATCCAACAATCCAACCAAACACAAAGAATCCAACCTAAGATTACAATTATAATTCCATTCCAACACATCACCTGCCTCAAAACATCAGAAAATTGTTTGTAAAATAATATATTTGTACTACCTAAATAAAAATGGCTCATACGAGTTCCAAATCGAACAAACCTCCTAAAATGATGTTCAATACACACAAGGAATATAAGAAATGGACTAAAATTCGCTCGTGAGTATCTCTACCAAGCGGGTATGGGTGTCTAATGTTGCGACGCGATGCGTGCGTCATGGGTAGAGCGACTGAGCTTTCCTACAGCCCAGCCGATTGCATAATTCGTCCAGCCCAAATAGTAAATTATCAAGACCACTTCTTTTTAAGTGGATTGTGTTCCGACACGAGTACGTCACTCCCCTCATGGTAAGCAAAACGCATGTCCCATGAATATAGGTACTCAGTATTAGTACACACTTACACGCTTTGTAGTGGTAGGCTCTGGCCGTGGTTGTAATACCACCCACCGAACAAAGCCATGCCGCCAAGCGACCTAGTCGTGTTTCGGGATGATGTTCGGTGAACCATCGGGGAGACGGGTCTGAGCAGCCGCTCAACTGCCGTCTTTCTCTAAATCTATGTGCTCCATCTTAGCCCACATCATCGCTTCACATCAGGCGAGATAGTGGCCAAAAATAGATCTATTAAGCTTAAAAAAAACACTGGATTTACAAATTACAGTTGGAATTTCGCAATAAACCTCTAATGGCGTAGTCTGCCAAGGCACCTTTGGTTAAAGCCAAGTGTAGAAAATGTAGATATAGTAGATGACCATATACATGAGCTCACGGAGCTCACAAGTTCCAAATAACCAGAATCCAGTTTCTTACGTCGGTTGTTTAAAAATAAAGTGCCGTAATGACGTTTTTGTGTGGTGTGTACGAGGGAATCAAAATATCTATTATTATCTAAACTGCCTTTTTATACTCTTTGGCTTGCGTTTGACCACTATCTCACCTGGGCCCCAATTCACTATGACAACTTGGCGATACCTTGCTTCGAAATCACGTCGATTCTTTCATCGTCAAGTCATTGTGAATTAGGGCCCTGATGGTAAGCGACGATATGGTCGACGATGTAGCACGCCTGCCAAGTCAGTACACGTTCGCTCTAGATTTGAAGACGAGATTTGAATTGTAAGTATCGGGAAAGACTGACCCCGGCAGGGAGTTCCACTCGTTAGCTGTACTTATAAAATCAAGCTTCAAGCTCCGCACTAGCATCCGCCCGTTTACCGCACAGTGAGATGCAACACGACCCGCGCGGCGGCTCCGCCGCCACCCGCACCTACGTTCGCGGCCCGGGGGACATCGGCATTCAGAACGAGGTGCCCTTCCAACGGCTCTCGGTGCAGGGTATACACGTTACTGGGGTAAGAACTTTTCAAAAGTCAAAAGATATGTATTAAATAGGCACAAAAAAATTGGTTGTCTGTAAAGTCGGTTTACTGACGATAGTTGAACGTGACAACGTCTTAAGAAAATACTGATGGAATGGTAGCATTTTCGTTGCCGAACGCAAAGGCCGCTTGTGCTTCTTTGTCGCTCGTTCCGCGCTCTCGCTTGCACTTCAAGCCTTACATGGAACGCCTCAGAACGCCGCATGAGTCATGTTTTTTCGTGCGTGCAGCCGGCTCTATCGAATTATAAGACGTTGTCACGTCAAAAATGCACTTTTAAACGTCATATCATGACAAAAAAAATATCATGTTTGAAATAGTAGATTGTATCATAAGGGAGCAAAATAATATTTTTACGGCGAGGGCGCTTTTTTGAATCCAGAGCGAAGTGAGGAATTCTAGAGTAGAATCCCGAGCGTAGCGAGGGATTCTTTAGTAGAATCCAGAACGTAGCGAGGGATTCAAAGTACGTCGCCCGAGCCAAAAATATATTTTGCGCCCGAGTGATACACTCTACTTTTCATCACACACTATGAGAAAATAAAAGCGCCTCATATTTTATTGTAATATTATTATTTAATAAAACATAGAGTAACAACTAAATTGAAATTAAATAGTATCCTTTATTAAAACAACTAAAAACTTATATTTACATTTGTGACTATGGGCCGTCGTACCAGCCAGTCTTTATTCAAACAATATTTGCGTTCGATTTCTTTGGTGCTGAACACTAAGATGTTCCAAATTCAAAAAGTGCGCGGCAAAGATAATTGCAGCGCACTTATAAAGAGGATTAAAAACTCATTACTGCCCGCTAAAAGTTTCTTATAGAAAAGACCACCTTTGGGTGCACATAAAGGCGAACCAAGTCGTCCTTTTCGAATAGATGGGATGAAAAAAAAGTTATATGTATGTCTACCCATTTCTTTCCCACACTCAAATTGAAGTCCGGGCCCAGTAAAAAAATGCGAAAACTGACTACCAGGCTTCGGAAATACGCCTGCTAGAGAAGATAGCACCAAGAAACTCTGCGGGTATGTCTCTTTTGTTTAATCTTTTAAAATATAACACTGAGCAATGAGGTACCTAGGTATAAATTGTATTTGCCACAACCTCTATATGACCTAGGATAGTACATATAGAATAAAGGTGTCAAATCTGATGAGTGGTGTGAACAGCTCAAATTTTAAATCTAAGATGTGTATTAGGTAATAGGTAGGTAGGTATACATAAACTCTAGAACAGAATTACAAGTGCATGTTTAAGCAAGTAGCTAAACAAGTAAACTTACCAGGTTCCACTCGAAGACCTGATACGCGCATCCGGGTTCTTGGTGGAGGCTCTAGATTTGCGGCGGCGCTACATGGAGGTCTCGGGCCAGTCGTTCTCCGCCACCATAAGTGAATACCTCACCACCCACGAGACGCCACTGCGGATGCTGCGCAAGCCGGCCCAGCAGTCTACTATGTTCAATAACGCACTGCTCAACCTGGACAGTTAGTAGAGAACAGCTGTTGTATAATGTCATAGGGTGTTGTTAGCGTAAAGCAGGCGGACCTCATCTCGCGGCGGAGAAAGGGAGTGTGGCTCAGTGGGACGTGCGATTTTCGATCCGCCGCACCCAAGTTCGAATCTCGCTGGTCCCACACCACTGACTTTCTTAAGTTATGTGCGGATTTAACACTCGCTCTAAAAACGGTGACGGAAAACATGTGAGGAGACCGGCCTTAAGAATTTATCACAAAAATTCAAGGACATGTGATATACTTGGTGGATATCACATGTCCTTGAATTTTTGTGATGATCCACCACGCTTGTCCGCACTGCCCATACTCTCTCTACGAGAGAAGGTTCGAGTCCCAGCAGTGGCGTAATGGGATGATGAGGCGGACCTCATAATGAGTCCCAACATATGTTCAGTTCTAGATGCGTTTCAACCACCAAAGGATGGCCATCAATGGCTCCACGTAACAATATTCTGCTCACCTTAGTCTTACTTACATAATCATATTCATTCCTACAAAATAGGTACTTCGCTTTGATGGATAGAAGGATGGTGATACTTTTACCGATTCAGAATTCTTAAAGTTTAGAATAACTTAAAACTGTTTCAGCTGAAGCTGCAGAACAATATCTTCAGTTGACAGCTTGTTCTTCTGAAGAACTGAGACCGAGACCGGCCCCATTCATGTTGAGCCCTGAAAAATCCGAGACGAAAAGTAAGCAAATTACACGATGTAATGAAGATAGTTTCTGTCTCAAATTGTCTTAGAAATTACTAAAGCTGTTCTTGCTGGTACTTTTAGTCTCAATCAAAGCCGGCAAAATTAATGTAATGACCAAATCAATGATCATGAATACCAAACCCGCTGATATGATGAGAACGTCTTTCGAAAGCCATGAAGATCTCTTGGAACCGATCAATGCAGGTACCTACTCTACTATTTGAATGTCTAACTATCCCAAAATCTAGGAGCTTTATACATTGACGTCGTTCTTTTACAAACAGGATTAATGCATAATCCTTGGGCATGTCCAATGCCCCCCGACCGCCATTATACCTACCGTTGGGAAGACGGGGTTGTGAAAGTGTACAGAACTAAATCGGATATGGCCTCGGCAAAACCGCTTCCGTACGAGCAAGTCAGCTTCAAACAGTTTGTGGAGGACATGGTCAGTCTCAGGGAGACAATATCTGATGGGCCTTTGTGAGTAAACGACAGCATATCTAAAATATTACGGGTCTGCGTGGCGTGGTAACCGATTGTTCAATCGGTCTCGCCAGCCCGCTTCCCCAAAGTACTAGCTTGATAATAATAATGAAGATAAAAATAATTGAGACTCTGCAAACATAATCTGGTATTTGTAGGCAAAGGGACTTTGCTAAAACAAACTGTGACTTTCAGAAGGTCATTTTGCCACCGCCGTCTGAGCTACTTATCGTCCAAGTTCAAAATGCATGCTCTGCTGAACGAGCTCCACGAGCTGGCTCTGCAGAAGGCCGTTCCGCACAGAGACTTCTATAATACCCGGTAAAGAGTCGACATTTTCCTACATCTTTCTACATTCTCGATATATTACAACACAATTTTCAGAATAAAATATCATCTTTGCTAACTGATTAAGATTGTACCTAAAGTAGGGACAAGATAATAGGTCACTTTTGACATTTCATCAAAATTCAACAACGTAACCTTGTAACGGCGGGCATAAAATAAGAACTGCACAATTGCTTAACTTTTTTCAATTACGTTTACATATTTATTGTAATAATGACCGATACGAGTAATTTTACGATTTGCTTTCACTAATAAACCATTCTAAACATAATAAACAATTTCTGATCTAAAGAACTGAACGTCGTTACAATGTTGCGTCAGTCAACCCTTTTTCTTTTTAAACACTAGGGATGTTACTCTAAAAATCGAAAGCTGATAGGATTGTAAGTTGAATCGAATGCAATGATTACTTGTGAAGAAAAATCACCATAAATGTATAACCACGTTGTGATTATAATAAAACCTAATTATACATATTTATTATTCTTTTAACTAACTATAAAAATACAAAAAAATAACTAAATAGAAAGGTCATTGATGTTGGGTGCAATTTAGGTGGATGTTGCTGGCAACACCAGTGCCTGTCGATGACGCATGTCATGTCGCCATTACATGATGATGACGCAGTCTTCAGGTCAGGTAAATAAAATTACGGATTGGGACAATGTCGTGTTTATTGACGAAATATGGTTGAATGCGAACCATACGGTTGCGCGGACATGGACCGATGATACAGCGGCCTCCACCTCAAAAGTTCCATCGGGAAAAGGAGCCCGACTTATTATATGTCACGCGGGATCAGCTTCTCAAGGTTTTATTCCAGACTGCCTCCTCGCATTTGCCTCTAAAACTACAACAGATTACCATGAGGAAATGAACTTTGATGTTTTTAAAGAGTGGTTTGAGAAGCTGCTAGTCAGCTTAGAAAACCCATCGAAAATTATAATGGACAATGCTCCGTATCATTCTGTACAAGTTGATAAACCACCAACTCAAGCAAATAAAAAGCAAGAAATTGTCTCGTGGCTGGTAAGAAATGGTGTGGAGGCAAGTCCAACTTTATTAAAAGTTGAGTTGTTAAATCTGGTAAAAGCAACTAAGCCGTCCAAGCTCCGCTATGTAATCGATGAACTAGCCCTAGAGCATGGACACGAAGTTATTCGATTGCCTCCCTACCATTGCCAGTATAACGCCATCGAGCTTATTTGGGCACAAATAAAGGGTCATGCAGCGCGGAACAATACTAAACCACCCTTCAGTACTGCTAAAATGATGACTCTGCTACAAACTGCATGTGCAGAAGTCACTACAGAAGACTGGCGAAAAGTCGTGGAGAAGACAAAGAAAATAATTTTACAAGATTTTGAACGAGATGTGAGAATAGACAATATTATTGAAAATGAATTAATAATATCTCTGAGTGCTGACAGCAGTGATGAAGATAGCAGTTCCGATAGTTCAAGTGAATAAAAGCATTTTTTTTGTTAAATTACGTAGGTACTTGTCTTATTTTGCTCCTTTAATTTATGATAGAAAAAATAATAATGGGACAGGGATTCGCATGATCATTTTTAAAATTCACATATGTTTCAAGTCTGTATCGATTCATTCGATTCATTCATTTAATCGATGTTTTTAAGCAGGTCACCTCACTATGAATATAAAACTGACATCTGTCAAAAGTGACCTATTATCTTGTCCCTACTTTAGGTAGACACTTGATTAAATAACGCCCAACGATCACATAGATCCTGGCCCCTAACTAGGATTCCCTGTATCTAGGGTACGAGGACTATGAGGACCATGGTCCCACAACACCCAGACACGAAGCAAATGCTTGCGCTTTTTTTTCTGTGCACAAACATTTGTCCCGTCGCGAATCGAACCCGCAACCTCAGTGATGTATGAGATTTGAGCCAACCTGCCCAACCACTAAACCACAGAGGTTGTCAAATTCTTGATTTTGATTGATTGATTCGACGAGGGCTTCTTCTTCGAGGGCTAGAGACTTCAATCATAATTTGTAACACTTACTATGTCAATAAATAATTTTTTATGTTTATGTTTATTTATGATTGATTGACGTAAATAAATATAGAAGAATGCTGCATAGTCTCTAAAACCGTTTTTTATAAGACTTCATTAAAACTCACTTGCTAGCTTTGTGAAATGTTCTATGGTTAAGTGCAAAATGTTTGTACCTGCCTTCTACAACTCCAGAAAAGTGGACACCCATATCCACGCGGCCTCATGCATGAACCAGAAGCACTTGTTGCGCTTCATCAAGCGCACGCTGCGCCAGCACCCTGAGGACGTTGTGGCGTTGCACAACCAGGCGCCCATGACGCTGCGCACCGTGTTTGAGGAGCTGCAGCTGGATGCGTATGACCTAAGTGTGGATACCCTGGATATGCATGCAGTGAGTGTGCCGCACCATACCAAACAATGAACATTAAGCTTTTTTTAAGCAACTGGGTAATGAGACGCGCAAGTCGTTCGCCTGATGGTATACAATAGAATAGAATAATCATTTATTTGCCTTAATACAGTCATAATTATTTACAAATAGATCTTAGCTTGGTATGGGTCACGCTTGCCCATAACAAGTGCAGTGTCACCCGAAACTTTTACTACATGCAAAGTACTGTGTACTACTGCATTGCGCTCATCACCCTGAGACATCAGGGAATTCAGAGATTAAGTCTCATATGTCCAGTTTGGCTGGCTACAATGCCCGACAAACCATGACAGTAATGAATGCGCACTACTGCTTGGCGGCATAATAACTGGCAAAGCCGTAGTACAAACCGAGAAGGTCTTTCACATACGAGATACCTTTTGTTTATTTAACTAGCTTTTATTTAACTTGCAATGTAGATATGTTTGTTTGTCCGGGTACAATCTTGCAAGCTGAATTAGAACCACTATCTCTTATCCTACGGAATTGAAACTTTGCATACTTGTCAAAGTCCGATGACAATGCAATATTATGGTGACAGCCAGCTTATCTGATGATGGAAACGGAAGGTGGGCATTGGAACTCCTTGACGGATAATAGTGTAGACGGAGAATAGCGTAGACTTTTAGTGTTTGGACTCATTTTAATCTGCTTGCGGTTCCGATTACGAAGTTTTTCAACAAAAAACTTAATTTTTATTTATTTAATAAACAAGAAAGTAATATATATATAAGTTTTCATGGTACCACAAAAACCAAGATTCAAGATTCAAGATTCAAGATTCATTTATTTGCATAAAATACTGGTACCGAGGAGATGTTATACAATCAGATTCAGAAACTGCCGTACTTTGCCAATCTAGGCGTGCAAATATTATAACATTAATACAATTAAAAAATTAAATATTAATACTATTAAACACACATTATATAATTAATACATTCCAAAAGTTTGACTTGGCACAATCGCTTTCTACTACTAGCTATCTACCTACTACCTAGTAGAAATAAGTAAATTAGTTCGCGTTTGACTTCTACGTACGTACCTCTCCTGAGGTAGGATCATAAAGGTAGGACCATTACATTCCAGTTGGTTGTTGTCTTAGGAAACAATCGTTAGGCCCTGTCGGAGGCCTTGGGGCGGTCTAAAAACTCCGTCGCTAGGGCTGGCTACACACCCACACAAGAGAGAAGTAGAAGATTAGACTCCAGGTTCTCTACCTACCAACTTTTCCAGGATCGCAACACGTTCCATCGTTTCGACAAATTCAACGCGAAGTACAATCCTGTCGGCGAGAACAGACTGAGAGAAGTCTTCCTGAAAACTGACAACTACATGAACGGGACTTATTTTGCTAGAATTATTAAGGTAAGAGACTTCCTACCGTGGCAGGTAGCTTAGGTACTTACCTTTGTAACTTTCTGCTGATCACATCATCGGGTACATTACACTGTTTTGTGTATTAGTAACTACCTTCCCCCGATGGCTTGGCAATGCAAAGTGAGTCTTCACCTCCAACATGATTATGTAGGTACTATTATAATCGAGTCACGAGGTCTTGCCTGGCAATCCAGGGATAAATCAGACGTCTTCAAGCATTCGTTATTCCATGTGTAACATATCAAATCTGTAGGAGGTGATGGGAGACTTGCAAGAGAATAAGTACACCTACTCAGAGCCGCGAATCTCTATTTATTGCAAGAACCGCAACGAGTGGACCAAACTGGCGACCTGGGCGCTCAGGAACGACGTTCACTCACCACATGTCAGGTGGCTGGTGCAGGTGCCGAGATTGTAGTTAGTATTATATTTCTGTGAGCCTTAAACAATAATAACTGAGGGACTGGAAAAGCCCATCGCAAAAGTGGGATGTACTCTAATCGAGAAAGAGGGTGTTTCTGGTGAAATCGCTGATTTTGCAATCCTAATCACTTTAAAGGCTGGAGCACAAAAAAATCCGGTTGGTCCGGTGCAGTGCAGTCCATTTGCAGTGCGGGTGTAGACAGCAAGATGTCACACAGGACTGGACAAGTTTCGCATCGCCCTGCTCGCCTCCGCGCGCTCCCGATGTGACGTACAGTAAACGGACAAAAGTGCATTAGCACCTTAAAGTCGATAATCGCCCACACGGTGTAAGCCCGCGCATGTTGCATATTTTATCTCTGTGTGTATAATGTCCTTACGCACACAACAAAACGTCATACGGTATAACTATGAGGAGGTGCATTTCGTCAGATGCATGTGGTAAACATTAGAAAAAGATAACAGTATATACTCGCTTTCTCCTTAGTGAGTTATCCGGTTTTTACGCCGAGCCGACTCAAAACAACAGCTTAAATTCGTTTACTTAAAGAATGTGACAATGGTGGAGTGGAGTAAGTAGTAAACTCTTATACGATGGTCAATAAAGGTATGGGTTCAATCCTGAGTGCCGTGATCACTTTTTGGTATTTATTATTAAGTTTAAATCCCTGTTAATATAACAAACTATAAGTTGCAGCCTTTGTTAAACATGAATTAAAATAGTCGTTCATAAGGGAACATTTATGAAAATCCAAGTTAAAAAACATTTTGTAATTTAATAATTAATAACCTACTTATGATAAACATTTATTTACTTATAGTTTTTAAAAGAAATAGAAACCAATACATCTCTTATTACCTATTGGTTATTAAAGGTTTATATAAGCTTAAAATATTCATTTTCTCAAGGAAAAGAGGTTTGAAGCTTAACCCCTTATAACCATAAACTACAAATTTTTCTTTAAAAAATCATTCAAATTTACCTACTAACTATTACTATTACTAACTATGACTTAAAAGTTTTATCATCGGTAAATATTGTAGTATTCTTCCAGTTAAAATCCATATATTCTCGAGCAAAACGCAATCATTCCTGTTTATATGCCTTCGCGTCAAACATGATTTCTCTTAGCAGGTATTCGGTGATGTAATCCTTCGGCATGGAGTCCGCGGTGGACAGTGCGCAATTACGTTTCCACTTATTGTTCTGTATTCGTTTCATATTGTTCCACCATAAAACGTCGCTGAGACTGGTTGATAACCAGCGGGCTTCACTCCATACACGACTGCCTTCCTCGTTGTGTCGTTTTACCCAACGACTCACAGTATTTCTCTAAAACAGAGTAATCTTTATTATATTAGAACACTTTTAAACTAGCAATTTACACCACAACGCAACTATAATAATATCATCACATAATCTATTATAACTTACACATAAGCCGGTTTCATTGGAAATTTGAGATATATTAAGTCCATTTTTCTATAAAAGGCCACTATATTTGCCCTTTCATCGATATTTCTATTTGATTGCATTTGTAATAATAACTATCAAACGAAACAACACCAGTAACAATAAATCTACCGCTCGCAACAAAGTTCACCAACCGACAAGTTCACTATTCTATTGCAGCTTGTTTCAAATCTACCTTCATCTTTTGAGAAACTGGTTAAAACATTAAAATAAAGAAACAACACCACATCGATGACATTTCAAACAAAATTCTAAAAACTAAAATGTAAAAACGATTTATAGTACGAGAGGATTCGAACCGACGTGTCGCATATCATGATTTATGACATTTAAACACTGTGTTAAACCACTGAGCCAGATTGACACTTATCCAATGATTCGAAATTAAAAGTTATTAACTTGAAAAGTTTACGACAGGAAGACGATTGATAATTTCGCTCTTTGATTGGTTCATAATGAAAGAATACATTGTATGGGTGTGTGTGTGCCTGCAAATGCTTTGTAGAAGAAGGTCATTAGTGCGATTTACTTTGATGCTATTGCTTTGTGAGACTGCTACTGGATTTTTGACCGCCACTGTACAATAAGGAAGCCCGTTGAATACTACGTCACTCGCGCTGTAAGAGCACTGCACGCGCCCGGCCCGCACCTGCGTGCGCGCAGTTAGTTTGTCGTCTCTTACGTGCAGTCCGTGCATCACGCAGCTACTGTAACGTACCTACTGCAAACTGACTGCATACGGTATGACGTCTTTCATAGAATTTCAAACTTTACTGGTCCTCACAAACTGCGTCTGCACGGGACCGGACAGCAACCGGATTTGGTGTGCTCAGTCTTTAATCTTCCTGTAATGACGGTTATTTCCTTCACAGTGACATCTACCGCATCAATAAGCTGATCAAGAACTTCCAAGAGTTCCTCAGTAACCTGTTCGATCCGCTGTTCCAAGTCTCCGTGGATCCCAGTTCCAATCTCGAACTTCACAAATTCCTTACGGTATCCACTTTCCGTTCTCCTTCTCGCTTTCCCAATATTACGTTTTCTGTATTCCCAATCATGACTGTAAAGTTTTATGAAAAGTTTTTGGCTTTATTTTTAGCCCAATATGTTAAGATTTATGCTCGTGCACCCTGAGTACTACCAAAAGTAAAGATTTTTATACAACTGAGCAATAAATGCTTGCCCATAACAATTGCAGTGCCTGAACTTTTAATACCAAAAAAGCAAACAAAATACGAAGTTTCGTTTAAACGAAGATCTCTCAAAGCAGAAACGCTTCTGCTTGATCAAACAAGAAGAACAGCAAACATACAATACTAGTACATTCGTAAATTCTTAATCACCATTCAGTCCGTATATTTCCAGCACGTGATAGGTTTCGACAGCGTGGACGACGAGTCGAAGCCGGAGAACCCCGACCTGACAGAGAACATGAAGACCCCTGAGCAGTGGGACGACGAAGAGAACCCGCCGTACGCGTACTATCTGTACTACATGTTCGCTAACATCGTCACGCTCAACCACATCCGAAAGTTAGTATCTTGGAACGCTTGCTTCAGGAATAACTGTTAGATCAATGGATCGATAGCAAACATCGTATTTTAACATATTTTATTATTTCCAATGCTTCAGGGAGCAGGGTTTAAACAACTTCGTGTTACGTCCTCACTGCGGAGAAGCTGGGCCAACGGCGCACTTGGCCGTAGGCTTCTTGCTGGCGCAAAACATTTCCCACGGCTTGATGCTAAGAAAGGTACGCAGCTCCTTTTAATTTCTGACACTTTAAAATGGATAATGCCCAGATGATGTCCTATAAATACTTAATAAAACGGCTAGAACTCACGTCTGATGTCGTACATTACACTCATAGATATCTGAAGGTTAGACTACCTAGTCGTCTACGGGCTGATTTTCTAATCTTCGAATATTATGTGGTCGCATTTAGTTATGTAACCGAATAACTTTACTCCTATCTGTGCAAGCGGGTTTTTTTTATTTAATGTGTCGGCAAACAAGCAGACGGCCCGCCTGATGGTAAGCAGTTACCGTCGCCTATGGACATCTGCAGCACCAGAGGCATTGCTGATGCGTTGCCGACCCTTCATGACTATTCCCCTTTTAAAGGACTCCATGTTGTAGCTCAAAGAAAATACCGACGAACGAAGGTCATTCCACATATTACAAGTGCGAGGAAGAAATGTGCGAGTGAAGCGAGTGGTGTGGGAAGTCCAGTTTTGTAAGATGTGGGGGTGAGTATTTGGATCTTATCATGATGGATTTGTTTATGTAGGATTCAGCGTGCGAGAGGATGACTATCTGTTTCTCTTTCTGAGAATTGAAAGTTGACCCTAAATTTTGTTTCTTCTTGTTTCCAGGTGCCAGTTCTCCAGTACATGTACTACTTGGCTCAGATCCACATCGCCATGTCCCCGCTCAGCAACAACTCTCTGTTTCTGCGCTACCACCGCAACCCCATGCCAGACTACTTTGCGCGCGGGCTTCGCGTCACGCTGAGCACTGACGACCCGCTGCAGTTTCACTACACAAGGGTAAGTTATACGTTCTTACTTGGGAAGAACAGCACAAGCTAACAGTTTGCAGCTGACTGTTTGTCTCGTCCCAGCACTATTTTGAGAAGGGTTTATAATTGACAAATCTCGACGATATGTTAGTTTTAAAAGTTTGCCTCCGGTTTGAAGGTCAGAGCCAGTCGACAGTCAGACGCAAACTGTAGGTATGTCTATTACTGCGCCTTACAGTGATTCTTTTTACATACCTACCTACTCCTTCGTAATGCTCGATGCTTTCAAAACTTGGGGCTGTGGAAAGACTTTTATACTTTTTTTTGGCGTGAGTTTTTTCCCACAGCTCCTCCGGAATTACCTGAATTGTTTCCACACGAGAACTTCCTTGTTTGGATTTAAGATATGATTCGTGACCGGCAGCACCATACCGCATCAGCTAACCATAGGAAATGTAGTCACGTGTAGTCTGCTACAGATATGTAGCAGACTACACGTGACATTTTCTATGAAAGTGTCGCTGCTGCCGGTCGGGTCTCGGAATCATACTTTAAGGTATCGGTGCAGGCAAAAAATTAAGGAGGACATGCAACGCTGCATGTTGCAGGAACCGCTGATGGAGGAGTACAGCATCGCGGCGCAGGCGTGGAAGCTAAGCTCCTGCGACATGTGCGAGCTGGCAAGGAACTCCGTCATCATGTCTGGATTCCCGCATGAGGTGAGCCAAGTCTTCCAGTTGGCGTGACGTGCCGATCTTGATCTCCTTGTTAGATAAACTAAACACTATTCCACAAAGCCTTAAGACAAGTCTTCAATCAGTGCGTCCTACCAGCGTGATCTATGGAGCCGAGACGTGCGGCTGGTTCACCAATTTAAAGTCGCTTAGCGGCTATGGAGAGGGCTGTGCTTGGAGTTTATTTGAAGGGTTGTATCCGGAACGAGGTGATCCTACAAGGAACCAAAGTCAATGACATAGCGCACAGGATTAGTTACGTTGCAGTGGGCCGGCCATATTAGCCGCTGAACCGATACCGCTGGGGAAGACCTTTTCTTGTAGTGGAGACCGCGAATTGGAAAAGGATGCCCTCAGGCTAGGTGTCGCAAATTTCTGCGATCTGCGATCAGGGTGGCTGGGACCAGCTGGATGAGGGTAGCCGTTGAGCGTGGTCAGTGGCATGCATTTGGAGAGGCCTGTGTTCAGCTGTGGACTACAATATGCTCATGATGATGAAACACTTGAAGAGCACTAAACTTGTTTTGAATTGTTTATATTTTTTAGTACTTTACATTGGCTGGGAATCCTGTGTTCAAACACGCCTCTATACCCCAGATGAAGCAGTACTGGCTGGGCTCGGAGTACTTGCGCGATGGTCCTGACGGCAACGACATCACCTACACCAACGTGCCGGATGTCCGGATCTCCTACCGACACGAGACGTTTCTGGACGAGCTCGAAAACCTGTTCCGGGTCAGTATTGTCAACTGCTGGAAGCATCCTCAGAGCCTTAACTTTATAGTCTTCCTTTGCCAAAGTGACGTTATAGCGTGAAGATTCAATGAATCTCATACAAAACAAAACTCAAAAATGTCGTGTAGGAAAACATTGTCATGGGGCGATTGGTCCCAAAGGCTCAATGCCACAGCGTAAACATCGCACACCGGAGGGTAGGTACATTCAAAAATCAAGAGATTAATGGATGCCAATAAACGCAGTTAGGCGAGTTTTTCAATTGGGTACTTTGAGAACTCGATATTTCGGCACTGTTTTTTTTTATGAATCTAAGTGATGAGACGTGCATGTCGTTCGCCTGATGGTAGGCGCCACGCCTGCCCATAACAATTGCAGTGCCACCCAGAACTTTGAATACCTTAAAAAGCATTGCGTAGCACTGCATTGCGCTCATCACCCTGGCTACAATGCCTTTTAAATCGGGCCAAACCGGAACACAGTAATGCGCAAGCATTAGCATTACTGTGTTCCGGTTCTGCCAAATAACTGTTGCAAGCGCAAGCACTGTTGATCACTAAGAACAACGGAATTCCCAAAATAAATAGTAATATCCTATTTCTAAAGTTAATTGTGATGTCACTTATTGTCTTTTAGTGAATACTGTGAGGGTCAAACTGAAAGTTTTTAGAACTGGCCACTTGTAAACAAAATAAATAAAAAAATAATTTAAGTTTTGAAAATGGAACTCTTTGCCAATATTGAGTAGGAATTTCATTTAATTGTCATTTGTTTTACGATTTGGTGGAAAATTGAAAATTGTCTGTTTCACGTCAGCATGAATTTAACGCGAGAAAATTTTCGTGCTATAATTTTTTATGACTTTCGATTACATTTAAGTCAACAAGAGAGTTATAATAGACTACGATTGGCCTTTTACGATGAAGCCCCATCTCGTGCCACTGTTTACAACTGGTTTAATGAGTTTAAGCGTGGTCGCACTAATCTCACCGATGATCTGCGTGAGGGACGGCCTTCTACGGCGACGACCGAAGATAACATCTGTGCTGTGCGTCGTATGATAGAGACTGACAAAATAGTGACCTATCAGCAGTTTCCTTCCGAGGAGTTGCCAACTAAAGTGAAGAGAGGTCGAAGCGTGGAAAAAAAGATGGTAGCGTCGTTCTTCTGAAGGACAGGTCATTTCGCGACAATTGCTTTAGAGGATCGAAAAACAGTTTCTGCGGAATGGTACACTAACAATTGTTTGCCACTTGTCTTGGAAAAAGTTCGGGAGAAACGACCTCGCAGTAGAATCCTCCTTCACCACGACAACGCCTCGTCGCACACCACCAGGCGAACGATCGACTATTTGGCGACGTCAAACGTGGAATTACTGGGTCATCCGTCGCATAGTCCCGACCTCGCACCTTGTGATTTTTATTTATTCCCAAAAATAAAAGAAAAACTTAAAGGAAAACGTTTTATGGACGCTGAGGAAGCTGTGGCAGCGTTTCAATAGGCCGTCGAAGAGACCCCTAAGGACGAGTGGGTAAAGTGCTTTTCTCATTGGTTCCATCGGATGCAGCGATGTATTGACGTGACGAGACACTATTTTGAAAATATATAATAATAGTAATAACTAGCTAGTTTAATCAGTTTTTGATTTTCTAAGAGCTTTCAGTTTGACCTTCGTACGTCTGTTTTTTCCTTGTCCTTATTTTGTTGTTGACTGACAATGTTGTGAATTATGTTACTCACACTTTAGGTCCATAACTGATACCTAGAGGCGTCCTTTTTTGAAATGCATTAAGTAAAATTGAACCTTTGCTCAGCAGTAGGATTTAACAGATTAAAAAGATAGTATATTTTAACGTGTGTTTCTTGTCCTACCATAACATTAATATTTTGTTACAGGCTGGCAAATGAACACACAAAGAGAAAAAAATAGTCAACTATCAACCGTTTATTGAAATAATACAAAAACATAATATTTACAAATATATCACAATTCTCTGTTGCAACAACATGTCCGTAAATCTAAGTATAAAATAAATAAACATTTGGTAACTGGAATCTTTTTGTGTAATCGTGGCCTCTAACTAGGATTTCCTGTGTCGAAAGAACCAGGAACTACCTACAATGGCCATGCTCACTCAACACCAATACGAAATGAATACATGCGCTTTTTTCTGCGCACAAACATTCGTCTCGCAGCGGGCATCGAAACCTCCGGTGTATGTATGAGTGTACTCGCCCGATGACCACTGAGGTTACATTAGATGCTTCTAGAATCCTGTGATACTTCTGATAGCTTTTTCCTCGTCGTGAGGCGCCATCTGGCGGTGCGAGTGGAACTCCATGGAGAAGGAGGCCAGCCCCGAGCTCAGCGAGCGCAGAGTGGACGAGTAGCCGAGCAGCTCCGACAGGGGGGCCAGGCATTCCACCACCTGGCGGGGGGTTACATTAGTTTCGGGGGAGATATTTAGTTTACGAGGAAGAGATTTAGTTAATATTGTAGATGTTTATATTAATTTATATTGGGGTGTCTTTACGGAAACGTGCTAACTAGATTGGGCCTTATCGCTGGGTGCGAGAGTAGCTATTTATATTGGGGTGTCTTAAGGGAATGAGCCTTCTATACAAAGTACTATTTATATAAGTATTCTGTGTGTATATAAAGTAACCTTATTGTGTTGCCGCACGTGTATGTGCGTTATCTCGGCGCGGCGGCGCGCGAGGTCGGCCAGCACGCGCGCAGAGTGACTCTCCGGGCACACCACCTCTAGAGACATCACCGGTTCCAGGAGAACAGACTCTGCTTCCTCGAACACCTGGGGAGTCGTGGAACTTTGAGCCCTCGTCAGCTATTCATTGTTAGCGTTGTCAGTGAAGTTACGGGTTTTTAAACTATCATGGCAGTCTACACAGTTCTTCACCTCACATAATCATAATATAATCATAATCATAATCATTCATTCATTGTAAATATGGGTACAAATTGGTCTTGTGTCAAAATTTTTGTAGCAGTGCTCCATATATAGCCATATTACGGCGTACAATTAAACTGAGGAAATAATACAATATAATAAAATGAGTGATACATAGGCACAATGTCTAATTATATGTTGTTATTATAATTATTAAATAAAGTCAAATAGTTATTATTGTATTTATAAAATAGAGTCAAATAGTAATTTCAAAATAGAGTGTCGCAAAAATAATTATTATGATAATTATGATAATAATTATAATTATAATACCACTAGTCTCAAGCACCTATAACTTCCAAGCAACCAAGCTTGCCGCCAAGCAGTAGTGCGCATTACTGTGTTCCGTTTTAAAGAGCACTGTAGCCAGCGAAATTACTGGGTATATGAGACTTCATATCTGATGTCTGGAGGCGATGAGCACAATGCAGCGCTACGCAGTACTTTTATGGTATTTAAAATTCTGGGTGGCACTGCAGTTGTCATGGGCAGGCGTGGCGCATACCATCAAGCGAACGACCTGCACGTCTCATAATTTTGTGAAAAAACTTTAAAATTAACACTTAAACAAACTGGACATTTACTTACCATGTCTTTGAGTTATTTTTGAGATTTTCAGTAGCAACAGTGCCGAAATATCGAGTTCTCAAAATAAACCAAAAACATTGTTTCTACCCTGTTTCTAAAGCTAATTCTGTAGTTAGTCGTGTAGACTATTGAGCTGAAGTTTTAGGCTGTCGAAGTACTGTGTAGTTGTAGAGTTCCGCACGTAGAGTAATCACCTCAGTGACAGATTCAATCACGTGACTTACCTTGCGGAGACACTGCACGACGGCGGCCGACAGCACGGAGTCGGAGGTGCTGCGCGCTGCCTCGCACCAGTGCAGCGTCACGTGACTTACCTTGCGGAGCACTGCACGACGGCGGCCGACAGCACGGAGTCGGAGGTGCTGCGCGCTGCCTCGCACCAGTGCAGCGTCACGTGACTTACCTTGCGGAGCACTGCACGACGGCGGCCGACAGCACGGAGTCGGAGGTGCTGCGCGCTGCCTCGCACCAGTGCAGCGTCACGTGACTTACCTTGCGGAGCACTGCACGACGGCGGCCGACAGCACGGAGTCGGAGGTGCTGCGCGCTGCCTCGCACCAGTGCAGCGTCACGTGACTTACCTTGCGGAGCACTGCACGACGGCGGCCGACAGCACGGAGTCGGAGGTGCTGCGCGCTGCCTCGCACCAGTGCAGCGTCACGTGACTTACCTTGCGGAGCACTGCACGACGGCGGCCGACAGCACGGAGTCGGAGGTGCTGCGCGCTGCCTCGCACCAGTGCAGCGTCACGTGACTTACCTTGCGGAGCACTGCACGACGGCGGCCGACAGCACGGAGTCGGAGGTGCTGCGCGCTGCCTCGCACCAGTGCAGCGTCACGTGACTTACCTTGCGGAGCACTGCACGACGGCGGCCGACAGCACGGAGTCGGAGGTGCTGCGCACTGCCTCGCACCAGTGCAGCGTCACGTGACTTACCTTGCGGAGCACTGCACGACGGCGGCCGACAGCACGGAGTCGGAGGTGCTGCGCGCTGCCTCGCACCAGTGCAGCGTCACGTGACTTACCTTGCGGAGCACTGCACGACGGCGGCCGACAGCACGGAGTCGGAGGTGCTGCGCGCCGCCTCGCACCAGTGCAGCGTCACGTGACTTACCTTGCGGAGCACTGCACGACGGCGGCCGACAGCACGGAGTCGGAGGTGCTGCGCGCTGCCTCGCACCTGTGCAGCGTCACGTGACTTACCTTGCGGAGACACTGCACGACGGCGGCCGACAGCACGGAGTCGGAGGTGCTGCGCGCTGCCTCGCACCATTGCAGCGTCACGTGACTTACCTTGCGGAGCACTGCACGACGGCGGCCGACAGCACGGAGTCGGAGGTGCTGCGCGCTGCCTCGCACCAGTGCAGCGTCACGTGACTTACCTTGCGGAGACACTGCACGACGGCGGCCGACAGCACGGAGTCAGAGGTGCTGCGCGCTGCCTCGCACCAGTGCAGCGTCACGTGACTTACCTTGCGGAGACACTGCACGACGGCGGCCGACAGCACGGAGTCGGAGGTGCTGCGCGCTGCCTCGCACCATTGCAGCGTCACGTGACTTACCTTGCGGAGCACTGCACGACGGCGGCCGACAACACGGAGTCGGAGGTGCTGCGCACCGCCTCGCACCAGTGCAGCGTCACGTGACTTACCTTGCGGAGACACTGCACGACGGCGGCCGACAGCACGGAGTCGGAGGTGTTGCGCGCTGCCTCGCACCAGTGCAGCGTCACGTGACTTACCTTGCGGAGCACTGCACGACGGCGGCCGACAGCACGGAGTCGGAGGTGCTGCGCGCCGCCTCGCACCAGTGCAGCGTCACGTGACTTACCTTGCAGAGACACTGCACGCTGGCGGCCGACAGCACGGAGTCGGAGGTGCTGCGCGCCGCCTCGCACCAGTGCAGCGTCACGTGACTTACCTTGCAGAGACACTGCACGCCGGCGGCCGACAGCACGGAGTCGGAGGTGCTGCGCGCTGCCTCGCACCAGTGCAGCGTCACGTGACTTACCTTGCGGAGACACTGCACGACGGCGGCCGACAGCACGGAGTCGGAGGTGCTGCGCGCTGCCTCGCACCATTGCAGCGTCACGTGACTTACCTTGCGGAGCACTGCACGACGGCGGCCGACAGCACGGAGTCGGAGGTGCTGCGCGCTGCCTCGCACCAGTGCAGCGTCACGTGACTTACCTTGCGGAGACACTGCACGACGGCGGCCGACAGCACGGAGTCGGAGGTGCTGCGCGCCGCCTCGCACCAGTGCAGCGTCACGTGACTTACCTTGCGGAGACACTGCACGACGGCGGCCGACAGCACGGAGTCGGAGGTGCTGCGCGCCGCCTCGCACCAGTGCAGCGTCACGTGACTTACCTTGCGGAGACACTGCACGACGGCGGCCGACAGCACGGAGTCGGAGGTGCTGCGCGCCGCCTCGCACCAGTGCAGCGTCACGTGACTTACCTTGCGGAGACACTGCACGACGGCGGCCGACAGCACGGAGTCGGAGGTGCTGCGCGCCGCCTCGCACCAGTGCAGCGTCACGTGACTTACCTTGCGGAGACACTGCACGACGGCGGCCGACAGCACGGAGTCGGAGGTGCTGCGCGCCGCCTCGCACCAGTGCAGCGTCACGTGACTTACCTTGCGGAGACACTGCACGACGGCGGCCGACAGCACGGAGTCGGAGGTGCTGCGCGCCGCCTCGCACCAGTGCAGCGTCACGTGACTTACCTTGCGGAGACACTGCACGACGGCGGCCGACAGCACGGAGTCGGAGGTGCTGCGCGCCGCCTCGCACCAGTGCAGCGTCACGTGACTTACCTTGCGGAGACACTGCACGACGGCGGCCGACAGCACGGAGTCGGAGGTGCTGCGCGCCGCCTCGCACCAGTGCAGCGTCACGTGACTTACCTTGCGGAGACACTGCACGACGGCGGCCGACAGCACGGAGTCGGAGGTGCTGCGCGCCGCCTCGCACCAGTGCAGCGTCACGTGACTTACCTTGCGGAGACACTGCACGACGGCGGCCGACAGCACGGAGTCGGAGGTGCTGCGCGCCGCCTCGCACCAGTGCAGCGTCACCTGCACATCCACCATCTGACCAAACGACAGTAACAAGTTACATGGACAGTGAAGCCGCTTCCTCATTGGGTCGGAACGACAGAATACGACGCGTCGAAATATCACATTCAGTATTAAAACAAATTTAAAATTTAAAGAAAATAAATTCATAAGGTACGTGAAATATACATAAATGCTTTCAAAACTAAAGTGCGACGGCCAGAAATGTCGTCAATTTTCTTCAGTCAACCTTTGGGCCAGCCAGTTTTTTCTTCTTTTGTATTTCTGTTTTCTTTATGATTTTTTATGGTCGTCAAATAAATATTTTAACTCTCTCACTCACGCACTCTATCTACATCAACATGGTGAGAATTTTACGAAATTCCCAAGAACAAAAGAAAATAAGACTTGATAATTATCTAATAGTTAAAATCTTAATGTTATACATAAACATACAGTCCATCAAATCTAAGAGGTACCGTTTGACGTTTCATATTTTTCAAACCGAAACAACTTTGTTCATACGTACATTATTCAGTTTCGATAACCTTTTTCATAAAACCATGAATTTAGAAAGATTTCATTATTGTATCTAAAAATGTACAATTCTTAATATCTAAATGTAATTGAAAACTTTCAAACAAAGCAAAATAACACATATTTACACAGTAAATAATTTCTAATAGTTATATTCTTGACCTCATTACAAAGTTACGTAGTTAGGTCACTGCACGTAGTGTTGCGACTCTTCGGATACACTTGTATGCAAAAAAATCGTTTACATATACGAAAAATCGAATGTATTATTTACAAATTACACTTGACAACCAAACAAATATTTTTTCATGTGAATGGGATTTATCTCACATATTACGATTACATAACTAAATAGTTATGTAATCGTAAAATATGAGATAAAACCCATTCACCAAAAATACGTATTTATAAATCAAATATATTTGCTTCTTTAAAAAGTTGTCGAAAGCGAAAAAATAAAATAATTTTTTTTTTCTGGCAACACTGCCAACTACAAGCGCACGCGGTCCGCTCGGTCGGTTCGGCGTCAGCAGTCTCTCGCCATCTTGGAAGCTGACTGTGCGCGTACTTGCTTTCTCGTTTGTGTTTTACAATTTGTGACTTGGCTATTACTTTTCTGGACTGATCATTCTTTATCCGTTTACCTTGGCAATATTTATACTGGACTCCGAACTAAGCAAGTGTTTATTAATAATGTCGAAAAGAGGACGTACTTTGAACAGCCAGGCTCGTGAATTGGTGGTGAAATTACACGAGTATTTTGAGCGTGAATCTCAAAATGGTGGACTTCTACTGCCAGTTACACAAGTTCGGGATCGCGTCGGTGAAGCTCTCGGTATTGGTAGCCGCACCGTTGGCAAAATATTAAGTGAAAAATATGGGCCTTCGGGGAGTGACAGTAACGTACTTCACACACCGAAAAAACGAAAAAGAAATAAACCTGTGACAGGCATCGATGAATTCGATAGTCATGCTATTAGAAACCATATATACGGGTATTTTACAAGAGGCGAATTTCCAACATTGGCAAAGTTATGTGCAACTTTAAAAGATGCCGGGCTGTATAAGGGAAGCATAGAGTCGTTGAGAACGGTAATAACAGGAATTGGCTTCAGATACAAAAAAGTTGACAAACGAAAAATTGTTATGGAGCGACATGACATAATTATGCAGCGACTAACATTCCTGCGCGAAGTTAAACAAATTATAAACTGGGATAATGTAATATTTTTGGACGAAACCTGGCTAAATTCCAACCATTCTGTGCCGAAAACATGGACTGATGATTCTGAAGCTTCGTGCTCGAAGGTGCCGATAGGAAAAGGTGGACGCCTCATAATATGCCATGCTGGGTCAGCGTCTACAGGCTTCGTGGAAAACTCTTTATTAGCTTTCCAATCCAAAAGCACTAAAGAGTATCATGAAGAAATGGACGCAGTAAGGTTCCGAGAGTGGTTCTTAAATTTATTACAGAATATCCCTCCTAACAGCACAATTATAATGGATAATGCCCCATACCACTCTGTGCAAATTGATAAAGCACCTACGTCAGCCAATAAGAAAGCAGATTTGGTGGCATGGCTGCAAAGAAAAGGAGTGGATGCCGACATGTCACTATTAAAAGCTGAATTATTACAGTTAGTGAAATTGCATAAACCACCAAAACCGACATATGTAATTGACCAATTGGCCGAAGAGCACGGGCACAAAGTCATACGACTTCCTCCGTACCATTGCCAATATAATGCCATTGAACTGATTTGGGCCCAAGTTAAAGGTAATATTTTATAATATTATAATAATAACACGAGTACTTCTAACATTTATAATTTAAACAATGGTTTTCGTCTGCTATCAAATAGTTACATTATTGTTTTACAGGTTATGCAGCAAGACACAACACAAAACCACCCTTCAGTGTCAAGAAAATGGAAGGTTTATTAAAGGAAGCATGTGCCCAAGTTACACAGGAAGATTGGAGTAAAGTAGTACAAAAAACAAAGAAAATAATAATGGACGACTTCGAAAGAGACGTACACTTTGATAATGTAATGGACAATCAACTGGTCATTAATTTAAATGACGATGATGACGAAGACGACGATACTAGTACTAGTAGTGAATAAAAAAATATCCTAAACATTTCTTTTATTTAATTATAACAATTGATTTCTTAAAATTCGGATATTATAGTAATCGATCTCTTAAAGTTCGGATATTATAGTAATCGATTTTTTCATCCCATCCCTATCATTCAATTGTCAGAACTGTCAAACGGTACTTCTTAGATTTGACGGACTGTAGTTATAATATATGTATAACAAAATTAGATTTCCAATGTATTAGAAGGTCGCGGCGGCTCCACACTAGGCTCTAGGCCCGTATCGTGGAAACCTTAATATACGATTACAATTGTACACATTAATAGTATCGGAAGTATCCTAATAAATTGAGGTCCACGTTAAGGTCCATAGTGACTTACAGGACATCCCAGCTTGGGTCCGTGCAACAAGGCCGAGGCCACGCCTTGCCTGATGGCTTGCATCGTGCGCGGGTGAATGTGCGCGAGGTTCGCCGCGCTCTCGCCTGACTTGTCCAACCTAGAGATAACATTGTTATACTTTCAGAACCATAGTAGATCCCACATTCTTTAGTAGACTTTCCTTTTTTGCTTGTTTTTCAAAACAGCATGATTCACCAAGAGCCAACGCGGCTTCGTAAATATCAAGTGTCCAAGAACAATGTCACGTGTCAGTGATTTTGAACATTTTTTTTTGGCGTTTTAAGGGTTGAACTACATCTGACCGCACCGAATCGCACTTTTCTATTTTTCTATCCTTGTCTGTCACATAGAACCGTCATTTACTGAGAGCGACAAAGAGAGCGAGGGTGCGACCGCACGCGGCGGAATCGACGAGTCGATCGCACACCCGGTATCTTTCTACAGAAAGGATAGAAGCATAGGAAAGTGCGATTCAGTGCGGTCGGATGTAGTTCAACCCTTAAGTGACACTTATTGTGCCCCAGTGAAAATCTGACCTAAATTCATGAAATGATGACTGCGCGTACTCCGTGAAGATGAGCGTCTGTACCGCTCGAACACCGGTCGATTGTTTCGACAAATACCGGTGTGTAGCCGGTGGTAATAACCGGCTGCACTCGCGGGTATTAGTCAAATTATAAATTTATTCCTTCCTTCTCCTTTTCAAATCCAAAACCTGGCGAGTTAATTTTACAGCAACGAAAGAATGAACATTCAAAACAAACAAATTAAAAAAAAGAGTGTCAAACAGACTTGAAAAAGCCATTACTGTCGCCGCCACCTGGATATAGACATCAGTAACACCAGAGACATCGTTCCACCTGTAAAGGTAGGAAGAGGAGACTCACTTCAGTATCTTATCCTGCTGCACTCCCTTCACAGTCCTGGCGGACAGCGTGAGCTTGCACTGCTGCCTGACGTTCCCAATCTTCCTGTCCTGCGCCAGCGTGTGCCGCGCGGCGCCCAGAAGCGCCTCCCGGTACGCGATCTGCAGCGGTCCCAGCTCCACTTCGATCTTATACTCGCGGATGATGCGCTCTTTTATGATCTCTAGGTGAAGCTCGCCCATGCCTGGATGGAAATGTTGACATTGTACGAAAAAGCTCGTTTTAGGATTAATTTTTACCCGACTTCAAAATAAGATTTTTGTTGAAAAATATTTCTTTCAAGACTAGCTTTTAACAAATTCTTAGTCGGAAAATGAGCCTCAACACTAGTAGTTTACGATTATCCGACAAGGAGCTCCATTGCCCACCTTCCGTCTCCATCATCAGATCAGCTGGCTGACATCATAATATTGCATTGTCATCGGACTTTGACAAGTGTGCAAAATTTCAACTCCGTAGGATAAGAGGAAGTGGTTCTGATTCAACTTGCAAGATTTGACTCAAACATTGCAAGTTAAATAAAAGCGCGTAAATAGGAGGAGGTTCTCAATTCGATTGCTTTTTTTAATGTTTGTTAATTCAGAACTCCGTCATTTATAAACTGATAAGAATTTGCGTTGGGTTCGGTATATATAGTTTCAAGGTAGTCCCATATAAATTTCATCGATATTCGACCTCGGACTTCGAAGATACATCAAAATTGAAATCGGTTTTTTAATGTATTATTATGTTGTTTTTTGTTGTGACTTAATTATTGTTGCGCCGCCTGCTGCGCCACCCTCGTGGCTCGATACACACTCACCGGCCAGCACCAGCTGCTCCGACTCGTCTCCCGTTTCGACCCGCAGGCTGGGGTCCTCTCACCGCAGCTCGCTCAGCGCCGCCTGCTGCGCCACCCTCGTGGCTCGATACACACTTACCGGCCAGCACCAGCTGCCCCGACTCGTCCTCCGTTTCGACCCGCAGGCTGGGGTCCTCCCGCCGCAGCTCGCTCAGTGCCGCCTGCTGCGCCACCCTCGTGGCTCGATACACACTCACCGGCCAGCACCAGCTGCCCCGACTCGTTTCCCGTTTCGACCCGCAGGCTGGGGTCCTCTCACCGCAGCTCGCTCAGCGCCGCCTGCTGCGCCACCCTCGTGGCTCGATACACACTTACCGGCCAGCACCAGCTGCCCCGACTCGTCCTCCGTTTCGACCCGCAGGCTGGGGTCCTCCCGCCGCAGCTCGCTCAGTGCCGCCTGCTGCGCCACCCTCGTGGCTCGATACACACTCACCGGCCAGCACCAGCTGCCCCGACTCGTTTCCCGTTTCGACCCGCAGGCTGGGGTCCTCTCACCGCAGCTCGCTCAGCGCCGCCTGCTGCGCCACCCTCGTGGCTCGATACACACTTACCGGCCAGCACCAGCTGCCCCGACTCGTCCTCCGTTTCGACCCGCAGGCTGGGGTCCTCCCGCCGCAGCTCGCTCAGCGCCGCCTGCTGCGCCACCCTCGTGGCTCAATACACACTTACCGGCCAGCACCAGCTGCCCCGACTCGTCCTCCGTTTCGACCCGCAGGCTGGGGTCCTCCCGCCGCAGCTCGCTCAGCGCCGCCTGCTGCGCCACCCTCGTGGCTCGATACACACTTACCGGCCAGCACCAGCTGCCCCGACTCGTCCTCCGTTTCGACCCGCAGGCTGGGGTCCTCCCGCCGCAGCTCGCTCAGCGCCGCCTGCTGCGCCACCCTCGTGGCTCGATACACACTTACCGGCCAGCACCAGCTGCCCCGACTCGTCCTCCGTTTCGACCCGCAGGCTGGGGTCCTCCCGCCGCAGCTCGCTCAGCGCCGCCTGCTGCGCCACCCTCGTGGCTCGATACACACTTACCGGCCAGCACCAGCTGCCCCGACTCGTCCTCCGTTTCGACCCGCAGGCTGGGGTCCTCCCGCCGCAGCTCGCTCAGCGCCGCCTGCTGCGCCACCCTCGTGGCTCGATACACACTTACCGGCCAGCACCAGCTGCCCCGACTCGTCCTCCGTTTCGACCCGCAGGCTGGGGTCCTCCCGCCGCAGCTCGCTCAGCGCCGCCTGCTGCGCCACCCTCGTGGCTCGATACACACTTACCGGCCAGCACCAGCTGCCCCGACTCGTCCTCCGTTTCGACCCGCAGGCTGGGGTCCTCCCGCCGCAGCTCGCTCAGCGCCGCCTGCTGCACCACCCTCGTGGCTCGATACACACTTACCGGCCAGCACCAGCTGCCCCGACTCGTCCTCCGTTTCGACCCGCAGGCTGGGGTCCTCCCGCCGCAGCTCGCTCAGCGCCGCCTGCTGCGCCACCCTCGTGGCTCGATACACACTTACCGGCCAGCACCAGCTGCCCCGACTCGTCCTCCGTTTCGACCCGCAGGCTGGGGTCCTCCCGCCGCAGCTCGCTCAGCGCCGCCTGCTGCGCCACCCTCGTGGCTCGATACACACTTACCGGCCAGCACCAGCTGCCCCGACTCGTCCTCCGTTTCGACCCGCAGGCTGGGGTCCTCCCGCCGCAGCTCGCTCAGCGCCGCCTGCTGCGCCACCCTCGTGGCTCGATACACACTTACCGGCCAGCACCAGCTGCCCCGACTCGTCCTCCGTTTCGACCCGCAGGCTGGGGTCCTCCCGCCGCAGCTCGCTCAGCGCCGCCTGCTGCGCCACCCTCGTGGCTCGATACACACTTACCGGCCAGCACCAGCTGCCCCGACTCGTCCTCCGTTTCGACCCGCAGGCTGGGGTCCTCCCGCCGCAGCTCGCTCAGCGCCGCCTGCTGCGCCACCCTCGTGGCTCGATACACACTTACCGGCCAGCACCAGCTGCCCCGACTCGTCCTCCGTTTCGACCCGCAGGCTGGGGTCCTCCCGCCGCAGCTCGCTCAGCGCCGCCTGCTGCGCCACCCTCGTGGCTCGATACACACTTACCGGCCAGCACCAGCTGCCCCGACTCGTCCTCCGTTTCGACCCGCAGGCTGGGGTCCTCCCACCGCAGCTCGCTCAGCGCCGCCTGCTGCGCCACCCTCGTGGCTCGATACACACTTACCGGCCAGCACCAGCTGCCCCGACTCGTCCTCCGTTTCGACCCGCAGGCTGGGGTCCTCCCGCCGCAGCTCGCTCAGCGCCGCCTCCAGCGCCGCCTGCTGAGCCACGCTCGGTGGCTCGATGGAGCACAGGAACACCGGCTCCGGGACCCTCGTGCCTGGGGACGATGTAACTAAGTCGTACACGCAACTTGCAAGTTTGACCAGGCCCACAGTTTTACAATGCATACATTTGCGCAACGAATGTACTTGCGTAGAGCAACGGCGGGGTCTGGCGGGGAGGCGGGCGGCGCGGGCCACGACCCACAAACTCGCTTAGTTTGTGGGTTCGAACATTGAGGGCAGACGTGAGCGTGTTTCTTAGGTTTTTACGAGCGAATTTTACGAAAATTGTTGAATAGATTAATTATTATAGTGCACACATGTTCTGTGTACGGGTGTACCTTGACAAGGAAATACAACAAGGATTTAAGATTTCATAGATTAACCATGAATACCGAATTTAAATCCGTTCCGCTGTTTTCAAGTCTATGGGCAACAAATATTCAAAGTTACTATTTTTAACCCCTGACGCAAAAAGGAAGGGTGGTATAAGTTTGAAGACTATGTGTCTGTCTGTGGCACCGTAGCTCTTAAACGGGTGAACCGATTTGGATACGGTATCTTTTTATTTGAACGCAGGCTTTCTAGCGGTGATTCTTTTAAATGTTTTATCAAAATCGGTTCAGCCGTTTTTTATTTCTTATATGTTTTTTGTGTCGGGGGTTTTTAAATTTTAGTTTACTGAAATTCGCTTTTAATAATAAAGATAAACACAGAAAATTCAATCATTAAATAATTCTTCAATTATTTTGCCTGTATGGACGATATTAAATTCCAATCCAGAAAAACTTGTTTTACTCACCGATCCCCAGCAAGACGTCAGCCGTCTCCTCCACCCCTGGCTCCGTTTCTAGGTTCTGCAGACGCTGCCGCGCGCTCGGCAGCATCAGCGTGTCCAGCCGCCCGGGAACCTGCAGCTGTGCCGCTAGAGCTGTCTTGGCGCGCGCGGCGGCGGCTTGCGTCGAGGTGATGAGGTCGCCCGACATGCTGGCCTGGAATGGGCTGTTCCTCATTATTCGGGCTGCTGGATGATGTGGTGATCAGGGTTGTGCGGCAAAAGGTTTTGGCTTTGACTGGCCGAAAGTACAGGAAACTTCTTTAGCATTTTTATTCCCTACTACCCATTTTCACTTTTCCATACTTTTCCACGTTTCAGCATCATCCTAGACATTCTTTTTAAGGACCAAAAGTCCTTTACATTATCCTATTGCTGGGCAAAGGTTTGAAGCTTTTTTCACTATTAATATACAGGTAAATTTTTCAAGTGTGCGTAGAGGGACAAATCCGAAATTATAAGAAATAACAAAAAATAATCAGTCTCGGGGCCGATTTAAAAAATAAAACTGCATCAATGAATTTTCGAAAAACTTATTTTCCTAACCAGGAAGCGAACACATTGATTTTGAAAAAAATAACACATCCTGTATTATTGCACTAGCCGACAGTATCGATTATCAGCATCAAATTCTGGGAAGTAATAACGTACGACAAACTAAAGTGCTCATTTTTTAATAAAATGATTCATATTTTTAATAAAATAGGTTGTATACACACTTGTTTATTAAATATACACACTTGTTTATTAAATATACACACTTGTTGTATACAGACTTGTTTATTAAAATATATAAAACTTATATCCGTCCTTTGCTAGAATATGCATTCCAAATATGGAATCCATACTTCAACTCACTGGAACAACGGAGACAAAGGGGAGATTTAATTGAAACGTACAAGATACTAAATGGACACTCCAACTTTAGAGACTTTGAAAACCTGTACAGAATGAATCCAAATACACACTTAAGAGGACACTCACTGAAACTTACCAAGCCTCCTAATACTAGCAACCCTAGGACACACTTTTTGCTAAGTCGCGTAGTAAACCACTGGAATAATCTACCAGTCAGTGATCAGTGCGCCATCAGTGAACAGTTTTAAAAACAGACTTGACAAACATTTAAAAATAAATCACAAGTGCAACGATATGCACGCATCACCTCAACAAGCTGCTAGTGCATCATAAAATAATAATAATAATAATAATACAGGATTCAACCTACACAGACTGAGTCACGACTTACCTTCAGCGAGCTGACGACAGCTATGTTCCCCGCTGTGACTGTCTCCACCGGTTTATATTCGTCCGCTAGAGCTACGTAAAGTTGTCCCGTCTGCAATCAATAAAACAACCATTATACATATAAAAAACAATATTATGAACGTCATAAAAATTAGAAGAAACTAGGGCATAACGAATTTCCAATTCAATAATTAAGAAACACATGACTCATTAATTGATTGTCTATGGTTCACCTGTTCACTCTTATCCTGTCCGAGGTTGTAGATCTTCTGTCCTTTACTGATCTCTCCACTATACAGCCTCAGAAACGTTAGCACACCTCTCTGATCATCGTGCTGCACCTTGAACACTCTCGCAGCCAGATCCGAACCATAGCACTTGTATAACTTGTGCCCTTCGGATGGACATGGTAAGTATGCCATAACGCTATCCATAAGCGTTTGGACGCCGATGTTCTTGTATGAACTACCGCATAGTACGGGAAATGCTTTCATTTCGATTGTACATCTTCTAATAGCTTTCTCTATATCTTCTTTGCTAATATCCAAAGATTCGTTGGTTATAATTGTTTCGGCGATGTCGTCGTCTATTGAAGACAGGGTGTCTATGAGTTGTCTATGGTCTTTGACAGCTGACTCCCATTTGTGACCATCGGTCTTTTCGGTGAGCTTACGGCGGGTAAAGTTTTGTCCACGGCCTTGCGTCCAGATGATTTCTTCCAGAGTTATTAGATCGACGAGACCTGGAATGAAGGAATTGAGATTGAGAGTTCGATTGCATTGTCATTCATTACAGGCTAGAACTTTGAAAATTCGATCAATCGAACCATGTGGAAAAAGTTGGCTGCAAGGGATACCGTGCGCGCTGTTCTAAGGTTTTGTTTTTTAAATTAATTATAGGCTTGCCTTTGACGGCTATCTCACCAGTTGTTAAGTGAGGATGCGGTCGAAGATGTAGCACGCTCGCCTAGAAGAAACCTGTTCACTCTTGTCTTAAAGACACTCAGATTATAGCTATTCGAAAATACAGATGCCGGCAGAGAGTTCCACTCCTTGGCCATTTGCATTATGTAGGTTGAAGCAAAGCGCTTGGTACAAGCAGGAGGGATATCAACCTTAAATTGATGACAGCTTGCCCTACGTCTGGTCGTCCGGTGATGGAATGGGGATAAGTTCATGTAATTTCGTCGCACACTCTCCGATTCAATTAAATCTCCGATAGGTTAGGTCCTCACCTATGAGCCTCCCCTCATGCCTCACGGGATGGTGCAGCAGCAGCGGCGTGCAGTGCAGCTTGTCCCGCACGGCGCGCACGCAGGCCGGCGCGTGCGCGTCCGCGCGGTCCAGCTTGTTGAGGTACAGCAGCCGCGGCACGCGGTATCCGCTGGCCTGCCGCCACACCGTGAGGGTCTGCGCTTCTACGCCTGCACGACAAACATGCTATATTTTTTTTTCTTTCATTTAATTTATTTTCTGAAAATGAAAGATTTATTCACATCTTCGGTAGTGTGCGTTCAATTAAACAATGCTTGGCTTCAGATCCCTTTGGTACGTAAACATAGATTAATTTCAATTACTGCAATTGTTATTATTTTTAAGTCTGTTACCTACAAATGTATGCATTACTGCTCATACGTACAAAACTAACATATTCTTACTTATAGGTGAAAACTTGGAATGGGCTGACGGTAGAGGAGGGGGCCCCTCCTCTACCTATTCTATACCCGAGTCACATTATAGCAGGTACTGTTCACCAACAAATGCTTCCACAGCAAATTCATTATCAGTAAAAATTTGTATGCATAAAGTTTATATACTTTTAAAAGCATTTAGTTAAATAAGAACTAGACATGACTTACCAGCAGAGCCATCCAGAACTATGACAGCACCGTCTAGCACAGCCAGGCTCTGTTCCACTTCCATGGTGAAATCAATGTGGCCTGGAGTGTCAATCAGGTTGATCTGGCCACCTCGCCAGGGAAACGATACTGCTGCGGCTGTGAAGGAAATATTTGGTTGTTGAACATTGTATTGCCCATACATGTTTAAACTTCTTAAAATATAAAAATTTTAAACTTTATAAAATATTTAAACGAGAAAATTTGTTTATTTAACTATTTATTCTGAGTTTGTCTACTAGTAAATGCATTAACAGTTTCTTTGCTTTTTATTATTATAACTTATAATAAAATTATCACAGAGTTATGTTGGTTTTCAGTCTTGCCTTTTAGGTTTCTAATAAAACATAGAATAGGAAACACAAATTCTGTTTTTTATAAGATAATTTTTAAAAACTTACAAGTTATTGTGATCCCCCTCTGTCTTTCCTGTTCCATGTAGTCCGTGACAGTGTTCCCATGGTGCACCTCTCCCATGGACCTTATCGTTCCCGAGTAGAACAGCATGCGCTCCGTTGTTGTGGTCTTACCTGACAATATTATATACCGACCATAGGTTAGCTACAGTTTGGTGGTTAAAGGCTACATAAAAACTTGTAAAATCACAAATAGTAAATAAAATAAGCAGAAATGCTTGAGATATTGCAAGAACATTGTTAAGTAGAGTTGCCTCTTCCTACTGATGTGATGTTCTCCTTGGGACTGTTATTTCTGTGGTTTAGTGGAGAAAACCTTGAATTGGTAAAAATAGCTTTGGCATGAGATTTATATAGTTTTAGGTCCATAATGTAACATTCTGATGACTACATGAAAAACATACTGTTAGTAAATATCGCTATAGTAAGAATAAAGACAGACATTATTGGAAATGTATAGACCTAACCTACCTGCATCTATATGAGCCAAAATCCCAATATTACGAATGTTTTCAATCTTATGAGTATTCTTAGCTTCTGTACTAGAAGAATATCTTCTGAGGTGGGCATTTTTCAACAGTTTTCTGTAATAATTAACAAAACTAAATGTCCTATACGTTTTCATTATAAAAATTCAAATAGAATATGACAATCACAGACAGACTAATTAGAGACGTATGACAATGACAAACTATGAAAGTTTAACAATGACATTTTGTTGATAATTGACAGCTGATATTAATGACATTTGGGTTTCCGTTTCAAATTATTTCCTAGAAAACTACTGGGAATCAAAGATAATACGTCTTTGCTGGGAATACACCATGCAGCCAGGCAGGTACATATTTATCGATACTATTTTGATGATATCTAGCCACTCCATTATGAACTATTTTGATGTTAGCCACTCCATTATGAACTATTTTGATGTTAGCCACTCCATTATGAACTATTTTGATGTTAGCCACTCCACAACTCTCTCACTTTGACGAATTTCATATTTAAGAACTGACAATAAACCTCGTCATATTCCATCGTACCGATTGCTCTTACAACCATTGAGGAATAGTGTAAGACCTCAATGCTTACAACACTTCAGTAACTTCTATCGGCTCGGTCGTTTCTTTCGGCACCTTCGAGTAAATAGCCATATATTTGATTCGGATATTTTATCTTAATTCGGCATAGAGCGCGGTAACCTTAAAGTTGTAATGTAAAATGTAAGTAAGATAAATCGATTTTGAATGTAATAGAAACAATAGCTACATGTTTTACCCTAAGTATGAAAACAGAAGAGGTGCTGAGGTTTTTAAACGAAAATGTATCTTTCTCTTTCTTTCTTCACTCTCTCTTTTTTACTCCTCAGAAAAATGGCATCTGCGTCGATTTGTTTGTGTTGAATACGTGACAAATAAAAACATTTGATTCCATAAGAACTTCATAAAAAGTCCGTGCAGAAGTGACCCAAAATGGGAGTACCAGCGTTCTTCCGCTGGCTCAGCCGCAAGTACCCCAGCGTTATTGTCGAATGTATTGAACAGAGGGTTGGTAATCCTAACCTTTAAATTTACTGCTTACATTACTAATTTTAAAGCTTTTGTGGGCTTCTACGGTAATATTAAAAACAACGTCAGTCTACTGTCGTAACTGTCTATTAATTGTACATATCATACAATACAAAATCCTATAAAAATCCAAGTAGATTACTGACAACGATTATAGTTAGAAACCTAGGGGTATATTTGTTTCGTAATTTTTTTAATTGCTACAAAATTACATGCATAATATTAATTTCCCAGTATTAGTTTTGAGTTCGTGTAATTAATACAAAATATTCTATGTAAAAACCTGCTGTGTAAAAACAAACTTAAAAACATTGGATTGCTGTCATTTTGTATATTCTTATGAGAAATCTCCACAGAATAAATATTATTATTCATTAACATAATCTGTTTTACTAACTTCGCCTAGGTACCTATATTATAATTATATTTACTTATGTATTGTTATATTATTACGATTATATAGACTGTATATGATATTAGTATTTTTATTTATTTCTTGTTGTTGTGTGACAATGAAGCATTATCTAATCTAATCTAACTTCCAGCCAGTCGACGTAGATGGCCAACTGGTATATGTTGATTCCTCCCTCCCGAACCCCAATTCGGTGGAGTTCGACAATCTTTACCTGGACATGAACGGCATCATCCATCCATGTACACATCCAGAAGATAAACCGCCACCAAAGGATGAGGATGAGATGATGGTCGCAATCTTTGAATGTATTGACAGACTGTTCCGTATTGTCCGACCTAGGAAACTGTTGTACATGGCTATTGATGGAGTAGTAAGTCTTGAATCCCTGTATTTTATTTTTTAATTGCAGAACATAGAAAATCTGGTACGCAAGAAAATTATATGCTATATGATTTATTTTGATAAGACTTATGATGTATAACAATAACACACATAAATAATGATGACTTTAAATTAATCGCAAGACAATCAATACAAATGGAATTTTTGTAGCAGTTTTATATTTTTGGTAGATTAGTACTGAAATAATAATATCTACCCACAGGCCCCCCGAGCAAAGATGAACCAACAGCGCTCTCGCCGTTTCCGTGCCTCCAAGGAAACCCAGGAAAAGATTGAAGAAGTGGCACGTATCCGATCTGAGCTCCAGGCCAAAGGTGCCTACTTGCCCCCAGAGAGGCCTAAGGAAGCCCACTTTGATTCTAACTGCATCACACCTGGAACACCTTTTATGGACAGGTTGAGCAAGTGCCTGCATTATTATATTCATGACAGGTAGGTTTCATGACCATTGAGCGTTTGTTTACCTAAGATGTATAATAAAATATTTATGAATGAAAGTCGACCTGATGAGCACCATTACAATATAATAATTTTGAGACTGTATTATAACTCTCTCCTATTATTAATTTAAACAATACAATACTTTGCTGGTCATCTGTCCTGTAGTAGAAGTCTATTTGTTTTCAGATTGAACAGTGATCCAGGATGGAAGGGCATCAAGGTGATCCTGTCAGATGCCAATGTGCCTGGTGAAGGAGAGCACAAGATTATGGACTACATCAGAAGGCAAAGAGGTAAAATCAGATGAAATCAACAAGAACATATCTTTTGAGAGAATTTTTAAGTTTCCATATTGTCGCAAATGGTAAATTTTTACTATTACATTTTATTTTAAAAAAAATAAGCCTTTTATTCAGACATGTCATTTGAAATTTACATTAATTGCCTAATATAATTGTATTATAATAATTAAATTGGATTTTTTAATGATAAAAGTAAAAATTTCAAAATGCATGCAGTATTTAAACCGGTCTGTGTGCCCTTTGGCAAAGACCTGCCACATTCATGACTCCTGTTGTGCCTCTGATCTCTGCATTTTTTTTAACACCTAATTTTTACTTTCAAATAAAATAAAAAAAGAAGCTTGTTAGCAGGTAAACATATCCATACTAACTTGTTACAATAAATAAATGTCGGCCCTTTTTGCGTGATGGTTAGTCCAGACACCCGATGCTATTAGCTCTCCGATGCCCACTCAGTCAACCCAGAACAATCTTGAGGTTCTGAAGAACTCGACTTGTTGACTCAAAACATCTTGAGATAAAAGTAATTGTACCTTCCAGCACAACCGGACCATGACCCAAACACCCAACACGTGCTGTGCGGAGCTGACGCTGACCTCATTATGCTGGGGCTGGCGACCCACGAGCCTAACTTCACCATCATCAGGGAGGAGTTCAAGCCCAACAAGCCGAGGCCTTGCGATGTTTGCGGACAACTCGGTAAGCTCTCAAACTTCAAGGTGCAAAAGTTCTTTATTCATTCATTCATTTTTTTGGCATCACAGACACATTATGAACGTCAATTATTACAATGACTCTAACACCGTATCGGAAAAAGAACTACTACTCAGAAGATACGGCAAGTAACTGCCCCTCAGTTACATTTTGCTTTAGAACTTTTTAACCGACTCCAAAAAAGGAGAAGGTTCTCTATTCAATTGTTTTTTTTGCCATTTTTTATGTTTGTTACCTCAGAACTCCGTCATTTATGAACCGATATGTAAAATTCCTTTTCCGTTGGCTTCAGTATAGCTACGAAGTGGTCCCATATAAATTTCATCGATATTTTACCTTGGACTTCGAAGATACATTGAAGTCGGTTTTTGTTTTTGGCCATATTTTTAATTGTCATTTAAGCAGGACTACTCGACATAACACCTGTCTTCCTTGTTTCTTTCTTTCTAAAATCGAATGGTTCTAAGGGATGGACCAGACAAGCCAAATAATCAGTACCAAAAGAAACTGACTTACATGTACAACTTGTTTCTTTGTGTGTTCTATTCTAGCACTAGGTGGTAGGTTGCTTCTATTCAAGAGGCCGTTTAGGTTGGTACCAACGCTATGCCAGTTATTCTGCCGATAAGCAGTAGTGCGCAAGCGTTACAGAGTTCCAGTTTAAAGAGCATTATGAGACTTAAGAGCTATTGTCTCACGGTGTCGAGCGCAGTGCTGTGCCGCGGAGTGTTATGCAAAGCAAAGTTCTCGGCGTTCGGTGCTGCAATAGGGGATCGGACAGTAATCGAGAAAAAATCTAAAATGTAGTTAGAACGAATGTTCTTCGAACCAGAAAGATCATCCAATCAATATTTTTGTGAAATAATAATGATTTATATATTTAAATCAACAAATAAATACTAATAATTCTGTCATTTTTAATCTGTTCTTCATCTCAAACGAGACAACTATCACAGCGCATGACGTCATTTGGAGGCAAATGCCGTGAGTCAAGCTTGTGTTTATTTTACGTTTTTGCTTTTCATAAAATGTATTTTTGCTAATTTTTTCGTTCCATTACTACAATATAGTGCCCAAACTTCACAAAACGTATTTAAATCATTTTGCAAGTTTTATTTCGAAGAGTTTGTCGTTTTCTACCTTCATATGACGTCCCTATTTTGAGGTGACCTTTTGCGCGGCAATATTTGAAACTATATCTATATATATATATATTTGAAAAATATTTAGGTGCTTTTAGATTGTTATTTAATTAAAATACTATTGTTCATGGCTATATATATTCATTATAGTTAATTTAAAACACTTTCTGAAAAGTTGTCCGATCCCCTATTGTTACGGGCAAATGTGTTGCATGTTGCATAGCATCAGGTGAACGATCTGCTCGTCTCATCACTCAATTACATAATAATACATTTTATAATAAAAAAACTGACTTCAATTCCAATATATCTTCGAAGTCCAAGGCCGAATATCGATGAAGTTTATATGGGACCACCTTGGAGTTATAGGTACTGAACCCAACGCATAAAGAATTTTCCAAATCGGTTTATAAATGACATACTTCTGAGGTAATAAACTTATAAAAAACAATGAATTTGAGAACCTCCTCCCTTTTTAACCGACTTCAAAGGAGAGGGTTCTCTATTCTATATTTTTTTATATTTTTTTAATGTTTGTTACCTCAGAACTCCGCCAACTGTTGACCGATTTCAAAAATTATTTTTGCAGTAAGTTCAGTATAGCTACGAAGTGGTCCCATATAAATTTCATCACTGACTTATAAATGTTACGAAACTGTTATTTTATTTATTAAATATTTGCATGTCACCAATAATTGACTGTGTTTTGGATCCAATCGTATTTAAAATAACATCTTTAATTTATGTACCAACATGTATTGCAAATAAATGATTTCATTTCAATGATTTAATTTAATTTAATTACATAACATCGATATTTGACCTTTGACATAGAAGATACATTGAAGTCGGTTTTTTGTTTAATAAAACGTATATTTTTCTTTAAAGTCGGTTAACAAAGCACTAATTGCGCTAAACACGAAGCTTCTTAGTTGTTAGACAGTAAACAAGGTTTTCGACAAAACATATGAATTCTACGAGGAATCCGTTGACAAGCATCACAACGATCCGACTTGGCGGGCAGGGCACGAGATGAAGGAGTGCACGGGCACGTCGGCCGACGCGGCGCTGGCGCGCTCGGACCCCGGCTTCGGCAGCCAGGACAGCTTCATCTTCGTGCGGCTCACCGTGCTGCGGGAGTACCTCGAGAGGGAGCTGCAGGTAAATAGATAAACCTTATATTGATAATTTTCATTATAAGTCGGGTCATAATTCAAAATTAATCACTTACAAATTTTTAAATATGCAAAAAGAAAATAATTATATTTATTTATTTCTTCTTACATCTATCATTACAGGTATATACCTAATGCGATAGTGTAGCTATCTTACCTATATATATAACACACAATTCGTAATGCTATCTTTGTGAATTCATTCAGAGAACAAGAAAATACGTCTACTTTAATTGCATATACATACATACATATATATAAAATTCCCTCCGCTATTTTTTCTTTTTTACTAATAGTTAACATGATAATGAGTTTAATATTGCATATAAAAGAATAAGGTATACCTATCTATACTATTATAAAAATGGTAAAAAGGCCAATTCTGTATATTGAAGATATTTTTGCAAAACTAACTCGGATGGATTATTTAGAGGGTACTGAACACGAATCTATGGTTTTTAGAATTTCTGTCAGTTTGTGTGTTTGTTATCTATAGACTCGGAAACTGCCGAACGGATTTTAATGCGGTTTTTTGGGTTTTGGTAGCATTAGTCCCAACTTAGATTTATAGGGTATGTAACATTAAAGTTGGTTGAGTGACTACGAAGATACAGCTTGACATCTTAGTAGTACGCGCTCCCGCCTCCCATACACTGGGGAGGTCTAGCTACAATGGTTTTGTTAAAAAGGCGACTATGGGCTTCTGTCGTCTACGCGGACGAAGTCGCGGGAAAAAGCTAGTAGTGTATCAAAATAATTTAGTAAATAATACAGAAAGCCCTAAACTGATCCTAACAACTGTAGGGTAAAATGGTTGTATTTGAAATACAAGCTAATAATTGACAGTAACAAATTGTCTATTCAGATGCCGAACCTCCCTTTCCCGTACGACTTCGAGCGAGCGCTGGACGACTGGGTGTTCATGTGTTTCTTCGTCGGCAACGACTTCCTGCCGCACTTGCCCAGCCTCGAGATCCGAGAGGGGGCCGTGGACAGGCTCGTCACTTTGTACAAGAAGTGCGTTTATAGGACCAAGGTCAGTGTAATGCCGTCCGTCAGTGCCGACGATATATTTTATTCTATTTATTTATTGCACAAAACAATCGGTACAATACCATATCAAAACAATAATAAACAACTGGATTGCAACTCAAAGGCATGTGCAATCAGCAAACTTAAAAATAAATACATAAAGAGCAGACAATGTTCGAGGTTTGAGATTTGAGATGCACGCATCCACAAATCTACTATACATGATATACGATGTCAACATGCCACTTAGTAGGTATAATAGGTGCTGTGGATTGCCGTCGATCCATCAATATCCGCGAATCCGAATACCATCAATATCCGCTCCAAATTGCGCGGCAGAAATACGACTCGTCCGATCCAAACGCGCGGTTGGTGTGGACGCGGCTCGTCCGATCCAAACGCGCGGTCGGTGTGGACGCGGCTCGTCCGATCCAAACGCGCGGTCGGTGTGGACGCGACTCGTTCGATCCAAACGCGCGGTCGGTGTGGACGCGGCTCGTCCGATCCAAATACGCGGTCGGTGTGGACGCGGCTTGTCCGATCCAAACGCGCGGTCTGTGTGGACGCGGCTCGTCCGATCCAAACGCGCGGTCGGTGTGGACGCGGCTCGTCCGATCCAAACGCGCGGTCGGTGTGAACGCGGCTCGTCCGATCCAAACGCGCGGTCGGTGTGGACGCGGCTCGTCCGATCCAAACGCGCGGTCTGTGTGGACGCGGCTCGTCCGATCCAAACGCGCGGTCGGTGTGGACGCGGCTCGTCCGATCCAAACGCGCGGTCGCTGTGAACGCGGCTCGTCCGATCCAAACGCGCGGTCGGTGTGGACGCGGCTCGTCCGATCCAAACGCGCGGTCGGTGTGAACGCGGCTCGTCCGATCCAAACGCGCGGTCGGTGTGGACGCGGCTCGTCCGATCCAAACGCGCGGTCGGTGTGGACGCGGCTCGTTCGATCCAAACGCGCGGTCGGTGTGGACGCGGCTCGTCCGATCCAAACGTGCGGTCGGTGTGGACGCGGCTCGTCCGATTCAAACGCGCGGTCGGTGTCGACGCGGCTCGTCCGATCCAAACGTGCGGTCGGTGTGGACGCGGCTCGTCCGATTCAAACGCGCGGTCGGTGTGGACGCGGCTCGTCCGATTCAAACGCTCGGTCCATAAATCAATTGTGTTGGTTTCCTCACAAGTGATGTTGTGAGGTTTAGTCGACTTATGATGATGAAACTGGCACAGTGTAATGGAAATCTCAGAAATGCAAGAGAAATGAGGTATATATTTTAAAAATAATATATGTTGTGCATGCATTATATATCTGTATATTTTTATTCCTAATTGTCACTGTACTTCGCTGTTATCTGTGGGCCGTCGTTCATTCAACGCCCATGAGGGTTCAAATCGAGCAGTTATTGCGGCACTACTCACGAACACGGTAGAGGACACGTGAGGCCATCGGTTACTTTAGCGGCGCGGAAATCACCATCAAATTACAAGTAAGTGCAATTCTGAATATAATTATACGGTATTATGTGTGTGCATACTCTCATTTCCTGAAATTGATAGTCAATCCACTTAAAGCCTATATTGACGTGCCAGCGTGCACATATGTTACAATGTGCCTGTAAGAAATTGCACATAGCGATAAGGCCGCCCATTGTTCTACCATTATTATATGTAACTGTAAACTTTTGTTTCCTTTTTAATGTAACTGAATGACGAGACGAGCTGGTCGTTTGCCTGATGGTAAGCAATACGGCAGCACATAACAATAACAGCACCACCCAGAACTTTGTTTTGCAAAATGCTGCGCGGCGCTGCACTGTGCTCGTGACCCTGAGACAATTAGCTGTTGAGTCTCATAATGCTCAGTAATTTAGCTGGCTAATTGCTATTGCTTGGCTAGTAATTTATTGAAAAGTGTCAGTATCAAACTCACGCCAAGCTTTTGTTATTGCAAACAATACTACAAGCAAGATTTTTGTTGAAAAATATATTTTTCAAGACAAGCTTTTAACAATTTCGTAATCGGAATCGCGAGCAGATTAAAATGAGCCCAAACACTGGTTGTTTACGATTATCCGTCAAGGAGTTCCATTGCCCACCTTCCTTCTCCATCATCAGATCAGCTGGCTGTCACCATAATATTGCATTGTCATCGGACTTTGACAAGTATGCAAAATTTCAACTTTGTAGGATAAGAGGAGGTTCTCAACTTGCAAGATTTGACCCAAACATATACAACCTTTTAAAAATGCAAGTAATTCCCCAGGGCTGGATCACGGACTCCGGGGACGTGAACCTGGACCGCGTGCAGGTCATCATGACGGAGCTGGGCCACGTGGAGGATGAGATCTTCAAGCGGCGGCACACCAACGAGCTCAACTTCAAGGCGAGGGACAAGGCCAAGAAGCGCCAGCAGAGAGTCAACTTTTCCTTGTTGGAGCAGACGTCTTTCGCGCCGCAGGTACTTTCACCCTCAGCCCTATTTTTTTTTAAAGAATTGAGTAATGAGACGAACAAGTCGTTCGCCTGATGGTAATAGCCACGCCTGCCCATAACAGTCTCATATGCCCAGTAACTTCGTTGGCTTATTATTAATCTTTATTTCAGGAAACATTTGATAAGTTACAGATGTAATTTACATATTCTACGGCACATATAAATATATGCCTTAGAACTAACATACATACAATTTATATTACAAATTATTAATTTTTTTTTATACCTATTATAATTATTTTTTATTGTAAATCCAGTATTCTGTTTATTTACGGTTTTGGTATTTAAATGGAACAAGCAGTACCTAAACAGTCAGTGAATTATTATGATCCTTATTTTTATACAAAATTATCACTCTCAAAACCTAAGACCTAATTAATACTCTTGACACGAAGGAACATATTTAAAGTACAAGGAGACAAAACATAACACAAGGAGGCAAAAGGAGGAAACACATTGGTTTATATTATACTAGCTGCGCCCCGCGGTTTCCCGGGGAAAAAGTAGCCAATGCGCTATTTCAACTCCTAAATTTAAAAAAAATAAACTAAATAAATAACTAAACGTACCTATTAAATTTCATCAAAATCGTTTCGGTAGTTTTTGCATGAAAAAGTAACAAAGATCTATACATACAAACTTTCGCGCTTATAATATTAGTAAGGATTTTATTCCTTATGTCCTTCCTTCCATTATTCTGTCCCTTCCGTCATTCTTGCCTTCTTTTTGTCTTTCGTTCCGTCATTCCTTCCTTTTTACCTTTTTTTTATATCTTTCCGCTATTCCTTCCTTCCTTCCGCCCTTACTTCCGTCTGTTCTTTTTTCCTGGCCGGTCTCGTTAAAACCGTCATCGTGGCCACCACGCATTAGCAGAAAGAAGCATGCCTTATGTTCTATTATTGAATGCTAGTGTTGTTTCCAGGCAGTGGGTCAGGGCGTGCAGACTGTAGCGAATGCTCGCGAGGAAGCCGCCGCCATTCGCCGCGCCGGGATGCAAGCCGTCGCACAGGTGAGACTTGGCTTTATTATTTATTATTACAACTATGATATGAATATTAAAATATTGTATTATACTTTTGCAATTTTGTAGTTAGAAAGAAAGAAAGTATGAAAATACATTTATTCCAGACATCGCACAACATTACTTAACGTTTAGTACGTTACATTAGGGGCAAAACAAAAACAATAAATACGGTGAAGGAAAACATCGTGATGAAACCCGCTTACGCGCTTTGGAGTGGTAGGCTCTGGTCGTGGTTGTAATACCACCCAACAAAGCCATGACGTCAAGCGACCTAGTCGTGTTTCGGGATGATGTTCGGTGAACCATCGGGGAGACGGGTCTGAGCAGCCGCTCAACTGCCGTCTCTCTCTAGATCTATGTGCTCCATCTTAGGCCACATCATCGCTTCACATCAGGCCAGATAGTGGCCAAACATAGATCTATTAAGCGTAAAAAAAAATACAACCAGTGAAAGGTTCCGACTCAGCACTCGCTAAGGTGTTTTAAAGTGGCTTAGCTCTGACTTTCAGTCAGAACCCTGTCCATGGCATTACGGACAATCAGACCAGACGAAGACATTACAGTAAAAACAAACAAATGTTATATATAATTAAATAAACAAAAAAAAAACAAGACAATAAAAATATACATATATACGAGGACATAATATAATTCTGAATTACTCATTTTGACTGGTCTGGCTGTGGTTTTCTGCGCGAAACGTAACTGTGTCAGATTATTTATCTATGCACAGTTAAAGCTCCGATCGTACCCATCGAACAAAGCCATACAGTCAAGTGACAATGTTCAATTCAATTCTTTATTGCATCTGTAATGTAAAATAGGTGTTCATAATAAGTTATAATAGTTCATTGCACACCCTGTTGGGCACAGCGAGTAGGAGAGAGGATGTTCGGTGAACTGTTAGGAAGACGAGTTTGAGTATGTACTCTATCTTCGTCCACATCGTCGCTAAACAGACGAGGTTGAGGCCCAATTTAAATCTAAAAGCTATAAGAAATATACATTTTATAAAAAAACTGACTTCAATGTGTCTTTGAAATCCAACGTCAAACATCGATGAAATTTATATGGGACCGCTTCTTAGCTATACTGAACCCAACGCAAAGAATTTTCCAAATCGGTTCATAAATGATGGAGTACTGAGGTAACAAACCTTAAAAAAAGCATACTATAGAAAAGAAAACCTCCTTCTTCTTTTTAAAGTCGGTTAAAAAGCAAAATGAATTCTCTATCAGTGTCTTTATCAACTTTACACTGAATTCCCAGCAAGAACAAGAGCAAAGCCGCGGGCGCAAGCGCACCGCGCAGGAAGCCGGCCTGGAAGACGAGGATGATGATGATGATAAACATGATGAAGTGAGGCTGTGGGAGGAGGGGTTCAAGGAGAGATACTATGAGAGCAAGTTCGAAGTCGCCAGAGATAATATGGAGTTCAGGTGAGCGTAACTAACATACTTCTTCTGAAATAAATAAAATTCATTTCATTCAGACTGTCCATATATTGTTAGTAACAAAGATCTTAAAAACTAGGTAAGTAGATTTCAATTAATCGTATTTCATTAAATTAAATTATTATAAATAAGAGATGTAATAAAATTTAATTGTCACTATGTGGAGACATGCAGATGCCTTAACCTCCCCAGTACTGCTGACTCCGGCCTCTCGGCAATCATCTGAAGTATCCCGTTGGTGCTACCTCGAATTCGGCGTATTTATGAGGCTGACTTTTTGTGTATAATGGCGTAGAAGTCATCTACCCTCGCGTCGGCAAACATGCCCGAGGCGCTGCAAACTCGAGACAACCTCACCAGGATCCTAAAGGCGTTGTTATACTGCACCCGAAGAGCATTGTAGGCTTTCTGTGTGTAGTCGGTCCATAGTGCGCTAGTGTATAAACTCTGACAATAGGCCCGATAGAGTAACCTTGACCTTATTATTGTTTACTGACCGGCTACACTCACGAGAAAAAGTCGAGACACTCGACCGGTGTTCGAGCGGTACAGACGCTCATCTTCACGGAGTACGTGCGGTCGCGGCGAGCGCTTGGCGCGAACTGCGGGCCAGTGCTCGTGTCGCCCGCCGCGAGAGAGGCGGCGCCGGCGCGGGCGGCGAACGTCGCTCGGGTGACAGAGCAGACGCGCCGTCATTGTCACTGCCACTTGCATCACAAACGTCAACACACGGCGAGTTGACGTTTGTGATGCAAGTGATACATCGTGAGCAAAGCGGCATGTCCAAGAATTAATCACAAAAATTCAAGAACATGTGACCAACCCGCACTGGGCCAGCGTGATGGATTATGGCCCATACTCTCTCTGAGTGAAGGCCCGTATCTCAGCAGTGGGAACGTGATGGGCTGATTTGAGTATGGGAAATAATAGTACATTGTTCACCGAGAGGAGAAAGTGACCGATTACCGTCGAGGGTGTCGTTTGAGTTTTTAAAACACCCGAGATCGGGAATCGCACTTTCTCTCGAGTGATACATAGTGCTTTATACTACACCTACGAGGAAAATAAAAAACTAAATCTTTACTAATTGAAATTTATATTGAAATTGTTGCAGTTAGTGAAGCTTAATGTAACACTTTTTCCATTAATGTTTGTTTGAGATGTTTGCGATGTTCTTTTTTCAAATTGTTTGACACCATCCAACACACAGCTAGTGGCCAGTGTCATTTTGCGAACTTGGAGATAAAAACTCACTGTAAAAACTTTTTGGCTTTTGATATTTAGGTTACCAGCGCATAGTCTTACCCAAAATTAAAAAAGAAAAACCACGTAAGAAATGGATTTTCATACACATTTCTCTCCCGCTCAGATGCGTTTTCTCGCCGCATATTTGTTCGATATGCAATGACGTACTTTGTACCGTAAATTTGATAAAGTATCAAGGTACTTTCCGAGCAGGTGTAGTATAAATGTATTTTTCATAGTCATAATATCTTAAGTTACAATGTTTAACGTATTTTAATTGACTTGTATAGTGCGTTTTAAAGTGGATTTTTTGTGCTTATTGAATAAATCTGTTTTGAGTTTTTGTTACGTGTTTGTGCAGATACCGCGTGGCGCTGCAGTACGTGCGCGGGCTGTGCTGGGTGCTCCGCTACTACTACCAGGGCTGCGCCAGCTGGAAGTGGTACTTCCCGTACCACTACGCGCCCTTCGCGAGCGACTTCCTCAACATCTGCGGCCTCTCCACCAAGTTCGAGAAGGGCACGCAGCCGGTGAGGGACATTTAATTAAAACTAATTTTGAATTTATTTTAATATCCTAGTAATATTATTCCTACAATTATGTAAACAGAGATCTTTTAAGCGAAAAAAAACCACCATACCGCATTGTTTATCATACCAGGGCCCCAATTTACTATGACAACTTGGCGAAATCACGTCGATTTCTTGCTACGAAATCACGTCGATTCCTTTATTAATAAACGACATCTCTATGACGCATTCATATATTCATATGTATGACGCGCCATACAAATTTCGGAGATGTCGTTTATTAATGAAGGAATCGACGTTTCCTTGAAGCAAGGAATCGCCAAGTTGTCATAGTGAATTATGGCCCTGTTCTATCCATCCAAAAGTTGTCTGGAAAAAATCGCTCTAAGCAATGAGGCCACCCATTGTACCTCAAATTGTTATTATTATTAAGTTATTTTTTGTGTGTTGGTGTGCAATAAAGTGTTATTTTATAGTATTATAAATGCGAAAGTTTGTGAGGTTGGATGGATGGGTGGATGGATGTTTGTTTGGACGCAAAAACTATAAGGATTTCGATGTATTACGGATACGTTTTATCTCGGGAAATCGCAGGGTGCAGGTAGTCCTACCAAAATATAAATGCGGAAGCTTGTGAGGACAGATTTTTACATTAACAACCTTTGAGGCTGTTGGCCATTTTCGTTCTTCTGTGTCTGAAGTTTTAAGACATTTTAACAAAAATGGTTGCCTGGAAGAGATCGCTTTAAGCGATAAGACCGCCCGTTACACCATTGTAAACATTAAATGTATACTTAATTTTTATATTTAAGGTGAATAATAAAGTGTTTATCTATCTATGTATCTATCTGTCATGGTAGTATATGCAGTATGCAGGGCAGTCGCGCCTAGGACTGGTACGATAAAGTCTCGATGTGATTGTTGCCCTGGCAAGACTTTATTCAAATATATGCTTATGTTGAAGCAAGCTGGTAACGTGATCCAGCTGCTAACCCCTGGTATTGGTCCACAGTTCCAGCCGCTGCAGCAGCTGATGGGCGTGTTCCCGGCCGCCAGCTCGCAGCACGTGCCCGAGCCCTGGGCGGTGCTCATGAGCGACCCGGTCAGTACCCCCGCCCAGCATCCCAGCTGTCCATTTATAAAGTCTGCAACATCATTTTGGGAGCTTTTTCTCAAAATCTAACGATTTGATTTGATGGGTTACTTAACGATAAACATTATTGGTGGAGAATAGGGTTGATGAAGTCCATGCATTTTTTTTAAATTAACTTTGGGGTCATCCATAAATCACGTGATGTTTTTTTAGCAACTTTCTAACCTTACCCCCCAGTCAGTTGTCAGGTTTTAGAGTACACATAAACGGAAGTGGAACGGAACCGGAGTGGGACATAAACGGAATGGTAACCTGAATCGTTATAGCTACGGTCCTTGGTAAAGGAGATTGTCCATTATTTTGTAGTAATTTACAACTGCGTACAACTCCGTCTTTAACATATTGATAATTCCTCTCCATCCAAAGGTTGCCTGGAAGAGATCGCTTTTAGCGATAAGGCCGCCCATTGTAACACTTTCTTTAATTGTTTTTATGTAATGTCTGTAATTTAATGTTTGCAATAAAGCGTTCATCTATCTATCTATCTGCGTTTACAGATTTTCAATAAATAGAAAGATCTTTAAGAAAAGGGCAATTCTCACGTTTTATTTTTATGAACCAAATCACTCCGAAAGATCAACTGATGTTAGAGTATTTACTAGAAATGTCATCAAATCGTAAGAAACCCTATAAAACAAGAACTAATAAAAAGTAAACGATTTGGCCAAGTGCGATTTAGCCCCGTTTAATATTAAAAACTATGTGATCGCATCGCTAAGATAAACTTAACTACCTTCTCTTCCGCAGTTCTCTCCGATCATCGACTTCTACCCTGTGGACTTCAAAATCGATTTGAACGGCAAGAAATTCGCGTGGCAAGGCGTGGCGCTTCTGCCCTTTGTCGATGAGAACCGCCTGTTTAAAGCGCTCGAGCCTTACTACAACGATCTAACGCAGGCTGAAAGTAAGTACAGTACTTTGGACCGAAAAACTAACGTGCATTCTGCTCTTCGAACGAATCCACCGGTTTTTGGCTACAATTTTTGCTGCGCGCACATTTAAAGCGTTTAGTCGCATTTATGAGGTGAAATGAGCCGAATGTGTATATAGTTATACTGCAATCTTTGAAAGTGTCATCAGACCGCCAAAAAGACAATAATAAATACCTTTATATTTGTTATTTTGACAGGCCCTCACGTATATGGAGAGTATCTAAGAGGAGCATCTTCATGATTACCGCCAAAACATTTAATAAACTGGCTGGCTAATGCTTAGGCATGTGGTTAAACTTAGATACTACGCTAGATTGTAAACTGTGGAAAGATTGTGAACCGTCGCATTATTTTTCGGTAGATTATAATCTATGGAAGTGATACATTATAATCTACTTACATTATATTCGTATCTAACATACATGTTCGCAGCGTTGGGGTGGCCCAAGGGCCACCCCCGCCGCACCCTAACCTATCGAGATCTGCAGCTATACTCATTATTATTGTCACTACACTCTTCCATTGTACTATTTTTCATTAAAAAATTATTTTTAAGTGTAGGTATTTTATTTTATTTTGTTTTACGTATGAATATTTATTTTTAATTTTGTATGGGTCTCGCCAGAAATAAAAACATTTATTATTATTATTATTATTAAACTTTGGAAAACAGGCTTTATACATGAACAGCCTAGGCAAGTAATTAAACGTCATCGATCCAAGTCATTTGCCTAGCTGTTTGATCAAATGGCTGAATATCATTCAGGCCGCTAGTTGAACGGCGCTGTTTAGTTAAGGGGCTAGGCTGTTGATTGAACGTCGAATTACGCTAGTTGGCTGCGACATATACACTCCCAAGTTTTGATGGGGTCGAGGTGGGGACTTTATACATAATTTTGATGAATTGTATACCGCATTCTGACAAATAAGATGACTGCATATATTTGAAAAATGTTTGCGAGCACTTGTCTTTGAAAGTTATGAGTATATATAAATTTGAAAACTTGGGAGTGTATACATATCAGCGCAGCTGACCGTACATACTTTTACAGTAGTGTAGTATATACCACTCGCGAAACATTAACAAAAGTCTTTAAACAAATGAATGTATTAACTTTACCTTCGCTGTATATTTATGAAAATAGGGTAAAACTTGGTATAACTGGCCACTTTCAGTAATTGGCCGCTACAACGTACATTCGCATAAAATAAGATTTATGTCGAAAGCACGCCATCTATGATCTTTGATTGTTATTACCTAATCAATAAGCTTTCACATTAGTACAAGATTTTTCCACTATGGACACTAGCGCCAAAATTGGCGGTTACTTTTTGACATTCGGCGTGCATGTCCCGACGTGAAAGGTTATTTGTTACGCAAATTTTAACGAAATTGTTTGTTTACTATTGAAGTTTTGCGAGATTTCAGGTATTGAATGGTTACAAATTGTGGTGTTTGAGTTGGACTAATGGTAAGAATAACTTATTTAAAGATTGAATCTGTTAGCACCTATTGTAAACTGAGATTGAAGGGGTGGCTAGTTACTAGTTTTGGATTTAGCATATTTTTAATTACTGGCCGCCTATGCCAGTAACTAGAAAAAAACCTAACATTGAAATTTCTTTAAAAATGAGACGTATTTACTATGCTTATAAGGTAAAATATTATAAGAAAAAATATTGAACTCAGATATCAACTTTAATCAGAAACTGGCATAGATGGCCAGTTCTGTGGCCAGTTATTGATCGTTTTTATTTTGTTCTACAGATAGTTGTAAAATGTCCAAAAAACGACAGTACACTAAAGAAACTATAGACAATGCGCTTAAATTTATTGAAAATAATGAAGGTTCGATTCGGCAGGCGGCAAAAAAATTTAATGTGCCAAGAAGCAGTCTTCAATTTAAAATACAAAATCCCGACACGAAGTTTAAGTCTGGACCTGATCCAGTATTGACTGAAGCTGAAGAAAATGAGTTGTGTAATTTCATTATTCAAATGTCAAAACGTGGATTTCCTAGAAAAAAAGAGGATATCAAAATATGTGTTCAGGATTTTCTGAAAGAGAGCCCAAGACCCAATCCATTTCGTGATGGCAAACCAGGAGAGGTTTGGTTTAAATCATTCTTGAAGCGTAACCCCAACATTTCCATTCGAACATCAGAGGGAGTAACTAATGCAAGCGCGTGTGTTTCGGAGCAGGACATAAGAAAATGGTTTCACGAAATAAGACAGTACATTGACGAGGAAGGCCTTACCAATGTCATTCAAGACCCCACACGAGTTTTTAATGCGGACGAAACTGGGTTCAATATATGCCCAAAAACAGGAAAAGTCTTAGCTGAAAGGGGGTGTAAAAATGTATACGAAATAGAAAAAGCATCAGCAAAGGAAAACATCACTGTCCTGTTCACATTTTCAGCTGCCGGCCAAGTCTGCAAACCCATGGTCATCTACCCTTATAAAAGAATACCCGACAAAGTTTCTCTGAGCGTGCCACCTGGTTGGGGAATAGGTCGAAGTGACTCGGGCTGGATGACTGCTGAGGTATTTTATGACTATATTTCTAACTGTTTCCACAAACAACTAATGGACAGCAATATTCCACTACCTGTTATATTGTTTGTCGATGGGCACAAAACCCATCTGACTATAAAAGTGTCTGAACTCTGCCGAAGCAAAAACATACATTTAATCGCGTTGTACCCAAACGCAACGCGCATATTACAACCTGCAGACGTTGCAGCCTTCCGTCCTATAAAGATTGGATGGAAAAAGGCACTGCGGGATTGGTATGCTGCAAACAATTACCAGACTAGTCTAACTAAAGAGACCTTTGCTCCTTTATTGAAAACTGTCGTAGACACTTACGCTAAAAAAGAGACCTTAATTAACGGATTTAGAGTCTCTGGCCTGTATCCACTCGAACCAAATAATGTGGACTACAGCAAGTGCATTCCATCAGCTAAGCTACCTGAAGTACATGAATCAGAAATTATCGCGGAAGGTAGTCGAATTGAGCTTAACTATTCAGATTTTCGTAACATTGTAGGCGAATCGATTATCACAAAGTGCCACACAGCCACTGCTCTTACCCTGCTCGAATCTGATGAAAATTTTAACGCAATTCATAAACTATGGCAAAAGTTCAATGGGTTGACGGAAAATAATAATAATGATCAGGATACACCGGATTTGTACGAAAAAATAATCATGAAAGAAAATCAACATAAAATTGAAGGCGTAACAGATTTATCTTTAATAGAAGATAACAGTGAACCTACTATGATTCTTGACGGTTGCACTGGAGAGCTTATAGAAATAAACAAAACTAAAGATGACGAGAAAGAGACAAAAGAAATGAAAAAAAATGAGGAGTATTGTGAGCTGCCAATACCAACCAACGCATATACTAATAATCCACAACCCAGTACATCAAAACAGATAGATCTGCAAATACCAATAAGTTTAACAGAAACTAACAATGCTCAACTTAACACATCAAAACGGATAGATCCAAATAAAAAGATAACCGTCGTCTCAAATGTATCCATCTCAGAGTTTTTGAAAAAAAGCATGCCAGATTCACCTAAGCGACAAGGAAAGCGTCAAATAGAAAGATTGCCCTTTGCGTTGACATCTGATCAATATGTAGAAAAGATTAAAGCAAAACAGTTACAAAAGCAAGAGGAAGAGGCTGCAAAAGAGGAAAGGAAGAGATTACGAAAAGAAAAGAAAATACAAAAAGAGAATAGTGTACCTAAGAAGATACCAAAGAAAAATATAAGTGATACTACAAAAAATAAAGCAAAGATATTAAAAAAAGAAAAATCTGAGAAACAATCAGAAAATAGACAATATCATATTGTTTGTTGTGACTTTTGTTTAAGTCCTATAATGAGAAGAGTTATCGTATGCAGTCATTGTAAGAAACAATTTCATCTTAATTGCATACCAGAAGCACACCGAATCCACATCCCCGAGGATGACGATGATGATTTTTTATGCCACATATGTTATAAAGAAAGTAACAGTGACTCATCCGATGACAATGTTTGTGACATGTTGTATTCAATTTACGCAAGAGCAAAAAAATAAGTGGGCAAAATTAATAGAACCTTATTACAAAATTATTAGGTAGTAGAACTGATTTGATCTCATATTTAAATTAAAAATAACTTAGATTTTGTTTTTTTTTTTTCATATATTTGTTAATTGTTATTTTTAAAGTATTAATATGATCGAGTTTATATAGGTAGGTTGGGTAGTACGTAATAGTACTTATTTGATGTGGCTAGTTACTAGGTCAATGATTGCTAGTTTCTGCATTTAAGTGGCCAGTAAATACTAAAATATCTGTTATTTTGTTTTTAATAAAAAAATTAAGGTACACATTTATTAATATTATTTTTCAACCTCAATAATCCACAAATAAGTCTCTGTCCTATCGTAAGATATCGCAGAAATATAAATTCAGTGATCCATTTTTACGTAACATTCACATGAACTGGCCGGAGCGCTAAGGTGGCCAGTTATTGGTTGGTTTACCCTATAATGTATGTTCGTAAAAATCTGCACAAATGCAAGGTGAATAGTGACCACCACAACATAAACAGTAGAAATAAGGATAGAATTGCAGTACCTAGGTTTAGACTGAGTAAAACGAATAAGTCCTTCATGGGCAATTGTGTACGTTATTACAATAAAATTCCAAAATGTATAACGGAGCTCACAGAAAGTAGATTCAAATTAAGTGTGAAAAATATTCTAATGAAAAAAGAATACTATACAGTTAATAATTACATAGAAGACAAAGGAACATTCCGCTTGTGCCAAGTAGCCAACTGGCACGTAAAAGGAATAATGTTGTCAAAAACAAACATAAAATATTGTAACAAAAGTTCTAAAAAATATGCCCTTACAGTTTTTTGCCGTATCTTCTGAGTAGTGGTTCTTTTTCCGATACGGTGGTAGAGTCATTGTAATAATTGACGTTCATAAGTGCGTCTGTGACGACAAAATTGAAATAAAGAACTTTTGAATTGAATTAGAATTGAATCGGTTAATGTAAGGTAAGGTGAGCGGTACGTTACGTTGCAGTATCGCGCAACCTGCGCGGCCACGACCGCCTGTACGTGTCGCCCGGCAACGCGTCGCACGCCTTCCTGCTGGGGCTGTACTCGGCGGCGGCGCACCAGCTGCGCGCGCTGGTGCAGGGCGCGCAGCCCTACCCGTACCGCAGCGAGGGCGTGCGCGGCGACGTCATGCTCAGCGGCGACACCGTCTGCATCGGCGGGTCAGTCGCTACACGCTTTTTTATCACATTTTTTGACGTGACAACGTCTTAAATTAGGTTGCGGCTGGGAGTCACTTATGAAAAAGTGTAACGCTCGGTAACGTTACGATGAGTCACCGAACGAGAGAGAGGCCCGCCAAAAGACGTTGTTTTTATAATAATAATATCGCCGAACGATCACATACATAGACCCCTAACTAGGATTCCCTAGTATCTAGGGAACCAGGAACTATGAGGACCATGGTCCCACACACAACACCCAGACACGAGACAAATGCTTGCGCTTTTTTTTCTGTGCACAAACATTTGTCCCGTCGCGGGATTCGAACCCGCAACTTCAGTGGTGACCCACAACACCACGGAGGCTGTCATCATTATTATTTATTTAGAGCCTAAACTGTTCCACTGCAGGGCAAAGGCCTCCTTTTCATTCTTCCTCGTTTCACGGCTCTTCGCAATTGTCGTCCAGCCTTTCATGAAGGAGTTCAGGTCACCAGGCCGCCATCTCCGTCGAGGCCTGCCACTCTGTTGTTATTTTGGACCAAAGTTCGTTCGGCATGCGGCAGTGTGTCCAGCCCGTTCATGACACATTTTCTTTTTAACCGAATTCATTCATTCATTTTTTTTTTATGTTTGTTACCTCAGAACCCCGTCTTCATGAACCGATTTGGAACATTCGTTTTACATTGGGTTCAGATTGTATTTTTTTTGTTTGCTACCTCAGAACTACGTCATTCATGAACCGATTTGGAACATTCGTTTTGCGTTAGGTTCAGTATAGCTACGAAGTAGTCCCATATAAATTTCATCGATATTTGATCTTGGACTTCGAAGATACATTGAAATCGGTTTTTTTTGTTTGATAAAATGTATACATGTAACAACAAACCCATCCTCAAAGTAATTCATTTTATAACAAAAAAAAACGATTTTAATTCTAATGTATCTTCGAAGTCTAAGGTCGAATGTCGATGAAATTTATATGGGAACACATTGTCGCTATACTGAACCCAACGCAGAATTTTCCATATCGGTTTATAAATTATTTCTCATTCAAATTCAAAAGGTCTTTATTCAACTTCAACATTACAAATACACTTTAACACTATTAATATAAAGACAACGAAACAACTAGACCAATATATAACAACTAGACCAACAATTCGGACAAACATCTAAGTAGGCAGAAGTTCCAATGCCAGATGTTAAAACACCTACTTAAAGTTTGTGAGATATCACAATACCGCCCATATATGTACTTCAAATACGACTCCAGCCAACTGGTACATAAAAACATAACATTGAAGAAAACCAAAAAATTGTACCACAATCTTAAAAAAAAAATGCTTCTTAGTTTCTTGCCATATCTTCTGAGTAGTGGTTCTTTTTCCGATACGGTGGTAGAGTCATGGTGATAATTTGACGTTCATAAGTGCTTCTGATGCCAAGAATGAATAAAGATAATTTGATTTGAAGAGCGAGTGTGACTCAGTGGGAGCAGGTGCTACTTTCGATCCGACGCTCCCGAGTTCAAATCCCGCTGGCCCCGCACCACTGACTTTCTTAAGTTATGTGCGGATTTAACACTCGCTGTAAAAACGGTGAAAGAAAATGTCGAGAGGAAATCGCCATGTCCAAGAATTTATAACAAAAATTCAATGACATGTGACATCCCGCACTGGCCAGTGTGGTGGATTATGGACTATACTCTCTCTACGAGGGAAAGTCCGCGTCCCAGCAGTGGGAACGTAATGGGCTGATGATGATGATGATTCGATTTGATTTACGAGCTTGTGATTTGTGTTGCAGGCAACTCCCGTCGCCAGTGATCGGGCTGCAGCCTGTGCTGGGCAACCAGGTGGTGTGCGTCCGGTTCCGGGACCCGCAGTACCCGGACGACTTTATATTCCCGGCGCGGAGGCTCAAGGATGCCGTGGAGCCGCCCCGGGTCCTCAAGCCGGGGAATCTGAGCCACGAGCAGAACAGGAACTATCGCCCGCAGATCGGTGAGTTTTTTTAATGGGACTGAGTAACGGTATGAACAAGTCGTTCGCTTAATTGTAAGCGCCACGATTGCCCAACAGGTAATTGCAGTGCCACCTATATCTTTTAATACCATAAAAACACTGCGTAGCACTGCATTGGGCTCATCACCCCGAGACATCAGATATTAAGTCTCATATGCCCAGTAATTTCGCTGGCTACAATGCCCTTCGAACCGGAACACAGTAATGCTTGCGCACTACTGCTTGGCGGCAGAATAACTGGCAAACTCATAACTGTTAATATAAAGTTTATATTCTGCCAACTCAACAAAATCATCGTCAACAAAAATATAAACTCTGTTCCTAGCTCGTAGTTACTCTTTGAGAATAATATAAAATAATGTTGTATTATTGTTAATTTTTTTTTTATATATATATACTGTTGTTAAATTGTATAACAAAATTCAATAGTTAGTAATTTATTGATTGATTGATAACGCTTTATTGTACACCAAAAACATAATAAGAAAAAATAAAAATAAAATTTTCAATTTTCGCTAATAAGCGATCTCTTCTAGACTACCTTTGGATGGAGAGGGTTTGTGAAACGACAAATGACGGTGGTGTACTTATATAATAACTACTGTGTAAAATCATATATCATATGAGTATAATAAATATATATGTATATATTTATTACATATATACAATAAATATATACATGTAGATATACACAAATACTTACACACTTACTTACATTTATAGAGCACATAACATTTATTTTACAACACTTGTGACGGAACTCAGACGAAATTACACAAATTTGTAAAACAAAACTGCCGGCTATCCATTTATTGAGTTACCAAAATTTAGACAATGAATTGCATAAAAATTGATAATAAATAAATCAACCTGACTTTCGGCAAACTCTCGGTGGTTTTCATAGTTTTAATTTAAACTATCGGGATCTACAGTCCATCAAATCTAAGAGGTACCGTTTGACGTTTCATATTTTTCAAACCGAAACAACTTTGTTCATACGTACATTATTCAGTTTCGATAACCTTTTTCATAAAACCATGAATTTAGAAAGATTTCATTATTGTATCTAAAAATGTACAATTCTTAATATCTAAATGTAATTGAAAACTTTCAAACAAAGCAAAATAACACATATTTACACAGTAAATAATTTCTAATAGTTATATTCTTGACCTCATTACAAAGTTACGTAGTTAGGTCACTGCACGTAGTGTTGCGACTCTTCGGATACACTTGTATGCAAAAAAATCGTTTACATATACGAAAAATCGAATGTATTATTTACAAATTACACTTGACAACCAAACAAATATTTTTTCATGTGAATGGGATTTATCTCACATATTACGATTACATAACTAAATAGTTATGTAATCGTAAAATATGAGATAAAACCCATTCACCAAAAATACGTATTTATAAATCAAATATATTTGCTTCTTTAAAAAGTTGTCGAAAGCGAAAAAATAAAATACATTTTTTTTTTCTGGCAACACTGCCAACTACAAGCGCACGCGGTCCGCTCGGTCGGTTCGGCGTCAGCAGTCTCTCGCCATCTTGGAAGCTGACTGTGCGCGTACTTGCTTTCTCGTTTGTGTTTTACAATTTGTGACTTGGCTATTACTTTTCTGGACTGATCATTCTTTATCCGTTTACCTTGGCAATATTTATACTGGACTCCGAACTAAGCAAGTGTTTATTAATAATGTCGAAAAGAGGACGTACTTTGAACAGCCAGGCTCGTGAATTGGTGGTGAAATTACACGAGTATTTTGAGCGTGAATCTCAAAATGGTGGACTTCTACTGCCAGTTACACAAGTTCGGGATCGCGTCGGTGAAGCTCTCGGTATTGGTAGCCGCACCGTTGGCAAAATATTAAGTGAAAAATATGGGCCTTCGGGGAGTGACAGTAACGTACTTCACACACCGAAAAAACGAAAAAGAAATAAACCTGTGACAGGCATCGATGAATTCGATAGTCATGCTATTAGAAACCATATATACGGGTATTTTACAAGAGGCGAATTTCCAACATTGGCAAAGTTATGTGCAACTTTAAAAGATGCCGGGCTGTATAAGGGAAGCATAGAGTCGTTGAGAACGGTAATAACAGGAATTGGCTTCAGATACAAAAAAGTTGACAAACGAAAAATTGTTATGGAGCGACATGACATAATTATGCAGCGACTAACATTCCTGCGCGAAGTTAAACAAATTATAAACTGGGATAATGTAATATTTTTGGACGAAACCTGGCTAAATTCCAACCATTCTGTGCCGAAAACATGGACTGATGATTCTGAAGCTTCGTGCTCGAAGGTGCCGATAGGAAAAGGTGGACGCCTCATAATATGCCATGCTGGGTCAGCGTCTACAGGCTTCGTGGAAAACTCTTTATTAGCTTTCCAATCCAAAAGCACTAAAGAGTATCATGAAGAAATGGACGCAGTAAGGTTCCGAGAGTGGTTCTTAAATTTATTACAGAATATCCCTCCTAACAGCACAATTATAATGGATAATGCCCCATACCACTCTGTGCAAATTGATAAAGCACCTACGTCAGCCAATAAGAAAGCAGATTTGGTGGCATGGCTGCAAAGAAAAGGAGTGGATGCCGACATGTCACTATTAAAAGCTGAATTATTACAGTTAGTGAAATTGCATAAACCACCAAAACCGACATATGTAATTGACCAATTGGCCGAAGAGCACGGGCACAAAGTCATACGACTTCCTCCGTACCATTGCCAATATAATGCCATTGAACTGATTTGGGCCCAAGTAAAAGGTAATATTTTATAATATTATAATAATAACACGAGTACTTCTAACATTTATAATTTAAACAATGGTTTTCGTCTGCTATCAAATAGTTACATTATTGTTTTACAGGTTATGCAGCAAGACACAACACAAAACCACCCTTCAGTGTCAAGAAAATGGAAGGTTTATTAAAGGAAGCATGTGCCCAAGTTACACAGGAAGATTGGAGTAAAGTAGTACAAAAAACAAAGAAAATAATAATGGACGACTTCGAAAGAGACGTACACTTTGATAATGTAATGGACAATCAACTGGTCATTAATTTAAATGACGATGATGACGAAGACGACGATACTAGTACTAGTAGTGAATAAAAAAATATCCTAAACATTTCTTTTATTTAATTATAACAATTGATTTCTTAAAATTCGGATATTATAGTAATCGATCTCTTAAAGTTCGGATATTATAGTAATCGATTTTTTCATTCCATCCCTATCATTCAATTGTCAGAACTGTCAAACGGTACTTCTTAGATTTGACGGACTGTACTATCAATATTCTTCCAGCAGCGGTTCCCCTCCCACTATAGAACTTTCTATCTCACACTCATCCACGCCACGTAAAATTTTGAAAAATCCTTTGTCCCCAAAGCCCGTGCCCCAAGAGTTAGCTATAAGCCAATACTTTTTACCATCTTCCACGCCCCATCCTATAATTTTGACGGCGTGATAACCTAACATTTCTCCTTGAATGTGTTGGTAAACACCGTCTTTGTAAGCAGCAAAATCTGAGTAAACTGCGAAAGTAGCTTCAAGTGGACCATTTTTAAAGAGTTCAGCCATTATGTTATCCTCGCCGAAGATATCATAACCAGTTTTCCCGTGTCGCTTGTCGTCTTTATAAGCTACGTCGTATCCATCTCTGCAAGTGCAGTTACAACGAGGCGTAGGTTGGTAATGAGTGCAGTTCTTCATGTGATGTTCGCATTCAGGAATACTGTACGGCTTACAGCCCTGGTTAGAGTTATAGTTTCCACCAGATACCAGACCAGTTTTGATCCAGTATGACCATGCATTTTCAGGATAACCTCCGTGACAACCGTCATAGCCGGCGCATGATATGAGATCTTCAACAGAGAAATGAAAGTTTTTAGTCCCGTTGGAGTAAATGCATACTCGGTCTGTCATCGCTGCAACTGCAGCAATTGCCCAGCAGCAGCCACATTCTCCTTGGTCTCGTATCTCTTTCAGCGAGGGACACTTCGGCCACTGGTCTCGCGCATCAAAGGACTCGGGGAGGTCCTTTATAAACTCCGCATCGTGTTCAATAGTCGGAAAACTCTTGACATCTCCAATGTTTGCACCGCTGAGTTGCTTGATGTATTCCAAGGACGTGTCTCGATGAAAGTTTCTGCCAGCTTTCCATTTTCCTTCATTATTAATGAGATCGATGAACTCATCAGAGAGTGGATGTGGCTCATTTGCTGCCGCGAGTTTGCACAGAAGCGGAAGAATGACAACAACAAAGTACATATTTGATTCCTGAACTTTTTCTTGTGTAGCTATTTCGTAGGATGACTGAAAGACACATCCTGCAAAATAACTTGCCTTTATATAGTCGTACACAACTTTTATTATCAATATAAAGCAGGAACGGACTGCCACATGTCTTCCAATCGTATGTAAAATGATAATCAGCATACCATACATAAAGATATTAAAGATAGTATTTAAAGATAATTTAAAGAAACTTTATCTCTCTGTGTAGTTAACTGCTGCCCGTTTATATATCTCTTTAATTTTTCTCTTACTGTTTATTATTTCGCTTATGCATTGTTATATATTATATATGTATTATCAATATGTATATATTTTTAAATTTATTATGTATATTATATTATTATGCTTATAATTGGTATATATTATTATATATTTAGTATAGATGTATATGTAAGTAGGTACATGATATTATAGTTTGTACTCTTTGTACATATGTACATGACACTATTTATGTTGAGACCCCCGTCTCTTACTGTTTATTTAAGTCCTCTCCATCCAAAGGTAGTTCGGATGGAATTTCTGGTGGTGTAACAATAAAAAGTTATCTAATCATACTCTTACCACTGTAGGTAAAAGATTTTTAATTTTGTTTAACACTTAATAGATCTGTTTGGCCATCTCGCCTGATGTGAAGCGATGATGTGGCCTAAGATGGAGCACATAGATCTAGAGAGAGACGGCAGTTGAGCGGCTGCTCAGACCCGTCTCCCGTCTTCACCGAACATCATCCCGAAACAGGACTATGTCGCTTGACGTCATGGCTTTGTTCGGTGGGTGGTATTACAACCACGGCCAGAGCCTACCACTACAAAAAAACAGCGCAATGTATGATATACTCCGTCTCTGTTTTTTAACATTCTTCTTACACATTCCTGCTGTTCAACATTATACACATACCTTAGCATTTTATAAAGGAATTTATAAAGAAATGTCGGTTCTAAACGTGCCCATACCAAAACAATGATTATTGTCTTGTTATCATATAATTTATTTGCGGCTGAATTCCAGTTCCTGACTTCCGAAATACACTTAGCTGAATAACTGATAAGTTCAAAGTTCAAAAGTTCTTGATTCAGTTTTCGCAGTCGCACTTATGAACGTCAGTCACTACAACGACTCTACCACCGTATCGGAAAAAGAACCACTACTCAGAAGATACGGCAAAAACTTTACGGGCATTTTTTATAGAACATTTGTTGCAATATTTTATGTTTTTTATTGGCAATATCATGTTTCTTACGTGCCAGTTGGCTACTTGGCAGAAGCGAAATGGTCCATGCATCTTTGTCTTGTATGTAACTAACTGTATAGTATGCTTTACATTAGAATATTTTTCACACGCAATTTGGGTCTGCTTTCTGTGAGCTCCGTTATACATTTCTACGACTTACATTGATATATTATTTATTATTATTATGATTATGTAGTCTGTATATAATATTATCATTATATACTGGTTAGTTTGTTTATACACAACACCACCGTCCCTCACGGTTTCTTTGAGTCCTTTCAAAGGTTGTCTGGAAGAGATCGCTATAAGCGATAAGACCGTATTGTAACACTAGCTTTAAGTATTGTTTTGTAATTATTTAATGTTGTTGTGTGACAATAAAGCGTTGTCTAATCTAATTGGTACGTACGCACTTTTGATTTGAGAATCAAAGCTGTTAGATATATGTTAATATGTACCTACTAACATATTTAACTGCTACACACAGTTTCTTATTTATATATAAATATTTATATTATTTATTTTATGTATTGTATAGTAAGTACGAGTATAAGTAGTTATATGAATAATTATAGTATGTAATATGTAAGTATTTGTCGTTAATAGTATATTATTTTAGTTATATATGATTGTTTTATTTTATTATCGTTTATATTAATTATTTGCTGTGCACCACCGTCTATTCTTTTATTAACATTTGTCCAATCCATCCAAAGGTTGTCTGTAAGAGATTGCATTACGCGATAAGACCGCCAATTGTATTACCCTAGTTAAGATTTCTATTTTGTTCATGTAATTATGTTTGTGGTATGCAATAAAGTGTTATTGTATTGTATTGTATTGTATTGTATATTTGTAGATCACTGTTGTCTGAAGATAAATATATGTAATATAATGTGGCAGGCATGGTGCGTTCGAACACGGTGGCGGGGCTGGAGCGCGCCGGCCACCGCATGCTGGGGCACCACCTGCCGCGGAGCCGCAGCCACACCTCCATCCCGCCGCCCGAGGGCTTGGACCAGCGCAGTCAGTATCTACCCACTTTTTTTTATATTGAATGCATTAGCGCATGCTTGGATCTACCAACCCCCACTGGGCCAGCGTGGTGGATTATGGCCCATACTCTCTACGAGGGAAGGCCCGAGTCCCAGCAGTGGGAACGCAATGGGCTGATGATGATGATGTTGCTAGGATAAAATCGTCCCCGTAAGACGATATAAGGATAGAAGGAATTTGGTTGCTCGAGCAGTTGACTCGGTGGCCCAGTGGTTAAGGCGTCGAGACGGTATTCCGAAGACGCAGGTTCGATCCCTGCCCGAGCAATATCATATTCTTCTTCCTAATTATTTAAAATGCTCACTTTTAATTAACTTAGATATACAGACAGCTTTTCTTAAAATAACACCCAACGATCAATAATTCTTGGCCCCAACTAGGATTCCCTGTATATAGGGAACCAGGAACTATGAGGACCATGGTCCCACAACACCCAGACACGAAACAAATGCTTGCGTTTTTTTTCCTGTGCACAAACATTTGTCCCGTCGCGGGAATCGAACCCGCAACCTCAGTGATGTATGACATTCGAGCCAACTTGCCCAACCACTACACCACAGAGGCTGTCATTACCCGTGGATTTTACAAGAAAATACGATATAATGTTTCGCTTATGGCTAATGGACTTCCAGGCGGGGTGAGTCGTTTCACCCGTACGTCGTTAATATCCCACCTATCCGTACTAAGCGTTTCGCAGATTCCTTCATCATGCGAACTGCTGAGGAGTGAAACGCTCTGCCACCGTCTTTGTTCCCAAACGGATACAACTTGTGTCTCTTTAAGTCTAGAGTGAATAGGCATCTCATGGGCAAGCATGTTCCATCTTAGGCCGCATCTTCACTTTCCATCAGGTGAGATGTCGTCAAACGTATGCCCAATTACCAATAAAAAAAAATGCTTTATAAATGCATCAACTTTATCTTTGGTTTTCAATCCTAACAAAAAACAAACTTGTCATTCGTTACATATTTTTTGATCATGTTGATTATCGTGTATATATTTGTTTCCTGCTGCATCCAGATGGTCGGAATAACAACTATTCAAGTAAGTACAATAAATAGAGTTGTTATTTTACAATACTAGGTGGTTTTCCAACTTGTACGTTGGAAACTTGGCTCAACCGATACCCGCATGTACTTAGTATTAATGTTATTTGCCTGTGACTCGATTAACCAAAAATATAAACAAAGATTTAGTTTAAAACTTGATAATTATAATAAATTACCTCTTGATGTAACTAAATTACCAATCCTAGAGTTCAAAGCGAAAATCAAAGCGTTCTTCGAAACACGTCCTTTCTACACAATAAACGAAATCATGACGAAATGCTGGAAGGCAGAAAGGTTCAGTTTCAAATCTCATACCTAAATTCATTTTTTTTAAGTAGATTATAACTAATTGATTAGTTTTGTATAATAATGGCATGCCTAATATGACGTACATTGTTATAATTTGGTCAATAAATGAATTGAAATTGAAAAGTGACCAACAATAACAATCTCTATTAAGGCGAAGACTATTATTATTAATCCTAATTCGATCTTATATTATTTAATATTATTATAATTGTTATCATAATAATTATTTTTGCGACACTCTATTTTGAAATTACTATTTGACTCTATTTTATAAATACAACAATAACTATTTGACTCTATTGTATAATTATAACAACATATAATTAGACATTGTGCCTATGTATCACTCATTTTATTATATTGTATTATTTCCTCAGTTTAATTGTACAGTAAACGGACAAAAGTGCATTAGCACCTTAAAGTCGATAATCGCCCACACGGTGTAAGCCCGCGCATGCTGCATATTTTATCTCTGTGTGTATAATGTCCTTACGCACACAACAAAACGTCATACGGTATAACTATGAGGAGGTGCACTTCGTCAGATGCATGTGGTAAACATTAGAAAAAGATAACAGTATATACTCGCTTTCTTCTTAGTGAGTTATCCGGTTTTTACGCCGAGCCGACACAAAACAACAGCTTAAACAACAGCTTAGGAATGTACATAAAAATAAAAAAATAAAAATAAAAAGCTAAATAAAATCAAATACACTAAATATAATAAAATCTTTAAAAAATGTATAAGGCATGCACAAGTAATTACTAACACTAGACGTATAAAAACCGGTAAAAATAAATGTAAAGCCATCTGGAATGTGATTTCAGCCACCACTTCTAGAAACAATGCAAATAAAAATGACATTGACATAATAAAATTTAGCAATAAGACATATTCTAATGCATTTGACATTTGTAATATATTTAATAAATATTTTGTAAACTTGACGCTAAACAATGATAATACAGTAAATAATTCGCAATCAAATATTAATCAATTAATACTAATACAATTTTCTTAAATCCGACTAGCCCTAGTGAGACTTATAATATTATTATGTCCTTAAATAATAGTAAGATAAGTGGATATGACGATATCACCACAAAGTCATTAAAACTTTGTGCCTTTTGGATATGCTATCCACTTGCACATATAATAAATCTGTCGTTTATAGAGGGAGTGTTTCCAGAACAACTTAAGCTGGCTATTGTTAAACCATTGTATAAAAAGGGTGAAAAGTCAGACCCAAATAATTATCGCCCTATAACTATAGTACCTATTATCTCGAAAATATTAGAAAAAGCAATGCTTATTAGACTAAATAGTTTTTTGACCAAGCACAGTATATTACAAAAAGAACAGTTTGGTTTTCGTAAAGGTAGTTCTACGACGCTTGCTTGTTTCAACCTTATAAAAGTTATAACTGAGAGCATAAACAGTGGAACCCCAGTAGTATCCCTCTTCTTAGACATGAGCAAAGCCTTCGATTTCGTAAATCACCAAATACTCATAAAGAAATTGGAACTATATGGCATAAGAGGTAAAGCAGTTGAATGGATTTCTAGTTATCTAAGGGACCGGAAGCAATGTACTCAGATAACAAAAACAATAACAAACACAGAAGGAATGCTTTCAAGAGAAAAGTTTACATCTGCTCCACTAACAAATAATACAGGAGTTCCTCAAGGAAGTATTCTGGGCCCATTGCTTTTTCTAATATACATAAATGATCTGCCGGCAGCTACCCCTCATAGATGCATTTTATTTGCCGATGATACCACGATAGTTGTAAAATGTGAAAAGAAGGAAGACTCTCAGATAATAGTGAATAAAGCTCTAGTAGACACGATCCAATGGATGCAAAATAATGATTTAAATATTAATATAAATAAAACTAAAATGGTTCAATTTAATTCGTACAATACAATTCCATTAAAACTTGACATTAAATATAATTGTGATAAAATTGATGAAGTTGACATAGTAAATTTTTTGGGAGTTACAATTGACAAAAATCTCAACTGGAAGGCACACGTTGATCAACTATGTAAAAAGCTCGAGCGCTACGTTTTTGCATTGAAGAAAATCGGACATGCAGTTTCCATAGAAGCCGCATTAACAGCCTACCACGGCTACGTGTCATCGTTACTAAGCTATGGCCTCATGATTTGGGGAAACTCTGTAGACATGGACAGAGTTTTTAAAATGCAAAAGCGCTGCGTCCGGGTGATTAACAAGGCATGGTTCTTAGATAGCTGTAGACCTCTATTTAAGATATGTAACATCCTTCCTCTGCCTTGTATGTATATCAGAGAGATGTGTGTTTTCGTCAAATCCCATCCGGAGTACTTTAGAAAACGCAGCGAAGTGATAACTCGGCAAAAAAGAGCAAAATTTGTAAACCTGGTCTATCAACCCCCTTCTCATAAAGAAATCTATAAAAATAATGCTTATAATATGTGTATTTATTTATATAACAGGCTACCAAAGGACATTCAATTATTAGAAGGATGTAAATTTAAGAAACGTTTAAGTGACTGGCTCTTGTCTCATTGTTTTTATGACATTAAAGAATTTATAAATTGTAGTGACATAAATAAATAAATATTTGCACGTCTGCATGCAGACTGATAACAATGACTTATGTACTCTGTAACACCATTTCTAAGAATAATATGTACCTTCCAATATGTAATCTAGCAAATAAATAATTCTTATTCTTATTCTTATTCTTATTCTTAAATTCGTTTACTTAAAAAAATGTGACAATGGTGGAGTGGAGTAAGTAGTAAACTCTTATACGATGGTCAATAAGGTTCAATCCTGAGTGCCGTGATCACTTTTTGGTATTTATTATTAAGTTTAAATCCCTGTTAATATAACAAACTATAAGTTGCAGCCTTTGTTAAACATGAATTAAAATAGTCGTTTATAAGGGAACATTTATTAAAATCCAAGTTAAAAAACATTTTGTAATTTAATAATTAATAACCTACTTATGATAAACATTTATTTACTTATAGTTTTTAAAAGAAATAGAAACCAATACATCTCTTATTACCTATTGGTTATTAAAGGTTTATATAAGCTTAAAATATTCATTTTCTCAAGGAAAAGAGGTTTGAAGCTTAACCCCTTATAACCATAAACTACAAATTTTTCTTTAAAAAATCATTGAAATTTACCTACTAACTATTACTATTACTAACTATGACTAAAAAGTTTTATCATCGGTAAATATTGTAGTAGTCTTCCAGTTAAAATCCATATATTCTCGAGCAAAACGCAATCATTCCTGTTTATATGCCTTCGCGTCAAACATGATTTCTTAGCAGGTATTCGGTGATGTAATCCTTCGGCATGGAGTCCGCGGTGGATAGTGCGCAATTACGTTTCCACTTATTGTTCTGTATTCGTTTCATATTGTTCCACCATAAAACGTCGCTGAGATTGGTTGATAACCAGCGGGCTTTCACTCCATACACGACTCTGCAGATCTGCAGACTGCCTTCCTCGTTGTGTCGTTTTACCCAACGACTCACAGTATTTCTCTAAAACAGAGTAATCTTTATTATATTAGAACACTTTTAAACTAGCAATTTACACCACAACGCAACTATAATAATATCATCACATAATCTATTATAACTTACACATAAGCCGGTTTCATTGGAAATTTGAGATATATTAAGTCCATTTTTCTATAAAAGGCCACTATATTTGCCCTTTCATCGATATTTCTATTTGCTTGCATTTGTAATAATAACTATCAAACGAAACAACACCAGTAACAATAAATCTACCGCTCGCAACAAAGTTCACCAACCGACAAGTTCACTATTCTATTGCAGCTTGTTTCAAATCTACCTTCATCTTTTGAGAAACTGGTTAAAACATTAAAATAAAGAAACAACACCACATCGATGACATTTCAAACAAAATTCTAAAAACTAAAATGTAAAAACGATTTATAGTACGAGAGGATTCGAACCGACGTGTCGCATATCATGATTTATGACATTTAAACACTGTGCTAAACCACTGAGCCAGATTGACACTTATCCAATGTTTCGAAATTAAAAGTTATTAACTTGAAAAGTTTACGACAGGAAGACGATTGATAATTTCGCTCTTTGATTGGTTCATAATGAAAGAATACATTGTATGGGTGTGTGTGTGCCTGCAAACGCTTTGTAGAAGAAGGTCATTAGTGCGATTTACTTTGATGCTAATGCTTTGTGAGACTGCTACTGGATTTTTGACCGCCACTGTACGCCGTAATATGGCTATATATGGAGCACTGCTACAAAAATTTTGACATCAAGACCAATTGTACCCATATTTACAATTAATAAATGATTATGATTATGATTAATGTTTAACAAGAATCAGAATTCAAATGACAAACAAATTAAGCCATAATCCAAATAACCTAACCCCATCTTTAAGCTTCAACCCCGTCACGGCTGCGCCACGTCAACGCATGTCGTATCCGTCAACAGAACGTGCGTGGTGCGTCTTAATTGAGTCACGTGACCGCTGCCGCCCTTTGCATTGCCTCGGTTGTGATTAGAGAAATAAAACAAGTATACATTTTATAAAAAAAACCAAAGTCCAAGGTCACATATCGATGAAATTTATATGGGACCACTTCGTAGCTATACTTAACCCAACGCAAAATTTTCCAAATTGGTTCATGAATGACGGAGTTCTGAGGTAAAAAACATACAATCGAACAGAGAACCTCCTCCTTTTTTGAAGTCGGTTAATGAACTAAGCAGACTACGAAATGTCTGCTGGGAGGTGTCAAAACCTAGAATTTTCTTTTCCTAAGCGTAGATACGTTTATTTCAATAGATACTGAGGTATTGAAATAAACATTACAAGAAACTTTAATATATCAGGAATATTTGAATGTAAAAAAATAATAATAATAATAAGAAATAGAAAATAATTATTGAAACAAAACATTAACCTATAATAATAAACCATATTTTATAAAGAAATTGACATACATTGTTTTCTCGATAATATTATTTATATGATTATTTTAAATATTTAATTGATTCTGGCATGTTTTAATCCAACGCAAAAATAGTCTCTCCTAATTGCTGCGCCCAACACAGTCTATAATGAACTGTTTATTCATTTACCTGACATCTAATTACATAATAGACTGCAATAAAGAACTGAATTGAATAAATCTACAATGATCTATCTATATTACATGATCTCGTCAAGATTGTTTTCCTTACTTCTATTTTAAAATCTGAAACTACACTACAACTAAAGAACACTCCCATACCAAAAACAACGACTCAGCCGATTCATTAGCGCCAATTAATCGAAGAACTTCGAACAAAAAAAACAATAAAAAAACAAGCACGTGACGGCAACGGCATTGTTTTCCATCGACGCTTTGTTCTCGTTTCCCGCCACTTGTGTCGCTGCGCGTAATTAGGGACGGGAGGGCCGCGATCCTGGCAACCCTGAGGCGAAGATTCAGAGGGGATGGTTACAAGTTTTGACAGTGTTAGTGATTGTACTCGTATTGTTTTTGAATTGCGTCATTGTTGTTATTCTCATCAAAATTGAAAGAAATATTGGGAGCTTCGGTGTCCTGTTTGTAATGGCAACCCTGAGGCGGTCGTTGGTCTGACAACGTGTTGAAGTGGTTGTATTGTGTGTTGCCTACTTAGAATTTATTTTTGGGAAACAGTGAAATACATTATTTACCAAAGAAAACCGAGCTCTCAGAGTCTAGTGAGACAAATCATTTATATTATTATGAGAGAATGGTTAATTGGTTGTGTTGTGAAAATATTCCTTATTTCAGATCATTCTTCGTTAGCTGAAAAGCAGAATATCGTGAGGTCCATATCGGGGCGATCTACTTGTTTAATTTTGTTTTAATGTTTTTTCTCACGCACGGACTAGAAGTAAACCATTAGATTAAGCTCTCACGAAAATAGGATTTATGGTGATTGAATCAGATTCAGAAACTAAAATGTTGGTGGATCACAATATTGTCCTCTTATTAAATACGTCTATTGTAACTAAAAAAACATAATTGCAAACATCAAAGTGCGCATCGTTTCAACACTGTCACAAGATAAGTGACACTGGCATTATGCCTTAATTTCCAACACATGAAAACATTTAAGAAAAACAAAATTACTCCCAATATCCGTCGCTGAATGGGTTCCATTATTCCATATTCGAAATTCAAATTGGCCTATCGTCCCGCGGGGCATTGACGTGTAATAGCGCGCGAAAGCAAACAGGAAGCGCGCGGGGCCGCCATTGTCCGCGCCAATGTCGCCAACTACGAAAATAATAATTATCGAGGGTTGCCAACACAAAGGGGAGATTTTTTTAAGTAACGGGTCGATCGGCTCAAGTGCTTCCTATTATCCGGTGGGAGAGGATTAGGCAACAATGTCGGTAGCTGTTTTTTGTAACTTTATTTTTTTAATACTTTATAACCTTTAACCAGGTGGCGGTGAAGGTGTTTTAATTCGTATTTTAGAGTATTCTGCTTTTAAATACGATAAAGATATCCGATAATCTGTCGGTAAAGCTTCGCTTAAAAGTCCGACCACTTCAGCTTAAGAATAATTTGAGGAAAACAAGATTTCTATATCAAAACAATTTTTTTCGTGGAAAGTTCTTCGTATCCCAACTTCAATGTCATGTCACCAATTTTTTACATTCAATCTATAAGGCTTTTTTATGATATTAAGTGTTTACATAATTTTAGCAAATCATAAAAAAAAATGAGGAAATGGCAAAAGTGACTTCCAACAACCAATTCCTAACTCACCATCTCTCACCAAAAAAGTCACTTTGACATGACTTCCAATTAATTTCTATTTAGAATTGCGTTCAAATCAATTTGCACGAAACTTTTACCATCATCTCAACCTCAATTACGATGTAATAAAGTCTATTTTCCTATAGCTTTTAGGATTTAAGTTTGTTGGGGAAAAACTAGAGATTGCACAAGTTCTCTTCAACTGTCATGGTTCTTAACGCAACGCAATAGAGTCTACTTTGACATGTTAAGGGGTAGAAAATGTTTGGTTCTCAAGTCAGGGGTGCCACGTGGCCCAATTAAGCGGACGCCCCCAAACTACGGGTTTTTTTTAATTGAACACGCTTATTTGATTTTGCGATTGACGTGTGTATAAATATAAGTCATGAGAAATTGATTCGAGCCGTCGGGGTTATTTTCCTCGTACATAAAATTAATCTTTATTGAAGATTTAATATACCTACCGACCTATATTAGATTGTGTGAGATTATTTAGAAGAATTGCAAAACTTCATCATCAGTCCATCACGTTCCCACTGCTGGGACACGGGCCTTCTTTCATAGAGAGAGTATGGGCTATAATCCACCACGCTGGCCCAGTGCGTGTTGGTAGACGTCACATATCCTTGAATTTTTATGATAAATTCTTGGACATACCGGTTTCCTCACGATGTTTTCCCTCACCGTTTTTAAGAGCGAGTGTTAAATCCGCACGTAACTTTAGAAAGTCAGTGGTGCGGGGCCAGCGGGATTTGAACTCGGATGCGTCGGATCGAAAGTCACACATGCTCTCACTGAGCCACACTCGCTCTCTATTTTTTATTTGTTGCAAAACTTACCGAGCGTATAAGGATACTCTTATATTTTGATATATGAAGTAATATATCAAGTTTTGTTAAACTCGTATGCGGGCCGTCGCATTTTCAAATGATAAATAAACTAAAAAAACAAACTGCACGGCGGATTTACAGATTTACACTTGTAACTTGTTACTTGGTAAATCTGTTATTCGTTATTTGTATATCAAAAATTCAGTTGCTGGGAATAGGCGTCCTTTTTGTCTTTCATCTCCCGATCCGAAGGCATATGGTGTCACTCCTTACATTATGTAAGTTACTAGCTGCGCCCTGCGGGTTCACCCGCGACTTTCTGGGATACAGAATAGCCTATGTGTTATTCTAATGTGTAAGCTTTATTATTGTAAAGTTTCATCAAAATCCATTCAGTAGTTTTTGCGTGAAAGAGTAACAAACATACATCCATTACATTCTTACAAACTTTCTCGTTTATAATATTAGTAGGACATGTCGAGCTCGTCACGCCATCGTCGCCTTGGTCTATCATGTCTTTACGACCTTTGGGGTCCCTTCTGATACTGCATGCGTCCATAACTCTTCCGGCAGATTTTATCGGAATTACACGATTTAACTCCTCCATCTCCTTTCTACCATCGGACAACAAAACGTACGGAAACTCGTCATCCGTTTATGGTTGACTTTCCTCCTGCCAGAACAAAGCGTTTCGCTTCAACTTTCATAATGCGAACAGCTAAGGAATGGAACACCTTACCAGCGTTTTTATTTCCCGATTCTTATATTCAGGCTGTCTTCGAGTCTCGAGTGAATCGGTATCTTCTAGGCAAGCACGATCCATCGTCGACCGCGTCATCTCTTTCCATCAGGTGAGACTGCAGTCAAATGCTAGCCTATCAGGCAATAAAAAAACCGGCTGAACTTTTTAACCAACTTCAAAACGGAGAAGGTTCTCTATTCGATGGTTTTTTTTATCTTTGTTACCTCAGAACTACGTCATTCATGAACCGATTTGGAAAATTCTTTGGAAAATGCGTTGGGGTCACAGCTACGATGTGGTCCCATATAAATTTCATCGATATTTGACCTTAGACTTCGAAGATACATTGAAGTCGGTTTTTTTGTTTGATAAAACGTATACTTGTTTGAAGTGGTGTTAAAATATTGCATAAAAAATTTGAAAACCCGCGCCGAAAAGAAACATATAAAAATTAAAAATTGCCTGAACCTTTTTTTTAAATCAATTTTAAGACCACCGGTGCCCACAGCTAGAAAACCTGTTATTGAAATAAAAATAACCGCATCGAAATCGGTTGACCCGTTTAAGAGCTACGGTGCCACAGACAGACTTAGTGGTCAAACTTATAACACCCCTCCTTTTTGCGGCGAGGGTTAAAGTAATATAAAAACAATGCCCTGTTCCCTGTAAAAATCGATGCTGCCACAATAAAGACAGATCTCCGGCGCGCCAAGCAAAATCGCAACTTTCAACTTACCGTCGCGTCGCAGTTCCGGGCCCTTGAGCACGCGCCGCAGCCGCTGGCCCGCCTCTAATTATTGTCAGGGCTCCGCTGGCGGCCCCGTCAAGTGCCGAGCGCCGAGCGTCGGGACACGTCGCGCTTTTTTATCTCTCCAAATGTCAGAGGCGATGTGAAGGTCCGAATTGGAGTAGGTACATAGTTTGTCATTTGTCGCTGATGAAGAAATGATAGGCGGTTCATCATCAACCCTTAAGTTCCCACTGCTGGGACACAGGCCCCTCTCATAGAGAGAGTATGGGCCATAACTCACAACGCTGGCCCAGTGCGGGTTGGTTGATTTCAAATGTTCTTAAATTTTTGTGATTAATTCTTCAACTTCAATTGTCTTGACAATATTTGACAATATTTGACAGCCTCTGTGGTGTAGTGGTTGAGCAGGTTGGCTCAAATCTCATACACTGAGGTTGCGGGTTCGATTCCCGCGACGGGATAAATGTTTGTGCACAGAAAAAAAAGCGCAAGCATTTGTTTCGTGTCTGAGTGTTGTGCATGGTCCTCATAGTTCCTGGTCCCCTAGATACAGGGAATCCTAGTTAGGGGCCAAGATCTATGTATGTGATCGTTGGGCGTATGGGCGTTATTAGATTATTTTATTTTTTCCAAATCCGAATTACTGCCCGTCTTCTCGACAGCCTGTATGGTGCAGTGTTGGGCAGGTTTACAGCCTAGCACTGGACCAGCGTGGTAGGTTGTGATGCATATTTTCTTTTTTGTTTTTTATGATACTGAGTGGTGAGACGAGCAAATCGTTCGCCCGATTGTAAGCGCCATGCCTGCCCATAACAATTAAAAGCACTGCGTAGCACTGCATTGCGTTCATTACCCCGAGACATCAGATATTAAGTCTCATATGCCCAGTAATTTTTCTGGCTACATAGCTATTCGAACCGGAACACAGTAATGCTTGCGCACTACTGCTTGGCGACAGAATAACTGGCAGAGCTGTGGTATCTACCCAGACGGCCTCCCGCATACGAAATACCTACCACGAGTAAATAGTCTATATTCTATGAGATGGCCAATATCCCAGCAGTGGGAACTTAATGGATTGATGATATTGAAAATGATGATGTGGAATGTCGAAATAAAAAAAAAGTACACGTTTCAATAAAAATCCATTAACTCTTTCAAATTCTATTCAACAGAATTATATGACTACAATTTCGATTTGGACATAATTCTGTAATGAAATTGTAATGACATTGAATGAATAAATAAATAATAAATAAATATGCTTATATAGCTATTGTATAATAAAATCCTGCTTATACATCGGTATTCATTTTTAAATCAGACCTACACTTCCATTTTATTTGTTTGTTTGTAGATTTCTTTTGTACTAGCAAAAGGTACCACATGTACCGCCGCAGGCCTCTTACAATCTTCTCCAAAAAACCTCAGACTTAGTTATGACAGTACTTCAATACTTCAAACGTCAAAAAATGCGAATAAAATGTACGGAATCCTTTGCGTGCGGTGTAGCTAATCCCTCTCGAGATTTTTGGCTCGCAACGTTCCTTTGTGGCGTATTAATGCCAGGGACACGTCGCCGGTCTCGAGGGCGCAAAAAATGAAAATGTTACTTTATTCCGCGACCTGTACAATTGAAAGATAACAATGCCTTGTCGTCTACATTTGTTGAGAGAGCGTGCAGAAACTTTGTAGCTTTCGATTCAATGTCCGGTCGACAAAATTCGACGAGATCCATATATAGCTTTGCCAGGTATTCTGCCAAGCAGTTGTGCGCAAGCTGTGTTCCGTTTTGAAGGACATTGTAGCTAGCGAAATTACTGGGCATATACATGAGACTTAATATCTGATTTCTCGGGGTGTTGACCGCAATGCAGTCCTACGCAGAACTTTTTATGGTATTACACATATAATATATATGCTCATATATTGTCTCTCCTTTACAGTATTCTGTTCCATCCCAGTTCCCCGCGCTACCTTAAGGAACGTTTTGATTTCCTTCACACTTCAAATCCACGGTCACTACGATCATCACAGAACCTACTGTTGACAACGCCTACTCATAGTACTTCCTTCTATGATTCTTCCTTCACTGTCAAAGCTGTTCGACTATGGAACGCCTTACCTCTTTCAATTAAACGAGCTCCTTCTCTTGAAATCTTTAAAAATCGTGTTAAGCAGTTTTATCTTGCACAATAGCTGCTACCTATGCTTCGTCTACTGATAGTATTTATGTTTTCATTTGTAATTTTGTATATTTACCTATGTTTAATTTATTTGTATATTTTATGTTAAAGTATTTATTATGCATATTTTATTAATTATGTTATGTATTTTATGTAATGACTTTGGTTTATGTAGGTATATTATATTATATAACAAAATTATTTTAAAGTAACACCGTCCATTTCTGTATAGATTCCTTCACTTGTGGGTTGTCTGGAAGAGATCGCTTTGAGCGATAAGGCCGCCCATTGTGACATTATTATTAAGTTAGTTGTTATTTTAGTTTTTAATTATTTCTGTATTTTGGTGTTACAATAAAGAGTTATTCTATTCTATTCTATTCTATTCTACACACAACAACAGCCAAAGAGTGGTACGCATTGCCGTCGTCTGTGTTTCCTGACAACTACAACCTAGGAGTTTTCAAAGCAAGAGTGAACAGGTATCTTTTAGGCAAGCGTGTTACATTTTAGACCATATCATCGCTTACCATTAGGTGAGATAGTGGTCAAACGCAAACCTTTAAATGTAAAAAATAACATTTTACGTTTCGGGGTGGCACTGCAATTGTTATGGGCACGCGTGGCGCTTAACATCAGGCGAACTAATAGCTCGTCTCATCACTGAGTTCCAAAAAAAACCATCAAGCCGCGGTGGGGATTGTCTTGTCGTCCATCCTATCTCTAAAAACCTCCGTATCTTTAATGGGCCAATTATGTTGATATTTATTTATTTCTAGATTTCATTTGACCAACATTTGAATTCATCTCTTATGTCCCGTCTGTATTGCATCATGAGACACCACATATACCTGCGCTGACAACCGAAGCGCTGTGCTTCCAAGTTCACCATACGATTATCGAATAGCGAAGATGGAATATTTCCCAAACTGTTTGGAAGATAGTGGGGTTAGTGTATAGACAGACTACAAGGGTCTATATTATTAAATCTGTATGGGTTGGAGTTAAAGTTGGCGTGCCTAAAGATACGTCTACCTATTATGGAGTACTTATACACCTTCCAGTGGGACTCGATTAATTTCTTCCGTTGGTGGTTTCAAAGTCAAAGTCAAAGTCAAATATAATTTATTACATTTATTCATAAGTGCACAAAAGTGCACTTTTAAAGGTCATAAACACATGATACAAATAAAAAATGTTAAAAATTGTAACTTATGTTAACATGACTTTGAAAAAAAGGTATTTTCTTCATTTATTTCCCATACTCAAATTGAAGTCTGAGTGCTGAAAAGAAATGCGAAAACTGACTCTACCAGTGCTTTGGAAATACGCCCGCTAGAGAAGAGATTTGAAGATAGGTTTGTCGCAAGCTATCAGCGTAGCAAGTGAAATTTCTCCAGTTCAGGGCCCCAATTCACCATGACAACTTGGCGATTTCGAAACCACGTCGATTCCTTCATTAATAAACGACGAATCGAAATTTGTGTTCTCTATGATGCGTCATAGAGAATACAAATTTCGCGGATGTAAGTAATCAACGTGAAATCAGGGAATCGACGTGATTTCGAAGCAAGGTATCGCTAAATGGTCATAGTAAATTAGGGCCCAGTACCACTGTATCGTTCACGTAAGAGTTCGTTTGAGAATATTATTCATCATCATCATTATCATCATCAGCCCATTGCGTTCCCATTGCTGGGACTCGGGCTTTCCCTCGTAGAGAGAGTATGGGCCCTAATCCACCACGCTGGCCCTGTGTGGGTTGGCGAATGTCACATGTCCTTAAATTATTGTGATAAATTCGTGGACATCCGGTTTCCTCACGATGTTTTTCTTCACCGTTTTTAGAGCGAGTGTTAAATCCGCATAAAACATAAGAAAGTCAGTGGTGCGGGGCTAGCGGGATTCGAACTCGGGTGCGTCGGATCGAAAGTCGCTCGTGCTGCCACTGAGCCACACTCGCCTTAGTTGCTTTAAAATATTATTTACTTATTACACGGTTGCTTTTCGAGCTATATATGTCTACAGTAGAATATAGTCACTTTCCATTCACCAGCCACGCGTCGGTCGCTCCTTTCCTCTGATTGAAATCTTGTCACGTACAATATGTCGCAATAACTTTAAAACTGTAAGGACAATAGCGTAAGACCCTAAATAATAATAACCTTTCGTCTGAAAATATTAATTGTATAGCTAGAAGGTCAACAAAGTTTTCTTGATGTTTCGAACTTGTGTACCTACATTACACATTAATACACACACATTAACACATAAATACATAAAACATTAATACATTTATACATCAATATTTTTTTTATGTAACTGAATGACGAGACAAGCTGGTCGTTTGCCTGATGGTAAGCAATACGCCAGCCCATAACAATAACAGCACCACCCAGAACTTTGTTTTGTAAAATCCTGCGCGACGCTGCACTGCGCTCGTCACCCTGAGAAAATTAGCTGTTGAGTCTCATAACGCCCAGTAATTTCGCTGGCTACAATGCCCTTCAAATTGGAACATAGTAAAGCTTGCACTACCGCTTGGCGACTGAATAACTGGAAAGTGGTGGTACCCGCCCAAACGGCCTCTCGCATACGAGAAACCTACCACCAGTAAAGAGTCAATACACGGTGTCTCAGCATTCTATGAACTGGGGAGACGGGTCTGAGCAGCTGATCAGCTGCCGTCTCTCTCTAGATCTATGTGCTCCATCTTAGGCCACATCATCGCTTCACATCAGGCGAGATAGTGGCCAAACATAGATCTATTAAGTGAAAAAAAAACTTATTAATTTAAAATTTATTGGTAAAATTTTTCGTATTCGCGTCTGACATTCGTGTACCGTAATAATCGCAAAATACTATCATAATTATTTTTCTCAATTCACACACAGTATATAATTATCCGCGACCCACCCGCGCGCAATTTGGGCGTCGCGGCTTGCTTTCAGCGCGTGAATGTGTCGCCTCCCATTAGATGCCTATTATGTCTGCCTCACCTCGAGCGCAACGCTTCGTTTTATTCCCTCTACTTCTGGCAGAGACGTGATGAATAGTGAGCGTCAAAGAAGTTTTTGGCAGGTAAAAGTAAGGTAAGACGCGTTAAGCCGAGCAGCTTTCCACGGTTCCTGGTACCGGGCTCAAATAAGTTTTCTGTTATTCAGAAAAGTACGCCAGTTTTGTATAATTAAAATATGCTTTATCATAATAACACATCTCACATTTGCATACACATATGTGCATGTGTTTTATCCTCATTAAAAAGAAGATCTAAACAAAAACATAGAATATATTCTGCACCACGTTGGGCGCCAATAGAAGAATGCCACCTATTGGTGCGCCTTATTACGCACTCAACGCTTTCTGCCGTTAGTAATTATTACATACTTACATACGAGTGTAAATTAAGATTTTTCTGTTTCGAAGTAAATTTAAATAACAATTTTTTATCACATCACGTGTCACCCCACGTGAGTCGCCAATAAAACAATGCTCCGTAATGGTGAACCTTATTTCGCCCTCAAATCGTAATCGCATGCAGGTTCAAAAGTATTATTCACAATTTTTATGTAACAATATTATTATATACCTACATAACCATTTGGCCCCACGTTGGGCGCCAGTTAAACAGTTCAAGTAGTTGCGAGCTAATACCCACTTAACTTTATTATCTACTTTTCAACTGACTTCTAAAAAGGAGGAGGTTCTCAATTCGACGGTTTTTTTTATTTGTGTGTTTGTTACGCTATTACTCCGCCAATTATGAATTGATCTTGATGATTTTTTTTGTTTGGTAGTTTACTTCAAAGGTGGTCCCATATAAATTTAATCGAAATTGATTAAGCACTTTTTGAAATAAATTACGAAAACAAAAAATATAAGTTGTCTTGAAGTCGGTTCTTGTTTCTTTTTCTAAAAATTAATTATAAATTCTCCTGGATCAAATTTTTGGTCTCACCACAAAAAAGCAAATGTGACCACAAAAAGAAACGTTTTATTTATTCCTATCCATAAGTTTTGTTCAGACCCTGAAATTGATTTGATCTCCCTTGACGTCACTGGTTTAAACAATGGATCCGTAAATAACTGCTCGCTCGTTAGGCATCGGTGCCTGAGCCGCGGCAATCCCTTTAGAGCCCAAACTTGATGTACCGCATCCGCTGCACTGGGGATTAAACTGTGTACTCTTGTACTTTCGTAGATATGAAGAACGTAAAGTCAAAAGGTGTCTGGAACGTTTTTGCTTTGTAATTAGCAAAATACACTGTAATGAAGTTAAATTCATAAACTAAAGGCACAAAGTCGTGGATTTTAAATAAAAATATTACATCAAGTTAGTACAATACAATAACCTTTTATAGACACCTTAAATATAAGAAATCGCTCAACGATCACATACATAGATCCTGGCCCCTAACTAGGATTCCCTGTATCTAAGGAACCAGGAACTGCGAGCACCATCGTCCCACAACACCCAGACACGAAACAAATGATTGCGCTTTTTTTCTGTGAAGAAACATTTGTCCGTCGCGTCGCGGGAATCGAACCTGCAATCTCGGTGGTATATGAGATTTGCGCCAACCTGCTCAACCACTACACCACAGAAGCTGCCTAAAAGTAGTACATATAGAAAAAGCAATAACAAAACAGGTGCAATGGGCGGTGGTTACTGGTTAGTATGCATTTATGTAGGTGGTAAGTGATTCATCGAGAGCGAGTATGGCTCAGTGGGAGTACGTGCGACTTTCGATCCGACGCACCCGAGTTCGAATCCCGCTGGCCCAGCACCACTCCAGCACCAACCAAACTTTGTTAAGTTATGTACGGATTTAACACTCGCTCTAAAAAAAGGGTGCAGGAAAACATCGTGAGGAAACCGGCGTGTCCAAGAATTTATCACAAAAATTCAAGGACATATGATATCCACCAACCCGCACTGGGCCAGCGTGGTAGATTATTCCCCATACACTCTCTATGAGGGAAGGCCTGAGTCCCAGCAGTGGGAACGTAATGAGCTGGTAATGATAATGATGGTGAAGTGATTCATGTATCAAATCATGATAATATTGATACGGCGAAGGAACTACTTGACCATCCAAATATTGAGCAAAACCAATCTAACACTACTCTATGAAAATTCCACCATTCAAAGACACTTCCACGCCGTCCTAGATCGACGTCAGCAAGTTTAGAGCGTCACAAAGCGAGCGATTAAACACTCCACGAGCGGTGCGGCTACGTGGCGGCTGCGGCGCGATTTGCAAGCGGTTTTAACTTGTCGAGTGTCGCAATACACGACGTTTTGTGTGCTGAGAGCGCGCTCAGCGCTGCGGGGCGCGGGGATACCTCCGTTTTTAGGGATTCACAGATATGTCAAAAACGGAATACTAGTAGTTTCATGTTGGCGTCGGTCTATAAAAAAAATAATTATAGAAATATATATAGAAAAAAGAAAGAAATAAAGAAATCCCATGTATTTATATATTAGACACACAAAGAAAAACGACAAACTAAAGTAATCTTAAATGATAAATATATTTCCCAGCGTGCCGAATGGGTTCAGCTAAGCTTAAAATGCCGAAGCGTTTATAACAAAAAAATTCTCCGTTTGAGAGAATTCAGCCAGCAGCCAGGGTTCAAAATATGGCAGATGGCATTATCATAAAAATATTTCTTGTAATTTCAAATTTTGCGATCGATAATAATGATCGGTCAGTGAAATAACCCTTTACACCAAATCATAAAGATATAATTATAATCAAAATCATAAATTACATTTAATTTTATGTAATATATAAGTACGGAACCTTTAATCAATACGCTTGTCACGTAATTGGCTGGTGTTTTATCTAAAAGCGTTTGATATATACATCAGCAAAGAAATGTGTAGCGGGTAGTCTCTCAGAGTAAGCATTATATAATTACTAACACATTATCAATAATTTAAAGAGTAGAATCAGTTCTTTAAGGCCTATTTTTACGCCTTCTAAGATGATGATGGTCTTGACGTCCCCCTGATCGAACTAATAGATTTAACAACCTAATGGAATCAGGCGTGACGTTGCGGAAATTATAATAGTTATAAATATATTTTTTTTTATAAATTTTCTTTCGTTTTACTTGCTTTCCCACCCCTATACATATTATATTATTGTAACAACAACCTACATAATATTCAGCGGGATTACACTAAACATTTTCATTGCGTTTCAGATTACAATAACAACCATGTGAAATAATCAAAAGGTACGAGTAACTCTAATTTCATTGTTACAGGTAACTCCTACGGACCATACCGCGGGGGGTACACACCTCACAACCAAGGCCACGGCAACCAAAGCCAAGGCTACCAGGGCAACCGCTCTGGCTACGGGAGCAGTGGCGCCGACCGCTTCGGCAACCAAGGCCACAACCGCTCAGGGTACGGAGGCAACGACAGATTCGGAAATAACAGGCAAGGCGGATACAACCAAGGCTATCAGAACAACAGACAAGGGTACGGAGGGGGCAGTGGTTACCAAGGCGGGCAAAACAGACATAACCAAGGTTACAGCCAGGGTTCAGGACATGGCGGTAACCAAACTTCGAACGGTACTAATGGCGCTCACAAATACAACTCCTACCAGCAGAACAAGAACCAGGGCGCGCAAGGTAGCCAGGGGCAGAGGAATCAGGGGGGGTGGCGCTAGGTAGGGAATATCTCAGACACATTGTATAGACTCGCACATAGACATAGACTGAAACACTCGAAGTAACCACACGGGCCACGAAACCACACGTCGCGTCGTCGGCAGCTGAACAGTGAACCACTAACGTGCGGTTAGCGTCATTGTGGTTTAAGATGACTTATAGCAAGAACGATCCTTACAAAGTTTTGATTATTATATATATTCTGAACAAACTAAATGGGTAGACCCGGTGTTGACAGTCTCCCGTACATTTTTCACTTTCAATATCACGCGACGACAATTAGTGTAGTTCAATTGCGAAAATTTTAAAATCCATGAGCTTAAACGTTAAGAATTTCTTTATTTAGTTTTATCGGTGTTACTTTCATATTATTTAATAAAATAATATTCAATTAATTAACACTTAACGAGGTGTCTGCTATAAAGTCATCTTAAGCTACAAGAATTAACAAGTATACGTTTGATCAAACAAAAAGCCAACTTCAATGTATCTTCGAAGTCCAAGGTCAATATCGATGAAATTAATATGGGACCACTTCGTAGCTATACTGAACCCGACGCAAAAAAAAACCGAATCAGTTCATGAATGCCGGAGTTCTGAGATAACTAACATATAAAAAAATACAATCGAATAGAGAACCTTTTTGAAGTCGGTTAAAAAGGTCTCTAAGTAACATGTCGGTGAGTGGCCCGAATGTGTTCTGCCTTAAATCAAGCTACACGACCGGTACCAACTAGGTACGATACATTTCTGTAAACCTGCTCGATTACACTGTTCGTCGTTACAGACCATGGCGGTGGATATTTTGGCTCGACGTTGTATCTACAACTGGTCCAAGCATTGGTAAACAGCAGGGCCATCATGTATTTCTTCTTCTTTCTATTCTTCAATGAATTTCAATAAGAACCCAGTTTCGATGATGGTTTTGCGATCACGTAACCCGTTTGTTGCAATCAAACGTCAACGAAAGCTCAATTGAAATAAAAATAAGTTTTGACAAACAAAGTTTATATCGATATATAAACCATAGACAAGAACCGTATTACACAGTAAAATTGAATAGATTGGGCGTATACATAACGAGAAGCGAGTGTGGCTCAGTGGGAGCTCGTGCGACTTTCAATCCGACGCACCCGAGTTCGAATCCCGCTGGCCCCGCACCACTGACTTTCTTAAGCTATGTGCGGATTTAACACTCGCTCTAAAACGGTGAAGGAAAACATCGTGAGGAAACCGGCATGTCCAAGAATTTTTCACAAAAAGTCTAGGACATGAGACATTCACCAACCCGCACTGGGCCAGTGTGGTGGATTATGGCCCATTCTCTCTCTATGAGAGAAGGCCTGTGTCCCAGCAGTGGGAACGTGATGGGCTGATGATGATGATGATGATGATACATAACGATTCGTAGCACAATCTCGCTTTGTAAATTTATCGGGTAATCGATAGGAGCACATTGAAATCGAGACATAAAAAGTTACATGATCGCATTTTATCGATTGAAATAAATTTCTATTGCACGTTAGTCCGCAACGTGCGATATTCGCAACAGACTTACGTGATCGCCCTGCAGGAATCATTGCCATCATCACATCGAATTGCACTTCTAAAGTACCTGCAAACTTTAGTTTCCAAATTAATCACCTCAATAAACAGCTCAGTAGATATTTTTTAATAACAAAATAAAATAATTGTAGAACAAGATAATGTAGATTAAAAATAATCTTAATACCACGTTTTTATGTTAAATTCATTTATTGACCAAATTATAACATGTACGTTATATTAGGCATGACGACATTATACAAAATTACTTAATTAATTAAATCTACTTAAAAAAAGAGTTTTTGAATGTGTTTATGCGCCTTAAAAATAATTAAAATGCAATGATATCGAGTTGTGAGCTATCCTGAAAGTTTCAGCCGGATAGCTAATCGGCAAGTGCTCGAAATTTGAGTTGCAAGTTTCCACCCGGAACGACAGACAGACAAGAAAGTGTTTTGATAAAAACGTGGTTATAAATATTCTTGGCGCGCGTGAAGGGTCATCACATCACTTACGTTTGATTTGGAAATGTATTCTCTAGTGCTTGGACCAGTTGGACATAAGACTATAGGTATCCTAGTGCTATATTTAGATAGCTCAACACTTAACAATTGTTTCGCTGTGTTTATATTTTCCATTAGGAATCGATATTCCGGATATTGTAAGTAATTGAAACAGTGGTTTTGCATTTCACTGCTGTTTAAATGTGCATTTAATAGGGAATATGCATGTGTTGTCGAAAAATCTGGAAATTACTTTTTACGATAGTTTACTCCTGTAACCATTTGTAGTGATATCATTATTATTATTAATTCCGTAGATATTTGTATTTCAATGTTTCTTTTTCTTATTTTTGGAGAAACGGAACGTAATCGCAAAACGCAGTACGTGCAACCACGATTTGACGTCACGCGCCTCGCTGCTTATTGGTTAATTATTCATTTAATTATTTTATTGACGAGTGATGCCGTAACATTTTCAAACATTTTTTTTCAATAATAGTATTCAATAATGAATCGATTCATACATTAAACAAATACATGCATATTCCCTATTGCGCTAGAAATTCGACTTCGAACAATGACAGATACTATATAAAGACTCAATAAATAGAAGTAATTCTATCAGGATTAGATAGATATGGTTTATGTGTAATGTTAATGATTAATAAATAATTTGGACTACAATTTGCTGTATTAAATTTAAAACCCCGGATACATTTTCAGAGATATAAATAAGTAGGTTTAAATGTATACCCTGGATTAACACATAGGCTAGTTTCTATCCCGGGAAACCGCAGGGCACAGCTACATAGTATACTATATTTTTTGATTCCACGTGTTATATTCTCAAATCGAAAATTTAAACATATCGGTCATTCTAAAAACTAATTAAAAACATGTAACGTGCATGTCAAACGTTTTCCAATATGGCCGACAAAGCAGTCTCGAGTGGCGCGCGTTTTGTGCGATCAATAGTTTTTTAAATTCTTTTCCACAATCGAAGGTTCGGCAAAATGTTGAACATGAAAAGAATTAGGGCCCTGCGCTTGCTGGATGCCACTTGAGAGCTGAATGAGTTAAACTTAACGGAGTTTTTAAGAAGTTTTTGTCCAGGTATGCGATTCAAATGGGCTGTGAATAATGCACGGGGCCTGTGTTCGGAAGTCCGCTACTGGGCTTGGGATTAGGTATGATTGGTGTGCGGAAGAATTTATTTTAACTAAGTGTTTTAATAAACAAGTATACGTTTTATCAAACAAAAAGACTGCTTTCAATGTAGCTTCGAAGTCCAAGGTTACATATCGATGAAATTTATATGGGACCACTTCGTAGCTATACTGAACCCAACGCAAAAATAATGCCAAATCGGTTCATGAATGACGGAGTTCTGAGGTAACAAACATTAGAAAAACAATCGAATAGAGAACCTTCTCCTTTTTTGAAGTCGGTTAAACAAACTTAAATATTTTACGATCAATCGTAGCATCATCAGACCACCACCAATATAAATTGGTGCTATGATGCATGATTAAATTATTAAGTTTTCTAAACTATTATGACTAACATTCATAGTTACTGGTCTCTATTAGGATTTCCTACCTTAGGAAACTGAGTTATGAGCATTGTTCGACACCCGTTGTTAGAGATTGTGGACTGTATTGTGATGTGGTGCGATGGTGGGCCGGAGAGAAAAACACTTTAGAGAAATATAAATTATTAAATGTTTATTCGAGGCTAGATACGCCTAACTAGCCTAGTTTACATGGATGGTGTGGGGCGGAAGACCTATGGCCAACCGTATAAATACATTGCTATTAGGTATTAAGACAGCCTCTGTGGTGTAGTGGTTGGGCAAGTTGGCTCAAATCTCATACACCACTGAGGTTGCGGGTTCGATTCCCGCGACGGGACAAATGTTTGTGTACAGAAAAAAAACGCTGGCATTTGTTTCGTGTCTGGGTGTAGTGGGACCGTGGTCCTCATAGTTCCTGGTTCCCTAGATACAGGGAATCCTAGTTAGGGGCCAGGTTCTATGTATGTGATCGTTGGGCGTTATTTATTATTTTATTAATCAGTATTGACAACAAAAAATAATGTTATGTTGGGTTGCGAACAAGGATTATGGCCTCCAAATTTTTTTCTGTGCTCAATTTGGCATATCGTGAGAAACGGACCCGTACCCATCATGTTATGAGCCAAACTGCTCAACCAAAAATACATAATTATTACATTTTCGTTATTCTAGAAACAAAATGGAAACAACATAGGTTTTACCCTTTTGTAACCAACATAGGTATTGGCAATAAGTGCACTAGTAGCATTGCTCTAGTGCAGCAATATGCCAATAGCAACCGTGCTTTGAAAAAATCATCTGTGATTCAGTGATAGTGAGATCAGTCAACAAGGCAACAAAGCCACTGTACTGTATCTAATTGTAAAATAAGTTTTTTTGTTGAAAAATATATTTTTCAAGACAAGCTTTTAACAAATTCGTAATCAGAACCGCGAGCAGATTAAAATGCGCCCAAACACTAGTAGTTTACGATTATCCGTCAAGGAGTTCCATTGCCCACATTCCATCTTCATCATCAGATCAGCTGGCTGTCACCATAATATTGCATTGTCATCGGACTTTGACAAGTATGCAAAATATCAACTTCGTAAGACAAGAGAAAGTGGTCTGATTCAGCTTGCAAGATTCCACCCGAACAAACATAGTTAGGTACATAATTATGTACATAGATACATACATATGTACATTGCAAGTTAAATAAAAGCTTGTAAAAACGTAATTTTGCTAACGTCTATTGCTTAATCTAATTGCCTCAATTCTCCAAGTCCCCTCTCGGACAGGAAAGTAGTATCGTGGTAACATTAACGCAAGAACGAAACTCAACAAGAGACCTCTTCCACTAGAGTTCCTCCGACTTGACTCTGTCCAAAAATTCTCACACGTCACAATGTCACAGGCGAAGCGTAAATCGGCGATAAGCGCAAAAGTCGCGAACCGCGCCCTGCTCACTTCCCATAAACACGGCAAGATCTAGAATGTTCACTTCCCCGTGAACTTATGTGTCGGAAGACAAACTATTGTTAAATTGAACAAGTCTCCGTGCTAATGATTCCTGAGAGGCGGGCGCAGCCACGGGGCGCCCGGCCTCCACGCTGGGCTCGCGTGACGCTCAATGACGTCACGCGGCGCGCGCGCAGCTAGGCTTCCCGACTCCCCATTCCAAATTCAAATTCCATTTGACAGATGAATTTGACTTCTTTATGGTGGTCTTGAGAACTTGTAAGTGGAGCTTTGAGTGGTCGCCGGAGTGTGAATGAGCAATTCCAGATTTGATGGGAATGCGAGTCCGACGCGACGCGAGCGCCAGAGAAATGATTGACGGGTGCGGAAGGTCAAGTGCTATAGTTTTCCATAGGTGTGATTTTAGTGAAAGTACATACAATGAGTTCATTCAAGGTTGATTTCTTTTTGGTTTTGTAGATATAGAAAGGCACGTCACTTCAATAAGTGATTGCAATGCTCTACTTTGTCATGGCATTGCATCTTTTCGGGGAGAGGGTTTTTCGGAACTAAGTACCTACATAATATTGACTACTTAATTGTTTTTGATTTTTATGTACTTAAACAAGATTTTGGAAAGACAAATACGGCTACCGCAAACTTGAACTTGAACCCGCACCACATTTCTTTGCCGTGGGAGAGTTACGTTATGGTGGTCACCTCAAGCAGGTTTGCCTACGTACCTGAGTACAATATGTATTTATACTTAGTTAATACATATCAACATTTAAATAATGGCCAGCTGTGCATAATGAACAGATGCTATTTCATCTCCGTTACCGCAATCGCTTCATTTACCCAAACGGAAATCTCTCGTAGTTCCGGATGAGCGCACAAAAAGTTACAAATTGTTCTAGTTTCCCCCCGAATTTTACATTCGGAACACGCGCCGAGCGCAACGCTGATTGGTTGGAGCTACTTCACGCCGATTGGCCCACAATTTGACAGTAATGGCGTTAACTGTACCTTCTTCGAATACAGAAACCTTTTGGGTCTCATCTCTCTAATCAAAACTGAATCGTATTGCTTAGAATTAGAATGTAAATTTGTTTGATAGGCGCCGGGGAGTTAAGACAGTATGTAGGACGTTTTCTCCCCTTTAGACAGATGTTGCTACATTTTAGGAACAATTCGCCCACGAGTCGTTTGGAAAGCCATTGTGCAACATTTTTTGTGTATTATTTTGACTAATTCATTTTACGTGCGGTTGGTTGAATCGTAGGGAGAGATACATTTATTGGATGCGTTTTGTTCAAAGCTACCGGTTTAGGTTTTTTGTTAGTTTGTTAGTTTTGGATTTGGGTGTCATCAGTGATGTTGTTGTTTCAAGATGATGAGTGTTATCATTATTTTTTTTCCTCTTAATGAATTATGATAGATACTTATTAAATTGCCACTTGTGATATTAATAAAATAAAATGGGACGTTCATTGATAAAATGGAAGCCATAAAAAATTAGGAATAAAATTTACTTAAGTATTTTTCCGAGTGTCATTTCTTCTCACATTTTGCGTAGGTTACTTATCGCGTAATGAAATGAGTATCTACTTATAAGAAGCTACTGAACAACATTATAATATTTAAGAAGGAAAATGTGCTAACGAAACATTTTAAGAGTTGTGTTTACTTATTCAATATAAATAACCTACTTTTATTTTAATTTAGGCGATAGGGACGAGCCGTCTGAATCAAAAAAATATTTTTTGCCAGTTTTGTGGTTAAACACGCAAATTAACTTTTTAATAATCTCGATATCATCCCGAGGTTCCATCGTCGAGGTTGTCTGGAAGAGATCTCTTTGAGCGATAAGACCGCTCATTGTACACTTTAGTTTTTATTTTGTTATTTTTCGTTTTGTTGTAATAATTTCTGGTAGTGTAATAATAAAGAGTTATCTAATCTAATCATCCCTTCAATTTAGTAAGTAAATGAAATAATTAAATTACAGATTTTATTTTACGCCTATTGAATGACAGCGCGTGTCTATTTGTCCGTTGCTAAGCTGCCATGTTATATTCACGGGCGACCGCCGCTCGAGTGTCATATTATATTTTTTACTTTTAATAATTTGCGCGGCGCAGCGGCCGGCTCGAGGACTCCACTCGAGCACGGACCCAAAAAAATCTAAAATCCATCCATGTGGTGCAGAAATTTAGGTCTAGTTAATACAGGGTTCCGCTGCGATTTTCGCATTGTCAAACTTATATCGACGAAGAGCTGAAGAAGATAGCTATTCCAGTTAGCTGGTAAGATAATATAGGTACCTACCAAGTAATAAGTATAGGGACCTATCACCAAAAATCTGATAAGTTCTTCATAAGAAGGTACCTAGGTATATTTTTTTACTATATCGTATACCTGCTTTTACAATGCTTGTAGGTACCTACTTACATAAATTGGTCATATTTTCGTTTTAACGAAGGCAACAAGATACTTACGAATCTTGGTTCATGTAGTGATTTCGTATCTTTATACTCTACTACCTACTTATGAGATATTTAATCTTTCGCCTATAAGTAGATAGGTATATCGATGAAAAGGTAGATTCTTACATGATTTGTTTATTATGAAATCCTTCGAACATATAAATATCTCTACTGTAGACATAACCACTATTGATCGAAAATGCCGCCCTGGTGGGCAATACTATAGCTCATTAGACATAATGTCTACTATAGCTCAAGTAGGTATTCTTGAATTAAATTCTTAAGGAAAAACAAACCGTTTTTCCTAGGAATTAAAATTGTTATTCGTCATAACATAGAAAACAGCGATATCTCTACCGTAGACATATCTAATCTCTACAGCGGTAGAATTGGGTACTAGACACGACTCAATCCAACTGTTTTTGAAGCAAAAAATCATCTGAACATCGAGCATTACTTTTGAAATGTTGGTAGTTTTCCGAAGCTCAACCGTTACCAACGGATCTCTAAGCTCAAACACAAAACGCCGTCATTTGACGCAGCGCATTATTATGTATTTTGGAAAAGCCCATTGTTTCGCAATCACCCCCTGCCCTCGACTGGAGTGGTCTCCATTGAACACCCTGAAAGCAAGTTTCACATAAACGTGCACCACTAGCATTATGTGATCGAAAGGTGCCAACATCAAGCGGTTATGTAATGAGCTATAATCGACCCCTTTCAATGCATGTTATTTGTAAATGCTACATGTAATAATTATTTTTTATGGGGTGGTCCACATGTGTAGCTAAACTATCGTGGCTAGACTCTGATATCGTCCCGTTGAGCTAGCGTGTTTGGTAGGTATATTTTTTCGTAAACAAGTCGCTTCGGGTATTAAAAACATTGCATTTTTTTATCTAGGAGCGCTCATATATTGATCTGCGGTGTAAAACTATACTAGATACCTAATGCCTGCTTTTCTTGCAAAATTTGAAACAATTTTAATTCCTCCTCTCATAATCCTGTTCAGAATCCATTTGCTGCGTATGCCTACCCGCGTACCTGCAACAATCAAACGGCTAAGATCACAGTAGCAATCCACATCAAACGGAAACGTCCTTTGTGCTTGTGTTCGCGCATTTCCCCATTGTTCAGGGAGCGCCATTAGCGGGCAACAATCGCGCCAAATGAAAAAAGCGCGCGAAACCTAACTGTCAGATCGCGCGCCATTTTAGCTCAAGAGGATAAAAGTCTTGCTGTATTTAAAACCTTTGGTTGGAATAAAAAGGTCTGTGAAACGGCGTCTGTGCATTATTATAATATGCCAGTAATTGTTTGACATTTTTCCGATATTTTGTAGTCACTTAAAAAAAACAGTCAATAAACACTAAACTACAAAGTTACAGCAAAAACTTACAATACCTAAGTATCTATACGTATGTAAATATGTACGTAGGTATTAAGAAGAAAGATAAGTGAAGTTAAAGAAGAGATAAGTGGGTAACGGAAAAAAGATTCAGCCAGTCACTTGCTGCCTGTGCGGTAAAGTCGATTCCAATAATGCACAGAATCCAAACACGAGAATACAAAAATTATCAATCATTATTAGATCAGAATCCAACAAATGACCGCTATATTTAAATCAAACAAAATTAGAGCCATTGAAACAAACAAAAAAGCAATAATGAGGCAAAAAGTTGACGTTGCACAGATAATAACACCTGTCAATGGTTGTCAAAATAATACGCGTTGGCTCGAGCTGGACTGAAATAAAAGGTATTTGTTGAAGAGCAGGATTTGTTGAGTCATCTGTTGGGTGAGAGATGCAGGGTACCGCATGTGAATGTCGGGCCGGCTGCTTTATGATGTTATTTGTGATTTACGTAGGTTTTCTAATATATAACTTAAAGGCTCCGTATGTGCCTAAGTAGGTATGTACATAGATACCTATATATGTAATATATAATGTAATTATTAAATCCTTAACTACTTAAATAATATCTTTAAAGCTATTTAATTGACAAGGACGGAAAGACAGTCATCAAGATTACATTGGAGCGGTCCCGAGCGCAGCTATTGTTATGATATTTATATATATATACCGACATTTACACATAGGCCTAATTACTATGTTGTTTTTAAGGCGGTGACCTCTCGTTAGAGTCTTTTATTTGTCTACAGAGTCAGTGACTATATTATATGTTTGATATAATGCCTACGACACAACGTGCAATAGCGGGCTAAGTTCAAAGTTTCATTTAAAAAACAAGTTAACCCGCGGCCTAGCACAAGTTGGCCTTCTTAGGTGGTCTTCTACCTAAGACCACCGCAATATTGTTATTATAATATACTTACATAGGTACATTACGGTGGGTAAATACCTCTATACCTATAGATAACAAAGAATACTATTACCCTATAATAGGAGTTTTGTGCCTTTCCATCCTATTTCTACGCTTTTCCGTTTGGCATAACGGAAGAGCATAAAATCCATAATTCTAAATTCTAAATATATAATTGTAAACCCACAAGAACCCTCCATCGCGAGTGACCCCGGTGGTCGCACAGACGCGCGGTAATGAGACGTCGAGGTGCGCTGACAGGCGCGTCTGCCAGCCCGCGTCTGCCACCGTGACTGGTGTATGGCCTCAGAGTAATGACGTATGGCGATGACGTGGACCTTGCCTCTCAACTATATGGAAGATTTGTTACCTACGTTTGTCTATCAACACGTTATACTAGACCAATCCAAACAAATCTATCGACTGAATTATTTCAATTAAGTCAGTAAGAAGTAATAAAAATTAAAAATCGTGCAAAACCCCATCAAAACACTAGTTCCCTAATAAATTCATTACAACGCACGCCCGTGCTCTATCGATTGTGGCCTCTTTTCCGAACGTGCCAGAGACAATCGACGCGATGGCGCTTCTCTCTACGCAATCCGGCTGTGCTAAAAAGACCTAAGTTCTTGCCAATCAAGCTTCACGTGCATCTTAAGTCTTTGTAATAAAGGTCATTTTGCAGTGAGACGTGAAAGCGGATACAGCTTTACCAAAGCTGAATTTTGAAAAATGAATGTTCCTGCCAGTAATAGCTGCCAAAATGGAAGTCAACTTTACACGTCGCTGCAAAGAGGTCATATTTCAGCGGCCCCCGATGCGCGGTATAAAACCTTTTTGTAGGAAAAGTTGGCGCTCTTTGTATCTGACTCACTGTCAAGCGTACTTGTGTTTTCCCGCGTTTTTTGTTCTAATTAGTCAGCCCCTCGGTCCTCAACCTTCGGTGGCACGGCACGGCGCTCTCGCCAGCAATTCTGCCGCCAATGTTTCAGGAACATGAAATGCTCATTATTAAAATATTCGTGCCTATCCCTGTCTACGTAAAAACTGTTTGCTTCGTCTTCATCTAAGTATGTATTTTACTTCTGAGGGCCAGTGCCTATAGTTAAGTTACTAAATCAACGGAAGAACAATTTATGTTTATATCAGTGATGGCATTAGGTACGTCGGTCTCAACTACGTATTACGTTTGTGCATGTGCATTGTCACCCATCTATATAGATAAACTTAGAAAGGGTATTTGTTAGGAGCTTAGATGGTTACCCTTACGTTCAGTTCATGGGTTTATTTATTTACAAAAATATTTTTCATTTCATTTAGGTTTTATATAATTATTCAGATTTATCAATAGCGTGTTCTCTGGAAACTCTTTTTTTTTCAAGGATAACCTAGTTTCCTTACGTTCATATCGATAGTCGATAAAATTATACTACTTAGTATGGAATAGGTTTATTGGGAATTTCTCAACAAGTTACGGTTTGATTTGATAGATAACTGTGAGGGAACGTTTCTGATGACAAAAAAGGGTCGATTAAGCGAATGTTGTTATTTTTTAAGAAAATATACCTACTTTTGAGCAATACATTATACATTTTTTGAATAATTAATTTTTATACAAAAACAAAAATCGACTTCAATGTATCTTCGAAGTCCAAGGTCAAATAGCCATGAAATTTGTATGGGACCACTTCGTAGTTATACTGAACCCAACGCAAAAATAATTTTCGAAATCGGTTCATAAATGACGAGTTCTAAGGTAACGAACATAAAAAAATACAATCTTTTTTGAAGTCGGTAAAAAAATCCGAGAACGCAGTTTTTGGTCCTTCTAAATTCAGCCGATGTTTCCTAAGAATAAAACTTCCTCACTGCAAGAGAAAAGGTGCCTACCCTGGAGGTTCCATTCCAACACACAGAGGCACACAAAGGATATAAGAATAAGTTTCTAAAGGCCAGAACTAACTTACTCAGAAACGGTAGCCACCCTTCGTGCCCAAAATTGTGCGCTGTCCCTACCTTATATATTTGTAACCTACGTGAACACTTACAGTCTACGTGGCATCGTACCTATTTTTTAACCGACTTCAAAAAGGAGGAGGTACTCTGTTCGATTGTATTTTTTAATTATTACTATTCTTTTATCATTTTTTTAATGTTTGTTACCTCAGAACTCCGTCATTTATGAACCGATTTGGAAAATTCTGCGTTGGATTCAGTATAGCTACGAAGTGGTCCCATATAAATTTCATCGATATTTGACCTTGGGCTTCAAAGATACATTGAAGTCGGTTTTTGTTTTTTTTTTTCTAAAAATTAATTATATAAGCATCGATTTTTTATTTGTTATAATAATACTTATGTAATAGAGTTGAATTCAGCACTGAAATAATAGTATGAGAACAGAATGGGTGATGTCTGAAGATCGAAGATGGCGCCCAGGCCGGCCCAAAAGGAGATGGAGTCTTCAAATCTCGAGTGAATCGATATCTACTGTCCGTCGTCTACCGCGTAGTCACTTTTCATCAAGGTCAAATAAATATCAACAAATCAAATCTAAACAAAAGTTCTTTATTTCAATTTTGTCGTCACAGATGCATTTATGAACGTCAATTATTACAATGACTCTACCACCTTATCGGAAAAAGAACCACTACTCAGAAGATACGGCAAGAAACTGAGGGGCATTTTTTTAGAACTTTTGTTACAATATTTTGTTTGTTTTTGACAATATTATTTTTATTATGTACCAGTTGGCTACTTGGCAGAAGCGGAATGTTCTATGCATCTTTGTCTTCTATATAGTATGCTTGCAACATCCAACGATCACAGATCGCATAGATCCTGGCTCCTAACTAGGATTCTCTGTATTTTCTAGAGAACTAGTAAAGAACTACGAGGGCCGCCTCCTACGACACCCAGACACGAAACAAATACCTACTTGTGCATTTTTTTTCTGTGCACAAACATTTGTCCCGTCGGGAATCGAACCCGCAACCTCGGTCGTGTATAATTTGAGCCAACCTGCCCAACCACTACACCACAGAGGCTGTCTTTTCAGTAATGCTTGCCTATTCGGTAATAAAAATGGTACCTACCTAACTTTTGGTATAAGGCCTTCCATGTCAATGGCTAACGTCTACTGTAGAATCAATCTACAGTAGACGTTAGCCACTTTCAGTATTGCCAGGCTAGCAGCGAATCCTGCATTCAAACCAGCAATAATTACAGCAATTACATGCAATCTACATGGCAACCCCTAGTACCTACAAACTCCCAAGACGTCTTGGTCATGAATGGGGAGTCTTAAGCCCCTAATGGCAGCCCCAGCAAGGGTTGTATTCATGACTCCACACCCCGGCAGGAATAATATTCACAAATTTGTTTACAGATCGGAGGAGCATTGTGATGCATGGGGAAACTCGGTCTCGGGGAAATAGATTTATGGTAGGGAAGCGATAATGACAAGTTTTTTTTATCATGTCGACAAATTGCGAAGTACCTAGGTAAAAGTCTACTCTCCCTCCCGCCACTAAAGTTGCGCTTGCAAAATTTCAAATTTCAAATTATTTATTTCAGTCATAGTCCATATAATTACAATAAATTAAAAAAGATACTCATTAAAAAATTAAAAATGTGATACACATTGAAAATTAAATAAAATAAAATCATGTCAATTAAATTATGTAATTTTTAATTTTAAGTGCAGCTGAGCTGCTTCGTGTCCAATAATAGGGCAGTCAAGGCGGCCAGCTACAATGCGCAGAATGGTGTTGGTGCTGCCTCGGACATGGCTTAGCATCGAGGCGGCTCGTTTGCGCATTATGGCGTGGAAGTCATCTTATACACGAGCGTCAGCAAACATGCCCGACACTGCAGTACCGGGGCAGTACCGGGGCAGTTCACTTCTAGACCAGGGTCGATAATTTTTAAAACCAAAAAAAATAATAGTAGGATGAAACCCATTAGAAAAGGAGGGGAATTTACGGGCAATCTGAGGTCGGGAAGGGAATGGGGGTGAGTTTTTAAGGGTAAAAAACGGTTTTTCTCAATTTCCGCCAAAACTAAAAGTCCTATGGAAAAAAGTCAAATGGCAAAGTTGTAGGTAATAAAAAGATCTAAAACTTTTGTATACACACTTGTTTCACATAACCTCAAAATTTATGTGAAAAATTCAAAAAACCAAGGTTTTGGTTTTATATTTTTATCTTTTACAAAATTTTTTTTTTTTGCACGAAGTTTGGTGAAAACTTACCTTTTTATGTCCCAAATACGCTGTAATTTATTTGATTACAAATATTTATTTTTTCTTAATTAATAAAGAAAAAGCACCCTAATTTTCTAAGTACTCTAAAAGGTAGTAGATAGATACTACCTACAAGTAGTACTTACTATATACATATTTATCTGCTACCTATTAGACTTGGCTGGCACCGACTTCAAATATATGAGTGGGTAGCGCTTATGATAATTATATTATTTTTATTTTCACTTTTTATTATTTTTAAAGGCTCTACCCTGGTCTATTCCTACAATAGATTACGCTGACGCTTGCTATCTCGATCTTAGGGAGGACCGGCTGAATAAACTTAAGCGCCTTCAAAACTTTTTATTAACCCCCGACGCAAAAGGGTTATAAGTTTGACCACTATGCGGCACCGTAGCTCTTAAACGGGTGAACCCATTTGGATGCGGTTTTTTTTATTTAAAAGCAAGTTTAGTAGCGGTAGTTCTTAGACATGTTTTATCAAAATCGGTTAAGCCATTTTTTATTTTTTCTGCACCACCGACCATAAGATAATAATTATAATAAGTATATCTACTAACCATTTGGAAGAGATCGCTGCTTAGCGATAAGGCCACCGATTGTGCTCTTGTTCTTCTTTATTTCAAAAATGTATTTCTTAATGGTGTGCAATACATTGTTATTGTATTGTAAAAGCCTTTACATATAAGTGGGTGTATAATAATTTGTATATTACCTAAGTAGGTAGCTGTTACCGTATGGAGCTGTGGAACCAGCTTGTGGGTCCTGCTGAACAGTCAGCAGACAGGTACATAACTAGGTGGAAAGGGTAAATTAATTTTATTAAAAAATGTTTGGTAGAGCCATAGATGATTGCTAAAACTCGCTGATCATCCAATGTCTCAGTGCTGGACCCAATAAATAATAGTAACTGCATACATACTTATATATTTACTTACAGTCCGTCAAATCTAAGAAGTACCGTTTGACAGTTCTGACAATTGAATGATAGGGATGGGATGAAAAAATCGATTACTATAATATCCGAACTTTAAGAGATCGATTACTATAATATCCGAATTTTAAGAAATCAATTGTTATAATTAAATAAAAGAAATGTTTAGGATATTTTTTTATTCACTACTAGTACTAGTATCGTCGTCTTCGTCATCATCGTCATTTAAATTAATGACCAGTTGATTGTCCATTACATTATCAAAGTGTACCTCTCTTTCGAAGTCGTCCATTATTATTTTCTTTGTTTTTTGTACTACTTTACTCCAATCTTCCTGTGTAACTTGGGCACATGCTTCCTTTAATAAACCTTCCATTTTCTTGACACTGAAGGGTGGTTTTGTGTTGTGTCTTGCTGCATAACCTGTAAAACAATAATGTAACTATTTGATAGCAGACGAAAACCATTGTTTAAATTATAAATGTTAGAAGTACTCGTGTTATTATTATAATATTATAAAATATTACCTTTAACTTGGGCCCAAATCAGTTCAATGGCATTATATTGGCAATGGTACGGAGGAAGTCGTATGACTTTGTGCCCGTGCTCTTCGGCCAATTGGTCAATTACATATGTCGGTTTTGGTGGTTTATGCAATTTCACTAACTGTAATAATTCAGCTTTTAATAGTGACATGTCGGCATCCACTCCTTTTCTTTGCAGCCATGCCACCAAATCTGCTTTCTTATTGGCTGACGTAGGTGCTTTATCAATTTGCACAGAGTGGTATGGGGCATTATCCATTATAATTGTGCTGTTAGGAGGGATATTCTGTAATAAATTTAAGAACCACTCTCGGAACCTTACTGCGTCCATTTCTTCATGATACTCTTTAGTGCTTTTGGATTGGAAAGCTAATAAAGAGTTTTCCACGAAGCCTGTAGACGCTGACTCAGCATGGCATATTATGAGGCGTCCACCTTTTCCTATCGGCACCTTCGAGCACGAAGCTTCAGAATCATCAGTCCATGTTTTCGGCACAGAATGGTTGGAATTTAGCCAGGTTTCGTCCAAAAATATTACATTATCCCAGTTTATAATTTGTTTAACTTCGCGCAGGAATGTTAGTCGCTGCATAATTATGTCATGTCGCTCCATAACAATTTTTCGTTTGTCAACTTTTTTGTATCTGAAGCCAATTCCTGTTATTACCGTTCTCAACGACTCTATGCTTCCCTTATACAGCCCGGCATCTTTTAAAGTTGCACATAACTTTGCCAATGTTGGAAATTCGCCTCTTGTAAAATACCCGTATATATGGTTTCTAATAGCATGACTATCGAATTCATCGATGCCTGTCACAGGTTTATTTCTTTTTCGTTTTTTCGGTGTGTGAAGTACGTTACTGTCACTCCCCGAAGGCCCATATTTTTCACTTAATATTTTGCCAACGGTGCGGCTACCAATACCGAGAGCTTCACCGACGCGATCCCGAACTTGTGTAACTGGCAGTAGAAGTCCACCATTTTGAGATTCACGCTCAAAATACTCGTGTAATTTCACCACCAATTCACGAGCCTGGCTGTTCAAAGTACGTCCTCTTTTCGACATTATTAATAAACACTTGCTTAGTTCGGAGTCCAGTATAAATATTGCCAAGGTAAACGGATAAAGAATGATCAGTCCAGAAAAGTAATAGCCAAGTCACAAATTGTAAAACACAAACGAGAAAGCAAGTACGCGCACAGTCAGCTTCCAAGATGGCGAGAGACTGCTGACGCCGAACCGACCGAGCGGACCGCGTGCGCTTGTAGTTGGCAGTGTTGCCAGAAAAAAAAAAATATTTTATTTTTTCGCTTTCGACAACTTTTTAAAGAAGCAAATATATTTGATTTATAAATACGTATTTTTGGTGAATGGGTTTTATCTCATATTTTACGATTACATAACTATTTAGTTATGTAATCGTAATATGTGAGATAAATCCCATTCACATGAAAAAATATTTGTTTGGTTGTCAAGTGTAATTTGTAAATAATACATTCGATTTTTCGTATATGTAAACGATTTTTTTGCATACAAGTGTATCCGAAGAGTCGCAACACTACGTGCAGTGACCTAACTACGTAACTTTGTAATGAGGTCAAGAATATAACTATTAGAAATTATTTACTGTGTAAATATGTGTTATTTTGCTTTGTTTGAAAGTTTTCAATTACATTTAGATATTAAGAATTGTACATTTTTAGATACAATAATGAAATCTTTCTAAATTCATGGTTTTATGAAAAAGGTTATCGAAACTGAATAATGTACGTATGAACAAAGTTGTTTCGGTTTGAAAAATATGAAACGTCAAACGGTACCTCTTAGATTTGATGGACTGTACGTCTTTGTGACATTATTTTGCACAACAGTTGGTAATACCACAAAATATTGTCTATATTTTGTGGTAATACCTGCCGTAGATACCTAGAAAACAAGTTACAACTAAATTAAGTAACGATACCTACCTAAGTATAATAAATATATGTGCAGTCTCAGTAGATATATACTTAGTCTGGCCATAAATACTGTTACAGTTAAAAATAAACAAAATATTACATTTGAATTCAGAATCTGTCATTTTTATATGATTGTTCATTGAGTTTTCTCATTTTGGCGCCAATACATGTACAATATTTTGCGATATTAAAATGGAGTGGGGTGATAAAGAGAACCGAATCGCTGTGATTACATTACATAAAGTAGGTATGGATATTTTATTTAACTCTGCATATTTATATACACATATATGTATATTTATTTTTATTTGTATGTTTCTTTTTCGTATGCACTTATTATTTATACAAGTTACTTGTGACTATTTTATTTGTTTATTATGTACACCACCAAACCGCATTAGATCTTATACCTGTTCTATCCATCCAAAGGTTGTCTGGAAGAAATCGGTCCAAGCGATAAGGCCGCCCATTGTACGTCAAAACTACGATGTATTTTGTGTATATTTTATTTTTTATAATTGTGTATATGTAATTTGTTGTGCAATAAAGTGTTAATGTATTGTAAGTATTGTAATGTATGGAGAGTTCTGAATTCAAATGTATGGAGCTAAATGCAATTTTTAAAACTCTACATACGCTTGATATTAGTAAAACGTTTGTGTACCGGGCTATTAATAGGTACAATGAGACCTCCTCTGTTTGTGACAGAAAAAGATCTGGCCGTCCACGATTGATCGTACGAAAAAGGTGGCCAAAGCAATAAGGGAAACATTTCGAAGAAATCCTGTCCGAAAGCAAAAGATTTTATCTCGGGAGATGAAGATAGCACCATGTCGCGTATTTTAAAAGATGACTTAGGACTTGCAGCCTGTAAGAGACGTACCTACTGGTCATTTCTTAACTGATAATTTAAAAAAAGAATAAGGTGGTAAAATCGAAACAACTACCAAAGGGAGGTCACAGAAAAATTTTGTTTACGGATGAGAAAATTTTTACAATTGAGCAACATTTTAACAAACAAAATGACCGTATTTATGCTCAAAGCTCTAAGGAAGCTTCCCAATTAGTTGACAGAGTACGACGTGGGCACTATCCGACTTCAGTGATGGTTTGGTGGGGTATTAGCTATAAAGGAGTGACTGAGCTTTTGTGAAAAAGGTATCAAAACATCGGCACAATAAGATAGGTACCATTCTTGAGAAGGTAGTGAAGTCTCTTAAAAACACCATGTTCAACCAAGAATGGTCCTTCCAGCAAGACTCTGCGCCGGGTCATAAAGCTCGATCTACGCAGTCTTGGTTGGAAACGAGCGTTTCGGACTTCATCAGAGCTGAAGGCTGGCCGTCGTCTAGTCCCGATCTTAATCCGCTGGATTATGATTTATGGTCAGTTTTAGAGAGTAGGTACGGCTTGTCCTAAACGCCATGATAATTTGGAGTCTCTAAAACAATCCATAAGATTGGCAGTGAAGAATTTTCCCATGGAAAGAGTACGTGCTCCTATTGATAACTGGCCTCAACGTTTAAAGGACTGTTTTGCAGCCAATAGAGACCACTGCGAATAAGCTTTTCTTATTTCAAATTGTTTTATATTTATGTATTAAACTAACAAATTGTAAAAGTAATAAATGTTATTTGCAATAGACATTTTTTTTCTTTGTTTCAGTATTTATGACAAGACTAGGTAGGTACATAGCTCCATGGCTGGTTATTTTAAGACGATTGCCTCTTGCCGGTGTTAGTAGAAATGAAAATCTACGCAAGAATCCGTGATGAATTGAAAAATAATCTAAAAACCACGTTTTTATAGATTTAGAATGCATATCATACCCTGAAAGTTTCAGCCGGATAGCTAATCGGGAAGTGCTCGAAATTTGAGTTCCAAGATTCCACCCAGAACGACAGGCAGACAGAAAAACAAGAAAATGACTTAATAAAATGTAGATTTGTATCTCATGAAATATCTACCTAACTCCTATGAATATTAAGTCTTGTTTGGTTTGTTTGCCCTATCTACTTGCCTACTCAATTAAAACCAATCCTAGTACTAACTCTTCTACACCGACTCAAAGTCGACGAACTCAAAAGAATTTCTCATCAACGTCAATATACTGCCACAAATCCCGGTAACCCGAAGCCTGCATCGAATGCCTGTCTGCTGAAGAGGCCAATACTTTCCAATTTCGCAGCCCTCACCTGTCCGCGCGCGGCTAATCCGCCATTTTATTAGCGTACCCCGTAATGCCGCACGTGCGCTCTTCCCTGCCTTTGTTCTATCAAAATTACTTACCCACGCCAAAAGAATATAACTGCCAATTGTTTCCATTCGAAAATCGACCTTAACAGGCACACCTAAGGTTACCTTCGAATGATCAAAGTTTTATGTTAGGTTGTTTGATGTCAAAAGACGCCATGTTATTATTTCGTTTTGGCGGGCCGTGACTGACGTTCGACAAAGTCGATGTTGCCATGCGGAATAAACTGTTATACCCGTTATAAGAGATTATAGCATAATCTGGGAATATTGAAAACAATAAAATGATTTGAGCGTGGAAAGGTCTGGGGGAGACGGAGAGTGGGAGCATAGACATATTATTTAGTAACTTTTCGTTATTGTTTGGGATCGGAAAGAGGATATTGTTTGATGGTTTGATTCTCTTTAAAAACACGCTTGTAGATGATTTTATAATTAATTACAAGTCATTAAAACGACTTTTCTCAGGTACTAAGTTTAGTAATTTTGACGATGGGGAAACTGCCAGATTTATGACGTAGATCCGTCTTTGAAATCGCTAGAGTAGAAAAGAGCAAAGGTGACTAAAACGGCGCCGGCGTAAAAAACTGGTATTTAACAAGTTTTGTAAGTACCTACTTGCATGCTATATACCTACTTACACCTATAAAATGTTTCTTAGTTTGATTTTTTTATAATTGACTATCTGTTTTTGACATTAATTAATAATAAAATACATTCATAAAACTCATTAAATTTTATTAATTTTATAAATCGAAATTCATTATACCTCGCTTCTCAATATAATTACAAATTCCTTCACGTTATTAATAATTATTATTTATAATTATGAGCATAACCCTATTCCTACTTAAAATACTTACATCGATCTATTTTTTTCAGAACATATAAATTAAGAACATTTACATAATAATATTACAACTCGATATTTTCAATAATAATTTTATTATTCTATGTAAAGCTTATTGCTATTCATTGTCACTTGGTGCGGAGAATTCCGCCATCTTATTTCGGTGTTGCAAGATGATTAATGATATTTCCTTGGGATGGCTTTATTTAATATTAAAATTATGCTATGAACAATTAATTTAAGTACACATTTGTCCCGTCACAGACGTTTACAAGTATTTTGAATATGATTAAAGTAATGCAGATTTTGAAAGCAGAACTGCAGTGTGAGTCACATAAAATAAATACATTGTTATATCATGAAAAAATAAATGCTTTACGGACGTTTACAGGTAATGCAAATCATTCTGAAAGGATTTTAATTTCAGTTGTTGTATCGTTTTAAAGTAAAAAAGTGTCTTTCATTGAATACTTAGATCTAAGTTGACGTTGTTTATTGTTTATATAAAATAAATAATATTTTCCATCAAAGTCACATTAATTTGTTTTTAAAATGCTTTTCCAAAAATTACCTAATTACAAGAGCGTCTATATTTACACGACACTATCTACACACTCAAAACACTGACTCTTGTGATTAATTTATTTAATTAATTACTATTCACACAACAAATAATTACTGCTACATTGCAATTTATTTACAATATCATATTCGTATTTTGTTTTATTATTTCCATTCGAATTACGAGTGAATTTTAATAATTTTAAATAAAAGTAAATCAATATCAAATTGAGAAATATTGAAACGTGTGCTTTTGAATAATGAAATTGTTTTAGTTATTAAATACTTGATACCTATTAAAGTTTGGCACTTTAGTTAGGTACCTATTACATTTTGAACCTGGTTAGGAATGCTTAATTTTTGCAGCGTGCTTATTGCTTATATGCTTTTAATTTAGGGTATTCTAAAATAAAAATCGTGTTGCACTGGACATTAAGACACTGTTCAGTCCTAACCACGATCAAATAAAAAAGCAAGAATATCACAACAAAGAAAGTCAAATCCTTGTCTGTGCTTAACTACAACACTACCACTAAGTATTTACACGATACCCTCCTCCCGAATGTGAAAACTTACGATTAAACTTTACTACAAGTCCACTTCTCACAATAACACTTTAAATTCCACTGCATTTTTGCACTATTCACTAAAACGTCAATGTCCTATTTTATTTGAGCTGCGTTCCCAGCACGCTTTACCTAGACAATGTTCTAGGGAGAGAATAATGAGGCTATTATTAATTTAGTATTAATGCACTTCAGCTGACGATTTAGATGGCGAAAATTAATAATTTATGTTCCCGAAAAATTGGTAACAAATTTTTTGATGGCCACACTTTTGTTGAATAATTATTTTTCTCTAGAAATAATACTTCTAATTTGCTTTATTATTACCGAAACTAATGTGATTTGTACTCATTTTAAAATGGTTAGCGCGAGTAAGCAGCTTTTCGTGTCAGGATGTTCTCGCTGCATCGCCGCGCGCCGTGGAGAAACCGCGCGTGGGACGCGGTAAGTGCATAAGTGTTTTTTGTCTAAAATAATAACGGCTCACACCTGCAAGTGCTAGCCGTTGTGAAGTTACTAGTAATCGCCACCAAAATCACCAGAAAAACCGAGCCTAAAATCGATAGATCTAATCGAAATACATCTCTTCCTTGAACATGGTCTCATGATAAAGCTGTGGGAACTTCTACCAGGCCCGGCCCTGCAGTGGCAGGTAGCCGGAGCACTGCTGCTGGTAGGCGGCGGGCTGGCGGTAGGAGGAGACCAGCGGGTTGCTGCAGGCGGCCTGGCCCTGGCCCGAGTAGCCCGAGGTGGGCGTGGCGCAGTGGCTGTGCGCCGGCGAGCTGGACTCGCCCGAGCCGCATGGCTTGCCGTCCTTCACCAGCACCGGGACCGCCACCCGCCGCGGGGACGATGACGACTGTGGGAGAGAGGCACATTTTAATTGCGACGATTTTTCTAAACATTAAAATTGTTATGTATTTTGATTGTTAGCCAGGGTAATGACGCTAACTCTCATTGCATGAATTCACGTAGGTGTAAGTATTCCCTACTAACAATTTGCTGTTTTTTAAAATAAAGCGATTGTAAGCATGAGTAGGTAAGGTTTTTTGTACGTTTGTGACTTGTTTACAATGAAATTATAACAATGGTTTTATGTTATTTTAAACATCATAATGCTTTATAGCTGTGTATATACCTACTACAACATTCCGGTAGCAATGCATTCAGGTGTTTATTTTTTTATGTAGGTAACTGAGTGAAAAACGAGCTGGTCGTCGCCTGATGGTAAGCAATACGCCAGCCCATAACAATAACAGCACCACCTAGAACTTTAATAATGCGAGGCTAAGTTTATGAACCTAAACATTTCTGATGTTAATTGACACAAGGTCAGTCCCCCCAACGTCTCTCTGTTAGGACAAATTACACAAATTCTATCATCCAAAGCCCCTTGCTCATTTGACACGTCCCAAATCCGATTCACTTTATAACGTCTGACAAGTTGCACAAGCAAATTACATGTTACGAAACAATGATAAAGGCATCGAGGGTGCCGCCCCGCGCCCTCAGACGCCCTGCCGACGCCCCGGGGCGCTAACAATCGGGAAGTCACCCACGCCCCCGCCTCGCTGTGTGTCGGGCAAATTGAGCCAATTCCCGGATACTAGCAACACATGCGGAAACAGGGATGACTCTTGGCTCTATGTGTGAAGCGGGTGTCTTGTTGTTATGAAAAATAATGAGAGGTACGTAAATTGCATCCGTATCTCGTCAAAAAAGCTGAGAAAAAGGTCTTGAAGCCTTTCTGCTACTTTGAAATTATCATAGAGACCTACTTAAAATTGGCTTAGTGAGATGTTTTTTATTCCAATTCTACCTAAACAGGTACCTACTTAGGTAGAATTGGAACCTACTTAGGTACTGGTCGTCGTTTAGGAAAGTTTAGATAACAACATATATTTCCAAATCACTATCAAAATACCTATTTGAATTAGTGAATATAATAGTCTTTTTGATGTTTGTTGACGTAATACCTAATTGCATTCATGTTATATTTACCATTGCCATGAGGGCCCTAATTCATTATGACAACTTGGCGATTCCTTGCTTCAAGGAAAAGTCGATTCCTTCATTAATAAACGACATCTGCGAAATTTGTATTCTCTATGACGCGTCATATATGAATATATGAATGCGTCATAGAGATGTCGTTTATTAATGAAGGAATCGACGTGATTTCGAAGCAAGGAATCGACGTGATTTCGCCAAGTTGTCATAGCGAATTGGGGCCTAGATTGCAACCCGATTTACAACACAATTTCTCGCCAAAAATCCCAGCATTTCAATCTCAATAAAGCGCAGCATAAGAAAATGTTTTCATTCCATCACCCAGTGAAAAGAAGCCAAACAATGGCGCTATCGCCGCGATCACGGCACGCACAATCGCTCGCATCGCGGTGGATGTTCCGCGGGAAATACGTTCTAATTGCCCTGGGGTTGCCAGGTCGACGCGACGGCGACGTGCGGGACCCGTATTTTGGGGGACTACTGTGAATTTATTCTCGCATCGTTGGGTACGATCGCTAAATTTTACTAACTTAATCTTGTTCATACTTTCAAACTTTACATTGATATTCTAATTTATTGATTTCTTTTTATTCTGTTCAATAGTAGTGGCCGCTTATGCTTTGGGAAGTACAACACTTTCACCAGTTAATAACAACAACAACATTAATAACCGCCAAGCAGTAGAGTCCCAACATTACTGAGTTCCGGTTTGAAAGGTATTGATTCAAACGAAATAGGTACCTACTGTTCATCATGATTAGAGCAATTTGTCTTAAGGGCAGAGTGTAGCTTACCATCAGGCGAACGACCTGCTTGTATTTAGTTACTTTTTAAGTTTATAATTACGAAAAGCAGCAATCATTAAAAAGTAATTAGACCTGAGTACCTTGGCACACTACACTTACAATGCGCGGTCGAGTCTGTTGATTTTTACAAGATTGAAAGAATTTAGATAATCAAAAAATTTAGTAGTACCTACTTGTCGCTGGAAAAGTGCAGCAAATTCATCAAATTTAAAAGAATTGTATTCGTCGGAAAAGTGCTGATCTTATAAAGGTAAATGCTGTCTCATCTCTATATTCCAGGATAAAAAGAAAGCAATTATTTCTTTTTGTAAATGGTCATACGTTTGACGACATCTCGTCTGATGGTGACAGCGAAGATGCGGCCTAAGGTGGAGCACGCTTGCCCATGAGATGCCTGTCTTCAGACTTAAAGAGACTGTTCACTCTAGACCTAGAGAGAGATTATTTGCTTTGACTTATAGTTTCATACTAGTCCCGATCATCGAGCGGCGCGGGTCGCGGGCGCGGGTCGCGGGCGCGGGTCGCCGGTAGATCGCTATCGAGAGCAAGCGGCTGGGGGACATTGTGTCGCGTCGACGATTTTATCACAGCCACGCATTTCATATTCATTATTCATTAGCGATTTTATAATAGAGATGGATTAAGATATGCTGAACTAAACGTGACTGCGCTACGAAAAATCAAGGGACTTGAGTAGTATTACGAACATAAATCAGGAGAAAGGTATTCGAAGCTACCTCTACTGTAGTTTGCCAAGTGTCCACCTATCAAAAATATAGATTCAGACACTTAACTAGAATTCCATGTAGGTATCTAGGGAACCATGCAAGAACAACGAGGACCATGGTTCTACAACATCCAGACACGAAACAAATGCTTGCGCTTATTTTTTTCTGTGCACAAACATTTTTCCCGTCGCGGGAATCGAACCCGCAACTTTAGTGGTGTATGTGGTTTGCGCTAACCTGCCCAACCATCACCATACACCATACACCATAGAAATGAGTGATAGGCTTTGATTCTTTACTTCAATGCTTGTTCAAGTCCATGCTAGCTGAGTTTTCGTCACCAAGATTCGTCTAAGAGCACTAAGAGATAAGTAGCTTATATTTCAGACGTTGGATAAATTGGTACCTAGTTATGAAAAAATCTTACCTGATTGTGTTGGTTCTGTTCAGCCATCGCCTTCTCCTTGGCCTGCCGCTTGCACTTGTAGCGGTGGTTCTGGAACCAGATTTTTACCTGCAACAAACAACCCCACGTGAATAATTCATTTTGCTACGAATAATAATAATAATCATAAATGTTTGGACATTCCGGTTTCCTCACGATGCTTTCCTTCACTTTTATAAGAGCGAGTCTCAAATCCGCACATAACTTTAGAAAGTCAGTTGTGCGGAGCCAGCGGGATTCGAACGCAGGTGCGTCGGCTCAAAAGTCGCACATGCTAACACTGAGCTAACTCACTCGCCTTCGACCTTTCCCGTTTATTTATTCCACATTCTTACTTGATTCACATTCATATATCATATGTAGGTATTCTCATCCCATAGATGCTATTCTGTATCTAGGTATACATTTATCTCGAAGGACTCTGCGGCATGACTAACGTAAATTCCATCGCAAGCATCTCCAAAGTCAACAACACCCCACGACGTCGCAGCTCGCAGCGGTATCGCCTGACCTCCCTGAAATTAGCGCTAGAGCACGCTACACACCCAACACTCCACCTTAATGACGAAAGAATAAACACGCCATGTTTGCTCCTCGAGCGCTGCCTTTGTCTACGCACGCGAGAAACGCAGCAAAATATACTCTTTATTTATTATTTATACATCGAGAGCGCTTCCTCGTGTTTATTCTTTGAAATGGATGTGTGCTGTGCTCCCTCCCGGCGCGGCGCGGCGGCCGGAGCGGAGGACGGAGCAAGCATCGTTCCGTTATGAAAACCCGCCATAAATATCCGCCATTTTGTCCTATCCGATACTGCGGCGATCCGTTATAAAAACAAAATTTGTTACGTGCTACTACGTCCACTCGTAGCGAGAGCTTATTGGAGGTCTAATTCGTTATTTTTTTAATGTTTGCTCTGTAGGCTGTGCACTGTGGGAACGTGGACGGAACGGCGAGCGAGCGCCTTTGTTCGCGCGCTCGGAAGCTCAGAAACGATGCTCGCAGGTTATTTTATGGAGTAGGTGAGAGTTAATGAACGGGCCCCGACGGCGGGCGTCGCTTATTGCTCTCCGGCGAGCCTTGGACGCTCTCAGCTCGAGTACTTTCTTTTCAATCTCCTTGTGCATAATGCTGGGTGTTTCCTAGCACGCACTCTCGCGCTGAGAGCGCCATTCACTTGTTTGTTTTACATCTAAACGTCTGTTGTGTCTCGCAGTCGAGTGATGAGACATTTCGGGTGTGTCCACGGCCGAGGGCCTTCGTGTTATGTGCTCGAGGGCCTTATACACCCACTTAGCTACTGAGCGTGATGTTTTTCTGATATCTAAGTATACGTTACGCTACTTCCATTTGGCTACTGGACATATCAAGTTACTTGCGGGAGGTACTTCAATGCTTTTTTGTTATTTTCTCATTCAAAAATGATCATTTTTTCTCCTAGCAGTTGCTAGTAGATAACTTTTTATTTTAGCAATCCCATTAAATGTACCTACAGTACTAAGCAAAGAACAAGTTCATATTATGCTCATATCTTAATTTCGTGTATTATTAGATAAGTAAGTATAATTATTTGAGTCCATTCAAATTCCAATGCTTTATTTTTATCAGTATGTACGTGGAATTATTTCTACATTCATTAAAACTAATATGGCGGCCACCCAACCTGCTGTCATCTTGACAATACATGTCAATTTTGGCGCCAATGCCCTTTGCTCCAGACCTAACCTCAAATCTTTATAGCATCAATTTTGAACTTTATAACTTTGTGACTTGGTTTAAAATCCTCTGTGCTTTTAAAAAAGTGAGATGAGAATGTCCATATAAGCGTAGGTGTTCCGTTCCTGGGAACGATGACTTGAGATATTCGGATACAATTATTATAAATACAGACACCTCTCGTGTTTGTTTAGATCTCTTCATTTGGTAAAGTATTTTTTCCAACGATGATTTTTAAGTTCCAACTTGGGCATGGAGAGTTTGTTTTTATAGGTTCCTGTGGGGCAAATTATAAAACATTGGTGAGGTATAGGAAAAAGTTGTAAGTGCTGCCATGTTACAACAATTTGTCTTACATCGTTTGCAATTAATTATTGTATTACTATGAAGGCTAATGTAAGAATTTTTTTTATCGAAGCGTGCAACTTTCCAATTATGTTAAAACAATACAATAGACGGTCGAGTTGTCAACACGCTCTTCAGTGAAAGTGACAGGTGGGAGTTTGTTTAGTTAATTGCATCAAAAGAATGTACTTAGATCACTAGTCACTTCACTAGACGTTGGAATTGTACATTACGCCAGCTTGCCACTGATTTGTCATTCACGTTTTTCAACAATGTCTGATTGTCGCACATTATCTTCCGTACACATTGTGTTCCAGGCACCACTGAGTAAACACACGTCGCTCTCTCTGACAGCCGATCAATGCGCCTCATTTATTTAGTAACTTATAAAAATATTACAGCAAAAATCTTTGAACTACGATAAAAACAGTTTACAGTTGTAGAGACTCCATTTTGAACTCTATTTTAACGTAAAATTTACATTTTTAATTCGATTTGACAGATGCACGGTGCTGCCATTAAATTATAATTCTTTACCGAAACGGTACGTGATTGAATGCGACATTTTGGTGGAATACCTACGGGGAGCTTGTTTTGTCAGGTGATAAAAATAAAGCTGATGGGCTATCAATTTTGAGATATGATGAAAAAGGCGATATAACTTAAGAACTTATTTTATTTTTATTAATGGCGTTAAAGTAAGTACCTATAAACTTTATTGCTTTGTTTATAACACTATCGAAATGCACTAACAATCAGTTTTATAAATGAGTAGCTTGTAAACGTTCAGCTATCGAACTTAAATACCTACTTTCAAATATTAGCCCCGCTTATGCAAATACCAATATAATCTTCATTAAATACGAATTCCCACATATTTAAAGTTGAGTTTATGTATCGCCCGACCCCTGCCTCTCGACCGTGAGGTATAGACGCAAATGCAAATATTTGATCAGCAATTCATCATATTAATACTTGTTTGTTTACAGAAGCCTTTAGTTATAACGCAACTTCGAATCGTTTTATGCATAAGTATATTAATTATGTATGCATCAAGGTATGTATCAAGTATCAACTATAGGTACCGTGTGCTTCTTCAGAAAAATACGCCAATAGAGTCATTAAAACCATTTTTAACCGACTTTAATAAAGGGAAGGTTCTCTATTCGATTGTTTTTTTATATGTTTGTTACCTCAGAACTCCGTCATTCATGAACCGATTTGGCAAATTCTTTTTTCGTTGGGTTCAGTATACCTACGAAGTGGTCCCATTTATTTCATCGATATTTGACCTCGGACTTCGAAGATACATTGAAGTCGGTGTTTTGTTCGATAAGACGTATACTTGTTTAATTTATCGACGTGACTGCTCATAATGTGCAGATGCCTACCAAAAACAAATAACAAACTTTACGTGTTTAAGTAATTGAGCGTACCTACCCATTACAAGATATACGTAGCTTACTGTTATAAATGAAAATTAGAATTTGATTTAAAATCGTGAAAATGTACCATGTACCTATTTGTTTTGTCAGTGACCAATGTGACCATGATAGTTTCAGAACATTTACTTAAAAGAATATTATCGCAGCGGGGCAACTGAAATAATCAATTTTTTTTAAGTTGCGTGCAAAATGATAAATTTTGCAACAAAGCCAATTGTTATCGTTCGTCCTACGCAAACACCGCAATGTCTGCAATAGAACAGCACAATTCCAATTGAACATTTATCATAATGCCCTACCTGCCGCACAAAGGGACTCATGTCAGGTGCATTATCCTCTTAGATATTACTAATCCACCCCACAATGAACCACAAAAAAAATCTACCATTCACCAAAAATAAATGCCTTTCGAATTGCTTACCTACCTATCAGCAGATATAAGACGTGAAATCAACCAAGAATATGGCAATTGGCAATACTTTGCGGTTATTACAGTACAGAACCACAACGCGGGAAACGAATCAACGATCCTTTTTTAAATTGCTTTGACGTATCGGTCACGATCAATGCCCGCGTTCGAATTTCGTACAATGATACCATAAACAATTATTAAGGTAAGTACTTTTTTAATATAGAGTAATACTAATAACGCAGATGATTTCTTTTCGGCCAGCCTTTGACAGGAAGCGTATTGAAATCCCACGAAGATTACGAGATTAGAAAAAAGTGAAGTGGTATTATTGGGAAATTATAGGCCTGTTCAGACGATGAGCCGCTTCGGGTGTAGCTTTTGAATATTAGGTAGGTTAGCTTGGATAATTATGATGGCTTAATATAAAAATTTAGTTCATTCTTCGCTAGCCACCTGTGAATTGTTTTGGTCGAGCAAATGCAGTTTTGCTTTTGCATCCAATTTTATTAAGAACGACCAAGTTCATTGATAAGTAATTTGTTTTTACTGACTGATGCTTCACTTCCATTGATGTAAGTACCTACAGTATCTTAGCCTTTTAGTGTCAACAGTTTCCTCATCCGATTGCTAATGGAATCCCGCCAACAGATATGCAATTTTCTCCACTTGCACCTACTTAACGTCCAGTGGCGAGCTCCAATCTGACAGTTTCAACAACCACAGTCATTGTTTCACATCATGAGCCACCATTATCTTATTGCTCCCATTAATATCTCGAGGACCCGCATGTGCCGCATCCGCTTGTAGAGTACCACAGACTGTTCGTGACCATAGACAATGAACAGGATGGATTGTCTTGCACTACTATTTTGAGCTTTTGTTTAATTAGCTAATCTCGTGCATTGTGTCAGTTTTTTTTAGAAACTCCCACGGAGTTCAATAATCGTGTTATATGCGAACGCATTTGTTTAACATGTATTAACAAGTAAGTGTAAGTCATAATTATTTAACATGTATTAACTATAAAATAATGTTGATTACCCATATCTCACGCTATCCGTTTAAATACCTTTTATTTACCTTTAAAACTGGGAAGTCTTATTTCTGGCAACTATTTTAATGAAAGCAATTTAAAGGGGTTTCGAAACTAAAAGGACCTTCGGACATTAATAATATTAAAACAAAATCAAAGACCCGACATTTTGAAAATAGAAACGGGCAGTCCGCCGGGAACTCACTGCTAACTCACTGCTCAGTATCAACAGTGGCGGCGCGTCGCGAACATCGAAATTTACTTAAGTTAAATAACGAAACGCGAGCCCTCTGTTTGCTCCGAACGTCAAATACTGCGGAATATTGTGGCCATCAAGGCAGGAGTTCTCCTTTATTGCGCGGCCTGTATTTAAACTGAGCTATGAATATGCAAGGATGGAATGCGCTAGTCCTGTTCTCAGTAGATGTAGGTACAGCGCTTTGGTTTCTAAACGCGGGCTCGGAATTTAAATGAGATTGACGACAACATTATTCGTGAAAGGCTCTATTGATATAGGATTTGTAAATGCTGCGTTTATGGGAGTTTTGTATGTATGGTGTTCAAGAACCTTGATTATATCAAGCCTAGCGCACTACGCACTGTAGGTACGAAGCTAAATGTACATAGCCGGACACCGACGGCGGGTCGCGCGTCGTTACACGAGCCGCGTCAGAAGAAATAAGAGCTATGCGATATAAAGAGAGGCGCTCTGTGTAGGTTAATATGACTGGTAGGTATGTAGCGCTACGCGAGCTGAATTGAATTTTATTGCGTCATAGCAAGAGTCGCTATTTGTTTAAATTTCTTTGCGGATGATGCTTCTGTCCCTTAGTATTGTGGTAATATCTACTTTGTAATAAACTTTTTTTATCTTTTTCCATCATTTTGGACACCTATTTTTTTATACGCCCAACGATCATTATAGTGTTCACCTTTTGGTGGCACACACAAATAGGATAGTAATAGATAGTAATTTATAATTTTAGCATTGGCTCGTCACACACGCACTCTACGCCATAATCGCCACTAGGGATGTTCTCACACCCCGCTACCCGCGGCCCGCGTAGTGCATTGCTCGAGACAGCAGATTATAAAACCTACTTCACTTCTTGATTGAATGGCATTTGTGACATACCACAATTCCGCCAATGCCAAGTGGACATATCATAGAGAATTTCGGTAAATTTTTTTTGAGAAAATCTTTTACCAGTATACTACAATCACATACATAGATTCTGACCCCTAACTGGGGTTTCCTGTAATAGGGAACCAGGATCTACGAGGACCATGGTCCCACAACACCCACACACAAAACAGATGTATGCGCTTCTTTTTGTTCACAAACATTTGTCGCATCGCGGGAATTGAACCCGCTACTTCAGTGACATATGAGATTTGAGCTAACCTGCCCAACCACTACACCACAGAGGCTGTCGTGCTTTAGTATGCATTGGGGTTCAGTGTGTGAATTGGGTCGGTTCAGGCTTAGTTAATGGCGTCAGTAGTAAAGTACGTTAAATTAAATGCGAGATTCTACCCAGAACGTACCTACAGCTAAGTAGGTACGTGTTTCGAAGTGGACTTTTCAGATCAATTTTAACTTTTAACCTAATATATATTTGCGGTAAAACTGATGGGTAGGCGAGGTGCATCAATAAAACACCACAAACGGCTCAAGTAATTCAATATGTTCCGGGTAATTCTTGCGGCAAGGCGAACGGCACGCGCCCTTGCATAGCTACTGTCCTCTGTCGGTGACAGGCGTGGGGAAGCGTGATGTCCAGTAGCAGACACCATCACGGCCATGGCGTTGGTGGCGTTAGTTTGCTTTTGTTGAATACAATCATGGTTGGATAACACCATGATAAGACACTCGAATATGATCGTGTTGGTGACGCATTATATGAAAGTCCTTAATAAATTCGCTTCTGCTTTCAACTTGTAATGCTCGGTTATAGAAATCGGATTAATAGGTATTGATGCCTAAAAGAGATCGTTTTTAGCGATAATTTCGCCAATGATGTAACATTTTCGTCTCTCAATTTATATATTTACAATAAAACGTTCATCTATCATCATTCTTACATACCTATAGGTAATAATCTATTCTGTTTTCTTTTACAACATTATCTTGGTTACCTATAATAAAATTTGGGTCGCCGTGTTTTTCTGAAACACCATCCTTGACATAAACTGTTATCTTGTGCCATTGGTCAGGTCTAGTTTTATGTTAAAATAAGCACTTACCCAATTAGCCAGCAACCTGTAGGTACTTAGCTGTCGATATCTGAACAATGGCTTATGCTGCGACGACACGCAGACCCAATTAATACAACGACAATGCATCGCATTATAATCGGCAAATTAACGTGCGCGTCACTCCGCCGCCATTGTTCCCGCCGACTCGCTTTGACGTTTGTTTTGGCGCGAATTCAAACGCCGCGCGCGTAAATGGTGTTGACACCCTCAAAATGGAGATTATTCATGGATGTTTGCGGCCCTTTGTTGGGGTTACACACCGAGTTTATGAAATTTATATTGACACGGCCGAGATTATCGAGTCTTTGTTATGAAGGATTTGAATTTCGAACGCGCGCGCGAATGTGGGAAAACGGGTCGCGTGCCGCTGACAGAAATATTAATAATGGCACTCGTTCGCTTCGCGTTCATATGTGTGTGTAGGTACACATATAATATTACGTTCCTACCTACATCAAAGTTCGCTTTCACTAATTTGAAGACAGCACTTGAAAAAAAAACGAAACAAGGAAAATTTCCTCGCGACGCGACGGCGCTTCAAAATCAAAGGGAGCCCCCGATACACTGGTGACTTCGTCGGTGCGTGAAACAAGATGCCAACATAACGAGCTAACCGGGTAGGTATTTAATGTTGCCAGCGGTAAAAATAACAAGCGGGAATGTGGTATACGGAATTACACGTAGCCTGCGGCTTCGCGCACGCCCTCTGCTGTTGCACTGTATCGGTGCGTTTTGTCCGGTAATTGATAGGGGCTGAACGATCGTGTCGGCCGCGACCCAGACGCCCGGAGGCGGCCATGAAACCGATTACGACTTGATTTATGGTTTTGTGTCGGCGACAGAGGCCGCGGGCGGCGCCAGCTCCGCCCTAATGTTGTCACACTCTTTATTGTGTGACACGCTAAACAACACGACTGACACGTGTTGAATTGGGACTGTTGAAGAAAACTTAGCAAATAAGTAACTACTTAATCTTGAAATTGGAACACATATTGTGCCATTATCTTTAGGTTGGTTATGAGGATATAGATGCAGACTGAAGTGATCTCGGAAACCCCATACCTGATTTATTTTCCAGGAATCTTTCAAGGCAATAGGATGTTGATAATAAAGGTTGAGTATTCAATGAAATATTATTTTAAAAGGTAAAGAAGCCTACTTTAGAAAACCATCAGCAATTACTAACAAGTGAAATCTCCCAGACAACCTCAATAACAAAGCTCCGTGAGTGGATCTTTCTTACATGAAGCCTGTGTTATCCCTGACCTGTGAATCATGAGTCAATTGAATAGTAAAACGAGTACTCACTTGCGTAGGCGTTAAATGTATGAGTGACGCTAGGTGCTCCCGTTCCGGTGCTGACAGGTACTTCTGCTGCTTGAACCTTCGCTCCAGCTCGTACACCTGCAAAGTTATCTTTGTTTTATCTGATAGTTTTTCGAACAAGAGTATCTGACTATATGTATAAGTAGAGACCTATAAGTAGAGAAATAGGATTCTAAGGAGTATAGGAATGCTATTTCATCTGATGGACAGTGCAACCACGCAGTTGAAGACGATATATGTGTCTACCTACATACCTTTAGAATAGGTATATTAGGTGATAGAAAACAGCAGGATAGCATGCTGAATTGCTGGTTTTTGGGTAGTGGATAAACGTCCAAGTCCAAACTGCCAGAGATGTGTCATACATACAAACTCAGTACTAAGTTGAGTTTTTTTTTTACGCTTAATAGGTCTATGTTTGGCCACTATCTAGTCTGATGTGAAGCGATGATGTGGCCTAAGATGGAGCACATAGATCTAGAGAGGGACGGCAGTTGAGCGTCTGCTCAGACTCGTCTCCCCGATGGTTCACCGAACATCATCCCGAAACACGACTAGGTCGCTGGTAGGTAGAGTTTCATTTGACATCGACAACTTCCCGAAAAAGGCAACTAACCAAAAGGACTTACGATAACTGACGCCAGAAAACGTTATGCGAAGTCATAACAACTAAAGGACCTATCTATCTAGGAAGGTATAATGTTATGCTAGAACTTTCTCCAACACACACACTGTCACCCGACTCACGCACACACACACAGAGAAACACTAAAACAAACTGGCTGGAAATTCCCGGAATAGAATTAATTACATAGTACAACGTGCCTTCGCCCCCAGAGGGCGGGGCCTCCGGTGGGCGGCGGCGGCTGGGGAGGGGGTAGCGGAGGCTCCGCAATTAAATAGCCTGCGTTAACGTAATTTTGGGCTTTAGGTTTAATAGTGGTGTTCATTGTTGGTAGGTATGGAGGAGAATTAGCGGTTACACCTAGTTTTAACTGCCATGTAAGTAGTTATATTTTACAGAAATAAAAAGGTAAATAAAAAAACATTAGTTAACTTAAACTTTAGTAATGTTTCAGTCGAGATATAGAGCGTACACTAGGTAGTATATAGATACAAAAGTATGTCAGCCCATGCAATATGAGCTGAATTCTTTCATTATTTGACATTGAGATTCATTTATTTTTTCATTCATTCAATCATTCATTATTGGTTATATCCTACCACATTAAATAATTATATGGTCCACACACAGCATAGAAAAAACCAAGACTTTAATGTTGAAAATGAATACCTAAGAAGGTAATAGGTATCTACTCAATTAGGGCTAGTCAAGAAAAGGAGAAATCATTTCACTTGAGGAAGTGTGTGATGTGAACTGATAAGGTAGGTACAGAATTAGAGTAGGCCTATTCTTATATAGGTACAGCCTATACTCATCTTGTTCTTGTTGAACTCATATATTATCCAGCACTACCGAGAGGTCGTCTGGGTGAGTACCACCGCTTTGTCAGTTATTCAGCCGCTAAGTAATACTGCGCAAGCATTACTGTGTTCTGGTTTGAAAAGCATTGTAGCCAGCGAAATTACCTACTGGGAATTATGACACTCAACAACTAATTGTCTCAGGGTGACGAGCGCAGTGCAGCGCCGCGCAGGATTTTGCAAAACAAAGTTCTGGGTGGTGCTGTTATTGTTATAGGCTGGCGTGTTGCTTATCATCAGGCAAACGACCAGCTCGTCTCGTCATTCAATTACATAAACAAAACTAAGTATGTCATAAGCCAATGTGATACGTAATAAGTATGATTCGTAACACAACATTACAATAATAATAATATCTTTTATTTATCTCACAAATATAGCATTACAACAACGTGCAGTTAGAAGCAAAGCTACCGACCTGACATAAGTAAGCGTCTACCTACAGTCACCGTATAATCACTACAACTTTACGTATAACCGGATCGAGTTGCCATGGTACCTCCCTAGATCTCCGCAATAAGCCGGCCGTTTGACGCGATCAGGGAAATCTCCCCTCGCAAAATGTGTAAGGTGGGACATGCGCGGTGCGCCTGACGCGACATCTCGCCACGTATCAGTCGCGTAGGTGATCAAAACATGTTTTATCTCTGTTAGTGGTAAGTTTTACTACTTAATAGAAATAAATAAATAGTGTATAAATCCTTATGTTCGTCCAGATATTTTTATTAGTGGTTCACTCCGAGCGACGCGACTGTGGAAATCACGTTCCACATTTTGAACCTTAGGTATATTCTCTAAATCTGTCACTAGAATGATAGAATGATTTTGCTCATCTTCGAAATTGAAAACTCTATTGTTAATCTAACTTTGTGCCAATTTTTATAAATATGCGATCAACGGTACGCAAGTTACAATTGAACAAACATACAAATATGCGGATTTTTCCCGGTAGTCGGAGTTCCCGTTTCCCACGGTTTACTACTTACCTACCTACCTGATATTGGAGTTTGGTAAACTCAAGCTTAGTTTTGTCCAGCTAGCAATATACCTATACCTACTTACATAATAATATTTACATTAGATAGAAACTGCAGCTGCTCACTTGTTTAAAAAACGACTCTGTTCTTGACATTTAGCTACTGCAATTGCTCTAAAGGTGATATTTGTCTGAGCTAGGAATATCAGATATCTAATTTCAAACAAAGTCGCAGCGTGCATGCCCGTCTTTATGCGAATTAAGGCAGGTAACGTCTCCAGCCGTATTTATTTGTAAAATGATCGTCAAATAACGCGCCCCTGCGCTGCGAGGGTCGCAAATACGAGAATTTGTTCGGTTGAAATGAACAAAAGTTACTCTCGGAGCTACGTAGGTTTTTTGGTATGCGTACTGTTGATACCTATGGCTATATACAATCTTGAGCGAAATTAATTTTATTATGTCTATAGAATCACTCGTTGCACAAGATGCACAGCCTATCATCAACATGCCTAGCTGCTCTGAAGCAAGACAAACATTTTTACTACTAAGGTACTATTTTAAGTGGGCTGTGTGGTTTACAATACCTTCCCTTAGCTCACAGAATCATTTATAGTAAGTACAAGCTTTGGTGCACCATATCATTTATGAAACTGTAGGCCAAAAACCTTACACACGACCCATCAGTTTTCATTTTTATTGCTCATAAGGTCGTGCCTTACCTGTGCTTGCGTGAAGAGAACTCTCCTCTTTCTTCTCTGCGCCAGAGGGAACTGCATGGGCTTCGCGTCGGGGCCCGCGCATGCTGCGAGCCCTCCCATGTTGTTGACGTGCCCCATGCCGCCGCCTGTCGACGTCATCAGCCTGGAAACTAAAGCAGCCGTTCACATGCGAACATCAGGAGAAACTACACCTATATGGAAGTCTTGAAAAAGAAGCTTATATATTGTCGCACAAAAACGTTATTCGTATGAAGGTATGACGCTTCACGACCATGGCGATGATTTGTCAACAAAACTAGGCGCGGTCCGCGTCAAGTCAAAGTTCATCCAACATGTGAAATTATTTATTAGACCATGCCCGCACCAAAAATGAAGCCTAGGTACTTATATACATCATTCACAGAATACCTATATGTTTAAAGACTATCTACCTACTCCTATTTTTTTCACTACATTTTATTTTTCACTGCGTTCCGTTAAATCGTGAACACAGAATAATTTACTAAAATGCGAAACGACAAAATTGTAATTTCATAATTATTCGCCAGAAATATTTTTTTGTGGGGAAAACGAGTAAACGCTGATGCTATACTTGGCGGTGAAATTATAATTTTATTTCTGGCAACATTAAGCTTTAGGCGGCCATTTTTATTGCTGATGATTTTTTTAATGACACTAGAGTTCCCCTTTACTTAATTTGCTCTTTGCACTAGAGACTAGAGCGATTGTGTGCAAAAAATATTGACTCCACATATTTGTACTGAGTGTTTACCAATATTAAAAATATTTTGGTAAAACAATACTTTGTTAGGTACATCAAACAAAACAAAATAATCACTACTCAAGTTTGTGACGGCAAATTCGCAAGTTCAGGATTTTATATTGCTTGTCCAAAACTAGTTATACAAAGTAGAATAGTCTTTATCCCTGCAAGTACCTCAGTCAATCAGAGGGGATTGACCCGTGACGTGACGTGACTGAACTACGCGAAGGTAGGTATATATATATACCTACGTACTTATAGGAAATAGGAATGCCTGGTTACGAGTCGCCAAAACAAGCGTGATGGTACCCTTCCATCCTGTGCTTACCAATTGACTCAGACCTAAATACCACAACAGACGGTAATCATTGAAATTTCAGGTTCATGACCCCCACTGTTTGTAAAGCAAAGAAAGTAGAATAGGTACCTACCACACTACTACTGCCAAACTATCTAACAATAGACAAATTAAATGAAATAACTGTTTATTGAAACACACACAAATAATTAATAAACTAACAATAAAAGCAACTTAACAGAAGTGTAGCCATTGGCGGTCTTATCGCTAAAGGCGTTCTCTTTCAGACAACCGTGCAGGGAGAGAATTAACACGAAAATACATGGACGGTGGTTTTAAGTTTTTTAATATATTTATATGAACTAAATAGAGTGGGTAGGGTATTATTGTATATTTATATCGTACAAAATAATTTGCAAAATTAGGTATAAGTGATACCTACTAGGTAGCTACCATGGAGAAGTATATTAAAATTGTTAAACCTGAAGTTTATCTGTCTAGGAGTAGAAAGATGATCCAAGACACAAAGAAAAAAAATGTCTTTTTGAAACTGTTTTTCAATTTAACAAACTTTTGCGCTCGTATATAGAGCATGCATCAACGCTTATAAAAAAAATTATAGCAATGCAGATGAACCAATCGATCTACACTGCCGTATATCGTTCCAATATTAAACCTAACATCCTCAGCACACATTCGGTTATGCATGCGCATTCATTCCGCACAAAATACGCTTTATTGTAACGCCAGCATTCTCCGTATACGGCGTTTCGCTCGGCAGCAATATTCCTCACATTATACGTCGAATTCTCCGCTCATTCTATTTACACAACACTCGAGAGCATCGAAAAGGGTCGTTCAATAAAATATTACTCCCCATTCTCTTACTTACGTTCCTATTGTGCTTCTGTTTTGGCTGTATGAGCAAGGAGCAAGGACCAGTGCTGTGAAGTTCGATCTTAGACCGTATTGGAACATAGTACCTAATAATATAGGTACATGAAGTTAAGTATATCCGAATATCAAGAGAAAATAAAGAAAATGCTGACGGTTCTTTCGTATCGTTTGTATTATGTTCATTATGAATTGCCCACTGCATTTATTTTCAGGAACAACTGCAAGCATGTTGTCTACATGCCGTTCGTATCTAGGTACTTACTTTTTATACGCCAAAGTTATAGAGCATTTAAGTTAACTAACAAACGATGTTTTTAAAATGAATCAAATATTGGTTGATAAACTTATTTTGATTATGGTAATTACCGAATACAGTTATTATGCCGTATTAAGAACAACACTACGACCCATTTCGATTCTTCATACAAAAAAATCAAATCGCTATTCTATGTCCCGAATCCCGATGCTTTTTGTGGATGTCAATGGACGCCGAAGTCCGGACATTTTGTTATCGCGTCGGGAGATCTTCCAGTTGGTATTTAATAGATTTGTTGCGCCGTTTTGAATGGCTTTTGTATGAGGGCGTGGTTGGTAGAGTGCACCGGCTAATGATACGTGAACAGATGTTTACAAACAATGTTAGCGTGTTTTATACGGTGATTTTATTTTTGGCTGTATAAAGCTACAGTTCATTGCTGCAGTGTGGCAACATTGGTTAGTAAAAAACTGCACTATTTTAAAATTGGAAAGTCCAACAAACAATGGCTTTCAGTTTACCACATTTTTCCTAATAGGTTGGTATACTTGGTACATACAATAACTTTTTTAATTAAATTGTATCTTAGTTGCATAAATAATAAATACCAAATAGGTAGGTACATTATTTAGATGCTAAGTAAAGCATACTCCTCTTCATGAGAAGATTTTTCATAGTGTACCATAATCAACAATTTTATTTAAATTAGCATGCTGTGTTCTCTTCAAGAAGCTCGTACATTCACATACTTGTAACCTATTCAATGTTTTTGAAGCAAGACCTGTGCATATGTATAGACCAGTTTAGAGATCCAAATAAAAAAAAAGATAAAACTAGAGGTACTTACAGGTACCTATAATAAGTTGATCATATTGATATTAGAGTAAATGAGAGAAAACAATGATACCAATGCTCCTTGAATGATACCTATAACTTCCTACGCATCACTTACTTAGCAGAATAATATTATACAACCCACACAACACAGGAGTGCAATTCACAAAGAATGCGTAGCGAAGTGCTAAGATAAAGAATTTGATGTTGGAAATTATGATATATTATGGATCAAAAATATCTACTGATTGTAGTGAAATTACTTAGGTAGGTATACGATTCCTCCCTCACGCGCTATCGTCTATCACCCAGCGTGGCAAGGGTCCGAGGCGTGCATAATATTTTGACAACAAACAGTCCAGTAATTGAGCCGCGAGTGTCCACGACAGGGGAAGGGTACCTACCTATCTCTGTGGGTAGAATATTAATCCATTTGTAGGTGACGGAGGTTGACACCTTGAATAGTGAGGACTGTTAGCTCCTATTCCCAGTAGTATACTAAACTATTAGAAATTGGAATCCGAGATTTTTAGTGTCCGAAGCCTGAAATAAGTTTGTAGGTAAGATTTATCAAATATATATATTTATACTGTAGATTTATTTAGTTCAAATTGCACAAACAAAGTACTAAAGAATTGTGATGATTTGGCGTTAATTAATTACGAAATACTTCTGGCAGTATGCACAAGTCATGCAATGCCAAAGAAGATTAAAAAGTATTTTGTGTTACCAGACTAGAAAAGCTACCCAAAAATATGGGTGAGTTGTAATTGTATGGTTACATTTCCATACACGATGTTAGTTCCTAAAAACACTGCAAATAAACACAATAAGTAGTATGTTTTTTGTATCTCACCAATTTGAACTTACTTTCACAATGATTATATGAAATCGAAAGTTAGCCGTACTGTTTGTTTTGTTTAACAAGTAGGTAGCTAGTCATCGTGGCTCTGACCTTTGCACAAAAAATATTTGTCTAGTTTTCAAATAGAACAAAGTAGGTACAAGCTTGTTAAATTAATAATGTATGTGCGTATAAGCAATTATATTTTCGGACGTGTTAGTAAGTACGTGTTAAGGAACGTATGTTATGTAAATACCTAAACTGGTCTATAGTCATCAGCGACATGTCATATTCTTTAATCGAAGTCAAAAATGCTGCCCTTCCAATGAGACTGCCACCAGGCGACAATTGGTCCAATAAGCGGTCCAAAAGACGTTTCGTCGTCAAAGCGACGATTACTGAAATCACCCGTTAGTTAACCCGGGGAGTGCGTTTGATGACCGCCCGATTGCCGTGAAATTGGCCGGGGGCGACGGACGGCACACGATGTAGTGCGGGCATACAGTAGCTAATTTATTTATATTTTCTTTGTTTTGTTTCGTAAAATAAGCTCTGATAGGAAATTATTTTGTCTTAATTTATTCTGCGCACACATTTACGCTTAGGCTAAGTGTGAAGGTCCAAAATGAACTGAAATGAACGGAGCTTATAGGTAGCTATGTAAATAATTATGTAAATTAAAATAAGAAAGTGGTATTTCACAGTTTCTTCGAAGATCGTTAGATTTTGTTTTAAACTGCGACCGTAATAACCACAGAGGTAAGACTTACCTTTTACATGTTATTATTGACATTATCCTTGTAATAGAGCTATATCTTTACGAAGCGATAGTGCTAATTCAAACTTTGGCCGTGTTTATCAATACTCTTATCGCTTTATACTTACGAGAAGTCATAGTGCTAGAATTTCGAACTGTAAAAACGCAAGTAGAGCATATAGAAGACAAGTAAACATAATATTTTACAAAAAAAAACCGACTTCAATGTGTCTTGGAAGTCCAAGGTTAAATTAATGTCGATGAAATTTATATGGGACTGCTTTATAGCTATACTAAAATGAACGCAAAAAGCAGTTTTGAAATCGTTCAACAGTTGGCGGAGAAATCGGTGAAATACATAAAACAATATACAGTGGAACATAGAACCTCCTCCTTTTTTCAAGTCGGTAAAAAATAGAACTGTTTGTAATTGAACCTCAACAACTGTCCTCAACAAAACGTCCAGAGGGATGCCAGTGCCTATCAGGGGTAAGGGTACAGGGGGACAGGGGGACAGGACAGGGGGCAGAGGCGTGCAGTTGACGGTCTCGGTGACCGCAACTTGTGTAATTAGTACGACTTCGAGACTACTCGCTGAAATTCAGATTTGGCCTGCGAGGTTGGGGAAGTTTTTGTAGGCTTCATGTGGCAACTTTGTCCATACGTTGCAAGTTGCACTAGTTGATGTTAGGAAAAAAAAGGATTAAAATGATGATAATAGGTACATGACATTCTTAAAAATATAAGTAATTCTATTTAATAAAGTTTAGATTCAGAACTCAGTACAGTAGGTACTACCAGGTCTAGCGCACTCCGCACTGTAGGTACGAAGCTACAAGTACATAGCCGGACACCGACGGCGGGTCGCGCGTCGTTGCACGTGCCGCGTCAGAAGAGTTAAGAGCTAAGCGATAGAAAGAGAACCGCTCTGTAGGTTAATGACTGGTGGGTATGCAGCGCGAGCTGAATTGAATTTTATTGCGTCATAGCAAGAGTCGTTATTTGTTTAAATTTATTTGCGGAGTGATGCTTCTGTCCCTTAGTATTCTTTGGTAGTACTACTACTACTTTACTTGATTTTAGATGCAATGCATTACTTTTTATTTATTTTAGATGCAATGTTTATAAGAGAGATTTTTTTTTTTTTTTTTTTTTTTTTTTTATTCTTATTTTATTTTGGGGCTTTTACCCTATCTCGGTATGCCAGCCCCATCGTGCCCTAATCATAATAAAAATTCAACACAATATAATGTAATACTCACTTATGCAGAAATATCTTATATAGTGATATCGCAGCTTCAGTTGTTGGATTGGCCAGTATATTGGTAAATGTTCCCATATCATAACTATTTATATTATATTTCTGCATGAGTGAGTCCCTTTTGGTCCTGTATTTGGTACATTCCATTAACAAGTGATGGACGTCTTCCAATACTCCACATTCTTCACAATTCGGTGAGTTTACCTTTTTCATTAAAAAACCAAACTTGTTAGATGGATAGTGTCCAGATCGCAGTCTGTGAGCCAAAGTAACAAATACTCTCCTAATTTTAGTATTTAAAAACCAAGGTATATGAGTAGGCTGACCTTGAATAATTTTATACCAAATGCCTTTTTCCCTGCTTCTCTCGTCAAAATATTCTTTAAAGCTTTCGCGACATAGTATTTTTCCAAATTTCAATTGATCCGTATAATCAGGTTTGATTTCATAATATTCACCTTCTGAACTCGCTAATTTTGCCAATTTGTCAGCTTCTTCATTACCTCGTAAACCAATATGCGACGGAACCCATTGCAATTTCAGCTGTACTCCATCACATAGAAGATTGTGTATCTTATTTAAAATTTGGTAAGCTACTGAAACACCTCTGCTGCATCCAGAGGCGCATTGAGCTAAATGTTGCAAGGCACTCTTGCTGTCTGTAAAAATTACGATCTTAGTGTCATTCGCATTGTTAACTTCATTAAGAGCTTCTGAAATTGCAATGAGTTCCAGCGTCATAATGGATACGTCCGAGTTTATACAGAACATTTTAGAATTATTTCTATTCAAATCATAGTAGGCAGCTCCTTGACCACCTTCTCCTTTCGAACCATCAGAAAAATATTTATGCCAATCTGAATATTTATTATATATCTCTTGTATTATATCATATTTAAGTGCTGTTATCTCATGATCACGTTTCCTTCCCTTGACACTATCTAAGCAACATTCCACGACGTCTTCTATGCCTATGCAAGACATCCAAACATCTAATGAAAACATCTCCAGTGGATTTGAACACTGAATATTCAGGCTTCTAGACCTTTCGAAGATATTGGTAAGCAAGGGTTTCTTTTTATTTTGCCAGTATCTGATGTTTCTACAATTATAAAGGTCTTCCAGGAGCTGGATAGTTATGTTGTTAGACGTAGACATATTTTTTGTAAAAAATTTATAGGCCAGATACAATCTCCTTATTCGTAATGGCGGCAAACATAGTTCGCTTTCCATCACATGTATGGGTGTACTCTTAATAAAACCACCTATTACTCTTAACGCTTGATTCTGCATTTTGTCTAATTTGGCCAAATGTACATTTGCACTATTATCATATAAGAAACAGCCAAAATCTGCCCTACTTCGTATTAGGGATATATATAATATTCTTAAATGTTTTGGATGTATACCCCAATCACCTCCGGCTAGAACTTTTAAAATATTTAAAAACTTTAAATTCTTTTCTGTAATTTGATTTAAATGTTTACCCCACAATAACGACCTATCTAACCATATACCCAAGTATTTGATATTTTCTACTACATCTATTATTTGGCCATTTATATAGAGATTAATTCTATTTCTTCTACGACCTTTACTAAACAAACAGCTCTTAGTCTTATTAACCGACAGATTGAGCCCCATGCAATCAAGCTTATCTACCATTGAGTTTAGAGCTCTTTGCAAAACACGTTCAGTATGCGCTATGTCCTTGTTACTCAAATAAAACACAAAATCATCTGCATATTGAGATATCACTATACCTTCAATATCCCGACAAATTTTGTGAGTAGTCAGATTAAATAACAAGGGGGATAACGGATCTCCCTGCGCAAGACCTTTATTTGTCCACCTGACAAGCTCATTTCGTTCGTCACCCAAATTCATCACTAAATGTCTTGTATTTAAAAATGACCATACGTATTGACATATATTAAATCCTACATTTAGCTCATCTAGCGTCTTTATTACTCTATCCACCAAAATATTATTGTAAGCGTTGTCAATGTCTAAAAAGCAAGCAACAGTGGGTATATTGTGTGAAAAACCTATCTGGATATATGTAATAAGCCTAGCCAAACAATCTATGCACGATTGTCCCTTTCTAAATCCAGATGTATAGGGAGAGAATATCATATTCTTCTCTGCGTACCACTCCAGTCGTCTACCTATCATATTGTGAAAGATTTTGCACATACACGAGATAAGCGAAATCGGCCTTAACTTTGGTTCCGTTGTAGAATTATCATTATTGTTTTGAACAGCCTTTGGTATCGGAATAACATTTATTTTAAGCCACTGACGTGGTACACATCCCGACACAAATATATAATTATACAAATCAAGAAGATATATTTTACAATTTGAAGGCAAATGATAAATCATAGAGTATGTTATTCCATCGTTACCTGGAGCAGTATCCTTTCTCTTCAAGCAATTTTTTAATTCTTGCAATGTAAATGGTTGTTCTAATAAGCCGTTTCTTGATGTAATAACAGGTTTCTTATTTATAACAAAATCAGGGGCTAGAGCATGCAGTAGTTCTTTTTGTTTATTTAATGTTGTACAAAATTTTGGCTGTCGATGTCCTTTAAACCATCGCATTTTTTTCCACATATCTGAGACTGATGTGGTTTCATTGATACTATTGTAAAAAATCTTTCGACTATGCGTTTTAGCTTGACTTAGTTTAGTATGTGCTGCTACAACCTTTTCTTCGTATGTTTTAAGATTATCGGGCGTGGGATTTCTCCTGAATGTACTAAGTGCTAATCTACGCTCAGCGACTGCTTTAGATAACATAGGGTTCCAGTATTCTTTAGGTTTAAATTTAGCAGTAGGATTAAGGCATATTTTGTTTATGGGAATGTTTTTAGCTGCTGACACATTGATTTGCGTTTCTAAATAATCGTATCTCTCTTGTACACTATTGCTACCTAAATTTGGTAAACTATAATTAAAAAATTGTTGATTGAGATCATCATGGTAGTTACTCCACTTTGCTTTTTTAAAATTACGCTTTTTTATAAAATCTGTCTGCTGTTCATAATTCAAGGTGATTTTTAACATTAGGTGATCGCTACCCAAATTGTCATTTAATACACGCCAAAATAATTTTGTAGCTATATCTGATGATGCGAATGTTATGTCCGGTGAAGATTTTTGCATGATTCCATTAACTAATCTAACTCTAGTTGGGTCACTGCTATTGAGGGATATGAAACCGTTTTCTAAAGATGCATCAAATAGTTGAGTTCCTCTCTGATCAGTTTTATAGGACCAATTTGAGTGATGGCCATTGAAATCACCAGCAATTATTGTCTTCCTATTATTGCGCATAAAGAGTGTATCCCAATCAGCTGCTCGCGTAGTAACCGATGATGGACAGTAGACAGATATGACATTCTCTAGATGTTTACAATTATATATTTTGACATGTATAACTTCTATACCCATATTAGATATAACTATAGGACATACCTGAGATTGTAGAGACTTATGAACCACAACCGCTACTCCCCCGTACGAGTCATTTCTGTCTTGCCTATATACATTGTAACCAGATATATTAATATAACTAATTGAATTTAACCACGTCTCGCTTATGATGGCCATATGAATATGTTCTTGATTTAATGTTGTCTCAAAGCTTGCTAGCTTCGGTTTTAAACTTTGAGCATTCCATTGTATTATATTGATTGCAGATTTATTATTTGGTGTACTATCCATTATAAAGATTTAATAATCCTTTTAATAGATCTCCTTTCATAATTGTGTTCATAACAAATGTTTTTATCTCTGTATATACTATTTTAATAATCGACATAATCTTCTCCTCTATCAGCCTGTCCGAAAACGCTGCATCTCTTATCTTCTTTAATATATTTTTCCAGTCAATTTTATGTTCTGTTTTCTTTTCTTCTGCTCTATCTTTGTGTTCCGCTACTATATTCTGAGTAGTATTCTCGTATGTCTGTTCTTCTCTCATATCTGATTCAATATGATCCCAATTTTGTAGTATTGAATTTTGATCATCGCCTTTTCTTGACTTTTTATTACTCTTCTTTTTCTTTTGAGATTTTGACATTGTTTGTTGCTCATTAAGTTCTCTTCTCGGCGTCAATATTATTTCGTCTGTTTCCATATTGTTATTATAGTTCTCAATCGTGGGTATTGTTACTTCTGTCGTATTAATCATTTCTTGGTGAACTTTTTTGTTTACAGATCTTATAGGCAGTTCAACATAGCAACTGTCATTTAAATCTACTTCCTGTTTGTTTTTATTAAGTAGAATGTCTAACGCCTTTTTATATGTCACATTTTCGTCACTCATTATTATGCGAATCTTCTTCTCTTTCACGAAGAACGGACAAGTCTTATCTAATGCCATGTGAGGGCCCTTACAGTTCAAACAAGTAAAACGTACCGCGTCGCAATTAGCATGACTCGCACCGCACTTGGGGCAAAGGGTTTTGTTCTTTGGACAAAGTCTTTTTATGTGTCCAAATTGCCAGCACCCCGAGCACTGAGTGACAGGGAAGACATATTTCTCGATTTTGAATCTACATCCAAAAACGTATACATACATCGGACAGGTGGAGCCCTTAAAACATATTCTCATAGTCTCACTATCTACCCATTCTCCATTCTCATTCATACGCCTCAACCTTTTTAGGGAAACTACTTCTTCGCTATCTAATGCGTCCATTATTTCTTGTTCATTCATTTCTAAATCCACCCCCTTGATCATACCGTACGATAAATTCGCTTGATTTGTGAATTGTGCTCTCACATCTAGGTCCAATATTTTTTGACAGCTTATTAATTTTTCAGCTTGTATTTTATCATCTAACTGTACAAACACTTTATACGGACTCTTGTATTTTATTCTTAATATTTTTTTAATTTCTTCTTCTCTCAACAACTTAGCCAATGCCATTAGTTTAGGAAGCATTTTTGTTGACATTAAGCATACTTCATACGTAGCATCCATTTCGTTATCAGAACGCGGGGGAGAGGGCGCGGGCGTGGGCAGGCGCGTGAGTCGCTTGGCCCGTGCGCGGCTAGTCATACCCGTCCGTTTCCGTCCTAACTTACTGATGTTGGACGACAACGTCAATAAGTTAGATTCGCCTCTTATCAGTCTTTTAGGCTTCCTTCTAGTAATGGTTATAAAACCTTCCTCACTATTTTCTCCTGGTCTCTTCTCCGATGTTATTTCATTATACTGATTCGACATAATATTACTTTCCATACTATCCCAATTTAATAGCATCGATTGTTGTTGACGCTCACAATCATTGATAATTTCTTCTTCACTTTTGTCAAACACCTCACACATATCGACTTCATCCATTGTTTATAAGTAGCGGGCCGAAGCCCGAGTCAACGTAAACAAAACTGCACTAGTCGTACTAATTAATATCCACGTACGTTCGTGACGCTGTCTCGCACACGAGTGAAGAGAGATTTGTGCCTTATGATTGATCCTTTTGATTAGTATCATAAAAATTCTATGTTTATTTTCTATATTTGACGGGTTTAACTCCCGGCTCTGGCAAGTGACTACAAAAAATCTTTGAATGCAGATATTTATTTCTAAAAATTTGCTAACATCAATATTTAGGGATTTATTCCATTCGGGGGGCATTGGTTTGGTGAAGTCAGGATGAATTTTTCAAGTGGGCGTAGAGGGCCAAATCCGAAACTAAGTATAAGGAATAGCGAAAAATGCTCAAAGGAGTCTTGAGGCCGATTTTGATAAAAACTAAAACTGCATCATTGGATTTTTGAAAATCTTATTTTCCTAGCCAGGAATCGAACATATTGATTTTGAAAACTAAAACCTGTTTTAATGGGATCAAATTCTAGGAAATAATGCAAACAGCAAACTAAAGGAAAGTGCGCCTTTTTTTAAAAAAACATTTTGCATGTTTTTTAAAAAGGAGGAGGTTCTCAATTCGACGGTATATTTTTTTGTACGTTTGTTACGCGATTACTCCGCCAATTATGAATTGATTTTGATGATTCTTTTTTTGTTTGACCTACCGTCATACTTCAGAGGTGGTCCCATGTAAATATTATCGAAATTGTTTGAGCACTTTTTGAAAAAATCAACAAAAATAAAAATAATACCTAGTCTTGGTGTCGGTTATTACTTTTTTTCTAAAAATGTATTATTTATTTTAGCTGACTTCAAAAAGGAGGAGGTTCGCAATTCGACGGTATGTTTTTTCATACATTTACTACCTACACCTAGTTATAATTTATTTTCGACACCGTCTGCCCGCCTGTAAAGTCACAAACATCTTAGCAAACTAATTACACATTCAAGCTGAGAGTATAATTAAGTACCTACTAGTATGAAAAACTGTGAACCCAAACACAATTATACAATTCTAACACCTGACTGTTTGAAGCAGGGTCGAGATGTACTCGAAATTAGCCACCGCTACGTGATCACCGGCGACCATCGGTGGTGAGCGGTGACGTGCGCTGCGCTAATATTTACATTCAACTAATGGATCTGTCTGTGGCGTATTTGAAAGTAAGAATTTAATAATTAAATGAACGAATGCGAGTGTGGCTCAGTCCCCCACTGACTTTCTTAAGGTATTTGCGGATTTAACTGAATTTCGGAAGTTAGTGTTGGAGGTTTTGTGCGAGAGTGGTAATTAGTTTAATATGTAAATAACAGTACAAATCATAACCACACTCCTTCTGTTCACATTAATATTATCAAAGTAACCTGTGGTCAACGATGCTGGTGCACCAACTATGTAGGTAATCATTTATTATACCTATGTAATCATATCTGTTGTGTACTGTGTGTGATCCATAAATAAAAAAAATAACACTCGCTCTAAAAACGGCTGAAGGAAAACATCGTGAGGAAACCGGCATGTCCAAGAATTAATCACAAAAACTCAAGGATATGCGACATCCAACAACCCGCATTGGGCCAGCGTGGTGGATTATGGCCCATACTCTATGAAAGAAGGCCCGTGTCTCAACAGTGGGAACGTGATGGGATGATGATGATGAATAATAAGTTTTTTTGTTGGAAAATATATTTTCCAAGACAAGCTTTTAACAAATTCGTAATCGGAACCGCGAACAGATTAAAATGAGCCCAAACACTAGTAGTTTACGATTATCCGTCAAGGAGTTCCATTGCCCACCTTCCATCTCCATCATCAGATCAGCTGGCTGTCACCATAATATTACATTGTCATCAGACTTTGACAAGTAGGTATGCAAAATTTCAACTTCGTAGGATAAGAGGAAGTGGTTCTGATTCAGCTTGCAAGATTCCACCCGAACAAACATAGTTACATACATACATTCATATACCTACATACCTTGCAAGTTAAATAAAAGCTTGTCAAATGAACTCGCTGCGACTACCGACTGTTCCATTCCAGCAGATCCTTTTTCAGAGCAACGAGACGATCACGTAGTTCGTCAAGGTAAAGGTAAGCCCCACGCTTGTCTATACCTAATACTCTACAATAAACTACCAGAAAGCATAAAAGCGCTCACCCGCAACTCAACTTATTTATATAAGGTTAAACAGCTTTTAATGGAAAAGACTATATACAGTGTTCAAGAATATTTAAACAATGACTACAGCTCGCTTAACGAGACCATTATTTAATTATTGTAACTGTCTGAAACAATGCAAAATAATTATTTTAAGACTCATGCTCATTTACAGCATAACTATAGACATATATATTATATAATTAACATAATTTAAATGAAATTGTCATATTCAGGTAAATATGATAAAATGAGATGTTTTGATTGACAAGCCATAATGTATTTATTTCACATTACTGTTATATTACTTATATAATGTAGTCTATCCATTATAACAATATAAAATTTCATTTCATTTCATTAATAATTTGCAGTGCCACACAGAAATTTTAATACCATGAATCGTACCTACTCTGCGTAGCATCGCATTAATGCGCTTGTCACCCAGAGACATCCGATATTTATAAGTCTCATAGACTAAGTAACTTTTAAACTTTAGATAAACAAAAGGTTACTTAAATGTTCTTAGAAAAATCAGATAGTAGAAATAAAGAAAGAAAGAAAAACATATAATCGACAACCACAAAGAATTGAATGAAAAAGACATACGTAGGTGTACCTAGATTTCTACATTTTTTAATGATTATATTATTGGTTTAGTCAGTGGTTCTAAAGTGAACGAGTCTTTTTTTTTTACACTTAATAGATCTATGTTTGGCCACTATCTCGCCTGATGTGAAGCGATGATGTGGCCTAAGATGAAGCACATAGATCTAGAGAGAGACGGCAGTTGAGCGGCTGCTCAGACCCGTCTCCCCGATGGTTCAGAGTCGGTGACAAAAAAGCATGCAGACACAAAGTGCAGCATGCTTTTCATAAACTAGGTAAATCAGCTTAAGCCGTGGCTTTAGCTGCTTTTTTATTTAAAAAGTTTAAAAAGAATTGATGGTTTTTTTTTCTAACTCGCCGGAATTTCTTCTGAAAGTCGCACAGAGCTGGTGATCATAGAAAACGGCTCTTTAACTAGCGTAAGATATGTGGAAGAAATCCTCAATGATCACGTTGGTCCATTTATGGTCAATTTAGGTGAGGATGCTATATTTATGCATGACAATGCCCGACCTCATACAGGTAGGATTGTGAATCACTACCTTCAAGAGATGAACATTACTCGTATGGAGTGGCCAGCGCGCAGCCCGGATATCAACCCGATCGAGCATGCTTGGGACGAGCTAGGCAGATGCGTAAAACAACGAAACCCTCCCCCAATCACGCTTCGTGAGCTCAAAATTGCTCTCACAGAGGAATGGGAGAATATTCCCCAAAATCGTATAAGGAACTTGGTGTACAGCATGCCAAACCGCGTAAACGCAGTAATGGAAGCACGAGGAGGCAATACGAAGTATTAAAATTCAAGAAAATCGTAATAAAGTTCAAAAATTTCATGTTTCCTATTTTTGTTTTAAGGAGAGATCAGCAGTTTTTTTCTTTATGTAATTTTGTGTTAATAAAATGTATGGTGACTCATATTTTTTTTACTTTCATTTAAGGAGTATTACATTGTCTATTAAATACAATTTATTGCATTAACCTATCATTTTTAGTTTCCGAGATTTTTAACATTCTTTAAGTGACCCGGATTCATTGCTCTCGAGTGTAGGTCGCTTGACGGCATGGCTTTGTTCGGTGGGTGGTATTACAACCACGGCCAGAGCCTACCACTCCCAAGCGCGTAAGCGGGTTTCATCAGGATGTTTTCCTTCACCGTTTTAGAGCGAACATGCAAAATCTGCACTTAACATTACATTCTCCTTGAAAATAGATTCACACTAATTTATTTACGGAATCAAATCAAATAGACCTCTGCTTACGTATCAAAGTTCAAAGTTCAACGTTCAAGTTAGGTATTTACTGGTTAGTTTTTTCTTTGGACTAATTGGTAGGTAATAAAAATAAATTATAAAATTTATATGACAACCTCTGAAGTATGACCTACCAAACAAAAAAAGAATCATCAAAATCATTTCATAATTGGCAGAGAAGTAATAACATACAAAAAAAATATTTTTTGTTTATTTTTAATTAGGTTAAAAACAATATAAGTTTAATAGTTATGAATTTTATTGAAAAGAATATTATTATTAAAATTATTATCATAATTTATGTTGCTTATAAACCATCCGCACTGTTTGCAGTTTATAATAATCGCATTAGCACATCACCCCACGACAGACAGAGCCAGCCGGCCGCGAGTGTTGCCAACGCTAAATAAACTCCGGCAAATTGTGCGTGAATAAACATCGGCAATAGACGAAATAAATAATAGACGTATTGTGTTACATCTCCCCTTGCTATCTCTCCCCGACATGCTCGTTTCGAATGAGTACCTAGCAGTTTACAGTTCATCGTTGTAGAGAATTTGCGGCGAGGGCTTCACGCCTTGGTTGTTGGAGTTTCAATTTATTTTTATTTGATAACGATAGGTAATTCATTGGAAGTACATAGTAATCGTTTAAAATATGTATATGTACCAATTAAGTATTTTGTTATATTTTAGTATCATCATCATCAGCCCATCACGTTCCCACTGCTGGGGCACGGGCCTTCTCTCATAGAGAGAGTATGGGCCATTATCCACCACGCTGGCCCACGTGCGCCCAGTGCGGGTTGGTGGATGTCACATGTCCTTGAATTTTGTAATTAATTCTTGGACATGCCGGTTTCCTCACGATGTTTTCCTTCACCGTTTTTAGAACGAGTGTTAAATCCGCACCTTAAGAAAGTCAGTGGTGCAAGGCCTGCGGGATTCGAACTCGGGCACCTCGGATCGAAAGTCGCACGTTCTCCCTCTGAGCTACACTCGCTCTCTATATTTTAGTATGTTACATTATTATTATATTAATATCTAGTACTTAACATGTTCCAAGTAAATCTAGATAGGTAAATACTCGCTTAATTCAGCAAGAGCTTTCATCGCTGGAAAAATGTGTAAGTACAAGTGCGACATTAATAAGGAAAATATGGATTACACAAGAGTAATTTCAACTTAAACCTATATAAAAGAGGTTAACATTTTTTAAAATCACACTTGCATTTTAAAACGGTAAAATTTCAGCGTGCCGGAGTCGCAGATGTCAGGAAATGAAATAGCAAACATTTTCGCGGCTATTTCCCTCAGTGTTGCCGCACTAAAGAAAGATAAACTGCGGTCGCCTGCCGGTGACGCGTCCACTCTACGCGTATTAGCCGCGCCCACATGGAAACTAAGTGTGTCACACACTTATTTTTTCCCTGCGGCAATTTTAATTTCAGCTAGCTGACCGTGTGCGAGTGTTGGTGACTCCGTTTGATGTATGGCAACACTTGAAAGCACTGCAGGTATCGAGCTTTTTTAACTCGGTGTGATTACCTTGTCATTTACTTTTGAAAGTGGTGGCATGCGTTTGGCGTAAACAACCTCGGTGATATGGAAATATAACCGCAATTTAATTTCTAAACTCGCAAATGTTTCACTACGTTCAGTTGATTTGCTCAATAATCTATTCCAGCAGAAATTGCGACAAAGTCGGAAGCAGTATGTATTTTCTACAATTCTAACTCATGTTTTATTTACAAAAATTACCAGTATTTAGACAGCACTCGGTGGTAAGAACCACTTTTGTCTAAGTAACAACGTTTGAAGAGCGTCATATTTATTCGTATACGTGTGCTGCATTAACATAGACAAAAATAATTTGAAGCGTGGACAGGGCGAGAGCGTCCGACTCCATCGACCTCATGGTATTTGCGGACGTGAGGCCTTGTGTTTACCCAGCCAAGACTCTAGTGGTGAACAAACATGGGACCGATCGGATGGAATTGCTTATTTTGTCTCTGCGTACACGGCTCCCTTGCATGCAGGTACGGGAGGCGGCCGGCCGGTGCGGCGTGCCGCAGGGTAGCCGAACTAAGTCCACTCTTTCTTTTACATTACATTCTTTGTCTAATAATTCGGTGGACGGTATTCGAGAGCGTGTTTTTTCTGCTTGGACAGCACTTTCGGGTTTACCGTTGTAATATGTTATTAGAGATGCTTATCTTGGCGGAAGCGTGCCGTATTCTAGTTGTTTAATTATTTGTAAATTTTCCGCTTGTTTGAAGTTACGGTATCGTAAATTTTTAAATTGTCAACAGCTTTCTTTGCATTTGTGTTCCGTTAATGCGTTTTGCGTAATAACCATTGCATTGTACATTCTGAATAGGTATAGGTACTTAGGTAGTATAATAGATAAATAGGTGGAAAATATAGTTAGGTACAGAGAAGAGATATAGAGAAGCAATAGAAAGAGGTGCTTTCTATTGCTGTCTGCTTCCCAAAATCAACGACCAAATAAGCCGATTTCACCATATCACAGAGTTCAATGAAATGGCATTCTGTCTGAGGAAATAACTGTAAAAGTAACCCAGGAAAATAAAGAAAAGGTGTAGGTGCAAATAGATTCGTTTCTCGGATTTTCCAAGGAGGAACTCACTCAAGGTTTTTTATCATGCACTTAGATGAAACTTTAAAATAGTTTTATTTTTCGTTTTAACGAACACAATCCCATTACTGTATAACCTTCTATATCCTGAGATAATGGATATATTACATACGCAAAGCTGAGTTCTATTATGTGGTCCTTTCTTTCATCTGTAAATATTTTTTTTATCACAAACCTAGGTCCTGGCCCCTAACTAGGATTTCCTGTATCTAGGGAACCAGGACCATGGTCCCACAACAACCAGACAAGAAAAAAATGCTTGCGCTTATTTTTTCTGTGCACAAGCATTTTCTGTCCCGTCGCGGGAATCGAACCCGCAACCTCAATGGCGTTTATAATTTCAGCCAACCTGCCCAACCACTACACCACAGAGGCTGTTGAATGGCAATGGAATCTACGCTGCTGACAGTGACTAGGCTACAAAACTAATTACTTATTATCTATTTTACTTATTAGTACTAGTGGCTTCCCGCGGATGCTCCTGCAATTTTACGGGATCAGAAGTAGCCTATGTCCTTTACCAGAACCTCAGAAATACCAAACTTCATCAAAATTCGTACAGAATTTTTTGCGTGATTGAGTAACAAACATCCATCCATCCATCCTCACAAACTTTCGCATTTATAATATTGAAATGAAATGAAATATGTTTCGAGAGCCAGTAGCTTCGCCCAAAAACAACGTGCTTGTTACAAACTATTATATAGGTATTATGGTGAACATTTTTTTATTGCTAGATAACAATCAAATTTAAAACAAAAGAGGAAGGCAAGGCGTATTAAGATTAAGATTTTCTCTGTCTCTCAAAATTCCAGCTACCAATGAACTGTCATTATTGACTTCATTATTTGTACTTTCTCCGTAATCCGTCAGCTCGCCACAGATCGGGTTTCCATCTGGGCCTTGAGAGGCGTCGGGTGTCGCTGGCAACTTGAGTGCCTTCGGAATTAGTTTACGGATAGATCTGTATTGATTAGACCTCTTGAGATTGAGATATTAGGGTTTGTGTAGGTATTGTTGATTGGTAAAGTATGAACTGGTGTTCATCGACGTTTAATATTTCTCTTTGAGCATAGAAATGTGAGCGAGTGTGGCTCAGTGGGGGAGCACGTGCGACTTTTGATCTGACGCATCCATGTTCAAATTCAGCTGGCTCCGCACCACTGACTTTCTTAAGTTATGTGCGGAATTACCATCACAAAAAATCAAAAACATGTGACATCCACCCGCACTGGGCCAGCGTGGCGGATTATGGCCCATACTCTCTCTATGAGAGAAGGCTCGTGTCTCAGCAGTGGGAACAAGATGGGCTGATGATGATAGAAATGATTATAAAACAGCTCTCTTCTATTTGAGGCCTGTGTGAATTATGAATTTAGCTTTTAAAATAAGTACCTATATTCACTAAGTAATTAGGCACTTACGCTTTTAATTTATAACGAAGAAGATAAAAACATAATCGAAATCTAGTTATTTTAATTAAGAAAAGGATAATTAAATATAATAAATAATTAAATATGAACGCTTTGCATGTTGTCATATTTTTTTATCTTAAGCGATGATAAATCTTCTATTTAATAACAACCACGTGTACCGACGCACTTGTACGACGATGCACCTGCATAGACAATAATACCGCTCCCGACTCCCGAGACAAATACCTATCAAATTACTGGCAGCACCGGGCAGCACTGTGGACATTTTAATTTCACAGAAGTGACAGAAGTTTTGATGATTATTTTTTTTGTTTGGTAGGTCATACTTCCGAGGTAGTATTTTATCAATTTTATCGAATTTTCTTCAGTGCTTTTTGAAATAACCAACAAAAACATAAAATATAGGTAAAGTTGAAATTGGTTTTTGTTTTTCTCTAAAAAATATTTTTTTTTGCTTTGAGTTCTAATGTGTACCGGCGTATTTATATACGTGCACGAGACGAGTGTAGGCAAATGAAACAAAATAGTGAATCTTTGCTTTTCATATTCTCCCAAAAATCTATAGAAAAATTGAGAAAAGTTCTATCACTTTACTGAAGCACTAGGGTCGAGCGCGAGTACGTATCATTGTTCTGTAAGAATCTAGATGTTCGGGCTTGCTGCTGACAACCTTCAAAAATACTTGGATTTATCAAGAAACTTAAATATTTATCATACTTGACCCTGCGGCTAAATGCATATATCGTGCAGACCATAATAAACGAAAAATACATTCATAAAGAGACAAGGTCGGTGAGCTTGAGCTTCTTTGAGCTATCGTTGGGCTTATCTCCGCTGCCACGCAGTTCCGCCGTAGTGAAATTGCAAGAAGTGTAGTATAACATGAACTGTTATCATATCATTATCACCATCATCATATTCACAATACCACACAATACAAACACATATCTACAGTAAAAAAGTGGGTTAGTTTTCTTGCGCCGTACATCAGCGATGCTATCAAGTTAATATTAGATAGCTAGGGTGTATCTAAGGTGTTATACAAGTATTTTTATCTACGCCTCCCACTTCAAAGGCGTCGAAAGGAGACGTTGCTCTACAACCTCATCTGAGTTCCCGCACGGCGTGGCGCGGCGGTGGCGGCGGCGGCGGGAGCGCGCCATATTTGCTTAATATTTTTTTATTGTACGGCTAATGGTGTTTGCCGACGGGGACACGGACAGGGCGAGCTTGCAATTTGAGACACTTTTATTGTAGTGCATCGGTAAACAATCGGTGAGTGAGAGAGTTTTAGATTAATTACTGAGAAAATGCGGCCCTAATTTTAATGCTGCATTCTCTAAAGATAATTTACACTAAGTTAGAGTTCGATGTGGTAAACGCAGATTCGTATTCTGACTATTTATCTCTAAACTTCACTTATTTCTAGAGAATCCGTATTCTGTGACTAACTATCACTTTTGACGTAAGTTAAGGTAAAAACTCTTAATTTTAGCGCCGCCAAATTGGAAACTAGAATACTGAATAAATTAATTTTTGATGATTTCCTGAAGGGTCTCTTTCCTCAAGGGTTTGCTGGATGAAAACTCTTTTTAGGGTTAAGCTCGCCTTTGTACATGTAGTTTATAATCCACGATGTACCTAAATGTTCTGACAGTGTACAATAAAGAGAATAAGAATAATTTTAAGTTAAATTTAGGTTTAGAGAATGCAACACAGATTCGTCCCTAATACCTACCTAGGTACCGAACTAGGATTTGCTATTCCATTTGAGTCTAGCCTTCATCATCATCAAGGTAGGGTTGGGACTTAGGGAGGTCACCTTTGCCAAGGCGGAAACGCAAATCTACCCCCGGAGAACTGGCAGGCCACTGGTGGTTGCTCTGGTATCCGGGGCGCCTATCAACAACTCTGTGTTGGTTGGGTTGGGCCTCTACATCTCCCCTAAGTCTAGCCTTCTACATGCCTGCCCTTCTACATGCCTCTATACTGCTATGATCTTCTAGGAGTCTAGAGCCTAGAGTTTAAGCCTATACACTGCTCTAATGCTCTAGGGTCTAGAGCCTAGACCCTAGATTTAGAGCAGAATAGGTAGAGCCAAGAATACGAGTACCAAGTCTATGTAACTACTCTACTTAGGTACCTAGTACACTAGACGCGAAGATAAAATCCGGATTTATAAATTAATCAAGACTTTCACATAAATGTATAAATAACAATGTCTTATTTATCGGCTAATGTTTACCAAGCTGAAGGTAGATTTCAGCATGTAAGTAATTCGCGACAGATTGTTCTATACGTAGTGTTGTAGTGCATCGCTAAAAATGGTATACGCTTACTCTCTTTTTCAGCCATTTTTAACCGACTTCAAAAAGGAGGAGGTTCTCCAAATTCCAAATTCCAATTCCAAAATATTTATTCGCGTTAAACATGGTACATTAAATTACACAGGTCTTAAATGTTTAGTAGTTACACATGTTTTATTGCTTTATCAGCGTGCAAATGTTTATAATATTGTATTTAATAAAAATCTAATATTTGAAATGTCAATACACCATATAATTTCATTACAATTACAACATTCGATTTAATAACACCATTAAAAAGTCAAATAAATTTATAATTATTAAAATGTCAATGTTTCAAATAAATTCCAAAAGTGTCATACAATAAAAATAGAACATAATTGATAACGTCGAGCCTTTACGCTTTTTATAAATAATAATAAATTAAGTCACAAAATTTTAAAGTTAAAACAACTATATATTTATTTTAATAGAAAAAAATTCATGGACCGAATAAAAGCATCTCCCAAGCAACCATTTATGTAATCTATATTTAAAGATGTTGAAAGTCGCGTTCTTTAGATCTTCAGGAAGGTGGTTATAAATTTTGACAGCCATAAAATGAGAATTTCTTTGTAGAGACAACTTGCAAGATGGTAGGAAAAGTCGCTTATTTATTCTAGAACGGAGTTGACGGTGGCGCATCTCCTCGTGCCTTGCGAAAAGCTCAGGGTTCTGTTTAACGAACAGAGCCATCTGCTTTCTCTCTCTATTCGATTGTTTTTTTTATGTTTATTACCACAGAACTCCGTCATTTATGAACTGATTTGGAAAATTCTTGTTGCATTGGGTTCAGTATAGCTACGAAGTGGTCCTATAAAAATTTCATCGATATTTGACATTGGACTTCGAAGATACATTGAAGTCGGTTTTTTTGTTTGATAAAACTTTTCCCATATATATAGCAGTAAGAATACATTTTAGGATTATATATAGAGTTCTTCGAAAAAATCTCACCCAGTCCACCTCTCTACCTTATCTAGTAAAACTTTTGATAAAACTGGTAATACAAATTTAGAACCGCGAAGCATTTGCCTTTACATGTCACAAGAACATGCGTCCACATTTTTTTTAAGTGTTGTGATGCTGACGGTGGTTTTTTTTTTAACAAATTAGTGTAACACGCACCGTACCAACTAAACGAGTCGTTTGATCGCTACCGCTGTAACTCGATCGCACTTGACGCGCGTGAGATATTGGCAAGGATCGAGTTACGCGCGTACGTCCGTAAACACAGCCGCCATTTTACAGTCACATAGAAAAAAAATACTTCTCTAGTCGCGTACGCAAAGGCGATACTATAATTACTGTAAACCTTACGTTATATGTACGTATAAGTAGTAAGATCTATCAAGACTAAACTTATATTTTTTGTTTTTGTTAATTTTTCCGAAAAGTGCTGAATTAATTTCGATAAAATTTATATGGGACCACCTCTGAAGAATGACCTACCAAACAAAAAAAGAATCATCAAAATCAATTCATAATTGGTGGAGTAATCGCTTCACAAATATACAAAAAAAACATACCGTCGAAAGAGCCTCCTCCTATTTGAAGTCTGTTAAAATAAATGTAAATCCAGGGTAGAACTAAGAATGTATGTGGGATAGGTTCGATTGTCATGAGTCTAGTAAAATATGCTCTAGGCAATAATTGAATTTCATCGTCTAAACGATGACATTATTGCTTTACCATTATGATTAGGCACAGGCAATGCCTAAATGGACCTTTATGTACCTACATATTTTATACCTATACCTATAGCTGTAATCATTGTTAAAGTGATGTGTGTCATTGTGATAACTTTATGTTATGAGCGTTGAGCGATAAACACAGTTAATTCGAAAATAAATTTAGATATACAACGTGTAACATAAATGTGTAGTAATAATTAAACCACGCATATAGAAGCTTTTTAATAATTCAAGTCCAAGTGCAAATCACCAGAAACTTTTTAAAATCACAAGATATGATAATTTAAACATTTCTGGTAATCAAGTTCATTTCAACCCTAACAATCAGCTGATAAAGAGCAATGAACTTGTGTCAAAGAATATTAGTGCGCCGCGTGTACAGATCTGACAAACAAATTTTATCTTCAGTTAGCAAAGTCCTACCAACCTTACTTTACAACTAACTTTCAAGCAAACTGCTTTTTACGCGACTCCCCAAAAAAGGAATGTAATGTTTTCGGGGTTAATGTATGTGCGTTTTTTTATTACACAATAAATGCCTCAACAGATTTGGATGTATGGGGTATCCTCGGAATCCTTAAATCATCCCAAGTGACATAGGCTATAATGTTTTTGGCAGGGTATTTTTTTTATTTTTATTAATGCTTACTTATTAATTACAGCATTAAACATCATCGCTCCAATTAACATTCAGGAATAAGGATCTAATCAGTGTAAACGCCTAATAAGAGCGAGCATGGCTGATGTTCTTAAAAAATACGTGAGGTCACCAACCACCGTAGGAATAGGATGTAAAAAACATCATGCATGAATTTCAACAGTAGGAATGTAATAGGCTGATAATGATGGTTAAGACATTTCCAACATTTGATTTCATTGCATAGTAAAAGAGTGTTCGTAAGTCAGTAATCAATAAAGCGTCTTTACTTAGTCAGTTTTCAGAAATAAACCTGTTTAATCTTTGACAAAACGCGGCAAACACTAAAGCTATCAAACATTCGCCGCCGCTTCATGATTCGCTAGCCTTGTTTCGTATTGCACCAATCATAAAGATGTAATCCTAATAAATAATAGCCGCTGCTCCTCATTGGTCGAGCGGCACAAACAAAGTTACCTTCTAACGCCGCCCTATAAAACTCCACCGAAAAGGACCGTTTTCGTTTCGGAAATTCTTTTTAGGTTATTTCTGAACATGAATTCTAAGACGTCAAGTTGGATAAAAAGTTGAAACTGATCAAGGCAAGGCTAAGTCGGGTACGTTCGCGGAGATTTTTTTGGATACCAGTTCCGGATCATGCAAAAAAAACTATGGTAAAAAAAACTTAAACCTATGTTTTTATTATGGTTTTAATGCATTCAAATCTGTCCAGGCAATAAGAAGTAATAGTGGAATAAATAAATACATACATACGTAAACCCTGAAATACTCCTTTTTGGGCAGTCGTGTAAAAATGTGGAAATACCCTTTTTTACGAGTGGGTTCCGGAACGGAACCGACCGAGTCCAAAGATCCATTCAGTATGAAATTCCGGTATTTGAGACTCGAAATCAAGCCCTTGTAAAATGTTCGGCGTTTTCAAAGACAGAGCGCCTAGGCCACAAAACAGATAAATACAGAAGTTAATCTCATGTATGTACTTTTCATGCATTTCATACCGGACGGCGCAGGAAGTTTTTGGGAGGAAAATTGATTAATTAAAAAAAAATAACTGTACACGATATCGACATAATTTTTTCGCAGTTACTATTATAACTGAATAAAGTTTTTTTGAAGACAAAACAAATGCGATTAGTTTACATTAACATCTTCCTCATTAGATTATTGAACACAAGGCTAACACAGCTTATACTACAATAAATATCTAATTTTAAATTGTAAAAATATGACAAGGCCACAAAGTCATGTTCGCTTGTTCGGCGCAGGGCCGGGGGCTGGGGCGCTTACCTACCTACCTAACTATTTTGTGTTACGTGAAAACGAACCATCAAAATACAAGCAAATACCTACTTACCTCTCTGAAACAACTGGTAGCTTAAAAAACGACAATTCACCGTTAAATGTTGAATTTAAACAACCGTCCACCAAACAGTTATAATACTTATAATAACCTATTTTTCGTTGCTCCATTTTTGCACAAAAAAGTTCACAGACGCGTGTCTCAAGCGGATGGCACTCGCGCTCGCATCCCAACTGTGCCCAGATATCGTGTCTGTGAGCGGTGTCTATGTGTGCGTTGCTCGAGCGCACTTTGTATGTAGATTTCTGTACTAATCTGTTTTGTGCCTAGGCACAAAGTAGCTCGGTCAATGACCCGTACTACCGCGACTAGGCCACAGCTTGCTAGGATTGTCCAAAATAATTCAAATAAATAATTTTTAAACTTTGTATGGAAAATATAATAGTGTTTTTTTGGTTGTATATTCTGCCCGATGATTTATGACTAGATACCCATACACACCTTTCAGTATTACTACACATTAATGTTATTCCCTGTATAGTAGGTACGTATTTAATACGTATGCTGGAATTAAGACAGTTTATCGAACCTGGCGAGCGCCACAGTCACTCTAGATTGACACAGTTCTAATTCTAACGCCATTTAAAGGTAGATATGTAAGTAAACTTACAAATAAGTAAGTAAGTAGGTAAAACAACAACTTGGGCTGTAGTTCCAAATTGATTTTAGTCACACGTTGGATGAACTTGTCCTAGATATTGAATCTTGACCAAAATCGTCCGACTCGACATTGACAATGACTATCCACTTAAATGTCATTCGTGTCCATTTAGATACATATCGTGATCTCGTCATAGACATTTTTTACTAAATAACCTAGAAAACTATATAAAGAAGTATAAAATTCAGTCAGACTCACTGGCAAACCTAGGGTCATTCGAGGCGGGGTACCAGCCGGCGCTGCGCATGTCACCGTAGTGCGGGAGGTCTGCCGGGGCGCATCCGTAGCCCTGCACGGGCGCTCCGCCGTACAGCGGGACTCCGTACGGGTTGGCCGTCATGCCGCAGGAGGCCGCGGGGCCGAGGGGCGAGTTGATGCTGCTCCCGGAGGAGTTCGACCTGGGGGGAGGAAGAGGTTAGTAGTTTGAAGATGTGGAGACAGGTTGGTGGCAGGCAATGTAAATGGCAGGGTAATAGTAATAACAGAGGCAGGCTTCGATAGCTGCAGCCCTCGAGGGGTCTCTATCTACGATTTTGGAAGGCTTGCGTGTGTCCAGTTCCACGAAAACCATCTGACCGGTCGAGAAAAAGCGACATAGTATATTGTTTCTTTATTTTTGTTTATTTATGGTTTACCAACAGTTATTACATCAGCACATGCTTAAAGAAATGTTCGAAAAATATTTTTGCTTAACGCATAATCACCCCGCATGCAAAACTAAATTAAGTTTATTAATGGCAACATAATAGGCACTAATAAAGGTAGAATAGAAGACACTTTATTGCACTTAAGAAGAAATTACATTTTGAACATACTTTCTTATGATAATTAATTTTTAGAAAAAAACAAAAACCGACTTCAATGTATCTTCGAAGTCCAAGCTCAAATATCGATAAAATGTATATGGGACCATTTCGTAGCTATACTGAACCCAACGCAAAAAGAATTTCCCAAATCGGTTCATAAATGACGGAGTTCTGAGGTAACAAACATAAAAATAAAAAAATACAATCGAACAGAGAACCTTCTCCTTTTTTGAAGTCGGTTAATAAGTATAATAGGCCGTCTTTGTCGGTTTGGTGTACAATAAAGTATTGTGTATTGTATTGTTCTCTTTCTCTTTGAAAAAGATGATGATTAATTTTATTTAAAATCCATTAGGTACATAAAGAAAAATTAAGAGGATGTAAATTAATGGATAGATAAAAGTGAGCTCTACTTTATCATGTTATTAGTAACTGTGCAAATAAACAAGCTTAAATTAATAATCCTGCTGAGTCGCTCTGGCCTAAATCTGCCACACACAGATCAATTATTCCACAGAGGCGCCAAGCGCCAACTCGTCACTCAGACAATGGCAGCTTATCTGCCTAATCCCTATTTACACAATTTAATCTCCATCCCATCCTCACAGATACTGCAGCACCCACAAAAATCTATTTCACTCGAGTTTGCGTCTTACGCCTCTTGAAATAGGGGTACAATATAAAATGGCCAACGGTACAAATTTTGTTGGTACTCAAAACGCCCCTGGTACAGCTATTACGGTGTTTGGCCTGACAAATTGAATTTTGACAGGGCGGTGAAATTTCCGAAGCGTTTTAGTGACTCTCTCTAATTGGAAGTAATTTTAATTAACAACTGTTATCATTTAATTTGGTGTCTCGGTAATTAAATAAGTTACATAAGCAAAATATTTACCTACTACCAGAATGCTAATGCAGATAGATAATTATGAAAAACTGACATCCCACTTCTACATCTTCAAGTTTCTTTGAGTTTACTGAATTATGTCACGGTTAAGGCTCGTAAAATATTATAAAAGAGTTTATTTGACCTTATGCAAATTGATGTTTATTTATTAAATAGTGAAAAAATTGGTGTGACTCCAACATCCACTTGTCAGAAAGATAAACACTAGTTCTTGCAATATTTAGAAATGTTAACCATCGACCAGTTCTCTGGCTTGTGGCCACTGGCGTAGTTTCATCATAGTAGCTTATTGGTTCGCCAAATTGCATTGCTTGTTCGATTATATTGAGACGAGTGATTTCTAAATGCTAGTTTATTATTCTTTTACTTGATAAATACCACAGCGTATTATTTTGTAAATCAAAGTTGAATCATGTTTAAATTGTATGAAGTTGGTAGGTACTTAGGTACTTAGTCCATAAGACTAGAAACTAATGTGACTAGAAACAATGGAATGGCAAATGTATAGCTTTTAAGAACTAGAGAAATATAGCACAAATCCAATATTAAGTGGTTTTAATTAAAGATAACATACACAAATAAGTAGGAACATAGATAGACAAATTTTACATAAAAAAAACGTACATAGGCACGCGCGAGTCAAAAACTTAACAACTAAATAAGGAGTCCATCGCGATCGACCCCGCTTCTAAAATGGAATGGCATAAATAGGGTGTGGATATGCAATAGATATTAATTGAATTTAGGTACATACATTTTACCACGTTTTACTTGTTTGTCTGTCTATTTGTCGTTCCGGGTGGAATCTTGCAACTCAAATTTCGTGCACTTTCCGATTAGGTATCCGGTTGAAACTTTCAGGGAAGCTCACAACTCGATGACAATGCATTCAAATTCCATAAAAACGTGCCTTTAGATTATTGTTTTAATCTATTACTGTTAACATCATTATTTTACTCACTTATATATAATACCTAGCTGTAAAACTTCTGTTAAAACTTACAACACGGTTTCATTTCCTCCGTTAATGTTTGAAGCGAAGCCTGCACTCAAATAGGCCTAAGTTCATTTTCGACAAATATGCCTCTGCAGTTCAAAGTTACCACCACCAGGTTGGCCATGGTCATGGAATATTAAATTTTAACCTATCATCTAAACTATTAACTAAAAATCTAAAATATCAATGGCATAAAAATAGGCACTAGACAAATATCTCAAAATTCTGTCATAGAGTAAACAAATCAAAAATAAATTTGCGATCGCATGTCCAAATCATTGTTTACCATATTTTTTGCTCACTTATGTAGTTATTTACTTTATGATAAAATAATTATTACGTCAATAGAAATCAAAGATCCTGTTAGGCACTCTGACACTGCAACTGGTTTTACTCGGTCTGGGTTTATTTTTAGAACTTACCTCATACTTCACACTAGATTTTATCATTAGAAATCTACTATTTTCACATGCTTTGTGAAGCACACGGTTACTACATAAAGAATTTTTATTTATTTTAAATTCCTCCGACAGCATTTAGAAAATTATACAAATTTAAATTTAGAAGTTGGCAGATGCATTGTTTTGAAAAGGATTTATTATGCAGAGTAAGTTCTTCTAGTAGGTAGGTCTAGGCTAGATAGGTAGGTCTCATCTGTGAAGGTGCCTTTGCGGTTACTGCATGTCGTATAATATTTATATCACCGAAAAATTTAAAATACGTCATTTTATAATAAATATAGCAAAAAAATTTAAGAAATTTAAATTAATAAATAAGAATTGAAAATAAAAAAAATCGTTCAATTAAATTGTTTTATAATTTAGCAACTTATTAGTTAATAATAAATTTAGTAACTTATTAGTAACCACACTTTATTTTTAATAGCATTTTTGCCGACTTTCAACAGTTTAAATTTAGGCCTAGCCTGAAACGCGGTAATGTTTAATTCAATAATGATTGATGTATTCATTTAAATTCAAATCATGAAAAGCAAAGTAAATAATTGTTGTGTTTTTAATATTTTATTTTTTAACTATCCGAGACCGAGTTGCTACCAAATCAAATGCGGATGTTAATAACAATACTGAATTATGAATGGCGTCTGATTATGTTGACTAATTAATGAACAGCCTCTTCAGTTGTTTGTCAATCACTTCACAGGTTAATTAGCCGCGAATGAATTAATCCGAATATACCTACTTATGGTAATAAGCTTCCACCGCCATGTCTGACAACAGAGCCGGCACGCGCAGGTATTCCGCAAGGCGTCAACTTTGGTCCATCGTTGTTGCTTCGGTATGCTTTGATTCGTATTAAAATATTATTTTCATCCCGAAAAATATTAATGAAAATCGAATTAATTGTTATCCGCCGTAAGGTAAGTGTGACATAAGTCCTCTTGTATGGCATCGCACATCATTGACCGCACACTCACACCGCCTCATCACTTGACCGGCAATCACAACATACCTGCACAAACAAACGTCACCGAACTATATCCTTCGACTCCGAGCGCGGCTCAAGCACTCTCGTCGGGACCTTCGCCACTCGAAAAATCAGCGGGTGGAGGGCGCCCCCCCTCGATCGATCCACGCACCTGTACGGCGACGGCGGGTTGTTCGCCAGCTCCAACTTGCGGTACTCCTCGATCGGCGACAGGATATCGGTGACGGAAAAAGGCGTAGAGTGCTGGAGCTGCAGCTGGGAGAGGTTCTGCTGCAGCAGCGCCGACTTCGGCGACAAGCTCATCGCCAGCTCGGCAGCGCTCAGTTCCGGCAGCGCCTCCGCCGGACACGGCGAGTAGCCGCCGCCCTCCGCGGACATCCGACCGGCCGACACTCGACGCCACTCGACGGCTCAGCCTCTAGTGGCTCTCGGGGCGAGAGTGGCGGCCGGAGCCCCCGGCGCGGGTCGCGGCCACTCGACGGGCCCCGCCCCGCCCCCGGCGCCCGGCCCTATGGCGCGCTCGGAGCGCCGCCATTGGCCGCGCCGCGCCGGTAGGGAGTCGGGCGGCGCGGGCCCGCCGCCGCGCCGGCCGGGCGCACCACGGGCCGCTCCGCCGCCGTGCCGGCCGCGCCAGTGTGTCGCTGCGTGGGGGGGCGCTCCGAGGCCGGCGGCGGCGCCCCGCGACCTGCGCCTGCTAATTACCGCGTTGGAAATATTAACTGTGAACACATTGTGACATTCTGTACTCGACGCACTAATCAAAATTGTTGTTTTATTCAACTGTGTAGAGACACTACTGTTATAGATGATTGTTAAGTACCTAAAGTTAGCAATCGTTTTGTAAACGGATATTCAGTGAATGTTTTAATTAGAAGTATGAATTGTGTTGAAGAATGTGTTAGGTAGGTATATTATACTTCGTATGAACTGTTTTAGTACCTAATCATCATAATGACCTATCTACATTTAACCTACTGATGCTCATGAATGTCAAATGTATCGTTTAATAATTGCGTCGTGTTGAAGTGTGATGATATTTGGATAATAGGTACCCTAACTTGCCCCTATATTGTAACCTGGATTCGGTCCTGCCCCGTAGGATACTTACTTAGACAGGAACATCTGAAACAATCTTAGCGAACGTTTAGATACTCATATTGATTTACAAAGGTAGGTAGAGCCGTGATGAATCTACGGCTCTACCTACTAGGCACTCTACTTATAGGTACATAGGAGTAGGTATATCATTCCTATTGGAAATATTGTCAGTAAAATTTACCGGTGTTGAAAAGAATGTTGACATTCAAAGTTCAAAAGTTTGGCATCACAGAAGCACATAAATATGAACGTCAATTATTACAATGACTCTACCACCGTATCGGAAAAAGAACCACTACTCAGAAGATACGGCAAGAAACTGAGGGGCATATTTTTTAGAACTTTTGTTACAATATTTAATGATTGTTTTTGACAATATTATTTATTAACATTATTATACCAAGTTCCTAGAAACATATACAATTGACATAATTCTAAGCTAAAATAACTTAAATATATATACAAATATAAAATTAAAAATTATTCTAAAAGGAAGTGGAGAGGAAAGTGCCCAGAACGCTGGCCGCATTGCCACGCTGAATGGCAATGCTGATTTTTTGACCCAAATATGAGCCAGCATTCTGGTCACACGTCGCCTCCACCAAGCGTTTTGCCAAGTCCCTATAGATTTCATGGGTGCTCGGCCCCCACGGTCCTAAAGTTTCTACCCCAAACGGCACAAACATGCAACCTCGGTCGAGATTTGTATATTTGCGCCATTTGAGGCTTTCAGCTTTTGAGGCAGCTCCGCCAGCCCCGACAGTTGTTTCTGGAAGATGAGATGGAGGGTATCTACACACAGGTATCTACAAACGCCAACATGCCATCAACACTCATTTAAAGTTTAACTTTGTCTTAACACTACTGTAGATAGGTATCTACAGTAGTGTTAAATATAGGTACCTACCTAATGTGTGTGTGAACCTAAGTATTTTTAATATTTTTCCTTATTTTATAAAAAATACAATGACCGTCAAAATAATCTTTTAGATCCCCATACACTTTTATTCAAAAATTGTATCGGCAGATCAAATTTAGTACCTACCTAAATGATCACCACATGTACTTAGTAAATGATCTACTATCTATTGTTGGTGATCATTTACTATTTCTGGGGTTACATTTTACTATATCTGGTGGTCAGTTAAACATTTAAGCCTTTTATAACTACTTAATAAACAAGAAAAGATATCTTTAAAGCAAGAGTTAAAAAATATTAGGTACCTTTTCTTATAGCTTCGATTTTTAAGTATACCTACTTATGTATGTATTACCTACCACGTATTCCTCCTTATAGTTATGTATGGTATAGATATAAATATATTTTTGTATTTATTATATTTATATATTTAGTTAGGTACTGATATTTATTTTAGATATTTATGATTAAAGTTGCTGATTTTTACCTGCTGAGTTAAACCGTAACCGTACACTTTTATATTAATAGGTTTCCTATTTGCTCATAATATGACAGTTCTCTTTCCTCAAGGGTTTGCTGGAAGAAAACTCTTTTTAGGGTTAAGCTCGCCTTTGTACATATGTATATAGTTTATAATCACCGATGTAAATATTACCTATAACAGTGTACAATAAAGAATATATGAAAAGATTTTCCCTTTTTATAGCTGTGGTTCGTAACCACCTATGAAAAAAATCCATCTATTAAATAAATAATTATTTATTTATTTGTCAGAATCATATATCTGTGGTCAGAATGTTCCTACCTAGCACCTATACCTACAAAGCCCACATTCTTCCTGGCCGATACTACAGAATACTAAGGGACAGAAGCATCACTTCGCAAAGAAATTTAAACAAATAGCGACTCTTGCGTCATACGCAATAAAATTCAATTTAGCTCGCGTAGCACTGCATACCTACCAGTCATATTAACCTACAGAGCGCCTCTCTTTCTATCGCATAGCATCTCTTCTGACGCGGCACGTGTAACGATGCGCGACCCGCCGTCGGTGTCCGGCGTACTTGTAGCTTCGTACCTACCCTACAGTGCGGAGTGGCTAGGCCTGCCGATACCTATATTTTTTTTTCATTACTCATTTCCTCAAAAAAATTTTAGCCATTTATTCAAAAACTTATAAACAAGGGGTCGTCTTTTCTTGTAGGTATAGGTAACTATTGAAGAAAAAATCTTCTTTTTCGTAGCTGATTCTAAAGTCATAGAATGAGAAAATATTATTTTCCTTGATTACAGGACATAAAAAAAAAGTTTTTTAGAACTTTTTGGAAATAGAAAATTACTAATTGAATAATAAATTTTGAAAATTTTCGTAAATAGTTGTTCATAAGTACCTAATTGATATAAAACGGCTAAGACTCACGGTTAAACGTCGAAATAAAAGTAAATTAGGTACTTCCTAGACATGATTGACTTGTAAACCCAGTTTATGAATATATGAGTTGAGTATTTGAAATTACTCCGCGTCGATACAATAGGTAGGTACCTACGTCGCGGCTTGATCTCGTAACTTCCAGAAGAAGGACTTCTAAAATGTGCGAAACCTGCCCCCCTACCCATATGACCCTCAAGCGCCAATTGTATATCGTGTTGAGACAGTATTTTATGATGCCATTTTAACCCATTAAGTTTATCTCAACTTTTAGTTATCATATTTTGATATAAATGAATGAGATTCATTCGATTTCTTGCCTGAATCGATTATAATTAGTCGGTTTACTTAAAAGCTATACCTTAATTTGAGCTCAACACGATATACGATTGGCGCTTGAGGGACATATGGGACGGGGGCTGGTCGGAGTAATTTCGACGTTTACCGTGAGTCATAGCCGTTTTATATCAATTACTTGAAAAATAAGTGCAATAATAGTTTTGTTATTAATAAAATGTGTCTATGTAGGTAGGTATACTCCTTGGGTGATTTAATTTATATATATCTAATTTTTATTAGGTACTTTTTATCACAATATTTTAATACCGACAGTTAAATTACGACTCTTTGACATTAATTAAAATCAACTTATAACAATCTGACAATTTGAATTTAATTTAATTATGTTATTTGAAATTATGCTAATATTGCATACCATTGTTATGGTAGAATGTTAGGAATTATCTTTATTTGTCATCTTTGTACACACCATTCTAGCAATAAACAATTTGAATTTGATTCAAGTCCAACCACCTAAGTAGGTAAAGTTGTGCGTACACAACACTCCTACCTCACTTTATGGTAGATATTTCTTAAGGTATACATATACATCTCTCCAAAGGATGTCTGGAAGAGATCTCTATAAGCGATACAACCGTCCATTGTAACACTTTCACTTTAAGTATTGTTTTTAATTATTTCTTGTAGTTGTGTCCCAAAAAAATGCTATCTAATCTAATCTCTAGGCATCAAAAATACATCGAATCAAATTTAAATAGAATGTAAAGTGTTACAATTAATTTTAAGAAAAGAAAAACAAAAACCGACTTCAATGTATCTTCGAAGTCCAAGGTCAAATATCGATGAAATTTATATGGGACCACTTCAGCTATACTGAACCCAACGCAAGAAGAATTTTCCAAATCGGGTCATAAATTACGGAGTTCTGAGGTAACAAACATAAAAAAAATACAATCGAATAGAGAACCTTCTCCTTTTTTGAAGTCTGTTAATAAGTATACCTAATTAAGTTAGTTAATTTACATGCCTACCTAGGTATTTGGTTGAACTGGTTTTTCTTGTACCTACCTATTTGTTTAAATGATATGTTGTCTTGAAAATACGATGGGAATTTTGTTAACGTTGACGAATAAAAGATTTTTTTATTATTTCCTCTCAAAAACTGTTTTTATACCCGTCCATTACTTAATAGCAGAATCACTATCTACTTATTAGCGAATCGATCCTTTGGCTCTACCACAGAATACTAAGGGGCAGAAGCAATACTCCGCAAATAAATTTAAACAAATAGCGACTGTTGCTATGACGCAATAAAATTCAATTCATCTCGCGTAGCGCTGCATACCTACCAGTCATATTAACCTACAGAGCGCCTCTCTTTCTATCGCGCCGCTCTTATCTCTTCTGACGCGGCACGTGTAACGACGCGCGACCCGCCGTCGGTGTCCGGCTATGTACTTGTAGCTTCGTACCTACAGTGCGGAGTGCGCTAGGCCTGGCTCTAGGTATATTTTCTTTTGGACAAGCACAGTATTGCCGTGGCATTGTGCAAGTCCTCGCCTGTACAGGTGGCAGGACACGCAGAGCAAGACCAAAGGTGTGCCATAGTCTGGGGAGACACCGCACACTATCCAAGCTGTAGGCCTACCTGCACACGTCTTCGTTGCTACGGCCGACTTAGGTACAGAGTATATTTTTTATATTTTATTTATTATGTCGGCAAACAAGCATACGGCCCGCCTGATGGTAAGCGGTTACCGTCGCCTAACGACATCTGCAGCACCAGAACTATTGCTGATGCGTTGCCGACCCTTAAAGACTCTATTAATACCCCTTTTAAAGGACCCCATGTTGTAGCTCAAAAGAAATACCGACGAAGGTCGTTCCACATCTTACAAGTGTAAGTGAAGCGACTGGTTTTTTTTTAAATTGCTAATTGGCTTGCGTTTGACCACTATGCCACCTGATGGTAAGCAACGATGCGGTCGACGATCTAGCACGCTTATCAAGATTTCACTAGAGACTTGAAGATTCCTAGATTGTAAGTATCGGGAAAGACAGACTCCGGCAGGGAGTTCCACTCGTTAGCAGTTGGCATAATGGAAGTAAAAAGTGGAAGCGAAGAAGAAGGAAGAAAAGTGGAAGCGAAGCGCTTAGTACCTACACGCAGGAGGAATGTCCACCATGAGTGGTGCGGGAAGTCCAGTATTGTAAGATGTGTCTGTGGAGACTTCCATGTCAGCCAAGGCAGATTGTGTCGGGGAGAGTATTTCGTATAGTGGAATAGGTAATGCTCTACAGTCCGTCCTGCCAGAGACTTAGTCGCGCTTGGACGCTTTATCATCTTGGCAACGGAAGGACCTCTTTATTAATTAAGCTACGCCGACTTGTAAGCACTCTGCTTCTTTTTTGGGTCGTTCTACTGAGCTTGCCACCTCTCTACGGACATCCGGAGGCGCAACGCTGACAAGAGAATAAAGCGCGTTGGTTTCAGAGAACTTTCTTTTTTTACTTTTTATTGGACTGACTGCTGAGACGAGCAAGTCGTTCGCCTGATGATAAGCGCCTGCAAAATCCACAGTTGCTTTCGTATTTATACTACTAGTTGATCCCGTGGTCTCACTCGCAGTTTTCTGGGATACAAATTAAACTATGTATATTAACCTTTTCCAACACCTCAAGTAGGTACCTACGAAACATTTCATCAAAATCAATTCAGTCGTTTTTACGTGATATATAAGTAACAAACATTCATCTATCCTCACAATATTTCGCATTTATACCTAGTAGGTATTAGCTTGGTAAAAAGTATTAAGTATATGAGTATATATATACCTATTCTGTGGTATTAGTAAGAAGTAAGATTCATCATCATCATCTACCCATCATGTTCCCACTGCTGGGACACGGACCTCCTCTCATAGAGAGAGTACGGGCCACCACGCTGGCCCAGTGCGAGTTCGTGGATGTCACATGTCCTTGAATTTTTGTGATTAATTCTTGGGCATGCCGGTTCCCTCACGATGTTTTCCTTCACCGTTTTTAAAACGAGTGTTAAATCCGCACATAACTTAAGTAAGTCAGTGGTGCGAGGCCAGCGGGATTCAAACTCGAGTGCGTCGGATCGAAAGTCGCACGAGCTTCCACTGAGCCACACTCGCTCGGCAAGTAACATTACTAGATAAGAAGATTAGTGCGGATTAATTTCCTTTGCCTAATTAACTTTATTGTTTTTTTTTTAATTTACCTAACTTTTGTTTTCAGTTTCTAGCTTTATCTGTTCGTTAGGTAAGTAATTGCTATGACAGAAAGAGGCGTCAGTAAGTCTTAGTCTTAGTATAAGGAGGCCTAGCGCACTCCGCACTGTAGGTACGAAGCTACATGTACCTACATAGCCGGGGTCGCGCGTCGTTACACGTGCCGCGTCAGAAGAGATAAGAGCGGCGCGATAGAAAGAGAGACGCTCTGTAGGTTAATATGACTGGTAGGTATGCAGCGCTACGCGAGCTGAATTGAATTTTATTGCGTCATAGCAAGAGTCGCTATTTGTTTTTTCTTTGCGGGTTGATGCTTCTATCCCTTAGTAGTCTGTGGTAAATAAGCAAAGAATACTAACTATATGTATAAGTGCCTACATAACTAGCTGCGCCCCGCGGTTTCCCGTGATAAAAAGTAACCTATGTCATTTTCCAGAACCTAAAGCACCTACATACCTACCCATCAAAATCGGATAGGTAAATAGTTATTGCGTGATTGAGTAACAAACATCCATCCATCCATCCATATATACATCCATCCATACTTACAAACTTTCGCATTTATTATAAGGTTACAAGTTACAAGCAGGGACCGAAAAGGTTAACCGTATACGGGTTTTAATCGGGTTATTCTTTCGGGTTAGGTTAAAAACCCTTCATAAAAGGTTAATCCATATTATTGGGTTAATCAGCCCATAATGAACCGGTTCACGCATAAAGTTCATTTTTGTGTAAAAAAAAATGTAAGAAAGTGACGGAGATAGCAGGCGGGCGGTGCTTTATACTTGCGATCACGTTGCGACGTGACTTGAACAAGCCGCTACCCAGATTACATGCAATTTTGGATCTTATTCACTATAGTATGAGAAAACTATATTGTATAAAACTATTATTTGAAGATTTGGCGCTGTCCGTTTGTCACCTGTCAGAATTGTTATTGTTCAGTGATCCTGCTCAATGGTAATAGCTAATAAGTACTTACTTACATAATATTGTCGTACGTGTGTTTGTTGTTTGTTTGTACCTGCTTACGTGATGCCGAAAGTGAAAAAGGATGCAATTCACCGTCATTTCTCCTTTAATGAAGAAAGTAATAGTAGCAAATGCAACTATTGCAATGCCAAAATAAAGGTAGGTACTTTCATACATACGTAACTTTTTATTTTGTTTAGGATATATATTATTATTTTACATTATTCCGGGCATATTTATGTAGGTGCCTACTTTTTACTTCATGAAAGCATAAAAGTACTTACCTACGTGTACCTAAATACCTACTTCATTTTTTCGAGTCGGGACGATAGAAGTCTCTAAACTTAATAAATAAATAATTACCTATTTGAATAGGTACTTATATTAACTTAAACGTAGAATCTATAACATGCTGGTAAGTTGTTACTTGTTATGTGTGTGTAATAGATAGGTACCTACCTATTTTATTTTCACATAGGTACTTATTGTAAGCACTTTACCTTTTCCAAAGAAACTTCAATTCACTATAATTGTCAATTACTCACCTACCTATTTTATTCTTTTCGTAGTTACATTTTGACACTCAGAGAGTGAATTCAAAAACAAAAGAATAATAATTATATCAATATTTGACTAATTTGCTAAGTATATCTAAAATTTTAATCTACTCACGATCTGAGTGTCGGAATAGTCAAATGAAAAGAAATGGCTTATTGACAATTAAATTTAATTAATTTAATGACGTATATCTCACCGGCCATCACCTGGTGCATTATAAATTTAATCTACGTAACTTCTACATTTTTAGTTATAATCGTTGGCTAACAATTCCCACAGATGATTTGTATTTTCGTATATAGGTAATTTCAAAAATAATTTTGTACGTATGTCTTGTTTTAGGGTCATCATGCCACTAATTTGAAGAACCACATGTCAGTTAAACATGAAGAGTTGTACAAAGATGTTCTCTCTGTTAATAAAAATATAGAAAATGTATCTCCGGTAGTTAAAAAAAGGAAAGATAGTGCTCTAGACATCATTAAACTGAACTGTTTAAGACTTGTTACTGTACACGGCAGACCCTTTAAAATGTTAGAAGACAAAGCATTCCAAGAAATTATAAATTTAGCTATTCAAAACAATGAACATACACAATCAATCAACATCCAAAGCATCAAATCAATGATTGCTGATAAAGCATACGAAATAAAACTGAAGATATCGGCTAAGTTGCGAAATAAACTGGTGTGTTTAAAGTTAGATTCCGCTTCTTATTTGGACCGATCATTCATAGGAATAAATGCACAGTTTATTAAAAACGGAATAATCACAATACGTACGTTGGCGATAGAAGAAGTTTTTCAGAGTCAAACAGGTGAATTTTTAAAAGAAACTCTCATGGATGTTTTAACCGAATACAGGATTGATGTGGCACAAATATATTGCGTGACTACAGATAACGGACGAAATTTCAAAAAAATGGCTAAACTCATGGGTGGCTCATATGATTTCACTGAAATAAATGAAGACGAAGACACAAATAGTGATTCAGAGGATGAAGACGATAACACTCTGAACATGGACATGACATTTGCTAACCAGGAAATACAAATAAATAACTTTATATCAGCTTTGAATGAAGGCGTGCATACCCTTAGAACAATGCTATGTGCAGCACATACACTGCAATTAGCAGTAAAAGATACAATTGCATCAAATCCTGAACTTCAAAATTTACTTCAACACGTCCGAGAAATTGTTAAATTATTACGAACACCTACCGTAAGAAACATCTTAAGACAAGCTAATTTACGTAAACCTATATTAGACTGCCCCACTCGATGGGCATCGACTTATAATATGTTGGTCAGATTGCAGTCCTTAAAGTCAATATGTCTTCATGATACTGATATGATGACAAGGTTAACTGAATCTAGCTGGCAAACCATTAATGATTTAGTTGATTGTCTGAAACCTATTTATGTTACCACTTTAAAATTACAAAGAGAACAACTAACACTCGGTGATTTTTTCATTGATTGGTTAACGTGTAAAGGTCATTTGGAAAACAGTAGAACAGAAATAAGTCAAAGTTTATTAGAATCAATGAAAATTAGAGAAGTGCACCTTTTAAATACGAATGTCATGTTAGAAGCGCTATATATGGACGTAAGGCTGAACGTAGTTCTATCCGACGCGGAAGCTGCAAAAGCTCGACAGCTATTACTGGAAACTTTTAAGCAAATTGAAAAGATAAAACATTTAAATGAGCCAATAAGCGAGGCTGGCAGCCTTGCAACCTCCACAATCAATGATCAGGCCATAGCTAGCTGTAGTAGTGGGCAAAATACCAGCCTAAGCACATCATATGCTGAACAAATACTACATGCAACAGAATTGCAAAGAGGAATTGAACGCCAACAATCCTCTAACTCAATAGATTCTATGTTAAGAGAAGTCAGAAAAATTCCAAGACTGCCCACTAGTGAAAATATCCTCCAGTACTGGAACAGTAAACTGTCGTCACCAGATTTATCACAACTAGCACTGTCTGTTCTCGCGGCTCCAGCTACTCAAGTCTCTGTAGAAAGACTATTTTCATCAGTGAAATTTATTTTGTCACCTCTGAGATCTAACTTACGTCGTGGTACTTTAGGGAATATTATGGTAATTAGAAGTAACCAAGATTTATTCGATTAATAAAAGGTGATTTGCTTGATTTATATTCTTTTATTTGTTACGTTTGTTTAATTAGACAGGCTGTTGATGAGTCAATGGTTATATAACGTCAGTTTATAGTAGTTATGTACTTATTACTCAATATTATTGTAATTTTCTCCTTTTGCTGACTGCACATATGTTAGTATGTCGGTATATAATTTAGTTCTTAAGCACGGATATGTATATTTTAATTCTATTCCAATTAGTTGACAAAATATAAGATTTCTGTCATCGTCCTCATTGCAGTACAATGTACATTCTTTACACTCCGGTTTTTTTCCCATTTTGATTTCATCAATAGTCCGTTGATATTTCTCATTTAATTTCTTTTTTAATAGTGGCTTTAAACTGGAGCAAGAAAACTCATCCTTTCGAGATTGAACGTCTGAATCTGAAAGCGATAAGTGTTATTTTGTTATAATAAAAGCTGTATCTCGCGGCCTATAGGCAGCTACATAATAGTAATAGTTTTAACTACTACCTACAGAAGTGCCTTTGTTGTTAATGACAATCCTACTAATATTATAAATGCTACAGTTTGTGAGTATAGATGTATGTGTATGCGGATTGCGATGAAACTGGCGCGCTAATAATTTAATAATTGATTAAATACTTATAGTCTTTAAATATTTGTTTCATTTTGATCATCTCATCAATCATTATAGGCTGGCATAGCCTATAAACATTCCATTACTGGGCAAGTTGAATGCAGAGCTGAGGTAATTCACTAGTCCTGGGACATAAATAGGTACCTAGTAATATAGTCATATCGATATAAATTATGTAAGACAATATTAATATTATTAGAGAAAAATATGTAAATGTATCAGGTACCTGAATGTTAATGATATGAAAAATACTTTTTTAAATCTATAATAACACAGTACAGTAGTTAGGTATGTAATACAACAAAATAATCATTCACTTGTTAACGATTCATTAACCTATATCTTAAAAAAATAAATAGGATAACAATAACACTTAGGTAATCATCATCAGATTTATTTTACATAAAATTACACACACATATCAGGTGAGGCGTGCGGGTAGCGGGTAGAGGTGGCCCATCCGTAACCTAGGCTCAAACTGTGTTGAAGTGAGTTCAACTCGCGCATGTACTGTACGTATACACATAAGCTCACGCATCTTACGACACCCTCGGAATGGAATGGGATAGTGACATACTTAAAATATTCTTAATCCGTCACTACACGGCACATCGCATTATTAATCTGATATTTTGATTAACTAAAAATAAAACTTAATAGACACTTACATAAGTTAGTAGAGGATACTTACTGTGAGGTATTCTTTTAGAAGTTGCGCATACTTCTTCGAACAAGGGTTGAGAATCAAATTGTCCGTATGACCTTGAGTTACAGTGACGGCGATATACTTCCTCCGTGTCAGTCTCTGGTTCATGTTTACGTTTGCTTGCCATTTTAGCACTGATAAATTTGTATAATACTTGTATTCAATTAAAATAATGGTAAGTTACAACAGTCAATAACAATCAAAGGACGAGATATACGTACCTAACGTTTACTTACTAATATTTCGTCTTTGATTCACCTAATCACGAATTAAACTATACCTATCTACGAGCGCGTGCGGAGGATCGCCAATAAATGATTGACGAGCTGCATCATTGCGGCAGTTTATTCCTGTGATCGTACTGTCTCCTTCTTTCTGATTAATCAGCAATATTTAAATGATTAACCCTTATGGTATAAGGGTTAACCTGTATAAAGGTTAATCAAATAAAAAGGTTAATGAGAAAACCGGTTAACCTTTAACCCGGTTATTCGGTCCCTGGTTACAAGACTTGTCAAAGTCAAAGTCAAATATCATTTATTAAATAGGCACAAAAGTGCACTTTTAAAGGTCATAAACACATGATACAAATAAAAAATGTTAAAAATTGTAACTTATGTTAACATGACTTTGAAAAAAAGGTAAGTATGTTTACCCATTTCTTTCCTATACTCAAATTGAAGCCTGAGTGCTGAAAAGAAATGCGAAAACTGACTCTACCAGTGCTTCGGAAATACGCCCGCTAGAGAAGATAGCACCAAGAAACTCTGCGGGGATGTCTTTTTTCAGCACAATTACGTATAAATTAGAATTAACAGAATGTAAAACAAGAAATGCGAGTGAGATGTCCCATAGTCATAGTATCAGTAACAGAAAAGTGTAAATAAAATATAAGTAGGTATGACAGTAACAGTAGGAGTGACTAGAACAGACCAGTCCCCGCAAGCAGCACCCGTTCACGAGTATGACTTGTGGACTTGACAAGGTCTTATTAGCTTTCTAATGGGACAGCCTGTTATAATAGGTACTCTTTGGTGAAGTATACCTCAATTTGAGCTCAAAACGCTATACGATTGGCGCTTGAGGGACATAATGGGTAGGGGGGCAGGTCAATGTCTACCACTTCCAGTTTCTTTTCTAGTTTTTCTAACGTTCTTCAATTTTGGTTTCTTTCTACCGTTTTAGATTCAGTAGATCGTGGTTCTGCTACTCGCCACGAGAGGTCACAGCTTAAGTATTTCACAACATTTTTGATATGGCAATTTTCCCAGTTTGATTCAAATGTCAATGTCTTACATGAAATGTTAAAGTTGAAACTTGAAACTCCAAACATGAACAGCTGATAGAAAAAAAGTACGAGTAAATATTTGAAAATATATTTTGTTTTGTGTGTTAAATATCTATGTATTACAATGTGTAAACATTTATTAATGTAGTGTATAACACTTCTTACTATACTGACCTAGTAATTTAACAAGTTCCGTACCCACGCGTATTTGTTATTATAAGAACTCCACTCGATATATGTAAGTTTTACTAGAATAATCGCAAATTGAGAGCTCATTTACGCCGTTTAGCTACATACCTGTTTTGTTAGAATGTAAGAGGAAATGATAGAAGAAGACGCACGTTGTAGTGTTACATTGAATGGTGGTTAAAAAAACTTGGAAGAAAAACTAGGTACCTACTACTGAAAAAGACTTGAGAGTAATCATGGAAGGCAGACGTATATTTTCAGCAAGTGAGAAGGTGTGTCTACAGAGATTAGTATTCCAATATAGATTAAACTCCACTATCAAAGGGGGGCGGGGTGATGATAACCATGACAAGAAAACTGCATGGGAACGGCTGACACAAGAATTCAACTCAATAGAAACCAACTCTGCTGTAAGTAGTTTTGACTTTATACACATACAGTTTAGTAAGCCTATATACATTTTAATTTTTTTTTTATTTATTACAGAGAACAGCAGTACAGTTAAAGAAATGTTGGGATAATATAAAAAGTCGCAAAAAGCAGGCTGTTGCCCGAAAACGAGAACTGGCGTGTCTGGGTGCGTTAACTGGGTCCTACACAGTTGACGCTCAGAACTTGGATGGTGATCCTCTCAGGGCTGTTAAAGCTGAAGATCTTCCAATGCTTCTCAAGGATGATGAGGTACAGAGTTCATGGGTGTCCGACTGTGATAATGATTCTGTTACAAAAGCATCTGAGGTTGAAGAAGGTAAACACATTTTATATAAGCAAATTCATTTTTTAAATTTTATGTGGCACAGCCAACAGTAAGTCAAAGCATACTTTCCAGAATGCAAGAGGTCAACTTATTGTATGTACCTACATTTGATGAAAGGGCCATGTATATTGAATAATCAGATTTTAAAAACACCAATTAATCAATATTATGGTATAGTCAGCATCAATAACAAATATACATTTGTACAGGCAGTGACAAAATCTGCAGAACATTTGACATTTGACATTTTTGATGTCTCATGCTACGCAGTATGTGTCAGTCCTACATAGTACTTGACATTATATTCAAAGTTCAGGGTGACTGCCACTGCAGTTGTTATGAGCAAGCTTTGCGCTTACCATCAGGAGAATGGCTTGCTTGTCTTATTGCTTAATAAAAATGCTTTATTAAATTATAACATTAGTGTCGAAGGAAATTGTAAAATTAATATAAAAGATTCTAAAATCTATTTATAAAGCAAATTAATGAAACCTAGGTATGTTCCAGTAACGGCTGCTTTTGAAACATCTCCACATAAATCTGCAGTTTGTCTCTCTGTAAATGGGACGTCACAATCAGAAGGTAATTTTATTATGAGTCTTGTTTGTTATTGCAGTACTTATTACACATGTATTTTAAAACTTATATTAGTATATTGATTTTTATAAAAAATATTTTTAAAACTCCAACTTTTATGACATTTCAGCACCAGTAAATAAAAACCGTATTCAGGAAAGAGAGGAGGAATTGCATGAAGTCAAAATGGCCGAGAGTGCGTGGATGCTGAAGACACTAAAGGAGAAACACCGCACAGCTCAGTTGGAGCGACAAATAGCTCAACTGCAGCGGGAAAAAGCACAGTTAGAACGAGATAAAGCTCAGTTGGAAAGGGAAAAAGCTCAATTACAGCTTAATCGAGCCAAGCGGGAAGCAGTGTCATTCATTGAAAAATAAATATTATTTTAACATTACTTTTAATAGAAAAATTACTTTTATTACTACTATAATATGTTACTATTTCTTATACCTAGTGAAAGCTAGTAGCTATTAGGTTTGGATGTGGGGACCCTAGGGTGTCACCCGTCTGTCTGTCCGTCCGTCCCAATCAACCCAATCGTGCCATGTCTGTCCCTGAAAGGTCAATGAAAAAATGTTTATTTTGTTGCCATCTATTGTCGAGTAGCAATACTATAACATAGTTTACGGTTGCTATTTTCTGCTATTATCTTTCAATCGAGTTTTGTATTCTTTCCAATCAAATCCTACTATTTTCTACTAATATTTGAAATGCAAGTTTGTGAGGATGAAAGAAGGTTTAGGACAGTTATTATTTCTTTGGAAGGTTTGCCAAATTCATTAAATTGTTAGTTAAATAGGTCTTTGAAAAGGACACTAGACTAGGTGCGATGCTACTTTTTATATCGGAAAACCGCGAGACGCAGCTAATAGTAATAATATTTACATGCGAAAGTTTTGTGAGGATGAATGTATCTTACGCAGTCAGTCACGCAAAACTACATACCGAGCGGATTTAAATGTTTGTTATGTAAATAATTTAGGTCCTGGAAAAAGACATTGGATACTTATCAAAAGTCGAAAGTCAAAAGAGGTTTTTTAAATAGGCACAAAAAATGCACTTTCATATACATATAATACAAATCAAAATGCTTTAATAACTGTAACTTCAAATATCATGACTTTGAAAAAAAGAAAGGTAAGCATGTTTACCCATATTTTTCCCATACTCAAATTGAAGTCCGGGCCCAGAAAAAAAATGCGAAAACTGACTCTACCAGGGCTTCGTAAATATGCCCGCTAGAGAAGATAGCACCAAGACACTCAGTGGGGATCATGGGTGAAACTACAGGTGGCAACTAGCTAATAAAGCAATTTTTACCCTTTTTTAGTACTTAGTAGTTACTTACATATGTTTATTGAACTACAATAAACTGTCTATTATGTATTTAAATACTTTTTCTAGAAAGTAGTTATTAATTAAAAATTTAAATGAATCATTATTTCTATGTGAATAAAATAGTAGAATTTATTATTATTCGGCGGACATCCCTGTTTGCAGCTGGCCACATTCTCGCTGTCTCCGATTCAGCAAGTATGTAAATGTCATTTTTTATTATTTTCGCTAAGGAATACGATAACCACCACTCGCGCTAGAATTCACCTATTATTACTAGTGTTTTAAATCGGTTCGAGTGCCGCAGCCCTGGCGATGCCTTCGCCGGGAGCGTATAACCTCCGCGCTCTGCTCATCACGTAACATCGGGAGTGCCTGATGGTGAGGCGGAGCGAGATGGTGCTGAGTACCGAGTGGGCGCAGGTGGAAGTGGTCGACCTCACCAACGACGGCAACGGGCTGGGGTTCAACCTAGTTGGCGGGCGCAGCACGGGCGTCGTCATCAAGTACGTGGTGCCGGGCGGTGCGGCTGACCGCGACGGGCGCCTGCAGGGCGGAGACCACGTGCTGCAGGTGGGCTCCGTCAACCTGCGCGGGTTCACATCCGAGCAGGTGGCCGCCGTGTTGCGCCAGGCCGGGCCCGCCGTGCGCCTGCTGGTGGCGCGCCCCGCCGACCCCGCCACCGCGCTGCGAGCCCCGCTGCCCGGCACGGCGCTCGTGCCCACCAAGCTCCTCGCGGACCCCGAGCTCCTCGACCGCCATCTCATCGAGACCGGCTATGGTGCCGTCTATGATCTGTCTCAGAGCTTCACCGACTATATCAACAATATCAACCATCTCGGAGATATCGAGGCCAGCCTTGTAGCCGCCGCCGTTAGCGTCATTGGCGATAATCCACTGCAGATACCTGACCGTCCGATCATATCGGACACAATATCGCCTACCATCACCATCACTGTACCTGTGGTAGAAATACCAAACCTACCTGAAGTGGAAACGGTTCATGTAGATTTGAATAAGAATGTGTACGGCCTGGGTATCACTGTGGCGGGATATGTCTGTGAGAAGGAGGAACTGTCGGGGATATTTGTGAAAAGTATAATTGAAGGCAGTAGTGCTGAGCAGAGTGGGAAAATTAAGATTAATGATAGGATAATTGAGGTAGATGGAGTATCATTAGCGGATAAGAGCAACCCCCAAGCTGTAGAGATATTGAGGAATAGGGGCATCTCAGTCCACTTAGTGTTAGAGAGGTATCTGCGAGGTCCGAAGTATGAGCACCTCCAGCTAGCGATATTCAACGATGAACGCCCCTCGTCGCCGTCACCGACCACAACGACGCTCTCCTGGTTCCCAGTGCCTTCCCAAGCCGATAATAGTACTGTAGAGATTGAGCCTGAGGCAGAATCCAACACCACTATAGATTCCAGTGTGCTGGAAGTTGGAGACTATGGAGACATAGAGGAACCGACTCAAGAGGAGCTAGATAAGAGGTTTGATGAGATTTTAGCTATAGACAAAGAAGATATTAGAAAGAAGTGGGTGTCAGAATTAGGTACCGAAAAGGAAATCATAGTAGCAGAAGTTAGTAAACTCGAAGGCCTTGGTATCAGTCTTGAAGGTACAGTAGAAGTGGAAGGAGGGCAAGAGCTGAGACCTCATCATTACATTAGGTCCGTGCTTCCTGAAGGCCCTGTCGGTCAGCAAGGCACCTTCTCAGCTGGAGACGAACTCCTGGAAGCAAATGAGTACAGATTGCATGGTTTGACTCACACTGAAGTTGTTCATATTTTGAAGCAACTGCCGAGTCGTGTGAGGCTAGTCTGTGCTCGAAGTAGCTTTGACAGTGGCCCAAGACCACTAATAAACCTAGCTTCGGACAGAGAAGGTTTTGAAGCCAGAAAAATTATATCCGGGAGCCTCAATAACTTGACCACGATTGTAAAAGCACAATCTGACACTTCCATCAACACATCCAGTACTGCCACATTGACGAATCACTCTGCTCAGTCGAAGAAATCTCGATCATTAGAGTGTGTGTCTGGCCTAGCGATGTGGCAGAACAAGGAAGAAATCATAGAACTCATGAAAGGAGACCAAGGTCTTGGATTCTCCATACTCGACTACCAGGATCCTATTGACCCTCAAGGGACAGTGATTGTGGTGAGAAGCCTGGTGCCTGGTGGCATTGCTGAGAAGCATGGAGAAATATCACCAGGAGATAGAGTCATGTCGGTTAACGGAGTAAGTATCAAGAATGCAACGTTAGACCAAGCAGTTCAGGCTCTAAAGGGGGCTCCACGAGGCATAGTCAAAGTCGGCATAGCCAGGCCCTTGCCCCCTCACGACTCCAAGTCTAAAAGTACCACGACACTAAATACTAAAGCGAGCTAATCTCAAATGTGATTAAACCTGTACTAGTCAAAATTGAAGTCATATCGTATGCTTAAAGTGAGCTTAAAAGTCTGTACATATCGAGAGGCGAGATCCCTTGGTATGGCTGAGACTTGAAGCACTAATAGTCCAACAGACTAGTCTTCTGGCTCAACATTTCAAACTCTATGAAACAATAATAAATTTACGCTTTACTAGTTAACATAGTATTAACTTGAATCATGAAGTTACACTAACACTTTTTTACTGCACAAGATTGTAAGAGCCATGTTTGAAGAATTTTTGTGGAAGCCCATTTGAGGGAATTTTATACCTTGTTTTTACAATATGTTCTTGTGGACTGTTTGTAATTTTACTCGGCTATTTAGCTTCATTTACTTTGATACTATTTTATTTTTGTTGTCATCAATATACAGGCTGTCCCATTGAGGCAATAATGAAATTAGTTATACTTAAAAGAACCTCTTTGTATAGTTTTTTGCTACTCTTAATTATTTATAAATGGGACATCTTGTACCACATAAAAATTGTGTAATACATTAAATTGGTCTTCCACAAAAAGTTATATACTTCTGATATTGTAATAAATATAAATATTAAGAAAACTCTAGAGTATCACATTGTAGATATTAACATAAGGGAGCAATTTATATATATTGTAAAAAAAATAAAATAATGATTCTCAGAGAAAATCCGTATAAAAATACTGAAAGTAAGGATTTGATTGTGAATTGAGTTCTTGCCATAATTAAGTACTTACTATTATTTTTTTGTAAATAAAATAAAAACTATATTTGCTATATTTTTTTTCTTGCAAATATAGATTTTTTATTCATTTAGTATTTACAACAAAATTGCAATAAATGATATTATTGTAAATGTAAATTACAGAGTGCACTATAAACTAGAGAAGCACATGTGATATAAGTCTTAACATAATTGTTGCTAATTATGTTTGGTTCGTCACACTTAATAGTAAGTTTATTTATTTGTGCTGGATACAAACTATTGCATTTATTAACGTATAATTCATACAATCAGAATATGTTCTGTGCCATTTTTGTAACATTTTATTTTGTCATTTTTTTAATGCTCAATTAAACCCTGAAAGTCAGTATTGCCATCAACCTTATTTATTCTAAACATTAAAAAAGAAGATAAATTACTATGGCAGGATGGAACCTGCGTCTTTGGAATACCATGCCAACGCCTTACCAAATTGGCAAAGGAGTGATCAGTTTGAGCAATCTCAATTCTAATTATCTCGTCTTCTTTTGAATGTTTAGAATGTTAGACTTGGCTAAGCATGCACAAATGTATTGAACCTTTAGATATATCATGAATTCTAGACTAGTATCTCTATTTTACAAATAACTACGTTTTGCGTGCACTAACTTGGCTTAACTAACGAGAATACTGTCAATTTTATATTGTACTTAGTTTTAACCCAGATAAGCCTGAAACTAAAATTTTCTGAAAATTTTGAAAAAAGTTACATTATTTAGTTTATTAGATCTTATGCAACATAAAAAAAATTATGAAAAAAAAATTAAGTGTAAGGCTTTCAGGGAAACAGCCGTCCTATATGTAGGACAGTAGGATAATAAGAGGAAATAAAAGACCATTTATGACAAAACAGAATGTAATCAAAAAGTGTAGTTTATTAGATAACTATTGATTATATTACCCATTGTTATATGTAATTTACTAGATTAACACTATTTATGAATGATATGTTTCAAAACACTTGACACACACTCCAACATCACATTTCTTGCAACGTGTCAAACATTTTTTGTGACATTGACGACAGTGTGTTTGCTTCGATTGAGGAATAACCAGATGATTCATTTGGTCTTTACGACTATCAGCATGTTCATGATGGGAGGGTCGGCTAGGCCCTCTTTTGGCATTTTTTCTGTTTGATTCAATCAAAGCAATTGCTACCCTTCTGCGAAAGCCAAGATGATCCAGTTTTCCATGATTTATTTTATATAACTGCCATGCATTATGTTCGGCAAGATCAATCATGTGTGTGAGCAACGGCATGTACCATTTCTTACCTCGTATACCAATTCGGTAATGTGAAATATTTTCATCAGACCGATCCACTCCTCCCATATATTTGTTATAGATGGACACCATATGTGGTTCTTCTATGACAATGTTTCTCTTTTCACTTTGTGAGAAGCGTTTGGCAGATTGTTTAGGATTTATTCCTACAGCATTAGAAGCAATACTGAATATATTATTGTCATGCCATTTAGCAATAATGAACGTGTTGTCATGTGTCGTTCTGTAATCGACAGCACCACGTTCCTTTTTTTTCAGTAACTTCGATGTAATCAGAGGACAACTAGATGTCCTGTTTTCTCGAACTGTCCCAGTGCAACGAAGGCCTTTCTTTGTTATCTCTTCCAGCAAGGGCGTCCCAGTAAAAAAATTATCAAAAACTACGTGGTAAGGAAGGTCGAAGCCACGTGAAATCAGCACATCGCAAAAAGTGAGAACAACGCTTGCACCCAGCCCCAATTCTTTATATATTGGATTGCACATAGTTGTAGCACCTTGGTATGGTTCCATCCATAAAACATACCCTAACCGTGTAGCACCAACCCAAGCTTTGAACCCGTACCTAATAGGTTTACCTTTTATGTGCTGTTTGCAGCCATGTCTACCATAGTAGGGGATCATGGCCTCATCTACACTGTAATGCTCTTCAAGAGGAGAAAACTCTAAGAACTTTTTATTTAGAAGTGTAACTAGGGGGCGTACTTTTGTGTATTTGTCTTGCAAATCCAGATTATCATTGACATGAAGGTGGCGAAAAATAAAGTCAAATCTATCCCTAGTCATAGCCGAGCTGATCAATTCATTCTTTGTATCAGGGGAGTTTTCCCAATACATTCTTCTACGGGGGAGCCATGAATAACCACTAACCAACAATATGCCGATGAAACATTTCATATCTTCAGTGGTTATGTCTCCAGGCAAATTCTTTTTGACAGCATATTTATTGCTCTCTGACACCAACAACGAAATAACATCTTCATCTAAGAAGTTTTCAAACCACTCAATTGGGCGCTTATCTTGGCAAGCGCCTTGAACATCTGGCCAATTCACGGGATTTTTTGCCAAGTCCCGTTTTCTCCATGCGTAGGTACGCCTACGTTTAGTTCGACCTGTAGAATCAGAAGGTTCTTCTTCTGTATCACTCACCATAATCTGCCCTTGAATCATTACTTCAGCCGGTTGAAGCAGAATGTTTCGTGGCAAATTATTCAAAGTTACATTATCTTCTTCACCCGAATCTTCGTCAGTGAGACAGTCAGGATCAACAGGAGGAGGTAGAATACATATCAGTCGTTCTCTATAATCTTCTTCATTATCAGAAACATTGTCTAAAGCATCTAAAATTTCATGCGCAGCTAACGGTCTGTAAAGAAAAAGTTGTATTATTGTACTAAAATCATGTATATTATCCTACTGTCCTATATATAGTACGCTAGTATTTGTAACAAGTTATACGTAATTTATTTATATTATTTTGCTAGAATATTTATTTAGTACAAAAGTTAAGGTTATCAACTAGATATTAACACAAAAAAAAACAACTCACGAGTAAAATATAACTTTTTATACATACCTGTCATTTGCCATGTCTGCAACGCACTTTTATTACACACTTATAAGGTAAAAACTGTTAAAATAACTGTCTTTTTATTTTTTCTAATAAAGCTGACACGTTTCTTACTGCAAATCATAAGACTAAATAATCTTAGATAAAGAGGGTATTCTGATATTTTTTTTTATTTCTACTGTCCTAAATATAGGACAGTAGGCTTATCTGGGTTAATACCAAGCTTTAACAGCCAAAACCCACCTTTAAAAACACCTATTGTACAAATTGTCCTTGCCCCTTAAATGCTATACTAAATATTACATTAGTTAAAACCCTGTGGATATACGCTAGTCTTACAGCAGGCTGTGTGCAGAATAACATAAATATTAATATATAATAAATAACTAAATATTTAAAATTTAAAATCCCCTGACGCAATAAAACATGTCTAAGAACCACCGCTAGAAAACCTTTCAAATAAAAATATCGCATCCGAATCGGTTCACCCGTTTGAGCTACGATGCCACAGACAGACACACATAGTGGTCAAACTTATAACACCCCTCCTTTTTGCGTCGGGGGTTAAAAATTAGCTTACGGTCACATACTAAATGATAATGATAGGGTGTTGCGGATGTTCATATCCAATGATTTATTTTGATCAAATTCTGGTAATTAAGTAAAAGTATACAGGGGTGGTAAAATTTGGCACATTATAGATCTCAAAATTATGCTACACCTGTATACAAAAAAGATTTGAAGAAAAAAATGTCGGTAAGTTTGTTTGTAGGATTTTGGAGTGGTAGGCTCTGGCCGTGGTTGTAATACCACCCACCGAACAAAGCCATGCCGTCAAGCGACCTAGTCGTGTTTCGGGATGATGTTCAGTGAACCATCGGGGAGACGGGTCTGAGCAGCCGCTCAACTGCCGTCTCTCTAGATCTATGTGCTCCATCTTAGGCCACATCATCGCTTCACATCAGGCGAGATAGTGGCCAAACATAGATCTATTAAGCGTAAATAAAAAAAAAAACATGTAAATGCGCACCCTGTACATGAATCTGTCAGTATATGGCCGGCATAGTAGATTATTGTAAGATGACCAAAACTGTAGCTAAAAGAATCACAATCAATGGTTTAAGGATATCCCTAAGAGCCAGTGCATGTGGATACAACTTTGCAAAATTCAATTGACCTTTGAAAGAAAAACAACTCTTGGCAGTCGGGTATAAATAAATATATCGCTGTATGTAACTATTTGTTGAAGTTTATTTTATTACAGATCATGTGTTTTTAACCGACTTCAAAAGGAGGAGGTTCTCAATTCGACTGTATGTTTTTTTTTGTGTGGCTATGCGATTACTCCGGCATTTATAAACTGATTTGGAAATTTTTGCGTTGGGTTCAGTATAGCTTCAAAGTGGTCCCATATAAATTTCATCGACATTTGACCTTGGACTTCGAAGTCGGTTTTATGTTTAAAAATGAATTATTATTTATTTTATAAATAGTATTTTATATTTTAATAACTTTTATACCACAAAGTTTTCGTAGCAAATACATAAATGAAATAATAATGTTTATTGAATTTACATTTTACATTTTTGAACTTAAAGTACATTTTAGACAGTTTGGACTTAGGTACGCCTAGCATTTAGTTACAAAACAAAATCAGTTTAAACTAGCACTGCTCTGGTAGTATCATTAGTGAACCCTGAACCCCACACTAGGGTGACTTGTGTCGTGGGGTTCAGTATCATTAGTGAACCCTGAGCCCCATACTAAGGTGACCTGTGTCGTGGGGTCCAGTATCATTAGTGAACCCTGAGCCCCATACTAAGGTGACCTGTGTCGTGGGGTCCAGTATCATTAGTAAACTCTGAGCCCCATACTAGGGTGACCTGTGTCGTGGGGTTCGGTATCATTAGTGAACCCAGAGCCCCATACTAGAGTGACCTGTGTCGTGGGGTTCAGTATCATTAGTGAACCCTGAGCCCCATACTAGGGTGACCTGTGTCGTGGGGTTCGGTATCATCAGTGAACCCAGAGCCCCATACTAGAGTGACCTGTGTCGTGGGGTTCAGTATCATTAGTGAACCCTGAGCCCCATACTAGGGTGACCTGTGTCGTGGGGTTTAAGTCACTTCCGTTTAAAGATCTGTTATAAAAAGTCTGTGCATTATCGGATTATTATGTCCATAGTGAATAATTCAGATTCAACGCACACTCAGATACAACTAAAGACACGTACAGATTAAACAATTCAAATCAATTGTTTATTTGTAAGAATACATACAATAAAGGTAATTTTTTTTAATGTTAAATAAGTTTTATATCAGAACAAAATGTATCTACATCGCCATGCTCAATAATTGCACATTGGTGTACCCTAAAGGCCTTGTAGAATAATATAAACTAGATGTAATTGGATTGGCTTAAATTTACACGTTTGGCATTTTTAAGAAAAATGTTAGATTCTTCATCCTTCACAAAATTCACAACACTAGCGTGTGGTTTGTGTAGATTATATTATTTTGTAAATGGAAAAATAATCGTGAACTAAAAATTATACTAGTTATATAATTTATTTGTACCGTTTTAGTATAAGTGGTGCCTAATGTTTGCCAGAGATGGCGTTAACAAATTAGGGTTGAACTACATCTGGCCGCACCGAATCGCACTTTCTTCTGCTTCTATCCTTTTCTGTCACTTAGAACCATTATTTACTAGAGCGAGAAAGAAAGCGAGAGTGCGACTCGTCGATTCAGTGTAGGTCTGTTGTTCCCGTAGGCCTTGTCCCGCTACGGGGACAACAGGACGTCATTAAATTTTCGTACCATTGTCCCCTTTACGGAGATACGGCCACTAGGTTAGGTTATTTATATTCCAACAACGTCGTTTCCGCTGCGTGCGGTAGCACTCCCGCTCTCTTTCTCGCTCTAGTAAATGACTGCTCTAAATGACAGAAAAAGATAGAAGCTTAGGAAAGTGCAATCCGGTGCGGCCAGATGTAGTTCAACCCTTATTCTTTAAATCTTATTTATTGGTGTTATAATTACGCTAAAACCCTTTTAGGGTAGGGGTGTAAGAACGTAGAACTCAAACAAACTTTTATTATGCCAATCTTCTGTTCCATTATTCATTTGTATAAATCCTTCCGTTCTGGCAGACTGAAATAGCTGATAATAGTTGTCTAGTCTCACAGAAATATGTGATGAAATCTAACCATAGACATATAACTTTTAATACCTATAGATTATTAAAGTTACTTTGCGATGCAGTGTAAATAAAAAATGTTCCTATTACTGTAAAATAAGAAAATTGTCTATTACAATGTTACAGAAAATACCAAATATCATGCTTTTTTACAATAGTTCATTGTACCTAATTAAAACTTAATTTTCGTCGCATATTTCTGGAAAAAACATGCTTATTACTTTTGTAATGTAAGTTAGTCAATCGTTTAGTTAACCGCACAGTAAGATAAGGAATATTGACACCATTACCTTAGCCACACATGGAACTAAGTTACAAGGAAAATAATAAAATTGTGAAAAAATAATGTTGATGTTTTTATGAACACCCTGTATACATTTCGTTTTATATGTTTTTGGCTTGATTGTATTTTGTTATGCATTAGCCTGAGATACTTCATTGAAGTAAAATACCATCAACAAAAGCATACATTCCCACTGTTGGGACACGCCATTATCTCAGATAAGAGTATCACTAGGGCTCTCAGATATCGTTCACTAATTATTTTAACTGATTTGAATTATGTATTTGATAACATTCTCTCATATAATAAAACGCGGGCGCCTAGAGATTTTGAAGCCATGTCGGTTTTGGTGAACCATCAGGGAGACTGGTTTGAGCAGTCGCTCAACTACCGTCTTCCTCCCTATCTATGCTCGCCGTCTTTGGCCAGATCGTCGCATAACATCAAGCGAGGTAGTGACCAAACATGGATGTAAAATTCCTAAAAAGTTCGTGGATCAACGTCTATTCCCGGTTGGCACCACCAACTGCGCCACTACTGGTGGCAATCGAGATAAAAAACCCAGTTGCCACCAGTGGTGGCAATCCTAGAAGTTTTCAGTAATCAATAATAAACAACTTATACCTTAATAATAAAATTATACAGCTGATTGGTGTACCTATACTTACATTAATTAAGTATCGGTAAGTATGAGTATGTTATAATATATAGCATATTGCAGGTTTGAGAGTGATGACACAGGCGCGTAGCAAAATTTTTATACTTTATTGGTCTCAATTTATTCAAAGTGCAGGTACCTTCGCCCCTGCGGTCACTTTTAAATTTTCTTTGATGTTATTTTACGCATTGACATGGCAATGTACCCAAAATTTTGTTTCAGTATGGTGTGGGTGCCGAATCTGCCGCTAACCATTGCGAGCGCAGTTTGCGCCACCGCGGGAGCCGTATGCATATTCAAGTAAGTCCCCGATACATATTTTTGATTGGGTCACTGTACCTATCTGTATATTTTTGATAAGGTAGTTACGTATGCATGAATCAGATATGTTAGGTACCTCTATATCGAATGGCGACAGCGGTACCTGCCCAGATCTATGAAATAGTGTAGGACGAATAGGTATAAACGGCATCATATTCTGTTCACTGCTTTTTTATGTTTATTGTTTAAACTTATGGAAAAGTAAGTACCTAATTTTTTTTTTTATTAGACGCTCCCTAAGATTGCACTATTACTTGTTCTTAATTCATTCATTTCGAGGACCATGGCCCCACAATACCTTGACACATACCTATAGGTATAGGAACCTATAGGAATAAAAATGCTTGTACATTAAAACAAAACAAACTCGTACAGGACTCCTCCAAGCAAAAATATTTGTTGCGTACCGGGAATGGATCCCGCAACCTCCGTGCCGCTGACCTGCCTAACCACTACACCACAGAAGTTATCAAATAATTGTGTCTTCTATTGCAGAGATTTCTACGGCGGCGCCCCGTACGACCGGACAGTGAGGGCTGACAACAAGACAGTCATCATCACGGGCGCGACCAGCGGCATCGGGCAGGCGGCGGCCTGGGACTTCGCTAACAGAGGCGCTAAGGTTACTTTTACACAGCTGAGAGAGACGAGCAGGTCGTGCACTTGATGGTAAGCAACACGCCTGCCCAGTTGCGCATTATGAGTCTTAAGAGCTATACTGTCGCTGCCGCGGCACGCTCGCTTCGCTCGCTCGGCTCGCTTCGCTCGCTCGGCTCGCGCTGTGTTCACAGTTCTAACAACCTAACCTAGTGGCTGTATCCCCGTAAAGGGGACAGTGGTACGAAAATTTAATGACGCCCTGTGGTCTCCGTAGCGGGGACAAGGCCCGTAGGCCTTGACAACGGGCCTACACTCTTATTTGCAGCTAACACTTGACGTTGCAGGTGTTCATGGCGTGCCGCGACATGGAGCGGTGCGAGGCGGCGCGGCGCGAGATCGTGCTGGAAACTGACAACAAGTACGTGTACTGCCGGCCCTGCGACCTCGCCAGCACACACTCCATCCGGGAGTTCGTCAGGAGGTGAGGAAACAAACAAAATACATTCATTCCGGACATACGACCAACATTATAATGAACCAAACTACTATAGATACTCAACCTAATACAATATACCTAACACAGATAATAATAACAAAATAGATTGTGACTCATTGGGAGCATGTGCGACTTTCGATCCGACGCACCTGAGTTCGAATCCCGCTGGCCCCGCACCAATGATTTTCTTAGGTTATGTGCTGATTTAACACTTCCTCTAGAAATGGTGAAGGAAAACATCGGGAAGAAACGGCATGTCCAAGAATTAATCACAAAAATTCAAGGACATGAGACATCCTATAACCCGCACTGCGTCAGCGTGGCGGATTATGGCCCATACTCTCTCTATGAAAGAAGGCCCGTATCCCAGCAGTGGGAACGTGATGGGCTGATGATGATGATGAATAATAACAAAAAGGTCAATGATAAATATTTTCTTATGAGGCGGAACTGGCAGGTGCCGAAATCTCCTATCATAGACCGGTTCTCATCCATTAAAAATTCACGTCAATAGCCCAATCGTAAGTAATTTCCATATCTCCAATAATAGTGCTCGCACTTATCGGGGGCTGTCTTTGATTGCATAGATTCTACGCGTCGATGTCGCACATTATATGTACACACACAAACACACCCTCGCACACACACACACAACAAGCTGTTCTCACAGTTTGTTTCCTTTTTTAATGTCATTTCGTATATTTAGTGTTATTATGGCACTTATCCTTTGCTGTAAACTTAATTTTTGGTAGTCTGTAATGTCTGTGCGTCATTACATAGAAGACAAAGATGCTTGGAACATTCCACTTCTGTAAAGTAGCCAACTGGTACATAAGAAACATAACATTGTAAAACCCCAAAAAATTTTAACAAAATATCTAAAAAGATATGCCCCTCAGTTTCTTGCCGTATCTTCTGAGTAGTGGTTCTTTTTCCGATACGGTGGTAGTCATTGTGATAATTTGACGTTCATAAGTGCGTCTGTGATGCTAAAATGATTAAAGAGATTTTGATTTTGATTTTTTTTTGATTCTGTATAGTGGTGTTTCAATAAATAGTTACAATACAATAACCCTTTATTGCACAACAAATAACATATACACAATTATAAAAAATAAAATATGCACAAATACATCGTAGTTTTGACGTACAATGGGCGGCCTTATCGCTTGTAGCGATTTCTTCCAGACAACCTTTGGATGGATAGAACAGGTATAAGATCTAATGCGGTTTGGTGGTGTACATAATAAACAAATATAATAGTCACAACTTATATAAATAATAAGTGCATACGAAAAAGAAACATACAAATAAAAATAAATATACATATATGTGTATATAGAAATATGCAGAAATATACAAGAGAGAGTTAATCAATCAATATGTCCATCGCCAGGTTTAAATCGGAAGAGCCACAGTGCGACGTCCTCGTGAACAACGCGGGCGTGATGGAGCCGCCGGCGGGCGTCACGCGCGACGGTTTCCAGGTGCAGCTGGGGATTAACCACCTGGGGCACTTCCTACTTACCAACCTGCTGCTGGATTCCTTGAAGGTACACACCAAACACTTACATATACACACCAAACACGTATACAGGGTGGATGTTTGAGACGGGGCCGTAAGGTAAGTAAGTACCTTAACCATTATAGTTACAGGAAAACGTTCCTGGGAGACCATCCATAACTTTTAGAGATATTCTAAACCGCATTCACAGATTTGGGAAAAAATTAGTCAGTTTCTTAACGTTTTTGTAACGTTTTTTTATTACCTCATCCAATGAATGTATTACGTCCCAGGCGGCGGCTCCCAGCACAGTGGTAGTGGTGACGTGCGGCGCCCACCACCGCGGGAAAATAGACAAGGAGGACCTCAACATGAGCGTCAAGTACGACAAGACGGCGGCGTACGCGCAGAGCAAACTCGCTAACGTACTGTTCGCCAGGGAACTAGCCTTGAAGACTCTCGGTAAATATACATACAATAAATACACCCAACGACATACCTCCTGGCCCCTAACTAGGATTCCCTGTATCTAGGGAACCAAATGCTTACGCTTTTTTTTTCTGTGCACAAACATTTGTCTGAGACATACATTAAAAAATATAATTCATTTTATAACAAAAATACCGACTTCATTTCTGATGTATCTTGGAAAAAGGAGAATGTTCTCAATTAAAAAGTTTTTTTTTTATATGTTTGTTACCTCAGAACTCCGTCATTTATGAACCGATTTGGAAAATTCTTTTTGCGTTGGGTTCAGTATAGCTAGGAAGTGGTCCCATATAAATTTCATCGATATTTGACCTTGGACTTCGAAGATACATTGAAGTCGGTTTTTGTTTTTTCTAAAAATTAATTATTGATAAAAGGTATATGTACTTGTCAATTGTTTATTCGTTCAAGTAAGGGCCATAGTTTCCAATTTAGTGTATATTATATCTTGTTCCCCAGACGACAACATCTCAGTAGTAGCAGTGGACCCCGGGCTCACAGACACTAAGATCACGCGCCACATGTCCATGATGAAGAGCGTCTCCCGTTTCTTCGTGTACCCTCTGTTCTGGCCCTTCATGAAGACGCCAAAGATCGGCTCGCAGGTCATCCTCCACGCGGCGCTGGATCCCAGCATGCAGAAGTGCGCGGGGGACTTGTATGTGTAAGTTACCCTTCCACCTTATCATCCTGTAGAAATGTTAGTTGTGGTAGGGTCGCCACGTGGCGTAGGTGGACGTTTACAATTCGTATATTTTTGGTGTTATTGACAATTGAAATATTGTAAAAGTTCAGCTACTTATGTCGCTGACTGTACTCTAATACAAGCCTAGTTTCCCATGAGTTGAGGCTTTAGGCTCCACGTCTCTCGTTCCTACTTTGCTCCATAATTTCTGAGACTATATTTTAATTTAGCTTTTACTGTTACAGTGACATGAAAAAAGTAGAAACGTCGCAAGTGGCTCAGGACTACGAGCTCGCGAACTGGCTGTGGAAAGTTAGCGAGAAGTGGACCAAGCTAGACGAACACAAGGCAGCACTCGCCAATGCGAACGCTGCGTAGAAACATAGTACAATAATTAACATAATATACTTTTTGATCGCCAAACTATAGCAGCAAAGCTGTGCACGCCGAGTACGCAATTGTATACCTTTAAGTCAGCTCGGCGTCTACTAACTAGGTTGGCAAACTGGTTTACGAGGAATTCAAGTTCAAAGTTCAAAAGTTCTTTATTAATTTGTGCATCACAGACGCACTTATGAACGTCAATTATTACAATGACTACCACCGTATCGGAAAAAGAACCACTACTCAGAAGATACGGCAAGAAACTGAGGGGGATATTTTTTTAGAACTTTGCTTACTTTTGTTGTTATAATTGAATTTCCTTGTGGCCAGTTGTCAATATTCTATTGAGTCAACCTGTGTCAAGTGCTGTCATGGGCTAAGTACAGACAGTCACAAATGCGGGGCCCAACCCGTTCACCCACTACCTGTGCTTGACTCCAAATTAACTGAAGCCACAATGTCACTTTCAGTCATTCTATTGTGACTAAAAATGAGGCTTACTGGATGACTGCCAGATTTAAGTTTGATGAACGTTATTGAAAATTATTTTTTGTGAGCATTTTTTTAAATTAGTTTTAATTAATGTAATTTAAATAAATAGAATAGTCAACTGTTACTGGATATTTTTAATTTTTGGTCATAATTTATTTACTTTACCGTAGTCGACGTTGAAGAAAAATTGAATAGAAAGTACGTATGTATATAGCTCTGGACTCTATAGACGTCGAGCAATTAAATGAATAAATAATAACATTGCGCTGGTGGAGAAGAAACTGACAAATCTCGAACGCTTTACCAGCTTCTTTGTTCCCAAACAGCTACAACTTGTGCCTCTAAGTCTAGAGTGAAAAGGCATCTCATGGGCAAGCGTGCTCCACCTTAGGCCACATTTTCGCTTTCCATCAGGCGAGATGTCATCAAGTTCTCACCTGTGGCGACCTTACATCAAAAACCTGCTCACAGATGGCGCTGACATAAAGTAGCATAAACACCCATACAAAGACGCAGACTTCTATCACAGAATACTAAGGGACAGAAGCATCACTCCGCAAAGAAATTTAAACAAATAGCAACTCTTGCTATGAAGCAATAAAATTCAATTCAGCTCGCGTAGCGCTGCATACCTACCAGTCATATTAACCTACAGAGCGCCTCTCTTTCTATCGCGCCGCTCTTATCTCTTCTGCCGCGGCACGTGTAACGACGCGCGACCCGCCGTCGGTGTCCGGCTATGTACTTGTAGCTTCGTACCTACAGTGCGGAGTGCGCTAGGCCTGCTTCTATACAAATCCTGCATCGCGCAAACGAAGTTCAAACGACAGATAAGATCTATACAAGTTCCAAGTACGTTCTGTCGGACAACTGTCCCCGGGACAATAACACCTGGCTCGGTCGGAAGATCTTCCTTATTAAATGGAGGCGCTTCTACAGTGGAAACTACCATCTCTACTCCTTCATACACCCATTTCCCAATAAAAATAAACTATATGTTTGTTCAAGGGATAATAATAAAATCCACTTCGCAACTGTACCGGGTGCTTTATTCACTACAATATAAATTAATTACAAAATTATAAATTACATTAATAAATAATCGCAGACAAAATGATCGTCATTATTATTGAAAACAACAGAACTAATACAAAACGAGCTTTAGCAATACAATACAACACAATTATTGTTCGCGGAGGAATGCACGAGTTATTTGGAAAATTATTTAAATTACTACAAACAGACGACCGCCCGTATGTTATAATTTCGTCTGAAACCTACGGATTGCCGTCGTCTGCGTCGGGCCTTATAGTGGTCAAAAAAGTTCTATGAAGCAGGTAAGAATGTTTAAATTGTTGGTAACATTCGTAAAAACATATCACACACAGTACAAATAAAACTATTTCTAATTTGGTTTCTAAAGTTTGGTCTAAAGATGCAAAATTCAGCTGATTTAAAAAGTTAACGCCTGGTTTCGCCCAGTTTTGCTTCCAAATCTTTGACCACTAGTAAACGCGTTAACAAACCAAGATTCATAAAATCAATTCACACACAAAGAAACAATTTTCAATTGAAACAATGAAGCCGGAGATGTCATATACAAATAAAATTTAGTAAACAATAAACATAACCAATTTCAATGAGTAGAACGAAAAAAAACGAGAATTTATTAAACTTACACACTAAAAAACTTTAAAGCTAAATCTAAAAGCTAAAATTAAGAGTAAATAAATACTAAAACGTGGGTAAAAGCCTTGCCGCTGGATTAAAAAAAAACGTATCTTATACATTTTAAATGATGTTATGAAAGAATTAATAACGGTTAAAAACTTGGGCACAAAAATACTAACCGGCAGAATTACTGATTATATATTTATTCACTGGAAAACTATTCTAAATAACTTTTGATTTATTAAGATTGGCCCAATATTCTTGCCCCCAAGTGTAACACAATATCATACTCTAAAGCTTTGAGCAACAAAAACACTTCCTATAGTTTGAACTTTATACAATTTCAATGATTTTACAGATAACTGCAGGCACTTTTAATTGAACTAGGATTAACTATTTTATTAATAAATGCAGGTATTTTTATTTGGTTGATCATGTCATATCGTCTGGTCCGTGGTTCTCATTCGTCGCCCCTACACGGGTCTTGCATGCAATGGATCAACAATGTCAGAACAGACTGACAGTATTAATTAAAACAACAAAATAGTGATACTATAAAGCAAATTAGTAATATTTGTGGCGATAAATATTAATTTGAAAACTTACGACTTAAAATACAATCGACATTCTACACAAACCGAAAACGAATGTAAGCCAAAAATCATCTAAGATCACTCTTCTCTGCACGCAAAAATATTTGATTTTCTACATTATGATTATCATGATACATTTTTCCAATATACCTGAATGCAGACTTGTCATTTGCAAAGTCTGCATGCAAATGTATTTCTTGCTTGCAATAGATAATATTTAAGTAAGAGTAAAGAAACGGTATGTATTTCAAAAAGTTTACTTTCAAATCTATCCCTGAGCAAAATGGGTTGCCAGCCGTATTAGAATGTCTTTGCTAGTTTTATTTCGAAGACTGTCGTTTTCTACCTACATATGACATCACAAGTTTTGAGGTGACCTTTTGCGCGGCAATATTTGAAACATAATATTTAAACATAGTTTTAGGTACTTTTAGATTGTTATTTAATTAAAATAGTATTTTTCATGGCTATATATATTCATTGTAGTTAATTTAAAACAATTTCTGAAAAGTTGTCCGATCCCCTATTGAAATTTACAATCAATTTTACAAGTGCTTTGTACTTGTCTCATTATTTTGAGTAAGATTAACTGATCAACAGCTTTATTGTATAGCCACTATACTATTCATCACGATACATCAGATACATTATTTTATAATTAATGAACAAGATGTATTTCCCTTAAAAGTTTTGTTGGCGAGTGTGTTCTATTAGTTAAACCATGTAGATTATTTGCGGAGATCGCTCAGACTTAATTTTTGAACACCTTTTGACATAATTTTCATGGTTATGGTAACCGAGACTTGGAACTGGATTTGTAATTAATAAATGACTGAAGAGAACAAATTTTTCTACTGTTTCATAGAAGTACAAACAAACCTGCAGGGCGATCACGTAAGTCTGTTGCGAACATCGCATGTTGCGGACTAACGTGCAATAGAAATTTATTTAAATCCATGAAATGCGATATGTAACTTTTTATGTCTCGATTTCAATGTGCTCCTATCGATTACCCGACAAATTTACAAAGCGAGATTGTGCTATGAATCGTTATGTATACGCCCAATCTATTCAATTTTACTGTGTAATACGGCTCTTGTCTATGGTTTGTATATTGATATAAACTTTGTTTGTCGAAACTTATTTTTATTTCAATTGAGCTTTCGTTGACGTTGCAACAAACGGGTTACGTGATCGCAAAACCATCATCGAAACTGGTTTCTTATTGAAATTAATTGAAATACATGATCGCCCTGCTGATCAAACTTATCCACAAACCGACTTAAACCAAGAAACCAATTATCATTAATATATTTTGTGACACAAAATTTAACATCTAACATAATTTTAGATCATTACAATCTGTCTTTACTTACACCCACAGCGATTTGACAGCAGTTCACAATACTTTCTTTGAAAGACAGATCTCTACGTAAAATGACGAACATTGTACCCAAGACGTCGGGTCGGAACTCCGATTCTATTCTGAGAATATCAATCTTATGTGGTAAGTAATAAAGCACAATTCACTAGCCTCAGTAACAGTGGTAGTCTGTGAGCCGCGCGGGCGGCGCGCGCCATCACTTCAGCTTGGCCTTCTTGGCGCGCGGAGCATCCTCGTCGTCGGAGGGGCTCTGCCGCTTGTTGCCGTCGCCGTCGCCGGTGCCGTCGCCGTCGCCGTCGCTGCTCGGATCTTGTTCGGGCAGGGAGGGGAGATTGAGTTCTGTACAGCGCTTGTTGATGTACTTTTCCAGTCGGTACCCTGATCTGCAATAATAAGTTACTTTTTTAATGTGGCGACGAGCAGATCGCTTATCTGGTTGCAGCACGCCTGCCGTGAACAGTTGCAGCATCCACAACTTTTCTTGTACGACACTGCACTACGCTCGTCACCCTGAGACATTTTTTTAAACACGTCTTTTTTATATTTCACATTTATGTACGTGCGTGTGGGATTTGGTTATGTGGTATTCTAGGCAAGCATGATCCATCGTCGACCGCGTCGTCACTTTCCATCAGGCGAGACTGCGGTCAAATGCTAGCCTATTCGGAAAAAAAGTAACGTGTAATAATTGGTGTGTGTGCTCACTTGGCGACGGGATGCGTGTCCAGGTTGTACGTGTAGCAGTTGTGGAAGACCCGCGCCGCGTCCGCCAGCAGCTGCGCGTCGCGCGCGTACTGCCCGCCCTCCAGCTTGCCCTTGATCGTCGAGAAGTCCATCGGGCTCTCTATCACGTCGAGGTAATCGGGGACCTGCGCCAGAAGACCATATTCTAAACTGGACTTCCCACACCACTCGCTTCATTCGCATTTCAACAAGTCCTTTAAAAGGGGAATTAATAGTCCTTAAGGGTCGGCAACGCATTTGCAATGCCTCTGGTGCTGCAGTTGTCCATAGGCGACGATAACCGCTTACCATCAGGCGGGCCGTCCGCTTGTTTGCCGACATATTAAATAAAAGAACTGTCCTTCCTCGCACTTGTAAGATGTCGAACGATCTACCTTCGTCAGTATTTTCTTTGAGCCACAACATGGAGTCTTTTAAAAGGGGTGTTCCTTAGGGGCGGCGACGCATCAGCAATGCCTCTGGTGACGGTAACCGCTTACCATCATGCGGACCGCCTACTTGTATGCGATATTTTAAATTAAACAAAAAACATAATTTCTCACATCGTCGGTGGAGACTGGTTCGTAGAAGGGCCAGCAGTCCTTGTGCTTCATGACGTCCCGCAGCAACAGTTGGAGAGACTCCGTGTGCAGAGGCGGCTCGTGTCGATTGCTGCGCTTTTTACCCGTGCTTCTCTCTTCTGCAACATTTATATTAAAACTTAGTAAAGAACCAAGACCATTGGTTTATTGAATAAATTATAAACACGTGTATGTCGTGTATGTAAGGCCGTCCCTGGGGTCCGTTACAAACCACCCGAATACTTCTCACATGGCTTAAAGACTGTTATCCTAATACAACAACCGGGACCGGCGGCCGTGCCCTACGAAGCACGGCAGCGCTCGCTCAGATGTCAATAGAAAATGTTAAATGCCACACAAACAGTCATACACTCACAGTGGTAATTGAATCGAACATTGTAATCTGTTACGAACGGCTAGACGAGCTGCGCTACGAACGCTACAGCTACGCTACGAGCGCTACAGCTACGCTACGAGCGCTACAGCTACGCTACGAGCGCTACAGCTACGCTACGAGCGCTACAGCTACGCTACGAGAGCTACAGCTACGCTACGAGCGCTACAGCTACGCTACGAGCGCTACAGCTACGCTACGAGCGCTACAGCTACGCTACGAGCGCTACAGCTACGCTACGAGAGCTACAGCTACGCTACGAGCGCTAGAGCTACGCTACGAGAGCTACAGCTACGCTACGAGCGCTAGAGCTACGCTACGAGAGCTACAGCTACGCTACGAGCGCTACAGCTACGCTACGAGCGCTACAGCTACGCTACGAGCGCTAGAGCTACGCTACGAGCGCTACAGCTACGCTACGAGCGCTACAGCTACGCTACGAGCGCTACAGCTACGCTACGAGCGCTAGAGCTACGCTACGAGCGCTAGAGCTACGCTACGAGAGCTACAGCTACGCTACGAGAGCTACAGCTACGCTACGAGCGCTACAGCTACGCTACGAGCGCTAGAGCTACGCTACGAGAGCTACAGCTACGCTACGAGCGCTACAGCTACGCTACGAGAGCTACAGCTACGCTACGAGCGCTAGAGCTACGCTACGAGCGCTACAGCTACGCTACGAGCGCTAGAGCTACGCTACGAGAGCTACAGCTACGCTACGAGCGCTAGAGCTACGCTACGAGAGCTACGCTACGAGCGCTACAACTACGCTATGAACGCTACTCTACGAGCTCCGCCATTGTGGACATGATTATAATATATCATTACGTAATATGTAATTGGTTTTCTAAAATTATTCTGCTGTTTTTTTGTGCAAGCAGCTGTTGGTTCCCCAATAAATAAACGTAGAAGGTTACGCAAAAGTAAAAGTTCTTTGAAATGCTTAAATGTAGGCGACATTCAAACATCTATAAAAAAGTTAGATCAATAAATTGCAAACAATCAGGCGGCTCCTCTGATGGAAAACAGTCACCGTCGCCTACAGACTTCTATAAAACAACACCAGAGGCATTGCCGATATGTCTGTTGTTGACTCTTAAGTTTGACCACTATCGCACTTAATATTACAGCGACGATGGGATGGTCACCAGTGAACCCGTTTTATTTATTTATTTGTCATAAGCTTAAACCTATGCTGTCCCACTGCTGGGCAAAGTTCTCCCTCAAGTCTTTCCAGCCGTCCCTATCCTGCGTCACCTCGCACCAGCCTTCTTGGTATGCATTCAGATCGACCCTTCATCTGCTTTTGCCGGCCTGGGCGCCGTCTTCCATCTTCAGGCACCCATTCCGTTGCGTTTCCCCGCTACCTCACCTGTAGTTAAGTAACGATGCGGTCGAAGATGTAGCACGCTCGCCTAGAAGAAACCTGTTCACTCTTATCTTAAAGACACCCAGATTTTAGCTATCCGGAAACACAGATGCAGAGAGCTTTACTCCTTGGCCGCTCACAATACCTGTTCATTGGTGACTGGATTACTCCCAGATTGTAACTACCTGAATACGAGTTTCGCTCACGTGTGAGTACCGGTCGCGAGGAGCGCGCATACTGCTGCAGATTGATTAATGCATCTTCACTCTGCTTACCGTGTACACCGTTCGTGAGTGAGGTCTTTGATTTTCTGCTTTTACTTGTGTTTGCGCTTGATTCTTCTTTTGATCTGAAATTAAAAAAATATATTTACAAACCATACTTTTAGCTAAGCTATAGGGCGATAGGTAAGCGCCACGCCTGTCCATAAAAATTGCAGTGCCACCCAGAACTTTTAATACTATAGTAGTACCAAAAAGTACTGCGTAGCACTGCGTTGCGCTCATCACATCAGACGTCAGTGTTTGTTGAAGTTTACGCACATGTTTCTTTGTAAGATTTAATCATGCTATTAACGAGAGTGATGAAGGTGTGGTTTTTATTCATTCATAAAATCAGTTAATTCCATTTCCAGCTAAAATAAGAAGTGTTTAGGTAAATAACGTTGAGTTTTTGCCAAAATCAAAATAACAATGCGGCTCTCTATTCTTTAATTCTTATAGTTTCAGAATTGGCCATAAAGTATTCACTTTCACAACTTGTATAGAAATGTTGAAGTACACATACTTTCGTGTTCTCGTCTTTGTTGCTGATCCGTTGTGCACTGGTGAGGCCTCTTTGCTGTTCCGTGTCTTCTTTAGTTTCACCAGCGCTGTGTTGTATTCACTGTCAGACGATTCTGCGGAGAAACAACACAGATATGAGTATGACATTTCGATAAACGAATACAAATTTTCTATCATGCTTCCAATTTTACAAAGTTCAATGCATGACAAACAGCAAAGATTTCCGAAATCAGTCAACTAATGAAGATGAAGAACCAGTAATGATTATGAAGACTGATCTCATACACATGAAGAATAGGTATCGATGATCATAAACATAATATAAAGCCCCAAGTAACCATTGTGTCAGACTCAACCAAAACCAATGAAATGAGCAAAATTGATGGGTAAAATTAAAAAATGAAGATGTTAATATCGAAAATGAAGATGTTAGTACGAGAATTAAACCCAAGCATAAAAAGAGAAGATAATTATCACCATTGAGACCAGAAGGCTTAAATATTAGGCCTGATAACATCTGACGTCATTGCAGTATTTTATCGTTACTTAGGAACGAATGTACAAAACCATAGAGTTTCGACCACACACATTTATCAAAATGTGTTTTGTGTAGTTTCAAATGCTAGAGGAATCGCAAAGGCAAGTTTCTGACAAGCTTTCGAGGAGTTAACTTATGGTGCCGAAAACCAACCGATTTCTGAAAATGGAGTTAATGTAGGCGAAGATGGACCAGCCATGGGTATGAACTGGATGAACAGTCCGAGCTAGTATGAGTCGGTGACTGGACAGGGGACAGTGGACAGTGACCAACCGGAGGACGTCCTGCGGGAGTGCAGCGCTCGCGTGTAGTTGTGGATGTTGTTGAGGGCCGCCGCCGCGCAGCGCCGCGTCGCGTGGTGCTCTTGGGGACAACCAACACGTTAGTATTTTTTCGCCCAATGAATATCATCATTACCTCGATTCATCATAAGCATCATAGGCCTCTTCCTTCATACGCTATTGATTCCTGTTTTGCGCCAGTCCTGTCCAGGTGTAACTGACAAGTTTCACTATGTCAAATTCACCAATAGCGAGATCGCTATTGGTCTTTCGCGATACATACTTATTACACAAACTAGGATTCCCTATATCTAGGGGAACCAGATCTACGAGGATCGCAACACCTAGATATGGAAGAAATATTTGCCATTTTGACCTCACGCGCCGCACGTGTAGATAGGTACCTCTAGTGGGCGCGAGGCAGCGGGCGCAGTGCCAGCGCTTGGCGGCGCGCGCGGGGCGCGGCGCGGCGCACTCGGCGTGGTACCGCGCGCCGCACGCGCCGCACGTGGCGGCGAGGCGGCCGCCGCTCCCGCACGCTCCGCACACGCCCAGCTCCATGTCGAACGACTCCTCCGAGCTGGAGACAACATACCCATAAACATATTGCGACTCATCTGGACTCAATTATAAACTGGACAATAGCAAAAATTGCGCAACGTGGAACAATGGGAGACATTTGCTCTGCAGTGAGATGGTTCAGGCTCTATGTAACTACTAGTTCACCATGAACTGGAACTCGACACCCCAGTATTCGATTCCTAAATTGTATTCACATAGATCAGACAAACGATAGGTACGCAAGTCGTCGTCAAACAAACCTACAAACGCACTTATGTCCCAGTAAACCTGCAGACCTCCCTTCGCTCGGTCGATAAATACTACTATAACTGCCGAAGCAAAGTTTAAAACCGTGAAGCGCTCTAGACGAGTTTCGGGATGATGTTCGGTGAACTAGGGCGTCAGATCTGAGCAGTCACTCAACTGCAATTCTCCAACAGGTCTATGAGCTTCATCTTCAGCCACATCATCGCTTACCATCAGACGGTATAGTGGCCATTTTTTTCAAAACAAGCATGCTGGCGCGCTTTCCTTAAATCTACTCAGTGACAATGATTCTACTCATTACGTTTGAGCAATTCAAAATATTCTTATCCGGCACAAAAACAGTCCTTTGAAGACCACACAGAACTAATTAAATATCGTTTTTTATTATTATTATTTATAGGCTTGCGTTTGACCGCTATTTCGCCTATTGTTAAGTGAGGATGCGGTCGAAGATGTAGCACGCTCGCCTAGAAGAAACCTGTTCACTCTTGTCTTAAAGACACCCAGATTATAGCTATCCGGAAACACAGATGTCGGCAGAGAGTTCCACTCCTTGGCCGTTCGCATTATGAAGGTCGAAGCAAAGCGCTCGGTGCGAGCAGGAGGGATGTCAACCTTACATTGATGACGGCTTGCCGTACGTCTGGTCGTCCGGTGATGGAATGGGGATGGCGGAATAAGTTCATGTTATTCCGTCGCACACTCGATTAAAAAAGAAGGAATTACGAGTGTTTTATTATAAATTTCAGCAGCACCTTTAATTATTTAGTTGTCTGAATAGACTTACTTATTCAAGGTTTCCTCCAAGTCCTCGTCCGTGAAGAGTTTCCTTCTCTTCCGCGGCGTCCGTTCCTTCGGCTTACACGTGTCGCAGAACCAGTCGCCTTCCGGGACCGTCTGGTGGAAATACACACGTTTAATTACCCGGTTACCCACCACACAACGGACGTTTCACTTTGTAACTAATGGTAGTGCACGGGGGAATTTCCATCTCCAAAAGTGTGCACACACGAAAATACACCACAGCACACAAGATTTTTGTTGAAAAATATATTTTTCAAGGCAATCTTTTAACAAATTTGTAATCGGGACCGCGAGCAGATTAAAATGAGCTCAAACACTAGTCGTAAATTACTAGTGTTTGGGCTCATTTTAATCTGCTTAATTATCCGTCAAGGAGTTCCATTGAGCACCTTCAGTCTCCATCATTTTGGCTGTCGCCATAATATTGAATTGTCATGGGACTTTGACAAGTATGAAAAATTTCAACTCCATAGGATAAGAGGAGGTGGTTCTGATTCAACTTGCAAGATTTGATCCAAACAAATAAAACATTGCAAGTTAAATAAAAGCTTGTAACAATATATAACTAATTACCATTATTCTCCCTCCCATCTGATAGCGTGAAATAACACAAATATTATATTGAATTAACAGTTTTTTATAAGTAAGAGATACATACAAACAAAAAGCATTCCAAGTATCTAGAAACATACCACAAACATACAAAAATTCAGGCTCAAAATATTTTATATTTTACTAATATTATTATTATTAGGTTGTCTGGAAGAGATCGCTATAAGCGATAAGACCGCCCATTGTAACACTTTAGCTTTAAGTATTGTTTTGTTATTTATTTCATGTTGTTGTGTAACAATAAAGCGTTATCTAATCTAATATTATAAATGCGAAGTTTGTGTGTTAGTGTATTTGTTCCCTCTTCACGCTGTAACGGCTGATCAGATTTTGATGAAATTTGGTAGTGATTTTCTAGGTCCTGGAATAACGCAAAGGGTACGTTTACCCGCGGCTGAAACCGCGGGACGCAGCTAGTTTTTAAATAAGAGTGTGTCTACTTGAGAATGCCAATCTGGTGGACAGAACCGTCACAGTCCTGACCTGACCTTTGTACAACACGGCTGCCGATCCTACAGAAGGGAAAACCTTCCCAAGTAAAGAGGAGGAGTTTCTTCCTCAGTATCTCTTGGAAATGTTTAACAATAAAAGTTTTTCAAAGCTAATCAATCCTAATTACGCTCATTGTGTTTAGAAAAATTCTAAACATGGTCCTGTTATTGTCTCTCCAATATATAAACCAACTACGATGTATTAATATAGGTTGATCTTCCTGTCTATCTTCTTCTCTCGTGTGGGTGTGTGACCAGCCCTGTCGGAGTCATTAGACCGCCCAAAAACCTCCGACATGGCCTAACGACTGCTGTCTTAAGACTACGACCGGGACCGAGATGTAAATACCACACACAACACACACGTGTAAATGTCACCCATCAAGTCGTGACCGCTGCGAACGTTGCTTAAACTAGAAGATCTGTCACGAATGACTAGTCGAGCTACGTTACGAAAATATAAATAAAGTAGCTGCACCCTGCGGTTTCACCCGCGGTTTCCCGGGATACAAAGTAGCCTATGTGTTATTCTGATGTGTGAGCTATATTATTGTAAAGTTTCATCAAAACCCATTCACTAGTTTTTGCGTGAAAGAGTAACAAACATACATCCATACTGTTAGGAAACTGTACTGGTTAGCAATATAACTCTTTAGTCTGACCTCTAATGTCATGGTATGATTTAAACGTCAAAGTCAAATATCATTTATTAAATAGGCACAAAAGTGCACTTTTAAAGGTCATAAACACATGATACAAATAAAAAATGTTAAAAATTGTAACTTATGTTAACATGACTTTGAAAAAAAGGTAAGTATGTTTACCCATTTCTTTCCTATACTCAAATTGAAGTCTGAGTGCTGAAAAGAAATGCGAAAACTGACTCTACCAGTGCACAGGAAATACGCCCGCTAGAGAAGATAGCACCAAGAAACTCTGCGGAGATGTCTTTTTTCAGCACTATTACGTATAAATTAGAATTAACAGAATGTAAAACAAGAAATGCGAGTGAGATGTCCCATAGTCATAGTATCAGTAACAGAAAAGTGTAAATAAAATATAAGTAGGTATGACAGTAGGAGTGACTAGAACAGACCAGTCCCCGCAAGCAGCACCCGTTCACGAGTATGACTTGTGGACCAGCCATCATATTTGACATATTTGTCATATTTGACATTTACGTTGACACACCGCGATGATTGGTCCGAGCCACCCGCCATGTTTTTTTTCTGTGACAGAACAGAAAAGATGGCGATGCTGGCCAGATTGCGGTAAGTGCGATCAACGGGTTTTCTTTTATAAATTGAGAAACAAATACTATTCAGTGGCACAGTTCCTGCTAGAGCGAACTAAAGTTAGTATCTAAGGATACTAAATGATGATACGAATGTAAATTAAATTGATGAGAGGAGTTCTATTATTGTTCTTTGTGAAGATGTGATGAGAGATGAGTTAATAAACCATTATTGTATGTTATCAAGTTATGTTTTCTTTATGTAGTATTTTAAACCCCTACAATACATTCTTACAAACTTTCGCGTTTATAATATAAGTGGAATAGTCTTTCCAAAATCTTTATTTTATTTTTTTTACAACAGACTGGGTCTGCGTTTGACCACAATCTCACCTGATGGGAAGTGACGATGCGGTCGCAGATGTAGCACGCTTACCCAGTAGATACTTGTTCACTCTAGATTTGAACACACCCAGATTATATTTATGTAAAAATACTGGAAATACAGGCGACGGCAAGGCATTCCACTCCTTTGACGTTCGCACTAAAAAGGATGACCGAAAACGTTTAGTACGAAGAGGCAAAAAATAAATGTTACATTGAGTTTCGGCTTGAGGCAGTACAGATGGTGTCCCTTGTTGCAGCCGTCACACAGCAGCATGTTGTCGGGGTCGGCCTTCCGGCGGCAGATCCTGCAGCTGGCGTTCAGTATGCTGGAGGACCACGCCACGCTGCAGTCCAGCGCCAGCAGGTGCAGCGCCACCTGCGCGAACGACGAGCACTCCATCAGGGACACCTCCCAGCGCGACAGCGCCTCCAGCTCGAGGGGCTTGTTGCGGGCTTCCCGGTCCTTGCGCTCCTTCTCGTCGAGACCTGGGGAACATTGTATACAGCGATGTTATAGGACTATGTTACAGACCAGCAGGGCGACGAAGTCTGTTCCCTACAATCAACTTTAACACTGGAGCAGCTATGCCAGCGCCCAAAGCCGCACTCCGTCACTTGTCACTTCCGTCACTGGCGGGGGGAATGCACAGTACACCCCATGCGGGACGTCAGTGCAGACTTATTGCCCCCTCATTGAATAAGAAGTATGTTGCAAACGTCGTATGTTGAGAACCTACGTGCAATAGAAATTTAATTCAATTGAGCGATCACGTAACTTTATGTCTCGATTTCAATGTGCTCCTGTTGTTAACTTCCAAGGTGAACCGGAGTTAACCCGACCAATTTACAAAGCGAGATTGTGCTATAAATCGTTATGCATACGCCCTGTCAATTCAATTTTACTGTGTAATACGGCTCTTTTGTCTATAGTTTATATATATAAACTTTATTTGTCAAAACTTATTTTAATTTCAATGGAGCTTACGTTGACGTTTGATTGTAACGAATGGGTTACATGATCGCAAAACCATCATTGAAACTGATTTCTTATTGAAATTAATTCCGCTCTATAAAATAACATACTATACTTGCTGTACAATTAGAGAAAAAATAGTGTTACTTATTATTATCGTTAAAAACCATCATGTTGTAACAAGTTCTAAATCAAGTTTTATTACAGTTCAAAAATAACTTTAGAAAATAGTAAGTATTAGCACAGAATACTAAGGGACAGAAGCATCACTCCGCAAAGAAATTTAAACAAATAGCGACTCTTGCTATGACGCAATAAAATTCAATTCAGCTCGCGTAGCGCTGCATACCTACCAGTCATATTAACCTACAGAGCGCCTCTCTTTCTATCGCGCCGCTCTCATCTCTTCTGACGCGGCACGTGTAACGACGCGCGACCCGCCGTCGGTGTCCGGCTATGTACTTGTAGCTTCGTACCTACAGTACGGAGTGCGCTAGGTCTGGTATTAGTAATAAAGTAAACATAAATAAACAATAGTAACATGTTTGAATTGTGATTTTGATTAGAACTCACCCAGCGGCCTCTTGATGTATTTATGATGTATCGCCTGCGAGACCTGCAGCAGCGCGCAGGCGAGGCCGCGCACGAGGCCGCGCGCCGCCGCCGCGGCCTCGCGCGGCTCCGCCTTCACGCCGTTGACCCGCGGCGCCTCCAGGTAGTGTCCCGGGTCACGGTACTTGTTCTCCGGGATGGGGGTCTCGCTGTCTGAACCTAGAAGAATAGGGACTATGCATGTATTTTTTAACCGACTTCAAAAAGGAGCAGATTCTTAATTGGATTGTATTTTTTTTAATGTTTGTTCCCTCAGAACTCCGCCATTTATAAACCGAATCGGAAAATTCTAAAGGAAAATTCTACTACACTAAACAATGTAGTCCCATATAAATTTCATCGATATTTGACCTTTGACTTCGAAGATATGTACATCAGAATTGAAGTCGGTTTTTTTGTTATAAAATGAATTTCGTAAGTTTGACGTGCTTACCGTTAGGCAGTTTCAAGACGCCGTTAGGCAGATGGCAGTCGTCCCGGTACCGTTGGTGCGGGCCCCACGTCAGGAAGTCGGCTTGCTTGTCGTACCCGCGCAGCATTATTGTGCCGCGCCACGCCTCGCGATCCTGCGACAAACCGTGGATGATAGGAACAGCGCCCGACGACTATATCATCATTATACGGTCATATTCGAACTACCTTTCCCTGTATCTAGGAAACTAGAAGTTAGAATATATGAGATTATTTTTTTTCATAATAAAAAGATATATTATTTTTATTTCTCGTGTACTCTTTGCTCTAAAGCTATTTGTTGACATGATTTAGATAAAGTGCCGCTCTCACAGCAAGAGCTCTGAGTTCCGTTCTTCCTAGCTTCTATCCTTTTCTGTCACTTAAAACCGTTATTGACTAGAGCAAGTCACACGCCCGCTCTCTTTCTCGCTTTAGTAAATGACTGTTCCAAGTGACAGAAAAGGATAGATGTATAAGAAAGTGCGATGCGGTGCGGCCAGATGTAGTTCAACCGTGAGCTATGCGACGCTAGGTAGTACTAAATATGATCTTAGCTGGCACCCGCGACTCCGTTCGCGAGTATTAGGTTTTTATAGTGGTTGTTCGTTTTCCCGGGATGAAAAGTCCTATTCCTACCAAATTTCATCAACATCTGCGCCGCGGTTAGGTAGGTGGCAATAAACACACACAGAAATATAATATTAGTATAATTCTGTGGCGACGCCTTGAACTGCCACGGCACTCCAGAACTCCAACTATGAGATCGGCGCCGATCGTCTTTAGACACCATTGGTTACCTTGACTTTGAGGGCTCCCAGACAGCCGTGGAAGATCTTCTCCTCCAGCTCGAGGATGTGGTCGCGCAGCGAGAGCTCCAGCGCCTCGCCGAGCGAGCAGTCGGCGGCCACCGGCAGCGACGGCGCGAACTGCTTGCGGAGCCCGAGCCGGTGCGACGGCACCGACGGCGGCTGCGGGTACAAAATAACACATAACAAGATTTTCGTTGAAAATCATATTTTTCATGACAAGCTTTTAACAAATTCGTAATCGAAAAAACGAGCAGATTTAAATGAGCCCAAACACTAAAAGTTTACGATTGCCCGTCAAGGAGTTCCATTGCCCACCTTCCGTCTCCATCATCAGATCAGATGACTGTCACCATAATATTGCATAGTCATCGGACTTTGACAAGTATGCAAAATTTCAACTCTGTAGAATAAAAGAAAGTGGTTCTGATTCAACTTGCAAGATTTGACCCAAACATTGCAAGTTAAATAAAAGCTTGTAAAATACTGGGGCAGTTTCTTTTTGTAACTGTGAGACGAGATCTGCAATTCGTGCACTTAATGGTAAGTGTTATGTATGCTTATACATATAGTTCCTACCTTCAATTTGTTAATGTATTTATATATTTTGTCTCTTTCGCTCGTAATGAAGTCAGTCTCGAAAATATGGTGTTTTGATTGCGTGCTGCCAACCTAGGCATTTCTTAAATAAAACAGTAAGGGACCCATGTGCTTATAACAATTGCACTACCACCCAACATTTTGTTTTGAAAAATCCTGCGCGGCACTGCACTATACTCATCACCTAGAGACAAAACTCTTAAGTTGCATAATGTCCAGTAATTTTGCTGGCTACAATGCCCTTCAAAGCAGAACACAGTAATGCTTGCACACTGCTTGACGGCAGAATAACTGGCAAAGCTGTGGTACCTACCCAGACGGCCTCCCGCATACGAGAGACCTAACACGAGGTACTCGTGTTTCATACTAAAGTAATCTATTGCGACATAAGTACCAGATGTAAAAATAAATATCATCACTTACGGGCGCAGCCTGCGGGTTTAACATATGCAGCGGGCACTTCTCAATATACAGCAGTATGTTGTCTTTATCCAGTTCTAGAGCCTGCCGCAGCTCATTTTCTCTCAGGCCGCGTTTGTTCAACGCTTGGATGAGGGAGGTGATCTGTTCTTCTGTGTGGTACACGAACCAGCGCGGCCGGAACTCACCCTGGAAGGGAACAAGAAAGTGTCAGTTTAAAAAAAATATCTTAACACCACGTTTTTATGGGCCTTTTGAAGTTAGGTCGGCATTGCATGCTAATAAATGGATTTAGAATGCATCATCGAGTTGTGAGGTACCCTGAAAGTTTCAGCTGGATAGCTAATCTAATTGAAATTTGAGTTGCAAGATTTCACCTGGAACATTTGACATAGTGGTCAACACAAGCCAATTCCCAATTTTAAAAAAAATAAAAAATCCGTTGTGGCTTTTGCCAACCGATCTGGATGCATAATAAATAATAAAGTTACTTATATATAATTGACGAATAGTAAAAAAAGTTATGCTACCTTGCCATGTACTTGGCACATGGTTATATCCCCCGTGCAGACGAGCAGGTCTCTGAGTTGTTGCATATTGGAGTCCAGCCCGTTGAGCTTGTGTGTCAGACCATTCAGATTGGTCAGTGGTTTCTTCGGAGAGTTGCCTCGGGAGTTAGCGGCTGAGTCGTTCTCTTTGTCGCTACCAGCTGAAAATAATAGATAATAATTAATATTTAGAAAATAACAAAAACCGACTTCAATGTGTCTCTAAGTCGAACTCCAAGGTCAAATATCGATGAAATTTATATGGGACCACTTCTTAACTATACTGAGCCCAACGCAAAAAGAATTTCCCAAATCAGATAATAAGTGACGGAGTTCTAATGTAAAAAAAATACTATCAAATAGAGAACCTCGTCTTTTTTTTTAAATCGTTGAAAAAGTATTAAAATAAACTAAATCAAAATATGATTTTGTTTTCGAATTCAGTTAATTTTTTCTTTTTTTTACCCTTAATAGATCTGAGTTCGGAAATGAAGCGAAGGTGCGAAAAATTTAGCACATTTCCAGTCCCGAAAAAAAAGTTCGCGAGCAGATATAGTGAGTTTTGTGCGCCGTGACCTTAATCGAAGAATAACTGCTCATACCTATAACGTGCTCGAATCGAGTTGTAATTGACAAACGGGACTAGGCGACGTACGTAAAAAACCCGAAAGGACGAGGGTAGATCGTTTTATCTGTTCATAAATCATCAGTTCTTCGTGATGGCGCTTGCTGCAGTGCCGTAATATTGACTTCTCAAAATAAATAAAAAACATGGTAAATATCTCGCATCTAAACTTAGTTTCAAGTCTCTTTAAACGGTTACGAAAAAAAGATCAATAACATAAAGTGACGAACATGACCCAAAAGGTACGAATTTCGTAGTTTTCGTTCCCTACTGGCAACGCTGATTTGATGGATTATTAAAAAATTTTACATTTGAAAATAACTTAATTTCAGATTAGTGTTTAAATTCGTCTTCAAGATTTAATTCTAAATTATTATTATTTTATTCGTCAGATTTAGAAATATTTACTGATCAAATTCTCCATAATATGTCAATCCATCCACATGACATTGGCGGAATTGTGGTATGGCAATTCCCACAAATGCCGAAATCAATAATAAGAAATGAATTACAGTGAAGATTATTTCTGCAACAGGGTGTAGGAGCCCTACCACTAACCTTTCTCCTTTTGCGTCTCGAAGAGCCTGGTGACGTAGGCGAGCGTGTCCTCGCCGGGCGAGGCGGGCGGCACGGGCTTGTCGCGGCACGGGCCGCGCGCCTCGTCGCCCGCCTCCACGAACAGCCCCGCCACCGCCTGGTTCAGCCAGTAGCGCCGGTACGCGCGGTCCGAGCCTGCCGTCACATGTCACATCACTACTCACACGGTACATATCTAACACCCACAAAATTCGAGGACATGTGTTTTTTTATAATAATATTTTATTTTTTAACTGAGTGACGAGACAGGAAAGTCGTTCGCCTGATGACAAGCGCCACGCCTGCCCATAACAATAGGGGATCGGACAACTTTTCAGAAAGTGTTTTAAATTAACTACAATGAATATACATAGCCATGAAAAATACTATTTTAATTAAATAACGCTCTTACCTAAATTATGTTTCAAATATTGCCGCGCAAAAGGTCACCTCAAAACTTGTGATCTCATATGTAGGTAGAAAATGTAATATTCCAGACAGTATCGGGAATATGGGAATAAATAAACGATTATTTTCCGGGAGCACAAACCGTGTAATTGCTAAGCCACCAAACTTCTACAACTACCTTATATATAAATATTAATAACTAACTTACATCTACCTACATATACCACAGAAAACGACAAACTCTTCGAAATAAAACTTGCAAAGAGATTCTAATACGTTTTGTGAAGTTTGGGGACTATATTGTAGTAATCATTGAGGTCTTACAATATAGAGGGATAATTACGAAGTTTTCCGACCTAAAAAAGGATAGCGCTATACAACTGGCTCTTATAAAGAACGAGGTACAACTATTATCATATTGTCTCTATCGCGTAACCCATTTTCTTAACATTGGTCATGACATGTTAAGTCAAAATAGTGGTCCGGCAGGGTCGGCTTGTGGTTTTTTAATTTGTGTTGTGGTATTTCTTATTATTTTTAAGTGAATCTTTGTGAATGTGTACTAGAAACAATTTAGAATTGAATGTGAAAAAATATTCGGGTGTTCCATTCATGGTGACGTGAAAATTGTACTGAAAGATTAAGTTTTTAAACGTATGTATTTTTCTTGTGTTTATTGATGTTTTTCGGTGACTATAATTTATGTGGATGTAACTATACATCGGGTTCGACTATTAGAACCTGCATTTGGCTTGATATATTCAGTTTTCGGTGTTATTTTGTTAAAACAACATTGAGCAGTTTCGTGTGTCAGTGTGGCCATCGTATAAACATTTCAGTTCCCATTACGTCGGGTAACAAATTGCATATTTGTGTAAAATGTTAAATGTATTAAAATTGTGCATTCTTTAACCATTTAATTAAGATATAGGTAATAAAAGTAGTTAATGATTATAGTTTTTATTTAATTTGAAATTAAAAAGTTAAAGTTTAGTAAGAAGAGAGTAGAATTGTTTTAATAGTAAAGGCATTCGCCTCTTATGTAAGAACATATGTTGTAAATAAGTTCTTATTTTGTGTAATAAATTTATCTTACAGGTCCTTGCTGTCGATTACTATGGCCAATCATCCAATTCCATTGATGGATCACAATCCTACAATAAAAATGTAAGCAACGAATCTCGGATTTCTAATCCTAATTAACGCCACATAGTGAGAACGAGTTCATGAACGTAGACTTCATCATCATGTGAACGTCAAGGCTGGTCAGGACACAAAAGGACAAACCGTTTCGGGTTAGTGTAGTGAATTGACAGCTATATACAGTTAGTGCTATCCGATACGGTGGTATGGTCAATGTAATAATTGACTTTCATAAGTACGTCTGTGATCTACTCCGACAGTATGACATTTAACTGAGACACTATGCTATTTAGAATACTTCAAGTGTTTTTTTTAACATCGTGTTTATCTATCTACCTATATCCTAAGTATCAGTTGTGCTGCAATCTTGTAAATTATATCAAAATACTAGTTCTTCTATTGTAAATTTTACCTGTATGGAAATAATGAATGTATGTATATTGTATAAATGTGTCATATATTTTATTTGATTATTTTATTTACCTGACTGGTTTAATCCTAGATAAAACCTGGTTAACAACAAAATATTAATGATTGCATAAGAAGCATACCGTAAGGAAATGTAGTTACCGCAATGTCATTCGAGCTCTGCGTTGTATCGCCGCCACTATACCTTCAGAAAGTCGTAGGTAGTTGGTCTGTAAAAGGTACGAAATCTGTACTATTATTCTGTGGCCACGCTAGAACGTATTCATTACTCGGCCACCTAAAAGAGACCTTCACCTTTTGATCTGTTTACAGGAGTCTATCATAAAAAGTAATTTCTAGATTTTTCGACAACATATGCATATTCCCTATTTTCCTATTCTTTCACTCTGGGGTACAGAATAGTACAGATGTCCTACCTTTTACAGACCAACCACGAACTTCTGAAGTTATAGTGGCTGCAATGCAACGCAGAACACGTTACATTTTCATTCAAGCGAATGGGAGAATTTTTCATAGGTATGGTAAACACTCCAAAATTACTGTCAAAAAACTATTGCTTTCTAAAAGTGTTACGCTGTCAAGGACTCTATAGTGTCATTCCTCAATGGTAGTAATGGATCGAAAAAATTAGCAAAAATACATTTTATAAAAGCATAAACGTAAAATAAACACAAGCTTGACTCTCGGCATTTGCCTACAAATGACGTCATGCGCTGTGATTGCTGTTTCGTTTGAGATGAAGAACAGATTAAAAATGTCAGAATTATTTATTGGTTTAAAAATAGAAATCATTTTTATTTCACAAAAATATTAATTGACTGATCTTTCTGGTTCGACGAACATTCGTTCAAACTACATTTTATATTTTTTCTCGATTACTGTCCGATCCCCTATTGCAGTGCCACCCAGAACTTTTAATACCATAAAAAGCACTGCGTAAGACTGCATTGAGCTCATCACCCCGAGACATCAGATATTACTCATATGCCCAGTAATTGAGCTGGCTACAATGAATAGGGTAGCGCAAAATTTTGGGGCATCAAGGGTGGCTCAGGCAAGACCTTTTCTGTTAGTGTTAGGCAATTATGGTCGGAACCTATTTGCGAATTATGAAATAATAAATACCTCATTATTGGATCATTGTAAAAAGGTTCAGTTAGCAAGAAAATCAACAGTTGAGGCTCAAGTGAATCTTTTTTCCAACACAAACTATTCCTTCGGCCGAGAAAACACTGGCGATATGATATCGTGGCATTCAAAGAATGGATTGACAAAGCGGGGGATCGGGATGCGTGGAAAGAGATGGGGGAGACCTTTGCCCAGCAGTGGGACAGTATAGGTTAGATAAAAAAAAATATTCATTCACTACTATTAACATCGTAAAAATTACAAAATCGTTGTCTATGAAAAGCTAGAAAATTCAGCATGAAATATTCCTGTTGTGGAATAGAGTCGATCGGTCAGTTTTTATACTTGGCGAAGCGTGCCAGTTCATTTATCTAAACAAGAGAATATAGTCCTTAACTCGTCGAGTTAGGATGTATAATAAAACAGCTGTATTTTCCTAAATTTCGTCGTAGTCTTTCTTCTTCTATTCATTCTTTACAGTCAACTTCTCTGTAGAAACGTTGAAACATTTACCTAAAGCAACAGAATATACTCCTTAACTCACCGACATAAGACGTATAATCGAACAGCTCCATCTGCATCTCCTTCAGTTTCGTCTCATACTCTTTCCTCTTCTGTTCATTCTCAGCCGTCAACTTCTCTATGGCGATCCTGACTTCTTCATCAACCGCTTTCGCCTTTTCTCCTGTAAGTTTGTTCTCTTCTTTCTTGGCCGCTGCCTCTTTCTTGAGCTCTTGTTTTGAAACGAGAACTTGAGCTTCACGCTTTCGCTCGTTTATCTGAAAAAAAAAAATGCTTGAAAATATTGATATTGTAGAAGGCCTAGCGCACTCCGCACTGTAGGTACGAAGCTGACACCGACAGCGGGTCGTGCAGAGTGCAGTGGGTTGCCGCCCGTGACGCACGCTTTCCACTGCTACTCATACTGAAGCGCGTGAGATTCGATTTAGCTTGCACTAATTATGAGGTAACATGATTTTCGGGTGACAGCCCTCGGATTAGGTGGCCGTGGCCGTTTCTTGTCGCTGACTTGAACTTTATTGCGTCGTAGCAAGAGTCGCTATTTGTTTAAATTTCTTTGCGGAGTCATGCTTCTGTCCCTTAGTATTCTGTGGTTGTAGTCACCAGAGGTTTTATATTGTTGTTTTATTTTGGATATGATTCGACCACCGACAAGGCTTATTCTAAAATCTTTGTTTTACCGTTAAATTCACTTTATCGAATAAGCCCCCGCAGTCCCATGCCGTATATAGAATACTAGCCGGCTCGTCTCGTCGTTACGTTCGCGGTTTTATAAGGAACGCCTTTTATAAGGAACAATATTCTACATTTCTATCTTCAGTGGTTTAGGCTGTGCATTGTGTGTCAGTCAGTGGCGAAACTATTATTTCATGTATATTATTATTTATTGTATATATTATATTATTATTTTTATTGTATATCATTTATTAGTCCAATCTTTTTGTAGTTTTACGTGTAAAGTTTACTGGGAGATTTGAACATTGGTAATTTTATAGATTTTGATGTGCTCTTTCCGAATTTCAACTTTGCCACCTCGTATTTTTGTTGCTCGCGCCGCCATATTGGAAAAATGGTGCCTAAAAGCAGTTTTTTGACAATACCTCCTTTCGGACTTATTTTACGATAAAAAGTTATATACAAAATGGAACTAGAGACAATTACCTACAATTTATGTATCTACCTTTTTCCATAAAGTCAATAGTTTTGGCGTACAAGCGCCGCCAAGTGTACTGCAACACTCGCGTTGGAGTTCCACTATTTTTCGAAACAAATAACTGTACTATATCTATCATATAAATGCCTATGGCAATACTATTTGTTGCTTTACCTGTAGTGCTCTGAGGGCAATCCTGGCGTTCTTCTGCTCTTCAATTTTTTCTTCGATGACGTCACGCACTGTCGCGTAACTGAGGATTTGGTTCATGAGGCATTGTAGGACGCGGAATTTGTCATCTGCGAATAAAATCTACTCTATTTATGTGTTCAAGGTTACACCTAGTTACACGATGTGATAGTACACTTGGAAGTACATTCCGAAACAAGAGACGCAGCTTGTGGCGCTAGCTGCTAAATGAAAAGAAGAATACTATATGAGTTCCTTTCAAAATTAAGCTTTTCTAAGCCATGCCTATAGCCTCACATAGCGTTAGTCCCAATTCGGTACAACCGTCATTCATCCATTGAAATGTTTGTTCATACAACAAATCCTAATTCTAGTAGTTTAAAAAACAAATGAATGAAGTGATGCTAGTTGAAGTTACATGAATGAATTGGTGTTGAAACCGGGGCACTTGTCTCGGGTGCCAACATCAGGGGGCGCCAAATTCATGTTTGAAAAAAATATTAAACATATTTTAAAAGCGCCGAGCATCCAGCGCACGTTGTTCTATGTATTATGCATTTGATTTTGAAACGCATTATCCCAATTCGGTTTAAACACATGCTAAGTATCTTAGCCATTGAAAACCAAACTGCCCATAAGACGAACTTGGACGAGTTAAGGTGGTTCGTTTATCATATAAAATTCAACCATTATTAATTTGTTCACTAAATAGTAGAAATGCCTAAATTTATGCGCGGTGAACTATTTGCGGGTGGTTATTTACTTAATTAAATTCATAAAATAAATTTATATCACTCTGATATAAATTGTACCATTTATAGTACAATTTATGGTACAATAGGCCCCGGGGCAGTATGTGTGTGAGTATAGCGCAGTGTGGTGGTACCCAGCGGCAGATCCGCGACGTGGTCGCAAGCCAGTCGCCGCAGCAGGTCGGGGTGGCGCACGCGCAGGCGCAGCCCCGCGTCGTCGTGGCTGCTGTACCCGCCGCGCTGGTGGTAGCGCCACGTGGCGCAGCGCCCGCCCGCCGCAGACCCGGACGACAGGAAGTGCAGCCTGGGGAGGGAACAAGTAACTTCCAGTGACCTGGGGCCTTACTCTGATTTGTAATTAGGATCTTCATTCTGTCGGTTGAAAGGGACAGCGCTATGCAACAGGCATAAGAGTCTCTTTTAGTCCGCACGAACAAAAGAAAGAAAGCAACTCGGAGTAGGCCCCCTGCGTCTAGCATATTGAATAGAAATGTATTAGTGCAGGTCACGTACTGCGTCGGTAAGCTGCAGTAAAGTTTCGCGTGAGATAGTTTTTGTGTAAGGGAACGTACCTATACTACGTGACGCATTCAGGGTGAGAAGGGGGGGGGTCTTCAAATACCACGCTTGGTCACAGGGGCGAGGACTTAGGTTTTCGGCACGTAGTCAATATCATCTAAGGAAATCCCACGCTTTTCAAGCTCAAAAAAATACCATATTTATGAATTACTACGTGAAAACTAGACGGGGGTACTAAGTGAAAAGTATAGGGGGGACTACGTGAAAACTTTAGAGGGGGGACTACGTGAAAACTAGAGGGGAGGGTACTACGTGAAAACCAGAGGGGGGGGTTTGGCATATACTATGGTGGTCACCGAGGGGGGGGTAAAATATTGAAAAACTGGGACACATAGTGTGGGTACCTTCCCTTACATTGTAACTCACTATTTGTTTTTGTTTCACAATGCGAATGTGACTTGCCCAGTGTAAAAAACAATGTTATAAGGTCAATAACAAATTATTTTCTATACCTTCACATTGCAGGGACACTTTCTATCACAAAGAGAGCATGGGCCATAATCCTAGTGGATTATATAGCCCACACTCACACAAAGTATGTTGGCTGATGTCACATATACTTTCAGACTGGACGTGTTGGTTTCCTCACGATTAATGTTGTGAGGTTTAATCAACTTATGATGATGAAACTGGCACAATGTAGGGAAATCTCAGAAATTCATGAGAAATAAGGTAAATATATTTAAAACGAATATATATTACAATGTGCCTATAAGTAATTGCACATAGCGATAAGGCCGCCTATTGTTCTACCACTATTATATGTAACTGTAAACTTTTGTTTCCTGTTTTGATCTTTAATAATTATTGTATTGTTTGGGAAACCTTGAGTCCCTTCTTTTTTTTATGATGAAATGGGCTCACGTTTGACAACAACTCACCTGATGGTAAGCGTAGTTGCTGTCTAAGGTGGAGCACGTCTGCCCATGAGGCGCCTATTTACTCTTGTCTTAAAGAGAGCCAGGTTCATACCTCAATACTTCACTGACTGTGGTAGGGTCGAGTGGCAGTTTACTGAGTGGAGTCCCGAGGTACGTTTGCGACCACTTGCTTGCTTTCGTGGCAAGCTCTATGGCCTTTGGAACGCCCACTATGCTCGGTGGATCGGTGTCATCTACAACAGAATTATAAATAAATGATACTATCCTTATTATATTTATATGAAGCATAACGAATGCCAAGCGAAAAACTCAAACAAAGGTTTCACTGAAAGAAAAAATACGACCACCGGCTGGGACTTTCATCTACACGCATCTCAATCTTTCCTCAGCGCGGAAAGTGCTCTTCCCAATTGAGCTACGGTAGTCACAAAGCTCAGTGTCGATTTTTTTCTAATCAGCCCATATCCACCCACTGCTGGGTATAGGCCTCCTCTCGTTCACGCCACTCTTTCCGGTCACATCTATTTATTTTGCAATAGTAAGCCTACAGTCTAAAACGCTAACTATATCAGGTAATTATTACTTAAGAAATAAATTCAGATATTTCTTCTATTTCTTTTCTTTCATACTAAAATAAATTCAGATTCGTAACAATGGTTCTTATACTGTCATTTAAAATGTCAACTTGCAAATGAGATAGAAGTGAACCTTTTTCTTTCCGAAAAAGCTTTGTCAGGCCTAGCGCACTCCGCACTGTAGGTACGAAGCTACAAGTACATAGCCGGACACCGACGGCGGGTCGCGCGTCGTTACACGTGCCGCGTCAGAAGAGATAAGAGCGGCGCGATAGAAAGAGAGGCGCTCTGTAGGTTAATATGACTGGTAGGTATGCAGCGCTACGCGAGCTGAATTGAATTTTATTGCGTCATAGCAAGAGTTCCTATTTGTTTAAATTTCTTTGCGGAGTGATGCTTCTGTCCCTTAGTATTCTGTGGTTTAAATGATATCAATATTTATACTGCCTGTAACAAGGGAATGAGGAACTGTGAGGACCATGGCCCTGGAATAGGATAAAATGATATACAAATTATATCTCACCTGTAGACAACTGGATCCCTTTACTCTCATTATAATCCTCAGCCTCGTCTTCTTGCAACGAGAATATCGTAGTCAGGAACATCTGTACGAGATCGCTGAAGTTCCCAGCATGCTCCTTCAGCGTTAAACACTTCCGGAAGGTATCGATGTCCAGTTTGTTGTGGAACGTGTCCTTGGCTTTCAAGATGTCGGAGTAAAGGTGGACGAACTCCAGGACGGAGAGGAAGTCACCCACATGCTGCTGTGGTATGCCTTCCACTTCTACTGGTGTGCCTTTGGGCAATACCTGAATAAATACAAAAAAAATTACAAAATACAAAAACTTTTATTTACCAAAAAAAACTTACAAGTAAATACAATAAATTAAGTACATACTATGTGGTTATTAATGGTCCCCGCAATAGGGCAAGCCTGTATTGCGGGAGGCCTGGACACATTAATAGGTTCCAGTGTTTTGAGAACTGCAGTACTAATTTTAAAAACATTAAGGTAACTAACTAAAAATAGAGTATGAGTGTAGAGTTTGCAAGGTTACGTGTGTGTGTGAGGGTGTGTTTGGGTGTGAATGTGAGTAGATATTGTAATTATATGATAATTTCTGAATGATCATTAAGGATGTCTAAGTCTCAGTTTTGTCTTAATCTAGTGTTAGAAGCCAATTCCTCACTTTGACTTTACACAATGCAGGGACATACTGTCTGTGAGATTGCATAGTTTCATAGTCCTCCTGTATAGAAAAGGAATGGCATAAAAAGTGAAGCGACTTGCAAAAGCTGATTTCATATTGGGGACTTTAATCTTGGTTCTACGTTGTTTTGTCATTGAATTGGGATACAATAAATTACAAATTACATTTTTTTAGTAATAGGATAGGTGTTAAGACTAACTTCCAAGGTCAATGACCTTATGCTGCGATGGGATTTATCTATAATACATCACTATGAGAAGAAATAAAGTTTTGAGAATAAATTCTGCTTTACAGATAAAAAACCCAAATCTTATTATTTTCACTAACCATATAAGCAATACTGCCTTGCTTATAAATAGTAAATTTACCTTATGATCCTCCAATTCCAAATCGTCTTTAACCTTCTGCCACTCCTTCAAATAGGCCTGCAACCGGGCCGTCTTCTCCTTCTTCCGAGCCTTCTCTTCTTCCTTCCTCTGCCGCATCTGGTCCTCTGCTCGACGCATCTTCTCCGCGAGCTCTTGGGCGCTCTTCTTGGCGGCCGGGTCGGCGGGAGGCTTGGGCTTTGGTGCAGCTGGAACACACATTTTTATATAGTTCAACAATCTTCTTCTTTCTCGTGTAGGTATGGTCTTAATCAGCGTTATAGACCACCCGAAGGACTTCGACATGGCATAACTATTGGTGTCTTATGTCCTAATGGGAGGCGGACGAAGGGAAAGGGAGGCGAAGCTATAGAAGAAGAGTAGAAAGCAGGAAGAGACCAAGAAGAGAGATAGTATAAAAAACACTTACTTTCAGATTTATCTGTCTTCTTCAAAAACTTGTCCATAGATGTCTGCCCCTTCTTATCCGGACTTATCTTCTTGGCAGACTTGTTCAGTTTGGACGCAGATGCTGGCTTGGCCATGCTCTTGCTAGCCGGGGGAGATTTTAGGAGTTTCTTGGAGGCGGGAAACTCTGGGGGCATACCCGTGAATATCTGGCCGAAGCTCACTTTGGATATGTTGTACTTGTCTAGTGCTGCTTTCTGTAAGGAAGTAAACATATTTTAGTAAAACTCCAATGAATAAATGAATACGCCCAACGATTACATACATAGATCCTGGTCCTAACTAGGATTCCCTGTATCTAGAGAACCAAAAACTACGAGGACCATGGTCCCACAACACTCAAGACACGAAACGACTACTTGTGCTTTTTTTCTGTGCACAAACATTTGTCCCCTCGCGGGAATTGAACCCGCAAACTCAGTGTTGTATGAGATTTGAGCAAACCACCACAGAGGCTGGCAAGGCCAAAGAACTTAAACTTTAGTTTAGAAATATTATAGGTTATAAATATAACATAGACTGGGCTGGACACGTATGTCGTATGCCAAACCAGCTGTGGGCAAAAGTCCTTACAGACTGGGTTAGGTGAAGCGACGACCTAGACGCCTACGACAAGGAATGGCCCTTAACAGCAACGGACAGGGAGGCCTTTGCCCAGAAGTGGGACAAAACAGGCTCATTAAAAAAATAACATAACATGTTTTATTAACACATTCCTCTAACAATGTACTTTGATGACAAGAGAGCCACTGAACAAGAATAATTAGGTATACAATTTTTACATTTTACGAGAAATAATTAAGTATACAATGTTTGTCATCATCATCATCATCCACCCTTTACATCCCACTGTTGGGTATAGGCCTCTCTCATGTCATGCCATTCGCCTCGACTCTGCGCCATTCGTGTCCAGGTTCGGCCCGCGAATCTTTGTCAGTCTGTCCTTTTTCCTAATATCACGACATAAACTCAACCAATTGGGATGAATTTTGGAATAAAATTGTAAGATAATATTATTAAAAACAATTACAGAGAAGTGAAAGTGCGACACGCACCCTTAAAGTTTCATACCAAGTTCCTTATTTCTTTTTATTATATGGAAACCTAAAACTACGAAATAGAATATATAATAAATAGATACAAGTTTTATTAAATTCCATCAGGTACAACTATACTTTAAGTTTTTTTTGTGTTTCTGAGGGATGAGATGAGCACGTCGTCCGCCTGATGGTAAGCGCCACGCCTGCCTATAAAAATTACAGTGTCACCCAGAAATTTTAATACCGTAAAAAGTACTGCGTCGCACTGCATTGCGCTTATCACCCCGAGACATCAGATCTTAAGTCTCATATCCCCAGTAATTACGCTGGCTACAATGCCCTTCAAACCGGAACACAGTAATGCTTGCGCACTAATGCTTGGCGGCAGAATAACTGCCAATGCGGTGGTACCTACCCACACGGTCTACCGCATTCGAGAGACCTACCACGCGTAAGTTATTGCAGAGAATATTTAATTTTAGAATATAACACAAAAGGGACAAAATCAAATACATTTGCTAATAAATAGTGATCATGTCACAAAGGTGTGTGTTTTATAAGGCCGTGGTATAAAGAGTTGAGTGAACTCTCACATTCACAAGTAGGTTCAAGGTCTAATCTTGGCCTTGTATCTAAGATTTCAATTAACTATGAATAACTCGTTTCTTTAATTTGTTAGGAAATTTTTATTATTACTCCAGATTCGATCAATTAGGACCTGCCTCAATCGGAAGTAATTGGGGTACATAGGAGGAGCAACAACGATTTTAACATCACTATGAGAGTACTTCCCATTTTCACTATCTTATCTTTCCACAGTGAAACTGAGCCTGTCCCCCTTAACAACTCTTTAATATATTAATAATTTATTTTTTTATTCAGATAAAAGATCCGGGCCGGCCCCGCCGTAGGTGGCGCGACGACCTAGACGCCTACGACAAGGAATGGCCTTTAACAGCAATGGACAGAGGGTCATGGAAGGAGGGAAGGGAGGCCTTTGCCCAGCAGTGGGACGAAATAGGCGCATAAAAAAAAAACCATTTTTTGTTAGTAAATTTCTTAGGCTATGTTAGTAAATACATTTTTATTTGTATCTTTTTTAATATATATTAAAGTTTAAAGGAAGGCATCCCTACGAGTGTCCTGCCAGATAGCGTCTCAAATAGACGCTATCTGACCACAACCCGCAGGAAAGCCCTTTAGGAATGCTGAATAATATTAAAAGAATTTCATAACATTAGGAGTAATTGTGACATTGTCACAGGTTAAGTAAAAGTTTATATGGCTATTTTGTTTATGCCTTTGTTCCTAGTACAATCACAGATTAAGTGACAGTTACTTCCATCCAAAGGTTGTCTGGAAGAAATCGCCCTAAGCAATGTTCTTTATATAATTACACCCAACAATCACATACATAGATCCTGGCCCCTAACTAGGATAACCTGCATCTAGGGAACCGACGAGGACCATGGTTCCAGAACACCCAGACATGAAACAAATGCTTGCGCTTTTTAGCCGACTTTAAATAAATTATTTTTCAAAAAAAACTAAACCGACTTCAAAACCACAAATGGCACTCAAAAGTAAAAAATAAATTAATATAATTATCATAAGCGCTACCCACTCATATATTTGAAGTCGGTGCCAGCCAAGTCTAATAGGTAGCAGATAAATATGTATATAGTAAGTACTACTTGTAGGTAGTATCTATCTACTACCTTTTAGACTTGGCTGGCACCGACATCAAATATATGAGTGGGTAGCGCTTATGATAATTATATTAATTTATTTTTTACTTTTGAGTGCCATTTGTGGTTTTGAAGTCGGTTTAGTTTTTTTTGAAAAATAATTTATTTTACCCTTTTTAGTGAAAAACAAGTTTTAATTAAATTAATTCAAAAAGTTTTTGAAGACAAGCTTTTATGATATAGAAGCCACATCATGACGAAGTTTAAAACGGGCTATCACAATTAAATGCATGTACAAAAAAATTTCATGTCTGTCCTATATCTCTGTTGAAGAGTTCCCTCGCCGGAAGTCAATCCTGGGTGTATCTGCCATGTCATGATGGAATTTAGAACAGGCTATTATGGTTAAATCCATTTACGAAATGTTGTGTCTGTACTATTCACCGTTGAGGAGTTCCCTCACCGGAAGTCAACCCTGGGTGAAGCAGGTGAAGTAGTCGAATACAAACCTCCACCTTTAGAAAGTTGGTTACGAAAAAAACAAGAACCGACTTGAAGATTAAACTTATATTTTTTTTTGTTTTCGCTATTTTTTTCAAAAAGTGCTGAATGAATTTCGATAAAATTTATATGGGACCACCTTTGAAGTATTACCTACCAATCAAAAAAAGAATCATCGAAATCAATGCATAATTGGCGGAGAAATCGCGTAACAAACACACAAAAAAAAAACAAAAAAAAAAAAAAACATACCGTCGAATTGTAAACCTCCTCCTTTTTGAAGTCGGTTAAAAAAGGAGGAGGTTCTCAATACAACGGTATGTTTTTTTTTGTATGTTTGTTCCGCGATTTCTCCGCCAATTATGAATTGATTTTGATGATTCTTTTTTTGTTTAGTAGGTCATACTTCAGAGGTGGTCCTCTTGATAGATATAGATAGATATAGATCTTGATGGATAGATTTAGCAGTTTTTGAAAAAAATAACACAAACAAAATATATAAGTTTTAGCCTTGAAGTTGGTTCTTGTTTTTTCTAAATATTAATTATTTTTTCTGTGCACAATAGTACATTTGTTGTAAATACATTGCATTACAGGTGTTGTAAGTACATTTGTCTCATCGCGGGAATCGAACCCGCAACCTCAGGAGTATGGGATTTGAGCCAACCTTCACAACCACTACACCACGGACGCTGACAATTGATGTAATTTGACATATCTCTTTTTTTGTATTGTCTTTATATGGGATGCAATAATGTGTTATTGTATCGGTAGTTCTATTATATGTGCTTATGAAGTTAATTATTTCTCAAAATAGGTAGTTTTGTGTGCTTCCAGCATTATTTTCATTAAAGGTGTACAGTCAATGTGAGGGTCTACATCGTCATACCTTGATACCGATGACTCCACCTATTCCCTCTACAAATTGCTTCAAAAATAGACGGTTCTTGTCCCTCGTGTAGATGCCTTTGCGCCTGCGCACACGATCAAAGGGAACCGTGCCAATCTGACCGGTGGCTGCCGTGTCGGACTCGTTAAACTGTTCCACTTCGTAGCAGTAGGATGATGCGGGAAGCATTGTCTTGCTGTGGAATAATTCAAGTTATGTAAATATAATATATAAAAATTGTTCTTAAAATGTTGTACATATTATTTTCTGAATTTTATTGGAATAATTGATTTTTTTTTAATAAATAACACCCAACAGTCACATACATAGATCCTGACCCCTAACTAGGCTTCCCTGTAACTAGGGAACCAGGAACTATGAGGACCATGGTCCCACAACACCCAGATACGAAACAAATGCTTGCATTTGTTTTCAGTGCACCAACCTTTGTCCCGTCATGGGAATCGAACCCGCAACCTCAGTGATGTATGAGATTTGAGCCAACCTGCCTACCCACTACGGCACAGAGGCTTTTGTTTAATGTGTTATTTCCTGTGAAAAGGTGCCACTGCTACTGTTTCAGTTGCATTCATTGCAGAGCTAAAAAATCATTACATTTATTGCTTAAGAACTTTTAAAGGAAATAGTTATTATAATTTACTCCTTCTTTCAATACTCTTCATTCAAAGATTGTCTAAAAGAGATTGCTTCAAGTGATAAGACCTCCTAGTACACTATCATATGCATGGCTTTATTTTTATTTCTTTTTCTAAACTGGTGTATACCAGTAATATAAAGAGTTTTGTATAATTTTCAACATGTATGCTATGAGAAATTAATGTGCGTCATTTCAACTTTATAGCCTTGGGAAGTTCATTAGCATTTATTTTAACTAGTTTAAAGACTTTTTAAATGAAAGTAGATGTTTGTTGTGAGTGAATGTTTTCTTTCAGTGATATCATAACATTAATAGGTGAGGAGAGGACCTCAAGAAACACTAACACAGATTATGAACAAGATAACAAAGAAACTACCGATAAATGAAATATATTTTCAAAGTTAAATAGTCTAGAAAATAAATTTCATGAATGAAATTAATATTTTATTGCATCATATTTTATTATGAAAATGATGTTCTCATCGCTTTCATATAAGACAGATTCTAATATGAATGAATACTGACCTGTCAGGGTGTTGTTTCTGTGCAGTGACCGAGAGAACATGGGCCTCCTGCCAGTTGTCTCCCTCCAGACAGGCCTCCACAGTTTCTCCAACAAAGTACCTATCCCTCACAAAATTGAAGATGTCCTCTGACATTTCAGCAAAGGAACACCGGTTTGTCTTCACCGCAAGGTAAAGTATGGGAATCCGGAGCTCCATTGGAAAGTCCTTCAGTTGCCTCCTGGCTGCCCTCTCACTCTGCAGCGCCTCAGAGTACGTCAGATTATTCTTCCCAGTCATCTCACATGTCCACACCATGGAGTTGACCAGAATGATTCTCTCACAGTACTCCCTAAAAACAAATAATGAATAAACATGATAAAAATGTGACGCGAATCACGGAAATAGCGAATAGCGTGTCACGCTCGCGCTATTACACGACTCGCCACACGTTCTTGACGCCAACCGTCTTCTACAACAGATAAAACCAACTTAGCGCACTAATTTATCTAAAATTTGGCGGCTAAACTCTTTTTGTTGTTACTCACTCATAATCTTTGAATATCTCATCGGTGATCTCGCAGTGGAAAACCTCATCGTCGTCCCGAAGGTACTCCGACGCCGTCGATTTCTCGAAGGCTTTCCTTTTCAACAGAGGCATGTTAGGAGTTCGCGGGTCACTTCGGTGGGAATGATGATCTTATAATCCGAATTTAAGTCGCACTTGTCTCATATATAACTCAGTTCTGCACAGCGCATTGATTTCTTAAACTCACGGCACATCACATGGAGAAATATATGTCTTTTATGAAAATTACGAGAGAAAAATGTTGCGTGGTTTCGGTTGACAAGCCAAAAAACGGCGCGCTGGGCGCTTCTTTTTACGCCAGAAACATATGAATTGTAATGCGGAGATCGCAAAACTTACTATTTTAGTAGAAATTACAATGCCATATGCCATTAACATATTATGTGGGCCGTTATCGCTTATTAGCGATAAGACCGCACATTGTACTATTCAAATTTTTAATTTCTTTTTTGTTATGTTATTAGTGTACAATAAAGTGTTATCAATCAATCAATCAAGCCAATGTGAAATCGCAGGCAAGGGCCGGGTTAGAATAGATAAAAATATATTGTCCAAAACTGTGTAGGTACATTTAACTAAAGTGTTTTAAAAATCAATAAAGTACCTAACAACAGTTTATCCTTACGGACATATAATAATCATTACTTATAGCTGGGTCCACTTTCTGAGCACCGATCACGCGTTTGTATCGAGATTCTGCCACTCCTATTGGAGCTGACATGAATCGGCTGGTGTGAACTTGGCTAATCGACCGAGTGAAGAGAGGTCTCCGAGTCTATTTGGACTAATCGGTGTTTGTATGTCTACTTGTTTGTACATCTGCATGTTTGCATGTTTGCATGTTTGCATGTTTGCATGTTTGCACGTTTGCATGATTGCACGTTTGCATGTCTACACGTGTGCACGTCTGCACTTCTACACGTCTGCACGTCTACACATCTTCATGTCTGCATGTCTGCACTGCGCAAGCACGTTTGCACGTTTGTATGTTGGTGTGTTTTTCCAACGATAACTTAGGTACTGTGGATCTGAACTTCACAAAATTCTTTATATTTAAAATCGTTGTGGAGCTAAGTAGTAAAAAATACACACAAACACATACTCTCGCATTTTTATTAAGAATCAAAGTTAAGGATAATGATATAGAACTGTTATTTTTTGCTTTGCATGTATACTTCCTAGTCTGTGTTTGCATGATATATGGTTCTGGTAGCTTTTTGAATACTGTCATGGAAACACTATTTGTAGCTGCGTTCACAAATAAGGAATGCCTTAATTGTCAGATTGTCACAAAAGTCACAATCAATCAAATGTCAAACTATTAAACTGTATGTCAAACATATTGGACCCGTGTTTACATTTTTATTTTTGTTTTCTGAGAATTATTAGTGAATTCTCCATAATAGTAATGATAATACTGCTTAGAATAATATAATTAAGATGCCTAAAGAGCAATATCGTGAGACATACGTCGGGAGAAAGATGTAAGTGAGGTTATGTTTACTTCGTCATATGGTTTGGTGTTCACAGTTATTTCTCAATTTCCTCTGTATTTTCCTACCCAAGACTCAAATAATCTCAAAAGATCTTTATACGTGTACGTAATACACTCTTTATTTCCATATTTTTTTATATATGAGCGGGTTTGGATATAATAATTTAAAACTAAAACTTGCAGATCCCATGTAACGTTCAATGTGGACAGTGCCAGTGCAATTCAGCAGGCAGCGCATATACAAGTTATAACTAAGAACCTATATGCTCAAGATGGACAGCGGGTGCCGGCTGCTTATGGTGTGCTGGACCGGCGAATGGTATGCAAATCCTAATATTTTTTTTTATGGAATTGAGTGATGAGACGAGCAAGTCGCTCGCCTGATGGTAAGCGCCACGCTTGCTCATAATAATTGGAGTGCCCGGATCTTTTTAATACCATAAAAAGCACTGCGTAGCACTGCATTGCGCTCATCACCAAATTAAATTAAAGATTAAAGAAATTAAAGAAATTTTAATTACCAAAAACAGTACACATATATAACATAGTTTTCCTTTATCTTTAGTAAGCTGGGCTTGTAATGTGTAACATTAATTAGTGTGTATTTAAATAAACTGTTCGACTAAAGCGCTTTGAAAATATGTTCCCAGCTAGAAAACCAACAAGTTGTTTGTATACATACCGTTTATGTTCATAAACGTATTTCTGTTTACTCGGGAACGTCTTGAATTCAATTCAATAGCGCTTTATTTACTAAAACAACATATTTTAGTTTGTTGCCCCCGCCCCCGTAGAGTTATACATCAAACTGTAGTTTAATGAAACATGTATATCTCTACGCCCTGCGGTTTCGCTCGCGGTTTCCCGGGATAAAAATCAGCCTATGTGATATGTGACACTAAGCATAAACTTGTGCCGTGCGCTCATCACCCCGAGACATCAGATATTATGTTTCATATGCTCAGTAAATTATTACTTATAAATGTTTGTACATTTGGGTATATTATTTTACTTTATTACTGAATTATGTTGTAACCTAAATAAATAAAATAAAGGAACTACGGAATGGATTCAGATGATATTTGCCCTAGCCCCCCAGCACGAACCGGAGACAAAATAATTTATATCTTATGCCCCTGCACCTGTCTTAACTATTTTTGACAAACAAAAAGTGGATAGAAACGGGATACAATGTTTGTCTCCGGTCCGTGCTAAGGGGACAGGAGTACCTACCTTATAAATGAACAGTTCCATAAGGAACAACAATAAATCTAATTTCAATCAAATAATTATTACTTAAATCGAAGACATGAGTATCAAAACTAGAAAACAGATGCTATTTTACCGACTTTACCTTATTAGGGTACCTATTACGAATCTGCAAGACTTAATCAGTACATACAATAATGTATGGCTTATGTAGAAGTAATTTTTTTTAATGCAACTGAGTGACGAGACGAGCTGGTCGTTTGCCTGATGGTAAGCAATACACCATCCCATAACAATAACAGCACCACCCAGAACTTTGTTTTGTAAAATCTTGCGCGGCGCTGTACTGCGCTCGTCACCCTGAGACAATTAGCTGTTGAGTCTCATAATGCCTAGTAATTAATTGTTATAAGTAATTGTTTTATTTTCTTTCTCAATCTATATTTAAAGGGCACAAACCAAAAAAATGCTAACTGTGAAACATGTGGCCTGGAGCTGGCTGAATGTGTGGGACACTTCGGATACATAGAGCTGGCACTGCCGGTCTTCCATGTCGGCTACTTCAGGTCCATCATCACAATCCTACAGAGCATTTGTAAGGTAAACATGTATAAACATTTCCCTGTATTTATGCATCTCTGGATTGTTCTAATCTGATAGACTTCCCTTTGACTGCTTTGATGTAAGGTAGTTAATAAATAGGGATTGCTATCCCGCAACACGGGATCACGCATTCCCGCGGGATTCCGCTGCTTTTAATAATCTGCTGGATCCCGCACCTTCAAAGCGCGGATCCGCGGATCTCGCAAATTAAAAACTTGGCGCTAAAACTTTCGCGTAAATCGCGAGTTGCACGAGCGCGACGTTGCCGTTCCGCACAGAAATGAACAAAAAAATATTTTTTTTATTAGGAGTAAGGGTAAAATTAACCAAAACTATTAAACTATGCCAAACATTTAAATATTAATCTAAGAAAACAGATTACTAATTATAACTACTTATACTTAAATAATAGAAAAAAATAACTTCTATTGCTTAATGTAAGGAATGATTCATAAAAGTTCATTTTTACACAAATATCTGTAGATTCAATTTGATTTAATAACATAATTTGAAAGATGCGGGATCCCGCGTTTTCCCGCGCGGGATTGAATGAGGTGCGGGATTGCAATCCCTATTACTAAAATTATTTTGTAGACATTTTCTTGTTATATTTAATTAAGTAGATTTTTATAACAAGCACTGTCCCATAGTCCCCCTAATTCACTAGAGGTTTCTGACTAAGAAAATGTTCAAGACCCAGGAGGGAAATCACCACCGATCCTGATCGCTTAGAAAGGTCTAAGACCCCATCATATTGTTACAATTTTTTTGAACGTATTTCTTTACAGGAATGTGCAAAAGTAATGTTACCAGAAGCCCTAAAAAAGTCCTACCGCCGCAAATTTTTGAACCCCGAACTGATGTATCTAACCAAGAAGAATTTACGAGCAGCTGTTCTCAAGAAAGCCAAGACCTGTACGAAATGTCCTTCTTGTGAAGCCCTAAATGGCATGGTGAAGAAGAGCCCCGCTGGCATCTTAAAGATCATCCATGATAAGTACCGGGCAAAGAAACCGACAGACGCTGTGGTGAAGAAAGTGCTGAAGGATTTCCATGAAGCTAAAGAGTCTAATAAAGAGCTCGCATCCATGATAAATAGTGGACTTATTATTGAGCTTAGCCCTTTAGAGGTGAGCATGAAATTATATGTGAAACAGGACTAAGGATCCTAACTAAGATTTCGTCTATTTAGGCAGGTGACACCTACAAGGCTGTTCAGGTGTTCTATGTCCCCAACACCAGGTCAGACCACACATCTCATGACACTTGTTGGCAATGGGCCGATATCTAACACTACCCTTCCAAATTACGATAGTTCTTCCTGTCCAAAAGTTGTCTGGAACACGCGTTATTGTTCAAAGCGCCCCTCTTCGAGCGAAATTACTCTAGACACAGGGAATCCTAGTTAGGGGCCAGGATCTGTCTCTGATTGTTGGGCAAAAGAAGCATGTTTTTTACAATAACGTGTTTATCTATCTTCTTGATTTCGTAGGTGTTGAATCTGTTCCGTCGCATCCCAGACGAGGACATCCCGCTGCTCGGCATGAATGCGAGGCAGACGAGGCCCGAGGACCTGATCCTCACGCGGCTGCCTGTTCCCCCGCTGTGCATCCGGCCTAGTGTCATATCCGAGATTAAAGCCGGCACGTGAGTATCGGTCATTGTTGTACAGTAAATAGTTGTCTGTCTATCATGGTTGGGGCGAGAAAGAGGCAAAAAACGAATGCTTTTGCGCTGAAAAAAGAATGCATTTATTATTATGTTCTGTTACAAAAACATACCTAAGTCATAATAACAGCAATAACATTTAATTGGTATATAGGTTTTTTCTTTTTAGGGTTCTGTACCCAAGAGAACCAGCCAGAGCACTATTACAGTTATTGCTTTACGTCCTCTTCTCAGGGATCTTTCGCGCCCTAACTTAACATTCTTATTTATAAAAAAAATCCACAGATTATTAATTTTATATACTCAAATAACAAAAATACTAGAACTAGGATTCTTTGCGGAACTCTGACTGAGCTATTTTAACTCTCACTTGACCGATTTTTACCTTTTTTATTGTCCATAGCAATGAAGATGATCTCACAATGAAGCAGTCAGAGATCCTGCTGATCAATGACGTCATATCCCGCCACATCGCCAGCGGCGGGAAGAGTGAACTGGTGCAAGAGGATTGGGACTACTTGCAGTTGCACGCAGCTCTCTATATCAATAGCGAGATGTCCGGCATTCCTCTTTCTATGCAGGTACATACGAAAATCGAACCTGCGCTCGTCATATGAACCAAAATTGGATGATGTAAAGTTTCTTTCTTCAATTAAATTCACAAGATTTTTATTCAGTTTGAGCATTACAGACGCAATTATGAACGTCAATTGTTGCAACGACTCTTATAAAAAAGAACCATTATCCGGAAGATACGGCAAAAAACTGGGGACTGCATTACTTCATTATTGTTTTGTTTCCTACCTTCTTTCTTTCGCAATATTCTACACCTGTTGACTATTCCCGGGTACTAATTTTATTGAAGGGAACTAGATTTGGACATACTGCATATTATTATGTTTTTTCACATTCAGTTTTGACCACAGATAATACAATATAATATAATAATTCATTTATTTTCTCTCACAATAAGTGTTACAGTATTGAGAACCTATGGCTAATTTATTTACTAATACCTATTCTTGTGAGAGATAAATGTGTGAGTATAAATGTGTGGAAGGAGTATGTGTGTGTGTAGAAATATAAAAAGATGTGTTATATGAGTGGGAGAATGAAAGGCAAGATAAATAGGTAATAGGGCTCGATAGCTTTTTGTGGTCATTTTATGGTGGTATATTTTTGTAATTATGAAGTTATGTATATGATTGTATTCTTTTAAAGCAAGCATTTGATTAAACGGTACGGGTCCCTAAATTGCGGGTGCTACTCGCACTTCGTCCGTCTATATGTATCTACAATGTTCCAGCCTAAGAAACCAGGCCGCGGGCTGGTGCAGCGGTTGAAAGGGAAACAGGGACGGTTCCGCGGTAACTTGTCCGGGAAGAGGGTGGACTTCTCAAGCCGAACTGTCATCTCACCGGATCCTAATTTGCAGATTCAGGAGGTATGCTATCGTAGACTAAGTGCTTAGGAACTGCTTGTGGCTCCCGTATGTGTAAAAGCATAACATGAGAATCCTTAGGTTTTTGTACGAATAATAAAGCGACTTGAAAGACGGTCTTGAGTCGTCAGTCTTTTGTGTGTTATCGTTTACGTTTCAGTTAGTGCCTATCCATTTTACTATGATTATAGGACATCTCACTCGCACTTCTATTTTGACATTCTTATTGTAATATTTACATCGATGATTTATAAAATTGACAAAATATTAACATATAAAAAAACATAACAAAATAACATATTAAATTGACATTGTGTTATGTTAATCGTAATTTATACTTAAATTATATTTTTAGACACTATAAGGGATTTAAAAAGTATCTTCTCTAGCGGGTGTATATCCGAAGCACTGGTAGAGTCAGTTTTCGCATTTCTTTTCTGGGCCCGGACTTCAATTTGTTTATGGGAAAGAAATGGGACATGCTTTCCTTTCTTTTCAGTCATGATATTGTAAGTTACAATTTTTACGTATTTTAATTGAATTGTATGATGTGTATATGACGTTTAAAAGTGCATTTCTTGTGCCTATTTAATAAATATCTTTTGACATGACTTGATTTCCATCGTTGGCTTTGCCACAAAAAGCTGTAGCTCTCATGTTCGCAGGTTCGCTCCGAGAATTTTGTTTCGAAATGCGAAAGGCTGAACAGTGGAACTCTTCGTTTCCATATAGTTCGAGGTTTTCGTATGAATCGTCAAGGAGTGAACTTGCATATGCTAGCGAGCGGGCTGCAACTGCCACGTCTTTTCACTTCAATGTTATCCCTGAATGGTAAGACCTGGCGGTACCAACTGGTGATCGTATCTTTATCTCATAATCTGTAGGTAGGAGTACCAGTCCACGTGGCCAAGATCCTGACCTACCCCGAACGCGTGTTTCCCGCCAACCTCAAGTGGTTACGAAAGCTGGTCTGCAACGGACCGGATGTTCACCCCGGGGCTAACTACGTACAGCAACGGGGGTGGAAGAATAAGAAGTATTTGAAGTACGGCAACAGGGAGAAGATCGCTCAGGAACTGAAGGTGAGGTTACTCAGGGTTCGGGGTTAGGATCCTTTTTATTCAATATAGTCAAGATCCTTTAGAACGTACGGACCGGTTGCTCACGCCGGGCTAACTACGTGCATCAAAGAGGTGGAAGAATAATGAAACGTGACTAATGGACGTCAATTTATCACAAAGACTGCCACCTTATCGAAAAAACACTACCCAGAAGATACGGCAAGAAACAGCTGCGGAACATTTTTTAGAACTTTAGTTAAAAATTGTTGGTTAAAAACCACACTGGTTTGCAGATGTCCAAAGGCGACGGGACCGCTTACCATCAGGCGGACGCTTGTTTGTCTAAATTAATATAAAGAAAAATATAAAAATTCGCTAACTTATCCAACCTAACCAAGGTTGGTTATAGTGAAGGAGTCTGGGTGATGGATGAGAACTTCTTGGTAGAAGTTAATATTATATTTCATATGTGTCAGTTGTCTTACCTTGGTATAGCTGGGCTCTAATTCACTATGACAACTTGGCGATTCCTTGCTTCGAGTTCACGTCGATTCCTTCATTAATAAACGACATCTGCGAAATTTGTATTCCCTATGACGCGTCATAGAGAATTATATATATATGAATATATGAATGCGTCATAGAGATGTCGTTTATTAATGAAGAAATAGACGTGATTACGAAGGAATCGCCAAGTTGTCATAGTGAATTGGGGCCCTGATCAGCTATTGGTTCCCTGCAGTGCGGAGACGTGGTAGAACGGCACCTGGTGGACGGCGACGTGGTGCTGTTCAACCGGCAGCCCTCGCTGCACAAGCTGTCCATCATGTGCCACCGGGCCAAGGTGCAGCCGCAGAGAACCTTCAGGTAAAACCATGCACAGTTATATCTGCTCGGTTCAGGATCCAGAAATGAAAAGAGGATCGTCATCTTTCTGTATAAACTATTTACTACTCATATAAATAATATAATAATAAATAAGCTTGAAAGGAAATTTCGTGATTCGTAAAGTGAATGAGCATGCAGTGTATAATTTTTGTCTCTTTACCATGTTTTGACACTGTAGGGTCGATCCTTGTTGTATTCTGTAAACTTAAATGAAACTTTAAATTATCTAAAATTAATGTATTTGGTATTCTAGTTTCCGCGTTTTCTAAATTTTAATCATGTTGACAGCGCTAAAATTCAGTATTTTATCAACCTTGCGTCAAAAGTGACAGATAATGGCACAGAATACGGAAGATGAATAATTCTCTAAAAATAAATTATTTTTCAAAAAAAACTAAACCGACTTCAAAACCACAAATGGCACTCAAAAGTGAGAAATAAATTAATATAATTATCATAAGCGCTACCCACTCATATAGTTGAAGTCGGTGCCAGCCAAGTCTCATAGGTAGCAGATAAATATGTATATAGTAAGTACTACTTGTAGGTAGTATCTATCTACTACCTTTTAGACTTGTCTAGCACCGACTTCAAATATATGAGTGGGTAGCGCTTATGATAATTATATTAATTTATTTCTCACTTTTGAGTGCCATTTGTGGTTTTGAAGTCGGTTTAGTTTTTTTTGAAAAATAATTTATTTTACCCTTTTTAGTGAAATAGAAGTTTTAATTAAATTAATTCAAAAAGTTTTTAAAGACAAGCTTTTATGATCTAGAAGCCACATCATGACAAAGTTTAAAATGGGATATCACAATTAAATGCATGTACAAAAAAATTTCATGTCTGTCTTATTCTCTGTTGAGGAGTTCCCTCGCCAGAAGTCAATCCTGGGTGAATCTGCCATATCATGATGGAATTTAGAACAGGCTATTATGGTTTAATCCATTTACGAAATGTTGTGTCTGTACTATTCACCGTTGAGGAGTTCCCTCACCGGAAGTCAACCCTGGGTGAAGCAGGTGAAGCAGTCGAATACAAAACCTCCACCTTAAGAAAGTTTGGTTACGAAAAAAACAAGAACCGACTTGAAGATTAAACTTATATTTTTTGTTTTTGCTATTTTTTTCAAAAACTACTGAATGAATTTCGATAAAATTTATATGGGACCACCTTTGAAGTATTACCTACCAATCAAAAAAAGAATCATCGAAATCAATGCATAATTGGCGGAGAAATCGCGTAACAAACACACAAAAAAAAAATAAAAAAAAAAAAAAAAAAAAACATACCGTCGAATTGTAAACCTCCTCCTTTTTGAAGTCGGTTAATAAGTAAAGTTTAGAGACACCGTGCGCGTCAGAATACGAAACTGCTTTTGACCACAGAATACTAAGGGACAGAAGCATCACTCCGCAAAGAAATTTAAACAAATAGCGACTCTTGCTATGACGCAATAAAATTCAATTCAGCTCGCGTAGCGCTGCATACCTACCAGTCATATTAACCTACAGAGCGCCTCTCTTTCTATCGCATAGCTCTTATCTCTTCTGACGCGGCACGTGTAACGACGGGCGACCCGCCGTCGGTGTCCGGCTATGTACTTGTAGCTTCGTCACCTACAGTGCGGAGTGCGAATTAGGTTTAGAGAATGCAGCATAGAATTAGACTCAATGATCAGTTTACATTGTAATCATTATGATAGAAACAACATTTTAAACAGTAAATATAAAATGCTTAGAATTCATGAGGTTTGCAGAAAGTGGAAGTATTGTTATAACTAATATGTTTAGATTCAACGAGTGCGTGTGCACTCCCTACAACGCTGACTTCGACGGCGATGAGATGAACATGCATCTGCCGCAGACTGAGGAGGCGCGGGCCGAGGCGCTTATATTGATGGGGGTGAGTTACATTAATAAAAAAATAAATAAAAATAATAATTGTTTATTTCAGATAATACACATCCATATTTATAAATTGCAATGAAATATTAAAATTAAAACTTAAAATCAAAAATTATAGATTAAATTCATAAGTTAAAATTACAAATTGAAATTAATAAATCAAATATAAAGGTTTTTATTATTACACAAATATAGGTAAACCCCGCCGAACTAGACACTTCCAGAGCGGCGAGGTGAACCTATCTGCTACCGTCTTTAGGATGCTATTGGCACTGCCCCGAATTCTGTGGATCAGGGATGCAGTTTTCTTGCGGATGATGGCGTGATAGCCATCCGTGCGAAATTGCGCAAACATCCCTGATGCACTACAGAAACGAGGCAGCCCCAACATCATCATTGCCTTCAAATATAATATTAAAGCAAAACACATATTATTGCTAGAATGATAAAAAATGAGTGAATGACATTTATTTGTAGGTAAGGTGGACGAGAGGGACAAACATATTTTGTTGGTCAGGTGCTTAGGATGCCTGTCCACATCCATCTAAAGTGTGTCCAATGTGTGAAGGTGTGTGTGTGTGTGTGTGTGCGGTGCGGACTGAACAAAGGAGTTAATCGTAAATTGACTTTTGTTTTTTTATCGAATATGTTTATTGAATTATCGTCCTCGTTATGGTCCTCTCTGCTCCGCACAGGTGTGTTTGAACTGGCACTCGGAATCTAAATTTAAATCCAAAAATTTAGGAATAAAGTCTTAAGTGGCCTGGGGGCCTACTCCGAGTTGCTTTCGTTCGTTCATTCGTGCGGAGTAAAAGAAAAAATCTTATGCCTGTTGCATTGTTGAGTGTGAAAAATATTCTAATGAAAAAAGCATACTATATAGTCAGTAATTACATAGAAGACAAAGATGCATGGAACATTCCGCTTCTGCCAAGTAGCCAACTGGCACGTAAGAAGAATAATATTGTCAAAAACAAACATAAAATATTGTAACAAAAGTTCTAAAAAATATCCCCCTCAGTTTCTTGCCGTATCTTTTGAGTAGTGGTTCTTTTTCCGATACGGTGGTAGAGTCATTGTAATAATTGACGTTCATAAGTGCGTCTGTGACGACAAAATTGAAATAAAGAACTTTGAATTGAATTTCAATTTGCATAGCTCTGTCCCTTTCATCCGACAGAACGAAGATTACTTTTTCAGAGTAAGGCCCCTGACGCGAGTCGTCTCGCGACGATCGTAGCCCCCCGACTATATATATATATTTAATTTTTATCTATAATTTATTATTTTCCTAGAACCAGCAGTTGCTATTAACAATAATAATAATAAGTGTTGCGCATTACATATTTAAATTAATTGTTCTAAGAGGCCTCTACGTGTTGGACTCATGTCCCCGCGCAAGCCTTCCAAAGGACCGGCACTATAACCCGTGAGAAAGAACGACATAATAATAAAAAATCTTTATTGTTCATACTTACTATTACTTAGTAGCCTTAACTTAACTTTAACTTTAACTTTAAGTTTAGTAACTTTTAACTTTAAGTTTAAAGAGCCGAATAATATTCAATCATGTGTAATTATATTTTTACGTTAGAAATGAAATAAGTATCAATTAAAAAAAAATACAAATTTAATCAAAAACTGAAATTACAATTATTAACACTCACCGAATTATTAACAATTTACACAAATCAAACAATTAATCACTTTCACTAATCACTTATCACGAATCACACTAAATCACCGAACGTCAATCCGGCAGAGCTTCCGCTCGCGACCGCAATCAAAAGAGAAGTTCCGCGCTGGCTTTTATAGGGATCGCGCCCTACCTATATTGTGTATTGACACAGGCTCATTTCCCGATTTAATGAAAAATAGTAAAATTACACCGATCTTCAAATCAGGTAGTAAAACTGATCCCTCGAATTACAGACCAGTCTCTGTGCTTCCGGCTCTGAGTAAGATATTTGAAAGACTTATTCTTAAACAACTTTTATCCCACTTCAACGAACACAAAATACTGAACGAGAGTCAGTTCGGTTTCACGAAATGCAGGTCAACATCAGATGCCGGGGTCGAACTAGTAACACATGTGCTTGAAGCTTGGGAGAGTTCACAGGATGCCATTGGTGTATTTTGTGATCTCTCCAAAGCTTTCGATTGTGTAGAGCACCGTACACTAATTCGTAAACTCTACCACTATGGGGTTCGTGGAACTGCTCTGAATCTTGTTGAGTCCTACTTAACCGATAGACAGCAAAAAGTTGGGGTAAATGGCGTAACATCTTCCGGATCCTTAGTCAGAATGGGGGTACCGCAGGGATCAATATTGGGGCCGTTTTTATTCTTGGCATATATAAATGATTTACCCTTTGTAGTTAAAGACCTTGCAGATATTGTTCTATTCGCTGATGATACATCGATAATTTTTAAAGTAGATAGAAAGGACAGTGAATTGGCGCATGTGAACTACGTATTGGATGTTGTTTCGAAATGGTTCTCTGCGAATAATTTGTTACTAAACGCGAAAAAGACGAAATGTTTAAAGTTCTCTTTGCCTAATGTTAGACATGTAGAGCCAAACGTAATGCTCAATAGTAATAAACTCGATACAGACAAAGCGACGGTATTCCTAGGTATAGGCATAGACTCTAAGTTGCAGTGGGGTCCTCATATTGATGCTCTATCTGGAAAACTTAGTTCTGCTGCATATGCGGTTCGTAAAATTAGGCAATTAACGGATATAGCTACGGCTCGGTTAGTTTACTTTGCATACTTCCACAGCATAATGTCATATGGCATTTTGCTGTGGGGTTCTGCTGCGGATATAGATACTATTTTTATATTACAAAAGCGTGCGGTTCGCGCGATTTACGAGTTGGGTCCACGTGACTCGTTAAGGGATTTTTTTAAGCAAGTTAATATATTAACTTTACCTTCTTTATATATTTATGAAAATATAATGCATGTTCGCAAAAACTTCCAAAAATTCAAAGTAAATAGTGACCATCATAACATTAACACTAGAAATAAGGATAGGATTGTTGTACCTAGGTATAGACTAACTAAAACGAATAAGTCCTTTATGGGCAACTGCGTACGTTTTTATAATAAAATTCCAAAGTGTATAACGGAGCTCACAGAAAGTAAATTCAAATTACGCGTTAAGAATGTTCTAATGAGAAAAGCATACTACACTGTTCGTAATTACATAGAAGACAAAGATGCTTGGAACATTCCACTTCTGCAAAGTAACCAACTGGTACATAAGAAACATAACATTGTAAAAGCCCAAAAAATTGTAACAAAATCTCTAAAAAAAAATGCCCCTCAGTTTCTTGCCGTATCTTCTGAGTAGTGGTTCTTTTTCCGATACGGTGGTAGAGTTATTGTGATAATTTGACGTTCATAAGTGCGTCTGTGATGCCAAAATGATTAAAGAGATTTTGATTTGATTTTGATTTTACCACTGCTCACTGGCTACTTGACAGCTAACAATATTATATTGTATTATGTTATGATGCATATGTTCCCAGAACAAGTCGAACCTAGTGACCCCGCGCAACGGCGAGCTCCTGATCGCGGCCACCCAGGACTTCATCACGGGCGGTTACCTGCTGACGCAACGCGACACGTTCCTGTCGCGCGGCGAGGCGCAGCAGCTGGCGGCGTGCCTGCTGGCCGGGCCCGACGCCGCCATGCCGCTGCGCCTGCCGCCGCCCGCACTCATCAAGCCACGGGTGCTCTGGACCGGCAAGCAGATCTTCAGGTGAGCCTCACCCTAATAGAGAACGTGCATGTATTTTTTTTAATGCTTGAATCGATTCATAATTGAATAATAATCAAAAAGAAAAATTTAAAAAAAAATACGGCATCACCCGCCAGTAAAATAATTCAATGAAAATTTGAATCAATTTAAATCAAAATAAACGCGCCATTTGCGTGTGACGTATAAAGGTGGGGACCTAGGATCTCTTCGTTGGTCCATCTATGCTACATGTGTGCGTGTGTGTCAATAATTACCAATAGGGCGGGCTCTATGTCAAAAATTGACCAATAAGCAGCGAGGCGCGTGACGTCAAAACATGGTTGCACGTACTCAAGCGTTTTGTTATTACGTTCCGTTTCTCCAAATATAAAAAAAAGAAACATTGCAATACAAAAAAACTACGCAATTAATAATAATATCACTACTAAATGTTTACAGGAATAATCTATCGTAAAAAGTGATTTCCAGATTTTCTACAACACATGCTTATTTCCTATTCTAATGCTGCATAACACTCAAAATCTATTTTTCTTTAATTTTACTGTCAAATCGTTTTATTATTATTATTACTTCTTTATTTCAGGCAACTTAAGAAAACAATAGTTACATTAGTGACTAAAGTAATTCTAAGACCCATATTATATATACCTTACAGACTAACATACATATTATAATATTAAAAACTATTTTTATTAAGCTACAACAGGGAATTGTTTTCGCCTTTTTGTTTTCGTTTTAGCGTGATGCTATTTTTATAGCCCGTGTAGAAGTTCTCTGCTCATATTTTTTAACCCCCGACGCAAAAAGGAGGGGTGTTATAAGTTTGACCACTATGTGTGTCTGTCTGTGGCACCGTGGCTCTTAAACGGGTGAATCGATTTGAAAGTGGCTTTTTCATACACTTGTTTTATCATAATCGGTTCAGCCGTTTTTTACTTTTTATAGGTTTTTTGTGTCGGGGGGTTTTCAGACTTGTTTTACTGAAATTCTCATTGTAGCAATTTTACTAAATACTCTAACTTTTTTTAATTATGTTTATAGTCATCAGTGGATTCTAATATATTTTAAAAATCGAACTATACATGCCCTAATTCTAATGCTGCATTCTATAAACCTAATTTGCTGTAAATTAGAGTTAGATGTGTCAAACGCAGTTAGTATCCTGCCGCGCACGCTATCACTAAACTTCACTTATTTTTAGAGAATCCGTATTCTGCGCGACTAACTAACTGTCACTTTTGACGAAACTTTAGATAAAAATACCTAATTTTCGCGCCGGTCAAACGTGATTTATAATTTAAAGTTAAATTAAGGCTTAGAGAATGCAACGCAGAATCGGCCTTAATGTCATCATAACCCTCTCACAATCATTTATTTCATACAATGCACAGTACTCTAAAAGTTAAAGATACGTGTTTGTTACAGTTTGATCATGAAGCCAAACGAGAAGTGTGAAGTGAAAGCCAACCTCGAAACAAAGGGGAAAAACTATACTTCCAATAAGGACATGTGCGTACAGGACTCATGTAAGTTCTTAGAAGCTCACAAAAAGTAAATTCAAATTACGCGTAAAGACTGTTCTAATGAGAAAAGCATACAATACTGTGCGTAATTATATAGAAGACAAAGATGCTTGGAACATTCCTCTTCTGTAAAGTAGCGAACTGGTACATAATTTAAAAATGTTTTGACAACAAGACCAATAGGGGATTGGACAACTTATCAGAAAGTGTTTTAAATTAACTACAATGAATATAGCTATGAAAAATACTAAATGTTGATTGTTAATTAAATAACGCTCTTAAAGTACCTAAAACTATGTTTAAATATTATGTTTCAAATATTGCCGCGCAAAAGGTCACCTCAAAACTTGTGATGTCATATGTAGGTAGAAAACGACAAACTCTTCAAAATAAAACTTGCAAAGATATTCTAATACGTTTTGTGAAGTTTGGAGACTATATTGTAACGGAACGAAAAAAATTAGCAATAATACATTTTACGAAAAGCAAAAACGTAAAATAAACACAAGCTTGACTCACGGCATTTGCCTACAAATGACGTCATGCGCTGTGATTGTTGTTTCGTTTGAGATGAACAACAGGTTAAAAATATCAGAATATTGATTTAAAAATATAAATGATTATTATTTCACAAAAATATTAATTGACTGATCTTTCTGGTTCGACTAACATTCGTTTTAACTACATTTTATATTTTTAACCGACTTCAAAAAGGAGGAGGTTTACAATTCGACGGTATGTTTTTTTTTTTTTTTTTTTTTTTTTTTTTTTTGTGTGTTTGTTACGCGATTACTCCGCCAATTATGCATTGATTTCGATGATTCTTTTTTTGATTGGTAGGTAATACCATATAAATTTTGTGGTCCCATATAAATTTTATCGAAATTCATTCAGTAGTTTTTGAAAAAAATTGCAAAAACAAAAAATATAAGTTTAATCTTCAAGTCGGTTCTTGTTTTTTTCGTAACCAACTTTCTAAAGGTGGAGGTTTGTATTCGACTGCTTCACCTGCTTCACCCAGGGTTGACTTCCGGTGAGGGAACTCCTCAACGGTGAATAGTACAGACACAACATTTCGTAAATGGATTTAACCATAATAGCCTGTTCTAAATTCCATCATGACATGGCAGATACACCCAGGATTGACTTCCGGCGAGGGAACTCCTCAACAGAGAATAGGACAGACATGAAATTTTTTTGCACATGCATTTAATTGTGATAGCCCGTTTTAAACTTCGTCATGATGTGGCTTCTAGATCATAAAAGCTTGTCTTTAAAAACTTTTTGAATTAATTTAATTAAAACTTGTTTTTCACTAAAAAGGTTAAAATAAATTATTTTTCAAAAAAAACTAAACCGACTTCAAAACCACAAAGGGCACTCAAAAGTAAAAAATAAATTAATATAATTATCATAAGCGCTACCCACTCATATATTTGAAGTCGGTGCCAGCCAAGTCTAAAAGGTAGTAGATAAATACTACCTACAAGTAGTACTTACTATATACATAGTATTTATCTACTACCTATTAGACTTGGCTGGCACCGACTTCAAATATATGAGTGGGTAGCGCTTATGATAATTATATTAATTTATTTTTTACTTTTGAGTGCCCTTTGTGGTTTTGAAGTCGGTTTAGTTTTTTTTGAAAAATAATTTATTTCTTGATTACTGTCCGATCCCCTATTGTACCCAAATTGCAATTAATAAATGATTTAGATTTTTTTGATTTCACAATATTTTTAATTTATTTTTGACAATATGTCTCTTATGTCCCAGTTGGCTGCTTGGCAGAAGCGGAATGTTCCATAAGCTTCATATTCTATTTCTATCCCTTAAATATCAAAGTAAGGAAAGTTTAAATGCAAGCAATGCAATACAAACTTTAGCATTTATAATATAAGTGTGATTCCGATGGGGTGCTTCTCTGCTCAAGTTCAACTTTGTCAAATGGCTGCCATTCACCTATTTTTCTGCTATCTGGAGCTATTGACTTGTGGTGATTTTGTAATGGCCATTGTTGTCGTCAGATGTAATAATCCGCAACTCGGAGCTGGTCTGCGGCTCCATGGACAAGAGCACCCTGGGCTCCGGCTCCAAAACCAGCATCTTCTACATACTGCTGCGGGACTGGGGCGAGGAATACGCGGTCCGCGCCATGTGGAGGTGGGCAAACACAACAAACAAACATATTTATTTATGGGCATAAAAATGCGCTTTAACAGGTTGTTAAGTATGACGTCGTGGTGCATCCCAACTGCAGGAGCGAGTCAGGCGACGCTGACGCAGCACATTATGCCCTCTCTTTCTCACTTTTCACAATGTGTTGTTTCCCCAGACCGTCACTTCTGGTACTCACATCGAACCGTTGTCGTCCATTAGGATAATAAAATAAAATAATAAATAACGCCCAACGATCACATATCACATCCTGGCTCCTAACTAGGATTCCCTGTATCTTGGGAACCAGGAACTACGAAGACCATGGTCCCACAACACCCAGACACGAAACAAATGCATGCGCTTTTTTTTCTGTGCACTAACATTTGTCTCGTCGCGGGAATCGAACCTGCAACCTCAGTGGTGTATGAGATTCGAGCCAACCTGCCCAACCACTACACCACAGGCGCTGAATTAGCATGTAAGAAATTAATAATCAATTCAATTCTTTATTGCAATCCATAATGTAATTAGATGGTAGGTAAATAAAACTACAGTTCATCTTAGACCCTGTTGGGTTAATATGTAATTTTTGGCGTTTATGGCGTATTTCCGAAGCACTGGTAGAGTCAGTTTTCGCATTTCTTTTCAGCACTCAGACTTCAATTTGAGTATAGGAAAGAAATGGGTAAACATACTACACATACAGACATACATACAGAACCAAAGAATTTTGGTTTCCTTTGCATCCTCCTGCCTGTAGCCTACATAATTAGAACAAAAGTATAAAACAAAATCAATGCATATTTACAAAAAAAGTTTTTTATGACTAAGTTGCGAGCAGCTCTTTTACCTGATGGTAAGCAATACCCATAGCATAGCCCATAACAGTTGTAGCTAGAACTGTTTTTGCAAACTCTTGCGCCGCACAATAATAATAACAGTAATTTATTTCGGAACAGCGTCTCAAACCGGAACATAGTAAATTTTTGCACATTACTGCCTGACCTTTTAATATCTAGCAAAAGAGAGATACTTCCCAAGGCGGCCTCGAAGAAGAGGCTTCCACTACAGTTACAAGTTGAGGGTCTAACGAAGCAAACGCAAATGTATTCGCCATTTGTTGTAACATTGACTTTTTTCTGCAAGCTATGTTTAATCCGCAGAGTGGGAGTCTGGTGACCTGTAATACAGGTCTTTTAGACCTACATCAGGCACCACTCTCCCACAAAACTGGTTTGCAAAGTTCTACTGTAAATCCTATACATAAGTATACTGTAAAACTTTGTGGGAGAAATATATAAAATATTATTATTTACTAACCGGCTACACTCACGAGAATAAGTCGAGACACTCGACCGGTGTTCGAGCGGCACAGACGCTCACCCTCACGGAGAACGTGCGGTCGCGGCGAGCGCGTACTGCGGGCCAGTGCTCGTGTCGTGGCGTCTGTACCGCTCGAACGCCGGTCGAGTGTCTCGACTTATTCTCGTGAGTGTAGCCGGTTAGTAAATAATCATATGAATAGTACTCCGTTGGTTTTAATAATAATATATAAAATGTTGTTATGTTTACATTTGTAGACTGGCTCGCATGGCGTCGTACTACATGATGAACCGAGGGTTCAGCTTCGGCATCATCGACGTCACGCCCGGGAAGAAGCTTATAGAGGCCAAGAACAAACTGCTGGAAACCGGGTTTGTAGACAGATAGATAGATAAACACTTTATTATTCACCTTAAAAATGTATATGTTATAAAGTACAAGTTAAATGTTTACAATGGTGTAACAATGGACGGTCTTATCGCTTTAAGCGATGATTTGTACATCCTGTTATCCTACTTCCTGCCGTATTATAAAGGTTGTGGCAAAATTTTGCGATCCTCAGGGTTTTGTCTTTGCAGTGAGAAAGTTTTGTTATTAAGAAATATCAGGTGAATTTTGGAGAAATAAACGTAGCCAGGCTAAAAAAAATATATTTCTCAAAAAACCAACATCAGCTTCATCGATTCTATTTCCCATTAGGAATGTTTCCCCCAAAGTAACGTATCAAATCAAATCGTAAATTTTTGGGAAAATTCAAAAAACTCTCCATACGGACTGAGTAAACAGAAGAAAAACTTTAACACTGATATTTTATGTAACTGAATGACGAGACGAGCTGGTCGTTTGCCTGATGGTAAGCAATACGCCAGCCCATAACAATAACAGCACCACCCAGAACTTTGTTTTGCAAAATCCGTATATATCTTCGTGAACTACTAAACTACTGATAAAGATTTCCACAGATATTCCAAATGCGACGGATACATCTTGGAAATGGAGAAGGGCACGCTGCAGTGCCAGCCGGGCTGTTCCATGGAGGAGTCTTTAGAAGCTGTCATGCTCAGCGAATTGAGCAGTATTCGGTAAGCAATCGTAGAGGAAATGCAGTCTTACTCTCTTCCAAATTGCGTGCCCTTAATGAACTGATTACATCTTGACCATCAATTGTACCTACCTAATAGTACAATACCCAATAATAGTACCATTAGCATGCGAAATATTGTTCGTTAGCATGATATGCTATTGCGATGCTAATTGCTAATATGATATTTCGCACTAGTGAATTCACAATTTCGTGCGAAATTTCATAAGAAACTATTGGTCATGTGATGAATTAAGACTAAAAGTTAAAATGGATTTAAAAATCTACCTTAAAAATCGCGCGGATGAGGCGCATGGGGGAAAACGGAATTCTCCGTTGATTCGCAATCGTTACAGCATTAGCAGACCGCCGCCGCAGTTCGCATTCGTATAGCATGCTAGTGATGGGTGTGTTAAGCGATGAATTTGAGAATTCATTAAATTTCGCAACTACAATTAATTTGATTAATGCATACATTTAACAGTTTATTTATGCTGTGAATGATAATTAATCTAATATAAGTACCTACATTAAGGAATGCAATAAACGATTCAATTGAGTTGAAAAGGGAGCTTTTTTTTCGAATTTTATTATTTTATATGGTATTTGTGCAACACAGAGAGTTAGCGGCCAAAGCTTGCTTCCGCGAGCTGCACCCAACTAACGCGCCACTCATCATGGCGCAAAGCGGTTCCAAAGGTAAGCAACAAAAACAACTAGTTATATTAGTTACTAGCAACCGCCCGCGACTTCGTTCGCGTCGACATAATAAAATATAGCCTATGTTACTCAGGGATAGTGTAGCTTTCTAATGGTGTGAGGATTATTGAAATCGGTCCAGAAGTTAATGAGTTTATTTGTTACAAACATACAAAAATAAAAATGTTTCCTCTTTATAATATTAGTGTAGATAGACCGCCTGAAGGCCTCCGACACGGCCTCCGACCGTTGTCGCGACACCACGACCGGGCGGCCGTTATCTAACTTTAACATCTACTGCAATACATTGTAAAGGGGTAGAGATTATGATCGTGACCGTAATTTTAAAAATGGAATTGTTTATGTTGTTTAGATTAGATAGATTAGATAACTCTTTATTGTTTCACCACCAGAAAACATAATAACAAAAAGTACAATAACAAACTTAAAAACTTTAGTGTTACAATGGGCGGTCTTATCGCTCAAAGCGATCTCTTCCAGACAACCTTTGGATGGAGAGGACTTAAAGAAACTGTAAGAGACGGGGGTGTCAACATAAATGACAAAATAAACAAATGTATGTACAAAGAGTACAAACTATAATAACATATACTATTATCTATATTAAATATACAATAATATATAAGATATACCTATATATATAATACATCATAACAAATCCATATATTATATATATATATATATAAACATAAGTGAAATTATAAATAGATACATATAAAGGCAGCAGTGAACTACACAGAGAGATAAAATTTCTTTAGTTTAATCACCCCACTAACACATCTCAGCACATTTAAACAAAATGAAACTGTATTTGACCTTCTCTTCTAATATTTATATTGTATAACGTATATTATTATTATTAATTTCACGCTGTCTATCTTATCTCATTTTTTTTAAATTAAATTTTTTTTTGTCTCCGCTGGTACAATTTGTTTACTTCTCGGCAAACATCTGAGGTCGAGCAAAGGGGTACGCTGAAAACCAGCCCTGTGTAAACTCACTAGAGTTTACACGGAACGATGCTGAGCCTACCCCTTATTGCCAAACCATAATAGTATATAAATATTGTAGTTATATTAAGTTATTGGCAATAAAATATCATTTTCTTTCTTTCTATCACAACCGCTATCAGAACGAGTGTATTACTGAGGCGAAATAAATCGAAGCGCAGTACAAATAATGCATTTTGTTACTGCCGCCGGGTTGTCCAAACACCGGTAATTTCCAATTAATGCAATTTAAGAACATTACATAAGCATAATGTTCATTCAAATGTCTTTCAAAGATGAATCGCTATCGCAATCAGAATCGCTAGTTTATCGGTCTGAAGTTTGTAAATATCCTTCAGCCCCCTTAGCACGGACCGGAGACAAAACAATTTATCCCCTGTTTTATCCACTTTCGTCAAAAAAAGTGGATATAAACAGAGGATACAATTTTTGTCTCCGGTCCATGCTAAGGGTACAGATGTCAAATTGAATGGTATCGCAATCGTTGTGAAAGTTAGACAATAAGCCCCCGGGACCGACTGCTAAACGTGCCCTCCGAAGCACTTTAAAATTAATATAAATACTTTCAACGTAACGTTTATGTGAAAAGTTATATAAACAAGTTTGTCGGCAGGTTCAAACATCAACATATCCCAGATGATCGCGTGCGTCGGTCAACAAGCGTTGAACGGGAAGCGGGTTCCCAATGGGTTTGAGGACAGATCGCTGCCCCACTTCGAGAGGCATTGTAAGTACCTACTATATGTATGTCTATGTTATAAAGAATTTCTTTATTAAATATTTAAAAAAATCACTTATTCATTAAAAAAAACATTTTTTGTAGATATTTTTTACATTTGATTAATGAATTTAAAACGTATAAAAATAAAAAGTAGTAATTTAAATATAATGAAAAACTTATGTAAGGTTTATAAAAAAATTGTATATACTGAAATAAATAGGCAATTTATTTATTTATTAAATGTCTATATGGGAATGATCGTACACATCATCACCATACCTTGATTTCTTACCTAACTTGGCTTTAGCCTGTATTGTAGAATATGCATTTTATTGATCGAAATACACAAAAACACTAATCTTTGTTTTCCGAGTGTGCGTTGGAATTACGCCAACTAATTCCCCCGTCCCGTTTCGTCATCGGACTACTAGACGTACGGCAACGCGCCACCGTTATATGATGGACATCCCTCCTGCGCGCACTAAGCTTTGCGCGCGCAAGCATTACTGTGTTTCAGGCATTATAGCCAGCTAAATTACTGGGCTTATGAGACTTAATATTTGATATCTCAAGGTAATGAGCGCAATACAGTGCTACGCCGTACTTTGCATGGTCTTAAATGTTTTGGGCGGCACTGCAATTGTTATGGGCAAGCCTGGTGCTTACAGAACCTCTTTTCCAGCCAAGATCCCAGCAGCGCGTGGTTTCGTAGAGAACAGTTTCTACACGGGGCTGACTCCCACCGAGTTCTTCTTCCACACGATGGGAGGCCGCGAGGGGCTGGTTGACACCGCCGTCAAGACTGCCGAGACGGGCTATCTGCAGAGGAGGCTGGTCAAGGTAAGCAGCTTCTAGGAGGTTCAAGAAGTTCTGCTGACACCGGGCAGACTTCAACAAGATGGTAACCCACGAGTATATAGGTAGGTATACAGGGTTCCAGCTAAGGTTGTTCCAGGTATAATGTCTATTAGGTTTTAGAAGCTTATAGAAGATTTTCTGAAACATGGGCAGGGTTCTTGCACGTACTCCGATCAAATCAAGGTAAAGGAATTAGACATTTTAAAAGATTGAAAAAACAGAGACATCCCCGCAAAGTTTCTTGGTGCTATTTTCTTTAGCGGGCGTATTTCCGAGGCACTGGTAGAGTCAGTTTTCACGTTTCTTTTCTGGGCCTTACTTCAATTTGAGTTTGCGAAAGAAATGGGTAGACAAGCTTACCTGTTATATTCAAAGTTACTTTTTTTTTAGAGTTACCTCCCGATATCTATGGGTTGGGAAGAGAAGCAGCAGTTTCCATACTCTTTTTTCTTTCTCGTCTAAGTTAAGAAGAAGTAAGAAGGCCTCCGACATGGCCGACATGGCCTTTCTTCTGTTCTCCTAACAAAAAGCATGGAACCGCTCAGCCCCCTTAGCACGGACCCGAGACAGAACAATTTATCCCCTGTTTTATCCACTTTCGTCAAACAAAAAGGGGATATAAACAGGGGATAAAAATTTTGTCTCCGGTCCGCGCTAAGGGGGCTGATGTAAATAAACGGTCACCAATCCAAGTAGTAACCGCGAAGAACGTTGCCTAACCTAGCACATCTGTTACGAAGCCTTCCAGCCTTCGAGCCTTCTTATAGAGTCCAAGTTGTGAATAGTGTTGTATCCCTTCCAGTCGCTGGAAGACCTGGTCCTGCACTACGATATGACAGTCCGTAACGCGACGGGCGAGGTGGTGGAGTTCCGTTACGGTTCCGACGGGCTGGACCCCAGCTATATGGAGGGCAAGGACCGGCCCGTGGACCTCGCGAGGGTCATCGCACACGTGCGTGCCAGCTGTCAGTCCAGGTGAGTGAGCTTTTAAGGGTCCTCGCACATTACAAGTTGAAACGGACCTCTATTGCCCCCGGTCTTTTATGTATCCATCTAGACCTGCGACCTTTAATACTCTGTAAAACTTCTATAAAGCAATCCTGAATTGTCTAATTCCCGATTAGCATTTTCCTAGCTGGTCATAGTTTCGAAAGGTTTTTGCATGTCTCCATTGTCAAGAGAAAAACAGCTAGTAGAAAGATACTGCTAGAAAAATACAGCTTTTGACTTCCCACCATTAAACGCTGTTTGCTGGCCTGACACGAGTAAACATTTCCAGAGACGAGGAGCCGCTGGATGGCGACGGCATCGAGCTGGCAGCGGAAGAAACCCTCGCGCTGGCTGACTTCAAGACTATCACTGAGGAGTTCAAGAAGGAACTGCTGTGAGTACACTTACCACACATTAGTAACAAATTCAGGAGAGCCGACTGTTCAGCACGCACACACGCTTGCACGCACACGCACACTTGCGTACACGTGAACGCACTTTCAATAGGATATCCGGCAAGAGTAAAATTATACTTTATACAAAAGTGTTGTAGGAGGCCAGTAAGGACCTCATAGAGCTTTGTGCTACTACCACAGAAGACATAAGACTACTATTTTATAGTGTGTTCTCAAATGTAGATGTCCATGCAGGCGGTTTCGGCGCTAGTGCAGAAATCCAGCACTTAATAGGTTGGGCAGCACGTCACTGTAATCTTCAATGCGTCTGAACTGCTTGTACAAAAACACTTGCTTACTTAGGAAACGCAAAACGATTTATAATTATCGCTAATGACGCTCATTCTTTTTTTTTTCTTTGCCAGGTAATTGAATCAATGTTAAAAGTTCTTTATTCAATGTAGGCACCATAGTGCACTTATTAACGGCAATTTTTACAATGACCACCACCGCATCGGAAAACGAACCACTACCCAGAAGATACGGCATAACGTTTTTGTCATCAGCTCGTTCCTCAAGAACATAGCGGACAAGGTGCGCATCCTGCGCGCGAGCTACGCGCGGTGCGGCGACGTGGTGAAGCAGCTGGAGCGGCTGACGCTGACGCAGCTGGTGCGGTTCATCCGCGTGTGCCACGACAAGTACCAGCGCGGGATCATCGAGCCGGGGACCGCGGTCGGCGCGCTCGCCGCGCAGGTACATACATAGCTACTAGTCATGGAAATTATTGTTATGTATAGTTCCATTAATTATAATTATATTAATTAGCATGCGAAATATTGCTCGTTAGCATTATATGCTATTGCGGTGCTAATTGCTAATATGAAATGTCGCATCGGTGTCTCTCTGAACTTCGACAGTTTGTTGTTTCGACACGACGCTTACTTCGAAAAAATATATTTCGTCCGATAGATGTCCGATTAGTAATTCCATTATTTTATTTTTATGGAACTGAGCAGTTAGACGAGCAAGTCGTTCGCCTGATGGTAAGCGCCACGCCTGCTCATAACAATTGCAGTGCCACCCAGAACTTTATATATAGTAAAAAGTACTGTGCAGCACTGCATTGCGCTCATTGCTCCGTGACATCAAATATTAAGTCTCAAATGCCCAGTATTTTCACTGGCTACAGTACCCTTCAAACCGGAACACAGTAATGCTTGCGCACTACTGCTTGGCTGTGGTACCTACCCAGACGGCCTCTAACATATGAGAAACCTACCACGAGTAATGATCCCCACAGAGTATCGGCGAGCCCGGCACGCAAATGACCCTGAAGACGTTCCACTTCGCGGGCGTGGCTTCCATGAACATTACCCAGGGGGTGCCGCGCGTCAAGGAGATCATCAACGCGTCCAAGGTCATCTCCACGCCCATCATCACGGCGGAGCTGGTGCATCCCCTGGACCAGGAGTTCGCGAGGCGGGTCAAGGGGAGGATCGAGAAGACAACTCTAGGAGAGGTGAGGATTATTCAACTGCTTTTTTATTAATTTTTATGTTTGTGACCTCAGGACACCGGTATTTATAAAACGATTGGGATAATTTTGCGTTGGCTATAAGTATAGCTACAATGTGGTCCCATATAAAATTTATCGACATTCGACCTTGGACTTCGAAGATACATCGGAATTGAAGTCCGTTTTTTTTTGTTATAAAATGATTTAATTTTCTTAAATTTTTCGTCAAGTATGTGTTAACTTATTCAATGTCCTTGTCATGGAGAAGTTGCGACAGTGAGGAGCGGCGATGAGTTCAAAGAGCGCAGTGTCGTGCCGTGCAGGATTTTGCAAAACAAAGTTCTGGGTGGTACTGCAACTGTGGTGGTGTGTCAGTGAGTACTGACTTCTACATCTGACCCTTAATCCAACCGTCTAGCGAGAGCTTCTTCAGATGTTGGTCGAAGCTCTTATTGTTAATATACGTTATTCATTTTCTTTCTTTTATAAATAACCTAAACCTAGTGTGCCGCCGGCAGCAGGGAAGGGCCCTAACCACCGTTGGTTAAAGCTGCAAAGGAATCTCCTGGCAATACGTGCCGTGTCAAAGCATACTGCCGCATGCATCTGACCCTCAACTGCCACGGCATCGCGATGCATTGTTTAGGAAGTACTCCCTGAGGCTGCATACCTCACGGTTATGGATGTTCTTTGCATTTAATGTACAGTTTCATAACGACGTTCACTTTAGCGTACCTTATTATTGTGTCGCTCTTTCTCACGGGTTATAGTCCCGTTCCTTTGGAAGGCTTGCGCGGGGACAGGAGTCCAACACTTAGATAAAAATAAGTCCTTACATTCTACCATGACGATGGTGTGCAATAACCTGTCTTACTAATTATTTCAATTACATTAAATCTCATATGCAAACAAATTATTAAATTAATGTCAAAAACCTTTAAATGTCATACAAGGCCGAGAGAGGCCTCTTAGAGCATTTAGTTTAAGTATGTAATGGGCAACACTTATCGGGGACTGTCTATAAGTGCATCATTAAGAAGATGCAATCAAAGGCAGCCCCCGATAAGTGCGAAGACTATTATTGGAGATATGCAAGTTACCAATGATTGGGGTATTGAGGTGAATTTTTAATGGATGAGAACCGGTCCATGCCGGTGCAACGGCAGGTGCCGAAGGTTCATATCATAGACCGGTATATCTTCTGCCTTATTATTATTTTTTTACGCTTAATAGATCTATGTTTGGCCACTATCTCGCCTGATGTGAAGCGATGATGTGGCCTAAGATGGAGCACATAGATCTAGAGAGAGGCGGCAGTTGAGCGGCTGCTCAGACTCCCCGATGGTTCACCGAACATCATCCCGAAACACGACTAGGTCGCTTGACGGCATGGCTTTGTTCGGTGGGTGGTATTACAACCACGGCCAGAGCCTACCACTACAAAGCGCGTAAGCGGGTTTCATCAGATGATTTTCTTCACCGTTTTAGAGCGAGCGTGCAAAATCTGCACTTAAGTATAAGTCATATTAGTTATTTATAATAAACTTGCTGACCCGGCAAAAGTTGTTTTGCCATATATATTTAAAAAAATGTTAAGGGAGAACAACCCTTATCACTTGGGGGAATGAAAAATAGATAGTAGCCGATTCTCAGACCTACTGAATACGCATATAAAATTTAGTAAAAAACAGTAAAGCCGTTTCGGAGGAGTAAGGTAACTATCATTGTGACCCGAGAATTTTATATATTACTTGCTGACCCGGCAAACGTTGTTTTGCCATATAAATTAAAAAAAAAATTTAGGGGTGGACTACCCCTAACATTTAGGGGGATGAAAAATAGATGTTGGCCGATTCTCATAGATACCGGATAAGCACAAAAAATTTCATCAAAATCGGTCAAGCCGTTTCGGAGGAGTATGGCAACGAAAACTGTGACACGAGAATTTTATATATTAGATTAGATTAGATTAGATGATGATAAATTATAGTAATGTGATTGCGTTTGGTGCCAGATCACGACGTACATCGACGAGGTGTACCTGCCGCAGGAGTGCTTCCTGCTGGTGCGGCTCGACGCCGACCGCATCCGGCTGCTCTGTCTCGAGGTCAGCGTCGAGTCCATTGTCTACTCGTAAGTGTACCTTACTAACTTATAGGACATTTTGTATTACCAACTGTAATTTTGTTTTATTTTTCACTAGCGACCCGCCCCGGCTTCGCACGGTTATTATACATATAAACCTCCCTCTTCAATCACTCTATCTATTAAAAAAAACCGCATCAAAATACGTTGCGTAGTTTTAAAGATTTAAGCATACATAGGGATATAGGGACAGAGAAAGCGACTTTGTTTTATACTATGTAGTGAAGTGCAATCAATCTAATAATAATCAATCTAATCTATCTATCTATCTAAATTCAATGGTGTAAACAATTACTGTAAGTATCGCGATTCTGGTTTCTGTGATTTTTGGCCCCGTTGGGTCCGAAAATCTAGAGAATCAACTCGGCCTTGCCTTCTTAGTTATTCAAAATCAATCCTACTGATATTATAAATGCGAAAGTTTGTAAGGATGGATAGATACAAACATCCATCCGATGTTTGTTACTAAATCACGCAAAAACTACTGAATGGATTTTGATGAAATTTAATATAGGTTTTTAGATCCTCGGAAAGGGCGGGTGAAAACATGGGGCGCAGCTAGTAAATAAACAAAATAAAAACTTATGCCTGAATAAAGTCTCGCTTCAGTGATTTTGAACCTTATAATTGTGGGGTAGCAAGCATGATGAGGTTATTGTAAATACCACACAAACGGTCACAAACAAGTGGAGGCTTCGAACGTTGCTTAACCCAGATCTGTCACGGCCAGGCGAGCTACAATTCAATTCAAATGTATTAATTCAAGTAACCAAGACTCATCCATACTAATCACAATAAAAATAAAATGTCAACTAATTAATAAAATATAGGGAATAATTAATAAGATGTCATAATGCAAATGTTTAAAAACATAAACAGAATTACAGAATATGTACTTAATAATAAAATTACCATTTTCTAACCGACATTAGGACTGCGACATGCTACGCTACGAGCGCTGCGTTGTTCGTATTGACAGGCCTAGCGCACTCCGCACTGTAGGTACGAAGTTACAAGTACATAGCCGGACACCGACGGCGGGTCGCGCGTCGTTACACGTGCCGCGTCAGAAGAGATAAGAGCGGCGCGATAGAAATAGAGGCGCTCTGTAGGTTAATATGACTGGTAGGTATGCAGCGCTACGCGAGCTGAATTGAATTTTATTGCGTCATAGCAAGAGTCGCTATTTGTTTAAATTTATTTGCAGAGTGATGTTTCTGCCCCTTAGTATTCTGTGGTATTGACACAATCTGTGACCTTAATTCACGAATACAACAGGATCTGCACATCGAAGCTGAAGATCAAGCCGGCGAACGTGCAAATCGTGTCCGACTGGGCCATCAAGGTGTCCGCGGAGCCGGCCAAGCAGGGCGGCTGGCTCAACATGGCGCTGCAGCAGCTCGTCCGCCAGCTGCCGGCCGTCGTCGTCAAGGGGCTGCCGCAGGTCTCCAGGGCCGTCATCGCGTGTATGGATGAGAACACAGAAGTCAGGTATACCTCGCGACAAACTTGATGGCGGCTGACTGGCGCATCACGTGATCTGCGCAGATACAATTTTGTATGCGATTTTGTTACCTCGCAGGTCACGTGGTGCGTCTGTCAGCCGCCATTAAATTCGACGCAATTTATACGGGCGGTGCGGCTTTTGTTGCCGAAGATGACGTTTGTTATCGAGCAAGGCTTTAATTTTGCGAGTGTTAATTTTGTTACCAAGTTTGTCATGACTGTGTTTGTTACTGAATATGACTTGTGACGGAGTATAAATTTTGTTACCAAGTTTGACATGTGTTATGTTACAGAATATGACTTGTTACGGAGTATGAATTTTGTCACCAAGTTTGACATGTGTTATGTTACTGAATATGACTTGTTATACGGAGTATTAATTTTGTTACCAAGTTTGACATGTGTTATGTTACTGAATATGACTTGTTATACGGAGTATTAATTTTGTTACCAAGTTTGACATGTGTTATGTTACTGAATATGACTTGTTATACGGAGTATTAATTTTGTTACCAAGTTTGACATGTGTTATGTTACTGAATATGACTTGTTACGGAGTATTAATTTTGTCACCAAGTTTGACATGTGTTATGTTACAGAATATGACTTGTTACGGAGTATGAATTTTGTCACCAAGTTTGACATGTGTTATGTTACTGAATATGACTTGTTATACGGAGTATTAATTTTGTTACCAAGTTTGACATGTGTTATGTTACAGAATATGACTTGTTACGGAGTATGAATTTTGTTACCAAGTTTGACATGTGTTATGTTACAGAATATGACTTGTTACGGAGTATGAATTTTGTTACCAAGTTTGACATGTGTTATGTTACAGAATATGACTTGTTACGGAGTATGAATTTTGTTACCAAGTTTGACATGTGTTATGTTACTGAATATGACTTGTTACGGAGTATTAATTTTGTTACAGAGTTTGAATTTTTTTTTGTTACGAAGTTCTTACTCAAAATGACTTTCATTACCGAGTATTATTTTCCTTACCAATTTTGACATGATTTTGATACTGTATGTGTACAGTAACAACACCATAAATGTCAAACTTAATAACAAAAGTAATTTCTGTAACAAAGATGACTTGCTAAAAATTAAATTAATGAGAAAAGCTTACTATAATGTAAGTAATTATATAGAAGACAAAGATGCTTGGAACATTCCGCTTCTGCAAAATAGCCAACTGGTACATAGGAAACATAACTTTGTAGAAAACCAAATACCTGTAACAAAATCTCAAAATATCCCCCTCAGTTTCTTGCCGTATCTTCTGAGTAGTGGTTCTTTTTCCGATACGGTGGTAGAGTCATGGTGATAATTTAACGTTCATAAGTGCGTCTGTGATGCCAAAACTGAATAAAGAGATTTTGATTTTTAATTTGATATAACCCAAAGGTTGACTGGAAGAGATCGCTTTTAGCGATAAGTCCGCCCGTTGTACTATAGTTTGTAAGAATATTTCGTGTACCTTGTTTATTTCTTGTTTGGTGTACAATAAAGCATTAATTATTATTATTATTATTATTCACCCCGCAGAAGAAAAGCAACAAAGTTGCAGTTGAATCTAACTTTTGTTATCAAGAAAGCGGAGTAACAGTGCGTTTTTGTTTCAGATATAAGCTGTGTGTGGAGGGCGACGGATTGAGAGACGTGATTGCGACCTACGGAGTGGACGGAACCAAAACCACTTCCAATAACATTTTGGAAGTAAGTACAGACTTACCTTTATGTCCTACTATCGTGTTACTTTCCATTAGTATAAATAATATTAAGTGTAGTGAATTTTGAAAACAATGCTTATAATAACTATGGTATACTTTTAATCTTGACATCAATCAAAAATTTCACCGAGTATGACTATCGTTACCAAGTATGACTAGCGGCAATGCCGAATAGAAATAAAAATCTATGTTTGACCAACTCGCCTGATTCCGAAACATATAACAGACCTCACAGAAAGTAGATTCAAATTGCGTGTGAAAAATATTCTACAGTTAGTAATTACATAGAAGACAAAGATGCATGGAACATTCCGCTTCTGCCAAGTAGCCAACTGGCACATAAGAATAATATTGGCAAAAACAAATTTAAAATATTGTAACAAAAGTTCTAAAAAAAATCCCTTGTTTCTTGCCGTATCTTCTGAGTTCTTTTTCCGATACGGTGGTAGAGTCATTGTAATAATTGACGTTCATAAGTGCGTCTGTGATGCCAAAACTGAATAAAGAACTTTTGAACTTTGATGTTGCGAATATGTGGTCAAAAATGGAGCAAGTATATCCAGAATTCTAGAAGGTCCACCGTAGGTTTGAAGAACCATTTCATTAATTGTGCTTCAAATTGTAGCCAAATCTTTAATTAAATGACGAGACGAGCACTTCGTTTTTCTGATGGTAAGCAACACGCCTGCCCATAACAGTCGCAGCACCACCCACATTTTTACACTATCTTCAACAATAAAACAGGTGTATCACACGCTTGGCATCGAGGCGGCCAAGTCGACGATAATCTCGGAGATCCAGGGCGTGATGGCCGGCCACGGCATGTCCGTGGACCGGCGGCACGTGGAGCTGCTGGCGGGGCAGATGACGGCGCGCGGGGAGGTGCTCGGCATCACGCGGTACGGGCTCGCGCGCATGAAGGAGTCCGTGCTCAACCTGGCCAGCGTGAGTACACCATCCGTTTTGTAACATAGGCTCATTCACATATCGTTCTGATTCACAGTTGCAGCGCCACCTATTGCTGCAAAATCAAGCGCAGCACTGCGCTCGTCATGCCCTGAGATTTTTTTATGGAAAGGCAATTTTTTTTTAACAGTTCTGAGACGAGCAAGTCGTTCGCTTGATGTAGGCGCCATGTTTGTCTATAACAATTGCAGTGCCACCCAGAACTTTTAATACCTATACCATGCAAAGTTCTGTGTAGCACTGCATTGCGCTCATCACTCCGAAACATCAGATAGTCTCCACCCAGTAATTTTTGTTATGTTCGCAAGCATTACTGTGTTCCGGTTTGAAGGACATTGTAGCCAACGGTCCTTCAAACACAGTAATGCTTGCGAACCACTCCTGTTCATGAAGTGTTGTAAGTAAAGATTACTTTCACTACTACATGCTACTACATAACTTTTGTTTGTCATTTCTTAGTTAGATTCCTACTGCACACCCAATCTATGTTTGGTTAAATACCTGAATTAAGAGGCCTTATATTGAGCTAACTATAAAACTTCTAATCCCCAGTTCGAGAAGACCGCTGACCACCTATTCGATGCAGCCTACTACGGGCAACGAGACTGCATCGAAGGTGTCTCCGAGTCCATCATCCTCGGAGTACCCGCTGCTATCGGCACAGGGGTGCTGCAACTTCTTCACAAGGCGCCCCGCCCCGCCACACTGCCCACGAGACCCCTGCTGTTTGATAGACCGGAGTACCATAGCAGTATATGGGACTGATGACTGGAACACCTGTACCAACCGGGCCATACTGTGGACTCTGTGGAGTACGCCTGGTATAAAAGTTGGAAGGAATCAGCTAGATGCAGGCAGATGGAATTACATTATGCATGCAGACCTTTGCACTTTGAATGGGAGATTTTGTGGTATGGCAACTCCATAAATGCCATTCAAACAAGAAGTTAATTGAAGAATGGGAGATGATGAGCATATGGTTGAGCTCAGTCTGTAATAGTTACTATTTGAAGAATAGTGGAGTCATCATTCATCATAGGTGGCCTTCATCTAGGCGTTTGATTGCAGACTGTAAAATAAATTATTGATTTAATTTATCTAGTTTTTTTGTCTACAACTACAATAATTAATAGTACAAGCCATACCAAGTCATGCCCTGATGTTTGTTCAATAATATATTATATATGTATAGTATACTAGCAGATACCCGTAAAATTCAATTTATATTTGTTTCCTTAGTTTTTTAACGTCTTTTTTTATTTAATATGTCGGCAAACAAGCAGACGGCCCGCCTGATGGTAAGCGGTTACCATCGCCTATGGACATCTGCAGCACCAAAGGCATTGCTGATTCATTGCCGACCCTCAAGGACACTATGCTCAGACTTTATGAAGCTAAGTGGTAATAAACATTATTGCATTTATGGTATTAGTAATTAAGTAAAAAGGAGGACACAGTACATAAATAATATTTTAAGGCAACTTTCAGGAAATATAGGGACACACGAATCACAACAATAAACTGATACTAATTACATGATTTTATTTCACTTACAACATAAATTAAACACTTGTTATTCAAACCGGGAATATCACTATTTCACAACAGAGTTTAGTGGTGTTCAGCCGCCTCCTTCCTCCTGATCTCAGCCCATTTGCTGATGTTCTCGGGGGAGTTTGCTGGAAGGAAATTGCAATGTTTTTTATTCATCATTATCAACCTAATATATTCCCACTGCTTGCTAACACTCGTCTCACAGAGAGAATATGGGCCATAATCGATTATGTAGGTTCAATGTAAGTTGGTGGATGTCATATCATGTCCTTGAATATTGTGGTTCTTGGACATGTTGGTTCCCTCACAATGTTTTCCTTCACTGTTTTAGTGTTTTATTAATTGTTTGAATAGTTCTTAGCACCTACCACAGTGATGCTAAAAGTTAATTAACTATGAACTGAAAGCAGAGCACGAAAATAAAGTAAAAAGTATTATTAGATTAAATACTTTATAATCACAGTACAGTAATAGAACAAAGGTAGATTATAAACCTAAGAAATTATACCTAAAAAAAAAGCTCCTTAAAAACCAGGAAGGGTAGTCAAACATTCATACTGCAATGCATGCATGTGAATAATTCATTTGTTCTTAAATTACGTATTGTATGATGTATCCAGAAAGAATTAAAATAGTTCCCAGAATAATAATTTTGTATGATCCTTAAGTTGTTCTACAGAAAGACCTAATTCAATCTCAGTCTAATTTTCACAACTTTTCCACAGACTTGTTTCATCTGTTTATTATTAATTGGTAAACTACGGTAGGTAAAGCGAACGCCAACTTACCCAGTTTGTGGATCTTGTAGAAGACTGGGGCGGAGACGACGATTCCGGCAACCCAGTAACGCCAGATCCACTGGTTCTGGATGTAGAATTTAAGCGGGAACTGTGCGATCTTCGCCGTGAAGGTGTATGGGTACTTCATGGGGCGACCGGGCTGGGCTTCAGACATGGTGACGGCGGTGATATCTGAAGGAAAACAATCCAGAATATTATGTAATGTTGTGTTCAATTTACGATCAATGTCATGTGTGATTACTTGGGGGTTCGAAGTAAATTTCAGCTTAACACATTTCTCTGAAGCCACAGTTAATGATTTCACAATAGAAACGCTTTAAATTACCTGTAAATTCGAGAAAATTTACAAAAAATCAAAATTCTAACCTTACTCGCAAGTGGAAAATCGACAGCAGCTGCAGTAGTGTTGTGCTGCGCTGCTATACAGTATCGATTCTTTCAAATCGAATTTTGAATTCGATATTCGATAGGTACTACTGAAGGTGTTATACAAATATATCGATAAATTAGAAACCAGTCGACAACAATGAGTATATCATTATGATCTCAGTCTATATCAGTCCACGGCTGGACTTATGCCTCATCCATAAAAGGCTACTGAACCCAGTCTTCGGCTTTACTTCTCCAGTGACTTATAGCAACCCTGCGTATTTGCTCGCTCCACCTAGTCGCTGGTCATATAAGAAACTTGATCGGTCATTAGAGAGACTGGCTAAGTACCTATACATTATACATATTGTGCAGTAGGAATTTATCATTGATTTATACTGATACTGATCCTATATACTGATACTATATCAGTTGCAGACTGCAGTGCTACCTGGACAATGGTCCAGGTGAAAAAAGTAGATTTGATAAGTTTCTACTTCCTCGTCTATGGTTATATTTTATGATTCATAAAATATAACTTTGTTATGACTGAATGATATATCGATAAATATTTGACAAACGAATTGAAAGAATTAGCTGTGCCCAACACTGGCAAAAGTAAAAAAAAACTATAAAAAACTTGTCTTGGCTTGGCTTGTTACCAGTAAAAAAAATACTATAAAAAACTTGTCTTGGCTGTTTTTGTCGGATGATTCTTTACATAAACGAGGATTATAGAATAATAAAAAAAGGTAAAGACTTCAATAAACTTTTCTATAAATATAGTATATTTTATTGACTGGAGAATAAGAAAACTGAAGACTGAGTACATGAATACTCTACTCTTCACATTGAGGAATGACACTACCTCAATGACCCCTCAGATAGGTAACTGTCTACTCGAAGCTCTACTCCATTGAGGTCTCAATGCTCTACTCTATCTATATTAGTGTCATTACTCTGAGATCTCTAAAGATATTTTACGAACGAGACATTTAATTACTGGCAGCACTGGTATTTCGCCTGTCAATTGTCATTAGTGTCAAATTGTTGAAATGTCAAAACGCTTTTGTGATGTTGCTGTTGCTGTCGTATTTTCGTGAATAGATGTAATTTTTAATAAAATTAAACGCAAATAACAATATAATGTGTGACAATGGCTTCGGTGAAAGTGGCTGTAAGGGTTCGCCCGTTCAATCAAAGGTAAATCTCTAGAAAAAACGTGTGAACCATTGAAATAAAATGTTTTGGAAGAGTTCGCTTATTGGATGGAAAGACAATATTTCTCTTCTCATACGGCTAACTGCATGATTGGAGGGTTGACGTATATTTTTATAAGCTCTAGATAGATTTAATAGCATAATAATGTGTAATACATTAATGTAAGTAGTTAGGACAGTAATGATTTGAAAGTGAACAAAAAGCAATGATGTCACGTAAAACGACAATGACATTCACGGTTGAGCTGCATCTGGAGCACAAACTGTACCTCGGGCATGCCGTTTTAGATGAAAGTTGTCGAAAAAATGTAAAAGAGATTGCGACCCACTTGACTGGCTAATTACTTGCATCTTTCCACTGCGTTCTTGTATAATATGCTTGTTTATATTAATATGTTTACATTTTTGTGGGCGGCAAACATTAACAGAGTGTGAGAGAGCAGAGATTTGTTTGTTTTTAATTCCCTGCCTTGTTTATGGTAGTCTCCTAACTAAGATGTAATTGCAGAGGAAATACTATTCATATGATCATACAACTACAATTATGTCAACTATAGGATCTACCTAGCTACCTAGGATAATGTTGATATTCAAATACTAAAAAAACCACCCCTTTCTATTCCTGTTAAAATACAATGAGATAACCAACTTTTTTTAGACTGGTCTTGTTTGCTTTCACTTTTGTTGTTGTTTAGTTTAGCTACTCTATCCAGTCGTATTGGACCATTTTAGGATTAGGACTGTGTAGGATAACTAGCACAGTTACTATGCTAAAGACCAGCTAATGGATAAAAAAACAGAGCCTCTATTTTAGAACAATTGGTTTTACAAATGCTGCATAATTGCACTTCATTTCTGTAATAATAAATTTAAAATCATGAAAAAATACTGTATAAATTTAAATATGTACATTAGCCTGCAAGTTTTATCTGATTAGTTATCAAAATGAATATGTAATAATTGGATAAGAAACCAACAAATCAAAGTATCCAACACATAACACTGTCATTGAGGCTCACTTTCACTCATACACACATACAAGCTCCAGCATATAATTACATTTATCAATGAATCAAATCACAACAGACAAATTATCTTCTACATTGCAATAATGACTCATGCCTACTTAATATATAAACAAGCAACATGCCGTATTTGGCTTCCCTGAGTAATATGATTCAGTGAGATCAAGTTATACCGGCTTATGTGGATATCAGACAGGATATGAATGAACTTGAACCTTAAGGTTCACCTAGACATTGAACTTTGTTTAACTTGCTATTTTTAATCATTGTAACAGGATAAGTTGTTGTAAATTATCTACAATCTACATTACTTAACTGTTTTTAATTTTCCTGCTATGCTTTGGGCATGTTCCAGGCTGTCTAATCTTTTAAATGTTGTTTTTGTTGCATAAGCTGGTCATTGACCATCTCATGATATGCTTCTATATACTTCCCTGATCAGTGTCCTGGTATTAACAGATATACAACATTTACATCATTTGATGGTATTAACAGCTACAACTTGTGTCTCTTTAAGTCTAGAGTCAATAGGCATTTCATGGACAAGTGTGCTCCATCATAGGCCGCATCTTCACTTTCCATCAGGCAAGATGTCACCAAACATATGCCCATATACCAATAAAAAAATGTACATAGAATCCAAGCTATGCACCATTATACCAATTGTTATTTCACTTATTTCATTGATTTAATATACAACATACACCCGTATCTATGTATTTAGTGCCAGCTGGTGTTAGTCCTTTTATAAAATGTAATCAAAATCAATTTAGTTGTTATTGCGTGATTTAATAAGAAATATCCATACACCAATATGTCCCATACATCCTCACAAACTTTCGCTTTTAAAATATTAGTATAATGCCGAATGTACATACATACATTATGGCTACATACAGTGAGATGTAGTTAATGATTAACTATTTTTTTAATGTATTTGATCCCACCGCCGGGCAAAGGTCTCCCCTCCATCTTTATCCAAGGATGCCTCTATCTCAGGCCATTTACTCCAGAAAGCGTCCAAATCGTCCCACCAACAATTTTTAAGTGATTTTAATGATTAAATAGGTTATTATAATTAATTGTTACTAATAATAACATATATTGTTACAGAGAAAAGGACATGGCTGCCAAGTTAATTGTCCAGATGGATGGGAAGAAGACGAGGCTCCTCACTGTGAAAGTAGGTTAATTAACTCATTATTTATTCTCAAATACTCTTACAGTTAAGCTCATTTACATAACTGTAAATAAAATGCTAATGCTCACCGACAATCACAAGCGTCAACTGAGATCCTCCAGTAATTTACTTCTCTCTACTGCTTCACACAAAACATCTTTTCGTGACAACTCTTTCACCATTGTTGCTGTAAGACTGGAATGGATTACCGTTGAGTATCAAAAAAGCGATCTTTAAAGAAGCATTCAAGCGACAAACTCGTGAATATTTCATCAAAAAGGTGTACCAGATAGATCGCAACCCCTAAAACGTTTCATTCTTTCAGTTCCTCTTCTCCTCCCTGCTACTAGATCTATAATCCTATCCTAACCCATTGACATAATCATTTATTATTGCTGGTATATGTCTTTTTATTTATGTAATGCCTTGAGTATATATTTATTACGTACATATTTAAGTATATATTTTATAACTAGGCTTGCAATAGGTATATATTAAGTTTATGTGGTTTACTATTTCCCGTTACACACTTTACTGCACCGCTACCATTTTTTCTTGCACGTCCTGGATGACTGGTAGAAAATGCTATCTAGCATTAAGTCCTCCATGTACAAACTGTTTTGTGCTAAAGTATAAATAAATAAATATTTAATATTTTGGTTGAAAATGTCCGTATCGTCAATATCATTATGAATGGAGATTTTAAAAGAATTTAACTAAAGTAGATTTTGAGATATAAGCTGCTATGGTATTTTGCAGATTTATTATTGTTTTTCTTCTATATTCACTGCCTGTGCTTATTCCAAAAAACATACTGCATAAATATATAGGAATAGTTATTACGGCTTCACAAAAAAATATGATGTATAGAATCATTTCACTATAAAAAAAAATATTACCCAACGCTCAACGATCATATTCATAGATCCTGGCCCCTAACTAGGATTCCCTGTATTTGGGACCAAGAACTAGGACCATGATCTAAAAACACCCAGACAAGAAACAAACGCTTGCACTTTTCTTTTCTCTGCACAAACGTTTGTCCCGTCGCGGGAATCGAACTCGCAACATCAATGGTGTATGAGTTTTGAGCCAACCTGCTCAACCACTACACCACAGAGGCTGCCATCCTGATAAATCATTTTCGTTGGCTATCATTCTGTAGGCCCTTATTCACCCCCAGTTATTTCCCTGATCTGCCGTGTCATCTGTTCTTTTTCGATACGGTGAAGGAATCATTGTAATATGACGTTCATAAGTGCCTTTGTTTTCTCAAATTGAATAAAGAAATTAAATAACTTTTGAATTTGGATTGAACAGACAGGATTCGAACCTGTGACCACGTCGAGTCCGAGTTTTGCTAAGTAAATTATCAAAAATATATGAAATTGAAACAAAACTTTTCATTAAAAAAATACCGAACGATAGCTTAGACATCAATATATTATACAATAAATAATAATTAATAACGCCCAACGATCACAAACATAGATCCTGACCCCTAACTAGGATTCCCTGTATCTAGGGAACCAGGAGCTATAAGGACCATGGTCCCACAACACCCAGACACGAAACGAAATGCTAGCTCTTTTTTTGTGATGTATGAGATTATTTTTTGACGCTGGGAAAAATGCATTACGCATACCCCCCATCGGGGGATGGGGGGGGGTATGTGGGACTCCCGGCACTGAGACCGGTATACCCACTAAACAACCCAGCGGCACTCCGGCATCGTCTGTGCGGAGGGGGACTGGGAAACCGGCAGAGCCTTTCCATCCAGTCCCCGCCGACGACCGCCCGCCTTCACGGCGCGCCCCGCACGCCCCTCCCAGCGGGAGGGGCCCGGGAATGACCGCGAGTGCTCGGCCATTCCCGCCCGACGGTGGTGGTGAATAGGTGCAATGCGGGAGAAGGCACCCCCGCGCCTATCTCCCGCTATTCACCACCGGGATGTATGAGATTTGAGCCAACCTGCCCAACCACAACAACACAGATCATAAAACACATTATTTTATAATAAAAACACGCTGGTCTGTTCGTATGATCTCTCCGGTCCTATAAATAGATCTGATAAGGAAGTGACCTTCGGACAAAGTACATAGACGAATTCACCTATAATTTCACTTCGATGATGATATTTTTGATACACCTTAGTTCAAAGAAATAGAGTTCAATTTCGTTTCCAATTTAGTATGAAATTTATCGGTTGTTTGGCAACGTGGGAAGATTAACCTAAACTTCTTGTAAAGTAGATTTTATAAATAAGTTTTATGTTGAAAAATATATTTTTCAAGACAAGATTTTAACAAATTCGTAATCGGAACCGAGAACAGATTAAAATGAGCCCAAACACTAGTAGTTTACAATTATCCGTCAAGGAGTTCCATTGCCCACCTTCCGTCTCCATCATCAGATCAGCTGGCTGTCACCATAATATTGTGTTGTCATCGGACTTTGACAAGTAAGCAAAATTTCAACTTCGTAGGATAAGAGGAAGTGGTTCAGATTCAACTTGCAAGATTTGACCCAAACTAACAAATATTGCAAGAAATAAAAACTACTAATAAAAGCTTGTAGTTATTTCTTCACACTGTTTATTTTTTCTTTTCTTTCTTTATTTTGTAAGTGTATGATTGCGGTCGTCAAATAAAAGTTTTTTCTTTTTCTTTCTTTCCTAATAAAAACAAAATTCAGATCATCATCATCATCAGCCCATCCCGTTCCCACTGCCTTCACGAGCCTTCTCTCATAGAGAGAGTGTGGGCCTTAATCCACCACGCTGGCCCAGTGGGGGTTGGTGGATGTAACATGTCCTTGAATTTTGTGATAAATTTGGTGATATTTATTGATAAACTAGCTGACCCGGCAAACGTTGTTTTGCCATATAAATTAAAAAAAAATGATAAGGGTGAACAACCCTTATCACTTAGGGGTATGAAAAATAGATAGTAGCCGATTCTCAGACCTACTGAATATGCATATAAAATTTGGTAAAAATCAGTAAAGCCGTTTCGGAGGAGTAAGGTAACTAAAATTGTGACACGAGAATTTTATATATATGATGATAATGATAGAAAACACCAGCCAAAGAGGCGCGTCTAGATATAGCGAACGCTATAAAAGCCGTAAGAATAGACTGCCTCTCTATCCGTTTAAAGTATAAAGAGTGAGAATGGGAACTGTAGCTCAACATAATGTATTGTGTAAGCTATGTATGTATTTGTACAGTTGGCTGAATACAAAAGAACCACTTCAGTTGTTCAACATCATTCGATTCAAGTCTAGTGTACCGTGTCAAGGTAACTGAGGACCTACTCAATGTTTCATTTATGTAGTTACTATGGGGATGTATGTGGTACCCGTCTGCGAAAGGTTTTCCCCAATTTCCCCTTAAGGTTATTGCCTTCTAGGAAGCTGAAGCGATGTCATAAACGACATGCTTGATCGATGTCGCCTGTCAGATATGACAGGTATTAATTGAATTGGCAAGGTCATGATAAAGATGGACTGTATATTGAAATAACATCTTTATTAGTATTAGTAGGTATCTATGCGAAAGCATAGCTCACTAGAAAACGTTCTTCCTATAGACACAGATCTTTATTTATTTATTTGATTCTTTATTGCACTTTTACAAGTAATGTACAAAAGGATAACTTAATGCTAAAGCATTTTCTACCAGTTATCCAGTTGATCTTCTCTCAGAGAGATAGAGTAGTTACTTATATGGGTCTAAATCTACCATCTTCTTCTTAGCGAGTCGAACCTTCGGCTTTATATTTTTTTTGACCAGTATTATGTGGGACCAATACGGTCAACAGTGGGTGGCCAAAGTAAAAATACAAATAAAAACGATTTCGAAAATTTATCGAAATCGGCTCATCAGTTCTTTACAGCAGCAAGATCACACAAGATACCGTAATAAGCTTAAGAACCATGAAAAATGTTTTTTTAAGGTTTCAACATTGATTTTAATCTTATCTCTAAACTGTTGCCCCATATAATCCTACTGTGACCACATAATACTAAGGGACAGAAGCATCACTCCGCAAAGAAATTTAAACAAATAGCGACTCTTGCTATGACGCAATAAAATTCAATTCAGCTCGCGTAGCGCTGCATACCTACCAGTCATATTAACCCACAGAGCGCCTCTATTTCTATCGCATAGCTCTTATCTCTTCTGACGCGGCACGTGTAACGACGCGAGACTCGCCGTCGGTGTCCGGCTATGTACTTGTAGCTTCGTACCTACAAAGCGGAGTTCGCTAGGCCTGCTGTAACTGTAACATCGATCCGGCTAAAGAATAATCTAGTACCTACTACGTCTGAAGTATGTAGATAGCTATAGGTACATGCTCTCTTTGTTATCTGAACAAGATAAAGGTCATCGCTCGAACAATACAATGTGCCGTGTAGGGCATCGCCGCCGCCGGTTACTGCCCATAAAAGCTCCATCAACGATGGTGGGCTAGGGTTGCCGACAAGCTGTTAAACGATGGGGAATTAGGGTTACCACAGAACTAAATTTGACGAACTATTTACCGTCTTACAGCTCATGAATGCTGTCGAATTAGGGTTGCCGACAGCTTGTTACGCGAAGTAAAATGATGGTAGATTAGGGTTGACGTTTGACAATAACTGGTTTATTAAACAAATTTTCTACAGTTAGAGTTACGGACCCTAAAGTCTGCCAACGATGGGCAACTACTGACCCGCAAAACCTTGTGAGGAAACCATAATGTTTCATAACCCTAAAAATCAAGTGCCATCTTCCAAACCATTCGGGCGTAAGCCTTTAGCGAATATTTTCCATCTCTAAGATTTTAAATAAAGCCTATATATTTATGCCTATGCTAATGCTAATGAAATGAAATGAAAAATGAAATGAAAAATGAAATGAAAAATGAAATGAAAAATGAAATGAAAAATGAAATGAAAAATTAAATGAAAAATGAAATGAAAAATGAAATGAAAAATGAAATGAAAAATGAAATGAAAAATGAAATGAAAAATGTAATGAAAAATGAAATGAAATAACTCCTTATTGAAACACACAGATAATAAAAAAACGAACAAAAAAAGCTTATTTATAGTGTAACAATTGGCGGTCTTATCGCTAAAAGCGATCTCTTCCAGACACCGTGTAGGGAGTGGAATTACGCAAATATAATGGACGGTGGTTTTCAATATCTCAATACACTTACATAAACCAGTTACATAAAATACACACAAATAAAATAATGATTATGTATAACTTCGCAATATTTTCTGACAGAGACCGTAACTCTGATCTTTTTCAGTTAGTCGACTGAAACTGTATCAGCCACTACTTGCATTTACATTTCGGCATCGCGTGACCGTCGCCTGTTTGTAAACGCGTAAAGATTCTCTTTCATGCCTATTACATGGCGATTTGGCCATTACTGTTGCTTATTTTATGATATACGACTAGCAGACTATTATATCTTGACCGGCGCAGACCGGCGCAATTTTTTTAATTGTACAGAAATCGTATGAAAATGTCACAGAGTATACAACAGCGTGTATAGACACGGTGGTGCACTGGAGATCAATATACAGTTGTCGGATTGTATGCTCTTGCGAGGTTGGTTTCGTTACGATGAGGTAAAAACGGTGATTCATTTTTTTATGTAGGCTATAAGATTATTGCGCTAGAAGCAAAGATAAGGTGAATATTTTAAGTCTGTAAGTAAGCTATCAGCCAATATTGTCAGCAAAAATTGAATGTGTTTATCTATAAACAAATAAACGTGAGGATGGCACATGTCTTTGAGTTTCTAGTTTATTAGACTTGCCCGCCTACCCTCGTTGATTGATTGATAACGCTTTTTTGTACACCAAAAACATAACAAGAACAAATAAAACTGAAAAATTTGCTTAGTACAATGGGCGGTCTTATCGCTAATAAGCGACCTATTCCAGACAACAACACAACAGATGATTGATAACGCTTTATTGTACACCAAAAACATAACAAGAACAAATAAAAATTGAACTTAAAAATTTGATTAGTACAATGGGCGGTCTTATCGCTAATTAGCGATCTCAGACGTTTTCCTTTGTGGTTAGTATTTGGGCCTGAATTAACTCCAAGTGGCCAGGAGTCGGTCACACTTGACTTGGCCGTCTATATGTACCTACATACAGTGTGAAATCATAACTTATGTATGACCATGACATTGAATTCACACGCTGCTGATCTTCCGCTGATTAGAACGATGCGCATGTACTGTGCACCTTATGTCATACCTACTCATTAACGAAGCACAGTGCTGCGTACTTATATAGTCAGTTGATAATACACACATAGACTCTCTCTTCTTATTTTTAACTTAGAATTTTTTTTCTTTGTATGTAGGGAACCAGGAACTATGAGTACCTTAGCCCCACCCAGATCCAGACATCAGACACTTCGCTTTTTCCTGTGCACACATATTTGATATGCGCGAGAATTGAATCCGCATCCTCCTTAATTCTTTTGTGGGACCAAGTTTATACCCGCCTTACCCAGTATGAATTCTGAAAAACTTCTTGAAAGGGTTTACCGGGTTGGCAATGTTCTGGTTTTACAGATGTTGATAAGTAACGGTGACCGGTCCGTCTGCTCCGTCAGTTTATCTCATAACAAAAACCACAGAGGCTCATGGTCATACAGTGACCAAAGTAATCATCAATGATAATAAACGCATGCTACTTTTATAGACCACGTAGCAGAAGTACAATTTATTTATAGGTGATGACAACTACCTACTTACTGCAGTTGTAGACGGCACTGCGTTGTAGGCGGCACTGCATTTGTAACAATGAAATAAAAGGCGTTTAATAATACGTATAGGTTTTAACCGACTTCAAAAAAAGGTGGAGGTTCTCAATTCGATTGTATTTTTTTATGTTTGTTTTTTCGTCATTTATAAACCGATTTGGAAACTTATTTTTGCGTTAGGTTCAGTATAGCTACAATATGGTTCCGTATAAATCATCGATATTCGACCTGGGATTTCGAAGATACTTTGGTTCATCATCACTCGATTTCGATTCGATTAGATTCTAAGTCGGTTTCTTTTTGTTATAAAATGTATTATAAATAGTAATCATAATTTGTGCCCTCATATTCTCAAATCTGTCAAGTAACAACATAAAAACCGTAATAAAAATATGTCGTGACAAACAGCTATTTCCCAAACGTGATTAGATAATAAATGTATCAGAATAATCAGAAGTATCTTGGAATAATTCTTCGTAGCTCCGACCTGCCACTCCGAATAAAAATATTACATTAGAAGCGTTAAGTTCAATGACCGGAGCGGAGGACGGTTAAGACTAAGACCTGAGTTGACCTTTAATACCATCACGTAACTTTAAGTAAAACATCGGCCCTTAATGTAGCAAATTATTAGTGTAGCGGTCAAGCGGTAAAGCGTGCGGCTTTCGATACGACGGTCTGAAGTTTGAATGGCAGCTAGGGCCCGATGATCAACGACCTCAAATTGTGTGCGAATGGAAAACTTTCCAAAAAACGGTAATGGAAAAAGTTGAAAGTTGTGAGAAAACCGGCTTCACCTGTTTGTTGAAAACCACATGCGATACTAGCTGCGTCCCGCAGTTTCCTCTGTGGACATTTTTCCGGGATAAAAATTATCCTACGTCCTATTTCAGAACCCATTCAGCAGCTTTTGCGTTATGAAGAAAGGGACTTTGGAGCTTTTGCGTGTTTATTTATATTCGTAGATTAAACAAACTGCACTGAACCACGATGTTCAATCCTATTCCATTCTATTTATTTAAGCAAAAACAATGTAATACAATTTAATGTCTTAATTGAATAAAATAGCTAATTTTATGGTATAAAAATCATACATAATTCTGACACATGAAATAAATATAAGATACTCACCAGCATTCGTACTAGGATAAACCTGTGTTACGATGCTAGTTTGTATTTTCCCTATTTAGACAATATAATTTACCTACAATACAATAGGGGATCGGACAGTAATCGAGAAAAAATTTAAAATCTAGGTAGAACGACTGTTCGTCGAACCAGAAAGATCATCCAATCAATATTTTTGTGAAAAAATAATTATTTATATTTTTAAATCAATCAATAAATAAAATCTAATAATTCTGACATTTTTAATCTGTTCTTCATCCCAAACAAAACAATCACAGCGCATGACGTCATTTGAAGGCAAATGCTGTGAGTCAAGCTTGTGTTTATTTTACTTTTTTGCTTTTCATAAAATGTATTTTGCTAATTTTTTCGTTCCATCACTACAATATAGTCCCCAAACTTCACAAAACGTATTTAAATCTATTTTTTTTTTTTACGCTTAATAGATCTATGTTTGGCCACTATCTGGCCTGATGTGAAGCCATGATGTGGCCTAAGATGGAGCACATAGATCTAGAGAGAGACGGCAGTTGAGCGGCTGCTCAGACCCGTCTCACCGATTTGCAAGTTTTGTTTCGAAGGGTTTGTCGTTTTCTACATTCATATGACGTCTCATGTTTTGAGATGACCGTTTTCGCGGCAATATTTGAAACATAATATTTAAACATAGGTGTAGGTACTTTTAGAGCGTTATTTAATTAAAATACTATGTTTCATGGCTATATAAATTCATTATAGTTAATTAAAAACACTTTGTGAAAAGTTGTCCGATCCCCTATTACACTTTATTGCATACCACAAACATAATTACATGAGAAAAATATAAATCTTATGTAGGGTTACAAGTTACCTACATTAACAAAGATATTGTAACATCATACCATCACATCACTTCTACTAAAACATTATACTAATAGAGGTTGTAGCGGTCCTCGCGTAACTAGCTCGCGTAGCCTTTCGTAACATACAACATATGTTCTGTTAGCGACGTCCGCCGCGGTCACCATTTCAGTGGGTGACTGTTTGTGTGGTATTTACATCTGAGCGCTACCGTGCTTCAGAGAGCATGTTAAACCGTCGGTACCAGTTGTTGTCTTTAAGAATAAGAATAAGAATTATTTATTTGCTAGATTACATATTGGAAGGTACATATTATTCTTAGAAATGGTGTTACAGAGTACTTAAGTCATTGTAATCAGTCTGCATGCAGACGTGCAAATATTTATTTATTTATGTCACTACAATTTATAAATTCTTTAATGTCATAAAAACAATGAGACAAGAGCCAGTCACTTAAACGTTTCTTAAATTTACATCCTTCTAATAATTGAATGTCCTTTGGTAGCCTGTTATATAAATAAATACACATATTATAAGCATTATTTTTATAGATTTCTTTATGAGAAGGGGGTTGATAGACCAGGTTTACAAATTTTGCTCTTTTTTGGACAACAATCGTTAGGCCATGTCGAGAAAAAAGGAAGACTATTTGTTGGATTGTAGCCCATAATTGTTTTATCATTTGCCCATCACGTTCCCACTGCTGGGACTCGGGCCTTCCCTCATGAGAGAAATCGCCATATTACACACATTGCCTCTGAGCGAATGGGCCATAATCCACCACGCTGGCCCAGTGCGGGTTGGTGGATGTCACATGTCCTTGACTTTTTGTGGAAAATTCTTGGACATGCCGGTTTCCTCACGATGTTTTCCTTCACCGTTTTTAGAGCGAGTGTTAAATCCGCACATAACTTAAGAAAGTCAGTGGTGCGGGGACAGCGGGATTCGAACTCGAGTGCCTCGGATCGAAAGTCGCACGAGCTCCCACTGAGCCACTCTAGCATAATTGTTTACTGCTCATAAATTAATAGACTTAGTTCTGATTTAGTTTAATATCGTCCGTATCAAACAAATAGTAAATAACGCCCAACGATCACCACACCCACAACACCCAGACGCGTAACAAATGCTTGCGCTTTTTTTCTGTGCACAAACATTTGTCCCGTCGCGGGAATCGAACCCGCAACCTCAGTGGTCTATGAGATTTGAGCCAACCTGCCCAACTACTACACCACAGAGCCTGTCGAAATGTTTTGTTACTGGGTTTGCTGTAACAGTTTCTTTTGATATTTCCAGAATAGCAAAGAGCAAAATGACGGCAGCCGCGAGAAGTCCAAGGACTTCACGTTTGACCACTCGTACTGGTCGTTTGACAGTGAGGACAGCAACTTTGCGACACAAGAACAGGTGGGTCCCTATAGAAAACGTCTAAGGGTACAATTTTGAGGAGGGCGTGGATGCCGCTTTAGTTTTTGCCATAATGTAAATCATGATTCCTAACCATTTTCTCTATTTCTCATTTATTTATTTTAGAAAAACTTACAGCCAATACATGCATATGATTATTAAATTATGTTTAAGATAACTAGGCCAATTACAAGTTTTCACCTATCAGTAAGAATTAGTATTTTAGTTTTGAACGTATGAACAGTAACAGAGAACATGCTTGTTTGGAGCCATCCAGACCCTCAAAACTTCACCATCTATATAGGGTGAAGTTTGAGAAGAGAAATATTGCTATAGGATGCTATAACACCCGTAAGATAGCTGCAAAAAATATTAGGATCACAGACGCAACTGCACAGAAATGGTGGATGAAATCAAGTTACATTAGTTAGTGTCACATGGGAAATATTTTAAATGACAATATTATTGTAAACTATTGTAAAGTACAATATTATTGTATTGGACGCTGACTAAATCCCACACTACACATGATGCCAGCGTAGAATCCAATTCGTTCAAATTAATTTATTGCGAATATAGGTAAATAGATGGTGTTACATAATATTAAGTTCAACCATATTCTACCAGGTGGCATGCAAATATTATAAAAGTTACGTCAAACAATTCTAATCATTATTATAATTATATAGTACACATCAAACTCAAAAATAATTATATTATATATACTGGTAAAGATTTAAATACTCGTATTGTATACCGAGAATATAGTATACTATATTGCTACCTTGTGACACAATCGCAGATTCAAATTCGGGACCTTCTTCAGTACAGGAATCGCTCTGATGGAGAAGGTAACTCGTCCAAACCTCGGCTTCGGTGAATTATTTTGCATACCTAAAAAGTTTGTTTAACAATCTACAATTGTCGCGATTACGCGGTTAGGTCTCTTATATGCGGGAGGCCGCTTTTTTTATGTTACTGAATGACGAGACGAGCTGGTCGTTTCGTCGTTGTCGCCAAGCAGTAGTGCGCGAGTATTACTGTGTTCCGGCGTGAAGGGCATTGCAGCCACCGAAATTTCTGGGCATATGAGACTTGATATCTGATGTCTCGGGGTGATGAGCGCATTGCAGTGCTACGTAGGACTTTTTACGGTAATAAAAGTTCTGGGTGGCTTTGCAATTGTTATAGGCAGGCGTGACTCTTACCGTCAAGGACTTGCTTGTCACACAGACTTGTAAAAAAAAGACAGTCAACTGCAACTTGTTGTTATGTTATGCAGGTGTTTGCAGACCTCGGGCTGGACGTGATAGACAGTGCTTTCGAGGGATACAATGCGTGCGTGTTCGCGTACGGACAGACGGGCAGCGGGAAGACATTCACTATGATGGGCTCCAACGTAAGTAAACGTCCCCTTGTCCATCCCCCTTTTAAATTACGTATCTCAAAGACACCACATTAACATTAGAATCTAGCTTTGTAAGTATAACCACAGAATACTAAGGGACAGAAGCATCACTCCGCAAAGAAATTTAAACAAATAGCGACTCTTGCTATGACGCAATATAATTCAATTCAGCTCGCGTAGCGCTGCATACCTACCAGTCATATTAACCTACAGAGCGCCTCTCTTTCTATCGCGCCGCTCTTATCTCTTCTGACGCGGCACGTGTAACGACGCGCGACCCGCCGTCGGTGTCCGGCTATGTACTTGTAGCTTCGTACCTACAGTGCGGAGTGCGCTAGGCCTGGTATAACTAAGAGTATAACCACATCCCGGACACTATCGATAAAATGTATGAAATTTAGTCGTGGTAGGTATGCGGGAGTCTGGGTAGGTACCACAGCTTTGGCAGTTATTTTGCCGGCAATCAGTAGTGCGCAAGAATTACTGCGTTCCGGTGTGAAGGACATTGTAGGCAGCAAAATTACTGGGCATATAAGAATTAATATCTGATCGATAAAAACATATAGCAGCACTGCAATTGTAATAGGCAGGCGTGGCGCTCACCATCAAGCAAACGACTTGCTCACCTCATCATTTAATTCCATATGAAAAAAAAACGCGCCATATTCAGTACATGCATAAGTTTGTGTACAAGAACAATGCCGTCGTATGTGTAAATGAATTAGAAATGCACAAGGTTGGCACCAATTAATAAATTGACTCAAATACTCAGGGATAGTGTAGCTTTCTGTCAGTGAAAGAATTAAAAATCGGATCAGTAGTTCCAGAGATTATCTCCTACAATCATACATACATACATACAATTTTACCTCTTTCTAATATTAAGTATAGATAAGTATAGATTCGTAATCGGCAAAAATAAACTAATTGCACAACTACTCGTTTATTTATATACTTATCACGAACGTGACTCGCAAAAGTACAATTGATACCTAACGGTGCGTATTACATAGTCATATAGAAGTGAAGGAGTGACCCATCCTAAACTAACGGTCTGTCTGTAGTCGCATTACATAGTAATAGCAGACCCCCGACACTCCATACAAATTCCCCGAGCTAACCGTCTAGTACTACTACTGGCGCACCGGCCTGTCCGCACACGTTTTGTGTGCGTGCGTAATTATTGTAGGGATGAGCTAATACGAATCGAGCGCGACAAGGACAACGCTATACGTAAGCAACCTAAGTGTTTCTCTTTCACACCCACTATCGCTTGGCTGGGAGACGCGAAAAACCAAAAAAAGATCGCACATATAAAATAAACATTTGAATCTCACTCATTAGTCATTCGCAGCGAGCGGTGACAACCGAGTGACCCAAGCACGGCATTACCCATTTTTTCATCGGTTTGTTGCGGGTGACGACAAATTGACGGGGGGTGGGAGTGTCGCTTCTTTACGTAGTAATATTTAGTTTTCTTTGGTAATAGTATGTAGTAATAGCATGGAATACTAAGGGACAGAAGCAACAGTAGTAATAGTTAGTATTCTTTGGTAATAGTATCTTTTATATCCTACTAATAATATTATAAACGCGAAAGTTTGGATGTATGTTTGTTACTCTTTCACGCTGCAACGGCTAAACGGATTGGTATGAAATTTAGTATAGAGATAGCTTATACCCTGAATTAACACATAGGCTACTTTTTATCCCGGGAAACAGCGGATGAAACCGCAGGGCGCAGCTAGTTTATTTATATAGAAGCGAAGGTCGAATATTAACGTGGTTGAGGGTGACATGTTCCCTTTCGACAAGGCTTTGTATTTGCATATTTTTGTAGGTTATTTGATTGTATGCTAATGATCCTAAAGCTAAACGAACGGAGTAGTGTATACCGTGTTAAGTAATTACGGCAAATATATTTGGTGCTACTGGCTCATATACTAACTTAAGCTGAGTTTTACTGAATAACGTTTTGTTAGGGCACATATCGCAAAATATAAAATGTATAAAATAAAACAAGATTTTCGATGAAAAATATATTTTTAAAGACAAGTTTTTAACGAATTCGTAATCGGAACTGCGAGCAGATCTGTGGATTTTTACGCTTAATAGATCTATGTTTGGCCACTATCTCGCCTGATGTGAAGCCATTATGTGGCCTAAGATGAAGCACATAGATCTAGAGAGAAACGGCAGTTGAGCGGCTGCTCAGACCCGTCTCCCGGATGGGATTAAGTTCTGGTAATCCTGCGTGCTAACTAAACCCAGTAAAAGCGATACTTACTTATACTCGTTCCATAAGTCATACAAAACAGTAAAACGATAATGAAAAAGTAGATATCCAGTCAAAAACTTTATTATTATTATCATTTATTGCAGTAAATATGCTGCCGGATCGCGATATCTTGTAATAGCTGCATCGTAAAATCGCAAGTCATTAAGATTATTCCTAATTGACTAAATATCTCTCATATCAACACGCCTGCCCACAACAGTTGCAGCACCACCCAGAAAATTGTAATGCAAAATATTCCGCAGCACTGCGCTCGTCACCCTGAAATAACTCATAATGCCCAATCATTTCGCTGGCCACAATGCCCTTCAAACCGGAACATAGTAATGCTAGCGCACTGTTTTGCGGCGGAAAAACTGGAAAAGTGGTTGTTTGATACAACCACTTGATACAACCCAGACCAGGCATCTTTCTTACGAGAGAGATCTTCCACTAAGTAAAGCCATAGCTACGCAATCTTTTAAAGTAAGAACTAACTTTTTTATAGAACTGATTGATGAGACGAACAAGGCGAAGAAGTCGTCGCCTACCCATAACAATAACAGTGCCACCCAGAAATTTTATTACCATAAAAAGCACTGCGTAGCACTGCATAGTGCTCATCACCTCGAGACATCAGATATTAAGTCTCATATCTCATATGTTCAAACCGGAACACAGTAATGCCTGCAAACTACTGCTTGGCGACAGAATAACTGGCAAAGCTGTGGTACCTACCCAGACGGCCTCCCGCATACGAGAGACCTAACACGAGTTAAACCTGTGCCTACCTGAAGTCATGATTGAATTGTTTGTTCTCAGGAGTACCAGGGCCTCATCCCCCGTATTTGCCGGCAACTGTTCTCCCGCGTTGCAGCCGGCAAGGAATCTGGAGCCTCCTACCGCACTGAGGTCAGCTACCTCGAGATCTACAATGAGAAGGTCAAGGACCTCCTGGCGACGAATGCTGGCCACACACTCAAAGTCAGGGAGCATCCAAAACTGGGGCCTTATGTGCAAGACCTGTCCAAGCATCTGGTGTCGGACTATGATGACATACAGGTAATTGTCAAGAAGATAATAGTAAAGAAGTTCCTAAAAGTCCAGTTTTTAGGAACAGTAGTTGATATCTGCTGTTTAGCTCGCGTTGTACTAATGAAATACTTGATTAGTGGCACCATCTAGTTCTAGTAAGAAGAAATATCATTAGCGTTAGCTTTACCTCAATCCGTGAAACTTCTGCCTTATTTATTTAGCACTTTATTATGACTGTGTTTTTGAATATTATTACCCCATGCATGAGTAATGTAGTGGGCATGAGAGGTAAATAGCGCCCTATTTTTTCTTCCTCCGTGTCTAACTGACTCTAGCTGAAGTATTGCGCAACAAGTCTTTCAGTACCGACTAACACTGGTCATTTTTAGCCGCGGTTATAATAGCACCTATCGTACATGCTGTTCGTTGGTGACCGCATCATTAGAGAACTGCTGGACCGATTTGACAATATTTTCAAATGTTCCGATGTAATATTCCGAATTAGGATTTTATGGAAAAATGGGATATTTCAGAAAAACTGAAAATGTTTTCTCACTGGGGTAAAACCGCAGGGCGCAGCTTGTAAGAGATTTTTTTGTTTTGTTGAAAAATATATTTTTCAAAACAAGCTCTTGACAAATTCGTAATCGGAACCGCAAGCACATTAAAATGACCCCAAACACTAGTTTACGATTATCCGTCAAGGAGTTCAAATTGCCCGCCTTCCGTCTCCATCATTAGATCAGGGACTTTTTGGCGGGAAGTAAAAAGTGATACAGTTCGATTTTGTTTTATTTTCCAAACAAGTGTTATTTCGAGTGATCATGTGTAATATCGGTGGAATATTAACCATTATGTGTTCGTAAACGTGCACGAGTGTAGGCAAATGAAACGAAATAAAGAAAACATTGCTTTTTATCTTCTCCCGTGTTTAAATCCATGGAAAGCTTGAATAAAGTTCCACCAATGTATTGAAGCACTAGAAGAGGGTCCGGCTTGTTGCTGATGACCATGATGCTCATTCTCAACAAAAGTATAATAAATGGAATAATGAACTATTAAATAAAAACTACGTAAGACATGGCGGTATGGTCCTATAGACTAGTCTGCCCTAACGGGCGAATTAAAAAAAATCATTAGATCAGCAGGCTGTCACCATAATATTGTATTGTCACGGATTGTTGCGGACTTTGACAAGTATGCACAATTTCAACTCCGCAGGACAAGAGGAAGTGGTTTGGATTCAGCTTAACTAAGTTAAATAAAAGCTTGTAAAATAACATGTTTTGTTCAGGTGTGCATGCACCGCGGCAACCAACAGCGCACCACGGCGTCGACGCAGATGAACGACGTGTCGTCTCGCTCGCACGCCATCTTCACCATCACCTTCGTGCAGGCTTCGTACCTGCGGCACAACAACATGCCGTGCGAGACTGTCTCCAAAGTGCACCTCGTCGATCTAGCCGGCAGGTGGGTGATCTTTACCTCCCGATAGCTATAATCTCGATGTTTAAAAGAAAATCGTTAACCTACAGTGGGTTTGATGGAACGAATATTTGTGCATAGGGTTAGTTAAATCGGGGTCTCTGTTCAAAAATCACCTTTATAAGCTTTTAGAATACAACAACAGAATACAAATTCGACTAGAACTGGAAACTTACCTTTGAAATTAGTCACCATAACATTTAGACATAAGCTCCGCCGGATTGACCATTTTTATTGGAAGTTCCGCCTATCTGTACTAGACGTTTCGAAGGAGTGGAAAGCCTTGCCGTCGTCTGTCATCATCATCATCAGCCTACATCAGTCCACTGCTGGACGTAGGCCTCTCCCATAGCACGCCACTGAGCCCGATCTTCGGCCTTTCTTCTACAGTCGCTACCAGCAACCCTGCGTATATCGTCGCACCATCTAGTCGCGGCGTCCTACACTACGTTTGCCGATTTGCAGTCTCCACTCTAGTTTGCACTCTAGACACGTCTACCCCAACAGTTATCGGTTCTGTTGCAAATATGACCAGGCCACTGCCACTTCAGCTTGCTAATCCACTGAACTGTATCGGTAACTTTAGTTCTCTTGCCGTTGTCTGTGTTTCTACATAAATACAATCTGGGTGTGTTCAAATCAAGAGTGAACAAGTAAGTACTTGGTAAGCGTGCTACATCTTCGACCACATCGTCGCTTCCTATCAGGTGAGATGGAGGTCAAACGATGACCCAGTCAGATAAAAAAAATAATTACGTCATTTAAAAAAATCTCCATTTTTTTAAATCACTTTTGGATAAGGCTTGTGTCCTAGCTGTGAGAACTTAATAGGCGATGTTTTTCTATGAATTAGTTAGGACTTCCAATTTGTGTTGTTTCCAGCGAGCGCGCGGACGCGACGGGCGCGACGGGCCAGCGGCTCGTGGAGGGCGCGCACATTAACAAGTCGCTGGTGACGCTCGGCTCCGTCATATCCGCGCTCGCGGAGTCCAGCCAGCTGCCGGTCGAAAGTAACCACTATTACACTAAACCTATTTTACTTGTTAGATTAGATTAGGAGGACTGCTCACGGAGTGGGGGGGTTAGCGGGTTCGAGCCCCACACACCTCATTCTGCCACTCCCGTGGCAGAAGAGCAGTGCAACCGCATCCCCCCCCCCACAAAAAAGAAAGATAGTCAACGCTAACTATTTAATGTCTGTTTGTGCTAGGTCTACTTATACATGAATAAATTTTATTTTACTTCAGTATTTTAGTAAGTGAAGAATACTATATACCTAGTCTGAAGAAGTAAGTAAGTAGTAGAAGAAGACTTCACTTTTATAAATTAAAAATACCGAGGTAAAAGTGATTTAGTCTCATATATTTACGATAGCTATCGTAAATTATTCTTCTTCTATTGTATTTACAATAAAATATATAAAATACTAGCTGACCCGGCGAACTTCGTACCGCCTAACGGACTAACAGTCAATGACGTGACGTGAGCTGTCAATTGCGAAAGATGGCGGAGTTCCGATCCTAATTTATTTAAAAACTAGCTTTTCTCCGCGACTTTGTCCGCGTGGCACAGGGGAAGCCCATATTCGTTTTTTTTCCTAACCATCTTAGCAAGACCTCCCCATTGTATGGGAGCGCGTGCTACGTAGGGGTCAAGCTGTATCTTTGTAGTCACCCAACAGTATTTGATGTAACATACCCTATAATATAAGTTAGGAATAATGCTACCAAATCCTGAAAACCATATTAATATCCTATTAGCAGTTTCCGAGTCTATAGATAACAAACACAAACAAACAAACAGACAAAAAATCTAAAATCAGTGGATTCGTGTTCAGTACCCTCTAAATAGTCGAGTTGGTTTTTAAAATATCTTCAATGTACAGAATTGGCTCAGTTCCACTTTTATAATAGTATAGTATAGATTCTTGCCTTTTCTTTACTACAATATGCATGTTATACGTTTAAACCTTCCTCTTGAATCACTCTGGCTATTGATGAAAACCGCATTAAAATCCATTGCGTAGTTTAAAAGATCTAAGCGTACAGACGGCGGGAAGCGACTTTGTTTTATACTTTTCAGACATTAATACAATAAAAATTAATTCTTATAATTATATAACAAGACGTACGGAAACTCTGCATCCGTTTATGGTTGACATTCCTCCTGCCAGAACAAAGGGTTTCGCTTCAACCTTCATAATGCGAACAGCTAAGGAATGGAACACCTTACCAGGGTGTCTGTTTCACGATACTTATAATTTAGGTGTCTTCAAGTCCGGAGTGAATCGGTATCTTCTAGGCAAGCATGATCCATCGTCGACCGCGTCGTCACTTTCCATCAGGTGAGATGTGGTCAAATGCTAGCCTATCAGGTAATTAAAAAAAAAATGCAACAACATATTCTTAACGAAGAGATGATTTGGCCGAGAGAGTATCATTTAACATTTATCTTTCTGAATATTCGAAAATAAAACTTTAGAATCTTTAATTTTCGTTAGTAAAGACACGAGATACACAAAAATATAAATATTGATAATATTGGTTCGTCACATTTCATCATCTTCACCGCCATTAAAAACCATAATCCACCGTATCCTCGCGACATAGTTATTGCCTCATATCCTATCCATGAAACTTGTAATCGTAGAAAGCAATGACAGATTACTGCTATCCTCGATATTGTCGACAACTTCTAAGAAATTGTACTTCGAAATGATAACCAACCCACTTGTTTTCAGGTCGGATACAAAAGGGCGGGAAAAAGGTGTTCATTCCATATCGAGACTCCGTGCTGACGTGGTTGCTAAAAGACTCGCTTGGCGGGAATTCGAAGACCATCATGATCGCAGCTGTAAGTTTTTACCATACTTTATCATTATTTATGAAAACGGCAAAAAATCACGTTTGTGGTATGGGAGCCCCTTAAATACTTATTTTATTCTGTTTTTTAGTATTTGTTGTTATGGCGGCAACAGAAATACATCATCTGTGAAAATTTCAACTGTCTAACTATCACGGTTCTTGAGATACAGCCTGGTGACAGACGGACAGACAGACAGCGGAGTCTTAGTAATAGGGTCCCGTTTTACCTTTTGGATACGGAACCCTATGTTACCCTATGGGCCGTATTTTTTTTTATGTAACTGATTAACGAGACGAGCTGGTCGTTTGCCTGATGGTAAGCAATACGCCAGCCCATAACAATAACAGCACCACCCAGAACTTGCGCGGCGCTGACCTGCGCTCGTCACCCTGAGACAATTATCTGTTGAGTCTCATACCACAGCTTTGCCAGTTATTCTGCCGCCAAGCAGTAGTGCGCAATCATCACTGTGTTCCGGTTTGAAGGGCATTGTAACCAGAAATTATTTGGCATATATTATTTTTTTTTTCTTTTACGCCTTATAGATCTATGTTTGGCCACTATCTCGCCTGATGTGAAGCGATGATGTGACCTAAGATGGAGCACATAGATCTAGAGAGAGACGGCAGTTGAGCGGCTGCTCAGACCCGTCTCCCCCGATATGAGACTGTTGCAGTGTTACGCGGTGCTTTTTATGCATATTAAAAGTTTTTGGCACTGCAATGAGATTATGGGCAGGCATGGCGATAACCATCAGGCGAACGACTTGATCGTCTCATCACATATCACACACAGTATCATAAAAAAAATACTTAACCCGCTTTTTCATCGAGCAGATATCCCCAGCGGACTGCAACTACGGCGAGACTCTGTCGACGCTGCGCTACGCCAACCGAGCCAAGAACATCATCAACAAGCCGACCATCAACGAAGATCCCAACGTCAAGCTCATCAGGGAACTCAGGGAGGAAATCGAGAAGCTCAGGAAACAGATAGCACATAATACAGTAAGCATTCACGAGCTACGAGCACAAATATTACTAATAACAATATTTTTTGTTGAAGAATATATTTTTCAACACAAGCTTTTAACAAATTCGTAATTGGAACCGCGAGGCGTAGGGACGGTATTCCGAAGACGCAGGTTCGATCCCTGCCCGAGCAATATAATTTTTTTTCTTCCTAATTTTTAATATCTTAAGATTTTCGCCTAGCATGCGCTAATGCATTGAATATCAAAAAAATGTATGGAGTATAAAATTGTCACCACGATAGCACTACAAGATTGTCAATTACCAAGATCATCAATGTCAGCTGACTTATCACTATACTAGGGATGTTACGGAGCTTCAACTCCGACTCCGATTAATAGGAACTTCCGATTGATATTACACCTCCGGTTCCGACTTCGACTCCGAAACTTTTAAATCGGAGGTCGAAGCATATCGAATAGCGGTGGTGGAGCGCGGCAGCCGAGGTCAACGTGTACGAACAGGTTTATGCATGTAGCGCGGAGAAGTCCCCCCCCCCCCAGGTGCTTTCTGTAGTCGATTACTCTTTCACTTGTTGTTACGCAATCTTGATGGATGATTTTTGTTTTGTTTTGTGCGGCGAATTCCAATCCCTAAAATCGATTGCTAATATTTGTCGTGTCCATTAGGCTCAGTAGCAAGCAAACAACTTTTTATTGGTGCTGGCCTAATCTACGACTCGTTAAGAAATAGATTGGACGAAGAAAAAGCTGCGAAGCCTTTGTTCATTAAATATAATTTGCTACTTATTTATTCAATTAATTTGATTTAATTTGCTATACACAATACATCTCTCTTCTGCCACCACCTCCAGCTCCGCCTCCGACTCCGACTCCGATTCCGGTTTCGACTCCGATAAACCAAATTTAAAACCTCCGACTCCGACGTCGGTTCGGGAAAAAATACCTCCGTATCATCCCTACCCTATACATTAACTCTTTTAAATCAAAGAAAACATGCGTTAGAAGCCACCGTTTTAGTTTTGTCTTGAACATGTTAATATTGAAAATGTCAGTGATATTATTAGGCAATTACTACATGGTATAAAACAAAGTTGCTTTCTCTGTCCCTATATCCCTATGTATGCTTAAATCTCTAAAACTACGCAACGGATTTTGATGCGGTTTTTTTTAATAGATAGAGTGATTTAAGAGGAAAGTTTATATGTATAATAACCGTGCGAAGCCGGGGCGGGTCGCTAGTGAATTATAATCCCGGATAGCGCTAACATAGGTGCTCTTGTCACAAATCATTGCTCTAATAGCTGGTAAACATAAATAATAATTTCCTCTGGTAGGGCGCTCCTCAATCGCACATATTTTGATGACCTCAACAAAGACATGATTTACAGTTCTAATACGACTTTGTTTCTTTGAATGAGTTATCGTTTTCCTTTCCAGGATCCAATAGAAACCGACACCGGCGTGCTCGCGACCCTCCAACGGAAAGAAGCTCAAGAGAAGCAACTTACCGAGAAATGGACGGAGAAATGGCGCGAGACGCAGCAGATATTGCAGGAGCAGAAAGCTTTGGGACTCAGGAAGAGCGGCCTTGGAGTTGTATTGGATTCAGATATGCCCCATCTAGTGGGGATCGACGACAACTTGCTGTCGACTGGAGTCACGCTGTATCATTTGAAGGTGAGATAAAAAGTGGATTCTGAAGGATCAAAAAGACTAGAAAATGGACCTCGAGTGGTGTTGGATTCAAAAATGCGCCATCTAGTGGAGATCGATGACAACTTGCTGTCTAATAATAATCGCTCTTCTAACTTCTTGCTTAACTGTGTCGTGAAATGGAACGTTTCAACGGAAGAACAGTGCTGGTCGAATGTCCAGTATAACGCAGAGTAGAGGCCGATTTGCGATTAATTAAGTGTTAGAAAAAATATTCTACAATTATATAAATTTATTGAAAATGTTTCTCATTCATTCGTGAATTGCCAATATCGTTGACGTGCTCGATATTTGTCAACGTTTTTGATGGTATTCAATTTGTACAACTACTTACTGGGTGACCACATCGTCGCTTGCCATCAGGTGAGATCGTGGCCTAAGGGCTGACACAGTCCGATAAAAAAATTAAATAAATGGTATAAAATAAAAAGTCCCATGAAATAAAAACTGGTTTGTGTATGTGTGTGTGTCAGGAGGGCGAGACAGTGATCGGCAGCGCGGAGTACTCGCCGACGCCGGACATCGTGCTGAGCGGCGCCGGCGTGCTGCCGCTGCACTGCCGCGTCACGCTCGCAGCCGGCGTCGCCACGCTGCAGCCCGCGCCGCACGCGCAGTGCTGGCTCAACACCGTGCTGCTCGACCGACCCGCCAAGCTCAGCCAAGGTACGTCGCCACGCTGCAGCCCGCGCCGCACGCGCAGTGCTGGCTCAACACCGTGCTGCTCGACCGACCCGCCAAGCTCAGCCAAGGTACGTCGCCACGCTGCAGCCCGCGCCGCACGCGCAGTGCTGGCTCAACACCGTGCTGCTCGACCGACCCGCCAAGCTCAGCCAAGGTACGTCGCCACGCTGCAGCCCGCGCCGCACGCGCAGTGCTGGCTCAACACCGTGCTGCTCGACCGACCCGCCAAGCTCAGCCAAGGTACGTCGCCACGCTGCAGCCCGCGCCGCACGCGCAGTGCTGGCTCAACACCGTGCTGCTCGACCGACCCGCCAAGCTCAGCCAAGGTACGTCGCCACGCTGCAGCCCGCGCCGCACGCGCAGTGCTGGCTCAACACCGTGCTGCTCGACCGACCCGCCAAGCTCAGCCAAGGTACGTCGCCACGCTGCAGCCCGCGCCGCACGCGCAGTGCTGGCTCAACACCGTGCTGCTCGACCGACCCGCCAAGCTCAGCCAAGGTACGTCGCCACGCTGCAGCCCGCGCCGCACGCGCAGTGCTGGCTCAACACCGTGCTGCTCGACCGACCCGCCAAGCTCAGCCAAGGTACGTCGCCACGCTGCAGCCCGCGCCGCACGCGCAGTGCTGGCTCAACACCGTGCTGCTCGACCGACCCGCCAAGCTCAGCCAAGGTACGTCGCCACGCTGCAGCCCGCGCCGCACGCGCAGTGCTGGCTCAACACCGTGCTGCTCGACCGACCCGCCAAGCTCAGCCAAGGTACGTCGCCACGCTGCAGCCCGCGCCGCACGCGCAGTGCTGGCTCAACACCGTGCTGCTCGACCGACCCGCCAAGCTCAGCCAAGGTACGTCGCCACGCTGCAGCCCGCGCCGCACGCGCAGTGCTGGCTCAACACCGTGCTGCTCGACCGACCCGCCAAGCTCAGCCAAGGTACGTCGCCACGCTGCAGCCCGCGCCGCACGCGCAGTGCTGGCTCAACACCGTGCTGCTCGACCGACCCGCCAAGCTCAGCCAAGGTACGTCGCCACGCTGCAGCCCGCGCCGCACGCGCAGTGCTGGCTCAACACCGTGCTGCTCGACCGACCCGCCAAGCTCAGCCAAGGTACGTCGCCACGCTGCAGCCCGCGCCGCACACCGTCACCTTTTTTTTGTGGGGGGGAAACGTCGCACTACCCTTCTGCCACGGGGGTGACAGAAGGGAGGGGTGTCGGGCTCGAACCCACAAAAAACCCCCCCGTGACCAGTCCTCTGCCGTGGTGGGGCGAGGTGCGTTTACTCTAGCATTCACCATCTGGGCCGGGTGTTAACCGGGCCACTACGCCTGTGGAGGGGGTGACCTTGCTCACCAAGGCCAACCCCCAGTCGAATGAGGCCGTGCAAGCCGGCAGAGACTCCACCAGTAAACCCACTACGGAGGGTGGAGGCGGTCGAACCGCCTCCTCCTCGCCTCCCTTCGCCTGCGCCGGAGCGGGTCAGACTGGGCATTGTCCTCCCTGGCACTGTGGGGGGTCCCCGTTCATCGCTTCACCTATAGGCCGACCGTTTAACTCGCGTATCGCCTGCGCGGTAAGAAGGGAGCGAGGGGAGATGTTAGCGGGTGGGTGAAAGGGGTGCGCGGAGCAGAGACGTAAGCTCTCTGCTCCCTTCTTACCGCGCAGGCGATACGCGAGTTAAACGGTCGGCCTATAGCCTGAAGGCTATATTTAATAAGGGCCATAAATCTTGAAAAAGACGGTAGTTAGACCCGGTTTCTCCTAGTGCATACATTATATTTAGCATAACATTTTATGCAACGTTAACGTTGAATGAGTTAGTTACGGGTTAGAAAGAGCACAAGGATAACAGATTGAATTCGGAACATCATGGAAAGTGTTAAAGAAATGTAAATATGCGAGATAGTGCAAGTAATGAAGAGTAAGTCAATTTAGATAAAGAGTGAAAGGGAAAAATATAGACATAATGTGTAAGGGAGAGAAGAAATAAATGTCTTCGTTTAATTCAGCCTTAATGTTAAATAATAAATACGTTAGACTGGAATTTAATGATATTTAATACGAGAAATAAGAACGATACAATTTGCAATTATTTACACTTTTCTGTTACTGATACTATGACTATGGGACATCTCACTCGCATTTCTTGTTTGACATTCTGTTAATTCTAATTTATACGTAATAGTGCTGAAAAAAAGACATCCCCGCAGAGTTTCTTGGTGCTATCTTCTCTAGCGGGCGTATTTCCTGTGCACTGGTAGAGTCAGTTTTCGCATTTCTTTTCAGCACTCAGACTTCAATTTGAGTATAGGAAAGAAATGGGTAAACATACTTACATTTTTTTCAAAGTCATGTTAACAAAAGTTACAATTTTTAACATTTTTTATTTGTATCATGTGTTTATGACCTTTAAAAGTGCACTTTTGTGCCTATTTAATAAATGATATTTGACTTTGACTTTAATGTACGTAGTAGTGATGACAATGGCGGGAAGTGGGCCATAGAGAGAACCACAGATTAAAAATATTTTTGCGTCCTTATAATAGGGGATCGGACAGTAATCGAGAAAAAATCTAAAATGTAGTTAGAACGAATGTTCGTCGAACCAGAAAGATCATCCAATCGATATTTTTGTGAAATAATAATGATTTATATTTTTAAATCAATAAATAATTCTGACATGTTTAATCTGTTCTTCATCTCAAACGAAACAACAATCACAGCGCATGACGTCATTTGTAGGCAAATGCCGTGAGTCAAGCTTGTGTTTATTTTACGTTTTTGCTTTTCATAAAATGTATTTTTGCTAATTTTTTCGTTCCATTACTACAATATAGTCCCCAAACTTCACAAAACGTATTAGAATCTATTTACAAGTTTTATTTCGAAGACTGTCGTTTTCCACCTACATATGACATCACAAGTTTTGAGGTGACCTTTTGCACGGCAATATTTGAAACATAATATTTAAACATAGTTTTAGGTACTTTTAGAGCGTTATTTAATTAAAATAGTATTTTTCATGGCTATATATATTAATTGTAGTTAATTTAAAACACTTTCTGAGAAGTTGTCCGATCCCCTATTCAACACTTACACTAGTAACGAGTAACATTCCCGGCAGGCTGCATCCTCCTGCTGGGCCGCACCAACATGTTCCGGTACAACGACCCGGCGGAGGCGGCCAAGCTGCGCCTGGAGGGCAGCGCCTCCGCCATGAACCTCTCGCGGCTCTCGCTGCTCTCCTGGTCCACCACCGACCTCTGCGCCAGCACCGAGAACCTCAACACTAGCACCATCTCGTGAGTACCTTCCCCAAATAACATGGTGACCTGTGCACCATCGACAGAGTTTGAAGTCCGCTGACCTTATATTATTGTCCCATAGAGACCTAGAAAGCGAGATCCGCTGCGAGCGGCTAGAAGCTCAAAAGGCGGAGCTAGAGCGAGAGAGACAACAGTTCCTGCTCCAACAGGAGGAGCGACAGAGACGGTGGCACGCGGAGAGGGAGGAGTTGTTGCAAGCACAGAGGAAGTTGGATGAGGTGAGACAGCTAGATTCCAATCGAACATTTTTGTTTTTTTTTTATCAATACGTGTTTTTAACGAAGCTTTACTTTTTACGTCGGTTTTGTTTTTTACCACGTTTTCTCACTTTCTTGTTTGTCTGTCTGTCCGTCGTGGCCGGTGGAATCTTGCGACTGAAATTTCGAGCTCTTCCCAGATAGCTAACTGGCTGAAATTTTCAGGGTATATCACAAATCGATGACAATGCATTCTAAATTCATGAAGGCGCATACAAACTTGGTTTTTACATTAATTTTCTAATCGATATTAATTTGCTTGTTTATGAAATTTATAATTAAATTAAATTTAATTAAATTGTAAATGTAGATTTGAAAATCTTTAAATATAACAAATTACTCTTATTGTTATTAATGCCCATGCCATACAGTCAGCGGACCGAGGGCGATCCGAGCTCTGTTGTATTGTTTAAATGTGTATGAAATGTGTCATACAGAAGGGCGCTGTCTGACGTCGCCCGGACGGCGGCCGCCCCGGGCCGCCGTCCGGGCGACGTCAGACAGCGCCTATAGTTGAAGGCCCTGCCTCATGTGTGTTCTGCGCTAAAGCTTCTAATAAAGCACCCGTTCCATAGGAGCGCGAGGCGATGGAGCGCGAGTACGCGGCGGCGTGCCGGCGGCTGTCGGGCGACTGGCGCGCGCTGGAGCGCGGCTGGACGCACCGCCGCCGCGCGCTGCGCTCGCGACAGAAGGAGCTCGCCGCCCGCAGCGAGCGGCTGCGCGCGCTCAGCGACACGCACCGCGGATGTGTGAGTCACCCGCCTTACTGCTACTGTGTGTTGGTACGTGCCGGCGGCTGTCGGGCGACTGGCGCGCGCTGGAGCGCGGCTGGACGCACCGTGCTACGTGCCACGAAGTCTTGAATCTACGTAGGTACTTAACTTTACGAAGCAAACCCAACGCAAAAAGAATTTTCCAAATCGGTTTATAAATGACGAAGTTCTGAGGTACCAAACATAAACAAAACAAAAAAATACGAATAGAGAACCTCCTTTTTTGAAGGTGGTTAAAAATAGAGCATGTCATCTTATTAGTATATTTTCTAGGTGTTATTTTACAATTACTGCTAGTTACAAAAAGCTTGATGAATGTACATTGTAGTGCAGTGAAAACACGGCTTTATTGTAATGTCCTTTTTAGTTATTTTTGCATGATCGTGTAGGTTTCATCTTGTTTGTTAGCCGTAGTCACCGTCTGTGCGCGCAAACAAAGCTATATTTCCCTATCTCCGAGCTACTTATATTTTATAGTTTGCATCGATGTGCTTGTTTATTTTTAAATTGCAGATATATTATTCTCAGTGTAGTCTGGTTGACTCTGTTTGGAGTTTTTGTTGTAAATTCAGTTTTTCAGTGAGTTTTGTCAGTGACATTTTTAAAGCTTTTACCAAATTTTAATGGCCGTGCTACCAGTGTGTTTAATTCAATTGATTTATTAATTTTCAGATAAATATAATTCATTTTGTTAGTACCAACTTACAGACTATGTTAGTGACTTTCTCTTTATAAAGGTTTAATATTTAATAATGTAAATTCAATTATAATAATTCACCTAATTAATTTGTTTAAGCATTGTAATGACAGATTTTTCTACAGTAAGATATTTGCAAGTACCGTCTAAATTTTACGAAGAGTCCGTTAAAGTGTACTACTATAACAGTTAAAGTGAAACTTCGGGAACAACTGGTTTTGTTTCTTATATTTTTTTCTCTGCCTTTAAAACTTTGCTGTATTTCACTTCAGCGAACATTTTGCGTGTTTTTATTTCTGTACTTGTACCATAGCTCTAGATATAGCTATATATTCTTACGTTCATAAAGCTGTATTCTTCGTACATAGTTTTGTAAATATTTTGTAAATATTACTACAAAAACTGTTCCGTTCACATAGTCAACCCGTGCTCAATTTTCCCCAACGTTACCTATCACAACTATTACTGGTCACTACTACTAGTAATTTTACGTATCTATAGTCCGTTCAGGAAGAGTAGAAATCAATCAAAAAATATTCAAAATATTTTTAAATTTTTAATTTATAGTTATTACTACAAACAAAAGTTCTTTATTTAATATTGGCATTAGAAAAACAAACTAAACAAAAAGTTTAATAATTTAAAAACTAAATAAAACTAAACTAAAAGATATGAAATACTATGTACATGCGGGTATCGGTTGAGCCAACTGAATGGCCTACAGATAGTTCAACCGATACCCGTCGTCCGGCAATGTGCCCAAAATGCTGGTGGCGTTGCCTCGCTGAATAGAGAGGCTGATTCTTTGGCCAAAGATTAAAGAACGACTAATATTTATTTATTTATTTTATTTTTATGTAACTGAATGACGAGACGAGCTGGTCGTTTGCCTGATGGTAAGCAATACGCTAGCCCATAACAATAACAGCACCACCCAGAACTTTGTTTTGCAAAATCCTGCGCGGCGCTGCACTGCGCTCGTCACCCTGAGACAATAAGCTGTTGAGTCTCATAATGCCCAGTAATTTCGCTAGCTACAATGCCCTTCAAACCGGAACACAGTAATGCTTGCGCACTAATGCTTGGCGGCTGAATAACTGGCAATGCGGTGGTACCTACCCAGACGGCCTCCCGCATACGGGAACCTACTAATACTAATAATAAGACTATAAACTATATACTTATAAGATTCTTATAAGTTTTACTATAATCTTAATCTTTTCTGAAATAGCGCCTCAACGCGCACTATGTTGAGTCGGTAGTTTCAATCTCTCTGAATAAACAAATATATACATTTTATTAGTATTTTGACATTGTTGAATAATACCGAAATAAAATAATAAACAAAACTATAACTATAACTTTAAAATATATTTAACAGTAATTCCGGTTAATCCCGTTAAATTAGATAACTCTTTATTGTTACACCACCAAATGTTTGTGCTCAGAAAAAAGGGCGAGCATTTGTTTCGTGTCTGGGTGTCGTGGAACCATGGTCCTCATAGCACCTGGTTCCCTAGATACAGGGAATCTTACTTAGTTGCCGGGATCTATGTATGTGATCGTTGGGCGTATTTATATAGGTTCCTACTTTCCTAGTACTGGTATTGACATAAATGCGACAAGTGGCGCCCTCTATTTTGATCTACTCTTTTTGGACGGACCTTACCCTTGTTTTTTTTTAATTTGCTCGCATACATTTTGGTTCGCTACATCCCCGTTTCCCCCTAGGCTGAAAACGAGGAGGGTCACGTGACCGCGCTGCGCTCGCAGCTCGAAGGCAAGAAGGAGGAGCTCCAGGAGTACGTGAGGAGCAGCGTCAGGGAGCTGCTGGCTCAGGGGTGCAAGCTGGACGAGGTAGGCGAGGTTCCTCCCACGGTGGTAGATTCATTATGGTAACATTGTGTTAACTAACGTTCGTAAGTGCGAAAAAGGTTCACTCCTATCTCAATAGATGGCGTACACGTCACCCTTAAGACTGTTAAGTAACGGAAGAAGAAATTCGCCACTCGAGTTGGTGACCACCGTAGCTCAATTGGTAGAGTGTTTCCCGCGCTGAGGGAAGATTGGGTTGCGGGTTTAAGTCCCAGCCGGTGGTGGTCGTATTTCTTCTTTCCGAAAAACCTTGTTTGATTTCGTAAGTGCGTCGGTGGTGGCTAAATTAAATGAATAACCTTTTTCAAGATTTTTCAAGTTGCGTAAATTGATGCAGATGACTTTAGATAGGTATCTAATTAAACATGTTACAATATTACATTTTTAAGTTTAATAAACTGTATTCATGTATTGTGTACTTAGCTGTGAAAACATCACCTAGGTTGCGGGTTCGATTCCCGTGACGGAAAAATGTTTCTCCACAGAAAAAAAGCAAGCATTTGTTTCGTGTCTGGGTGTTGTGGGAGCACGGTCCTCGTAGTTCCTGGTTCCCTAGATACAGGAAACCCTAGGTAATTCAGGATCTATGTTAAATCAGAAACAATAAATGGCGCCAACAAAAAATAGCATAATAATATGCGGTTTGATACGATACGGGGATATGATACGCCTCAACGATGCATATGTGTATGCCTTATGATATGAACCGTTCATAGAATGTTTTTTTTTGCTGCTTTTTATGTCATATTTTGAATGTGTGTGTTAGATATAATTATATGCCTGTATTGTTTGCTTGCGTAGTAAGTTAATTAGATGCATCTTATGATCGTAGCAGTAGAGTTCAAATTTGGTTGATGAAGCTAATGTTTGCCCTTTTGCCGAAGTCGAGACACTGTTTCATCTCTCAAATATGAATATTTTTTTCAAAAATAAACATTGCGCGTGTTCTTACGTTACTATGCAGTTAGTACGTCATATTTTCTTTAATCTTTGACAAGATTAAAAATATCAGATAAAATAAAAGATTAAGATGGAAAGTTGAGGTAAATAAACTAAATGATATTATGTTAACACTTGCTTTTTAAACTCTATCTCCAACGCACTAAGTCCTAAATCTATTACTATTCCTTACTTTTCTCTTTGTGTTTACTATTTCTCTTTACATGCGCAAACAAAACCGTTTAAATTCACAAGGTTCTACGGTTCACTTTCTTTCAATCCTTTTATAACTTCTATTCCCAAAGATTGCGGTTCAAAATCATCTAACTTCACAATTCCTAACAAAGTTCTGCGGTTCACCTTTCTTTCAATCCTTTTTTAACCTCTATTCCCAAAGCATACATTTCAAAATCATCTAACTTCAGAAATCTAACAATGTTCTGTGGTTCACTTTTCTTTCAATCCTTTTTAAACTCTATTCCCTATTCCCAAAGCATACATTTCAAAATCATCTAATTTCACAAATCCTAACAAGATTCTGCGGTTCACTTTTCCTTCAGTCCTCTTTTAACTCTATATAGTATTTTATCTCCTAGTCGTGTTTCGGGATGATGTTCGGTGAACCATCGGGGAGACGGGTCTGAGCAGCCGCTCAACTGCCGTCTCTCTCTAGATCTATGTGTTCATCTTAGGCCACATCATCGCTTCACATCAGGCGAGACAGTGGCCAAACATGGATCTATTAAGAGTAAATATATATATATATATATATAGGGATAGTTTTCGCGGGCTGGGCCTAAAAACTAACAGATGGACTTAAAAAAACCCTATTCCATATAACTAAATCATTTGGTTCAAAACATCTAACTTCACTAATCCTAACAGGTTCTGCGGTTCACATTTCTTTCAATCCTTTTATAACTTTTGAACTCTATTTCCAAAGCGCACGGTTCGAAATCGTCTAACTTCACTGCGTAACGTTCGTTTGTGCAGAGTTCCTCGGCCAGCCCAGACAGCCTCCCTTCCGAGTCCAGCACAGAGTGCCTGATGCAGCTGCTGATGCACTGCGAGCCGACCACCGCCTCCAGCATCAGGGATACCGTCAATAGGCATGTGAGTGACACATTTTAATAAAATGGATTAGGTTGGTGGAGTTAAGCTTAGATAAGCATTGCCATTTAAACGGTTTTAATAATAAATAAATAAATTCATTTATTTCAGGCAATAATACAGTTAACAAATTAAAAGTACCAGAGGCCCATAAAATATAACTTACAGACTAATTAAAGTTTGGAAACTATCGTGAGTCGAAATATTCATTATAAATATACATAAAGGACTACTCTCACGTTACAATCATAACGTTGTTCTCACGACTACTCTCAGGTTTCGGACAATTAGGATGTCCTTCTTCCGGGAGTTTACGCTTTGGATTCGCGGCGCAGACAGACTAGCATAAATATCTACAATTTAAACACTAAAGCTACGATTACGTTACGTTTACGTTTTATTTAACTTGCAATTAAAATTTTACCCCTCCCTGTTGACCGATTGATCTCAAATTGGTACACTTAGTTCTGAAAATACAATTATGTATGTTCAGTATCATTATAACTCCAATAAGGCCGCCACCACAAAATGGCGGATTACGTTTTTTATTTGTTCCTTTTTATTTTGTTTTCTTAATGTGGTCGCTTAGCGACAAAGTCCTAAATGAAATAAAAGGTTTGTTGGAGATTTAATATCTAAAAGACTATTTCTAATCGTAATTTTGGTAGAGTTCGTCCTTGTTCAGTTGTTAAACGATCTTCCAAATCACGATGATGCTTGTTTGGGTATTAAGACCTTAAGGGTGTTGAATCTCAAGGGTGTTTTTTTCTATAAAGTTTTATTTACAAGACTTAAAAGTTACATTAAAGAAAGAGTCAAAAAATCCAAGCCTGCTCACGATATTTGCCGATGCCCATATTCTGCATGAAACTACGCATTAAACAGAGACGGCATGATGTGAAACTATATAAACTTAACTTTTAACGCTTATTTTTACCAACAGAAAAAGGAGCTGGTAGAACTAGAAGACGAGCTTCAATCCCGCGTGAAGTCTGTAGCCTCGCACCGCGTGAAGATCGAACGGTTACAAGCGGAGCTGGCGCTGCTCGGCACTCAGGACCTGGGGCTGCGGCACGCGCTCGCCGCTGACCTCAGCCCCGGGGTGCTCAAAGGTAAGGGACGGGAGACGCCGCGAGGAGCCCCCGCCGAGTACCGCGTGAAGATCAAGCCGTGTGAAGTTTTCACCCTTCGTGAAGTTCGTAGCTCTCATACAGTTCAATATGAAGCCTACAATGGTTTTATTATAATCTTTTGTATACTGCCAGTTAGTTGTTGGTAATTGATGTCACCTTGAGTTGTCTAAAGAAAATGATCTTGCTTTAACCATCATATTAAAGTTAATAAAGGTATTAAAGAAATAAAAGAGCTTACTCTTTATTACTTGCTCATTAGGGTATGTTAAAGGCCCCCAATAGTAGACCCGTCTGAAATTATTTTTTATTTTTGTAAAGGACGTCGCACTGCGTGAAGTTGGTTACACTTTAGGAAGTTTTGTAGTTGTATTACGTGAAGCTAGTTTCAGACTTTGTATAGTTTGTAGCCTTGCACTGCGTGAAATTGGCATCACACTACATGAAGTTAGTTTTAAAAAGCTTGAATATTGTGCCCTGGTTACGTACAAATTAAAAATCATCATTATGAACGTAGACGCCATAAACCAAACACGTCCCTACCAATCCCTTAACTTCCAGAAGCGGACGGCGAGAACTCTCCAGAAGGCGTGAAGCGCAGCAAGTCGGAGCTGGTGCTGCGGCGCACGCCGCGGGAGGAGGTGCTGGAGCCGCTGTCTGCAGACGAGCGCGAGGACTACAGAAACAGGAGGATGAAGTGAGTACCTGCCTGTACAGGCGCACGGGAGAACTCTCCGGAAGGCGTGAACTTCAATACCCTCTACCACTACTGGACGAATTTTGGTGTTTGGTAGCTTCAATCACACAACTATAACGTATACATCAACATCGGTCGGGTAACAACGAAGATACAGGTTGACCTCTCCGAAGTATGCGCTCTCAAACACCGGCTAGATCTTGCTTAAATGGTCGCGGTCGTGGGAAAAGTACGTTATTACTAATCTTTCTTTTTTTTATCTGTTAGTGTGTGGCCGGGCGTCGAAGTTACAATTCCGAACAACCCTGCGAAATGTGCCCTGCGAAGCACGGTAGTGCTCAGATGTAAACACATAAACCGTCACCCATCCAAGTAGTGATCGCAGCGATATTGCTTAACCCATCATTTCTGTTAAACGACGGGTGTTACATGGTATTGTTTCTTGCAGCCTAAGCCTAAGCCTGGACCCGCTGGCCTCTCCCAACTCGACGCTCCCAACAGACGAGTCGTTCCACACGGCGGACTGCAGCCCCGCCCCCTGCACGCCCGCCCCCGCCCCCGCCCCGGCCCCGGCGCCCGCCCCCGCGCCGCTGCAGCCTCGGTTCCAGCTCGGGCCCGTCCCGGACGCAGATGATAGTGACGACATGTCTAGCACGGAGGACTATCACAAAGTGAGTTAGTTACCCCCCTGTAGCATGTTTAGATTAGATAAGATAACTCTTTATTGTGTCACCACCAGAAATTATAAAGACAAAATGAAAAATCGTCATATTGTCGTTATGATTTCTGACTTAATAATTCATTTTTAGAAAACGCAAGGACCGACTTCAAGACTAAACTTATATTTTTTGTTTTTGTTTTTAAGTTTTTTAAGTTCTAAATCAATATCGATAAAATTTATAAGGCTATAAAATTATAGGCTGCGATGTTAATAGCACAGTATAACCAATGTAACGATTTCATCCAATTACAACCTGATTTTCACCAAATTACAAAGAAAAATCCTAGTTATATCCGCTGAGGTATTTTAACAAGCCGCGTGATTTGATACAATCGTCCGTCACGGAACACGTCCCTCGCCTATTTACCGACAACAATTAACCGAATATATGAATATAATTGCTCGTTATTTGCAGCCTCGGATCGTGGAAGGCCAGTCGTCCAGCTCGGTCGAACGGACGCCGGAGGAAAGGCATCAGAGGGCGAAATATAGGAGGAAAATTGCAGGTGAGATTATTAAGTCCTGCTAATATTATAAACGCGAAAGTTTGTGAGAATGTATGGATGTATGATTGTTACTCTTTCACGCAAAAACTACTGAACGGATAAAGATGAAATTTGGTGTATATGTACTTTAGGTCCTGGATTAACACATAGGCAATTTTTTTGAACCGCGGGTGAAACCGCGGGGCGCAGCTAGTTTTGGTAATATATACGACTAGCTGCCTCACGGTTTCACCCGCGGTTTCCCGGGAATAAAAAATGCCTGTGTTCCGTTCTAGGTCTTACAGTACCAACATACCAAATGTCATCAATATCCGTTTGGTAGTTTTTGTGTGATTGAGTAACGAACATGCATCCATCCATCCGTGTTTAAAATTAGATTTAATAGCTTTTTATATATTTATAAGTCAAAACGTTGTGGGCGTGTAGCTGTAGGTGAATTGAGTATTGCGAATGTCAGTGTGACGTATGTGGTGCGCGCTTTGTATGTGTGTCGTGCGTGTGAGGAGTCTTTGTTTGTGTGTTATAGGAGTGGATGTGGATGTGGAGTTGACATTAGGTAGTACGGCGCAAACACATCCTCATTAACTTTCTCATTTATATAAGGAGGAATTAGTAGGATCTAGGACTATATTTAGTTAACATTTAACATTTATTTATTAATATTTTTTTAATATATGAGCGAGTGTGGCTCAGTGAGGGCACGTGCGATTTTCGATCCGACGCACCCGAGTTCGAATCCCACTGGCCCCGCACCACTGACTTTGTTAAGTTATGTGCGGATTTAACACTCGCTCTAAAAACGGTGAAGAAAACATCGTGAGGAAATCGGTATTTCCAAGGATTTATTACAAAAATTCAAGGACATGTGACATCCACAAACCCGCACTGGGCCAGCGTGGTGGATTATGGCCCATACTCTCTACTCTCTCTACTAGGGAAGGCCAGAGTCCCGGCAGTGGGAACGTTATGGGCTGATGATGATATAAGTAGTTGGTTAGTTTAAGTTTTTTTCTCTAGTGTATTTACTACGTTTTTTTATATAACATTTAATAATAATAATAATAATAATAAATAACGCCCAACGATCACATACATAGATCCTGACCCCTAACTAGGATTCCCTGTATCTAGGGAACCAGGAAACTATGAGGACCATGGTCCCACAACATCCAGACACGAAACAAATACTTGCGCTTTTTTTTCTGTGTACAAACATTTGTCCCGTCGCGGGAATCGAACCCGCAACCTCAGTGGTGTATAAGATTTGAGCCAACCTGCCCAACCACTGCACCACAGAGGCTGTCATATACACATATGTCACAGTGAAGAATAATGGACATGTTTTATATGGAACGTGCAACGTGTATTGGAAAACTTAATTTATATGACAAGAGAGTATATAATTTATAAAATATCCGCGTTAGGAAAAACGTTTTTAAGTTGATTATAATTACTGTGATTCTTTTAGAGCTTTGTCGTAATCACTAGACCGACCATCGCTTCTATTAAATGCCTTGTCATTGAAATCGTTAAAGCGATATGGTACTATGAGTATTGATAGCAGTATAATAGGGAATATACATGTAATTTTTAATGCATCGATTCTTTATTGATTACTATTAGTTCAAAAAAGTTTCAAAATTTTACGGCGTTATTTGTCAATAAAATCGTTAAATAAAAATTTGTATTCATTTAAATCAACATAACCGCGCCATTTGCGTGTGACGTCAAAATGTGGGCATCTAGGATCTCCTCATTGGTCTGTCTATGCTACATGTGTGCGTGTGTCAATAATCCACCAATAGGGCGGGCTCTATGTCAAAAATGTGACTAATAAGCAGCGAGGCGCGTGACGTCAAAATATGGTTGCACCTACTCAAGCGTTTTGCAATTACGTTACGTTTTTCCAAAAATAAGAAAAGGAAACATTGAAATACAAAAGAAAAACTACTCAATTAATAATAATAATTACATCACTACTAAATGTTTACAGGAGTAATCTATCGTAAATTTCCAGTTTTTTTGAACACTCATGCATATTCCCTATTAACAATTTGATTTAATCTATTCCGTTTGTAATGATTTTGCAGGCGAGGGTAAATCCGGTCGTCGTCAAGTGACCGAGGCGGAGGCGCTAAGAGCGATGCAGCGGCTGTGCTCGCGCATCGCGGCGCAGAAGATGCTCGTCATCTCCTCGCTGGAAAATGACTGCTCTAAGGACGAGCTGGATAGACAAATTGCGGTAAGTCCACCAATTACAGACTTAAACAGAATGTTTCTGATATTGAATGCATTAGCGCATGCTAGGCGAATATATTTAATTTATAATTATGACTAGTAACCGCCCGCGACTTCGTTCGCATAGTATATATAGATTGCATAGTGGTTTCCTACTTACATACGTACGTTAAATAAATGTACCAAGGTGTTACAAGCCACATTAGCTGCGACTCCCTCATCATTAACACTTGTTCTCGCAATAATTTATACTACATACCTAAATAGGGGATCGGACAACTTTTCAGAAAGTGTTTTAAATTAACAATAATGAATATATATAGCCATGAAAAATACTATTTTAATTAAATAACAATCTAAAAGTACCTAAAACTATGTTTAAAAATTATGTTTCAAATATTGTCGCGCAAAAGGTCATCTCAAAACATGTGACGTGATATGAAGGTAGAAAACGACGAGCTCTTCGAAATAAAACTTGCAAATAGATTTAAATACGTTTTGTGAAAATTGGGGACTATATTGTAGTGATGGAACGAAAAAATTAGCAACAATACATTTTATGAAAAGCAAAAACGTAAAATAAACACAAGCTTGACTCACGGCATTTGCCTTCAAATGACGTCATGCGCTGTGATTGTTGTTTCGTTTGAGATGAAGAACAGATTAAAAATGTCAGAATTATTAGATTTTATTTATTGATTTAAAAATATAAATCATTATTATTTCGCAAAAATATTGATTGGTTGATCTTTCTGGTTCGACGAACATTCATTCTAACTACATTTTAGTTTTTTTCTCGATTACTGTCCGATCTCCTATTATTAAGTTACATAATGTAGATTATTTTTTGGCTTAAGTTCAAATTATATGTAACTAGCTAAAAGTCTGAAACTGCTGTGAATATTAGAAAAAGATAAAATATCTTTTACCAATTTGATTAAATCGTCAGGTACTGCAAGACTTGCAGAAGAAGTACGTCCGTCTCGAGATGGCACTCCAGTACTCATTCTTCGATGGGCAGCAGAACAACCGCAAGCCCATGATGGTGACACCCATCCAGGAGACGCCCTCGCTCACGCTCTCCGAGAGCGACATGCACGTGCAGACAGACGAACACGCGGAGCCGTGCGAGAACGGACACATTGTGGACCCTTTGTTACATAGGTGAGACTACATTTTATAATAACAAAACCGACTTAATTTCTGGGCCCCAATTCACTGATAACTTAGCGATTCCTTGCTTCGAAATCACGTCGATTCCTTCATTAATAAACGACGAACTCTATGACGCATTTATATATGAAGTTGAAGTACATCAAAGAAACGCTTCATGGACGGATCCAGGGACAGATAGCAATGCGACTGTCGAGGCTGGAGTCCACTAGGACCACCGAATTCAAGTTCTATAGGCTCCAAGTTCCGGTGCATAAGGAACTGTTCCTGAGTTCTGACTTCTGGCCTGTAGGGTAGTATACCGGAGATACAGGGAACGAGCGAAATTTTTGAACCCTGTGAAGTAGTGTGTGTGATTTATTTAATGTAATGTTATATTTTTGTATGTATGTTAGTCAGTAAGGTATATATTCTATGGGCCTCTGTTAATTTTACTTTGTTGTACTTTAATATTGCCTGAAATAAAGAGCTTAATAATAATATATATGATTCTCTATGTCGCGTCATAGAGAATACAAATTTCGCAGGTGTCGTTTATTAATGAAGGAATCGACGTGAACTCGAAGCAAGGAAACGCCAAGTTGTCATAGTGAATTAGGGCCCAGATGTATCGTCAAAGTCCAAAGTCAAGTATGAATGGAATTTATATGGGACCACCTTGAAGCTATACAAAACCTAACGCAAAAAAAATTCCAAAACGGTTTTTAATTACGGAGTTCCGAGGTAACACACATTAAGAAAAATACAATCGTATTGAGAACTTACTCCTTTTTTTAAAGTCGGTTCAAAATACTTAATTATAGCGCTGTCAAATGTAATTTAAATTTAGACAATTCGGAAACTAAAAATCCAAATACATTAATTTTAGATAATTTAAAATTTAATTTAGGCTTAGAGAATGCAACCCAGAATCGACCCTAATCTGAGGTTAGTTTTAGTTTAACAATAATATTAATTCCAGGTTAAAAGAACAAGAGATCGAAGGCTCCGACAACGTGTCGACATCAAACGACGAGCTTCCGTCGGAGCCGTCGGACGCGTGGGACGACCCGCTGCGACGCCGCCCGCCTGATGGTAACCACCGCGACACCGGCGGCGGAGACCTCGCCATCCCGGTCAGTACTGTCACAGAACACTTAATAGTACCAACGTACAGAAGCATGACTCCGCAAACTAATTTAAACAATAGGGGATCGGACAATAATCGAAAAATATATAAAATTTAGTTAGAATGAATGTTTGTCGAATCCAAAAGATGATTCAATCAATATTTTTGTAAAATAATAATAATTTATATTTTTAAATCAATTAATAAAATCTATTCACACACTCACACACATAGCATGTTTTGTTATTTTCTTAATTTTCTCTTTGTTTATTTTAACTATATTTGGCATTTTTATGTATCCAAATGGGGAGAAGGAGCTACTCCTTGAAACACAGCGTCAAGCTACCTCGAAGGCTGGAGACTTGAATATGAAATTGTAAAACTTACTGTCAATAAATACATTTTTATGTGATGTTATGTTATTAATTCTGTCATTTTTTATCTGTTCCAAAATACCAACACAGTGCATGACGTCATTTGAAAGTAAATACCGTGTGTGAAGCTTGTGCTTATTTTATATTTTTGATTTTTATCTAATTCAAAACGAATAGGTATGTTTTTCATACCATGACGTACAAAGAGTCCTTAAACTTCACAGAAACGGATAAATCACTTTGCAAGTTGGCTTTCGTAGAGCTTGTCGTTTGTTTGCCTGCGTGTGACGTCATACGTTCTGAGGTTCCCTTTTGCGCGGCAATAGGAAGGAAAAGGATACAGGCTAATATCTTAATAATAATATGCTTAAGAGTGTGAAATAATTGAATATTTTGTTGACAGGATCCCACGCCCGGCCTCACGCATCCTATAGACTTCAGTAAGTTATAGATTGTTATTTAATTTATCGATTGAATATGCTCTTATTCGAGCGTGTGTAATATATTTAATTCGATTCATTTATTGACCAAATTATAACATTGTACCTTATATTAGGTATGTAATGATTGGTACAAAATTAAATAATGATTATTTATTTATTTTGAATAGGTATATAAAATTGAGAATAGAGTGAGTGTGGCTCAATAGGAGCAAGTGTGACTTTCGATTCGACGCACCCGATTACGAATTCCGCTGGCTCCGCACCACTGACTTTCTTATGTGCAGAATTAACAGTCGCTCTAAAAACGGTGAAGGAAAACATCGTGAGAAAACCGGCATGTTCAAGAATTTATCACAAAAATTTAAGAACATGTGACACCCACTAACCCGCACTGGTCCAGTGTGTTGGGTTATGGACCATACTCTCTCTACGAAGAAAGCCCGGGTCCCAGCAGTGGGAACGCAATGGGCTGATGATTATGATATATAAAATTATAAAATGAACATTTGTGCGTTCCAGATGAAGTGGTAAGCATACCGGGATGGGTGACGCGCGGCGCGGGCGCGTCCACGCACCATGAGTACGAGGTGCGCATCTGCCTCGGCGCGCACTGCCGCTGGCTGCTGCTGCGCCGCTACCGGCGCTTCCGGGACCTGTACCTCACCATGCGGAGGGCGTACGGACCCAAGGTACTATACCAGGGGGCTCATTGTATAACTATAACATCTGCCTCGGCGCGCACTGCCGCTGGCTGCTGCTGCGCCGCTACCGGCGCTTCCGGGACCTGTACCTCACCATGCGGAGGGCGTACGGACCCAAGGTACTATACCAGGGGGCTCATTGTATAACTATAACATCTGCCTCGGCGCGCACTGCCGCTGGCTGCTGCTGCGCCGCTACCGGCGCTTCCGGGACCTGTACCTCACCATGCGGAGGGCGTACGGACCCAAGGTACTATACCAGGGGGCTCATTGTATAACTATAACATCTGCCTCGGCGCGCACTGCCGCTGGCTGCTGCTGCGCCGCTACCGGCGCTTCCGGGACCTGTACCTCACCATGCGGAGGGCGTACGGACCCAAGGTACTATACCAGGGGGCTCATTGTATAACTATAACATCTGCCTCGGCGCGCACTGCCGCTGGCTGCTGCTGCGCCGCTACCGGCGCTTCCGGGACCTGTACCTCACCATGCGGAGGGCGTACGGACCCAAGGTACTATACCAGGGGGCTCATTGTATAACTATAACATCTGCCTCGGCGCGCACTGCCGCTGGCTGCTGCTGCGCCGCTACCGGCGCTTCCGGGACCTGTACCTCACCATGCGGAGGGCGTACGGACCCAAGGTACTATACCAGGGGGCTCATTGTATAACTATAACATCTGCCTCGGCGCGCACTGCCGCTGGCTGCTGCTGCGCCGCTACCGGCGCTTCCGGGACCTGTACCTCACCATGCGGAGGGCGTACGGACCCAAGGTACTATACCAGGGGGCTCATTGTATAACTATAACATCTGCCTCGGCGCGCACTGCCGCTGGCTGCTGCTGCGCCGCTACCGGCGCTTCCGGGACCTGTACCTCACCATGCGGAGGGCGTACGGACCCAAGGTACTATACCAGGGGGCTCATTGTATAACTATAACATCTGCCTCGGCGCGCACTGCCGCTGGCTGCTGCTGCGCCGCTACCGGCGCTTCCGGGACCTGTACCTCACCATGCGGAGGGCGTACGGACCCAAGGTACTATACCAGGGGGCTCATTGTATAACTATAACATCTGCCTCGGCGCGCACTGCCGCTGGCTGCTGCTGCGCCGCTACCGGCGCTTCCGGGACCTGTACCTCACCATGCGGAGGGCGTACGGACCCAAGGTACTATACCAGGGGGCTCATTGTATAACTATAACATCTGCCTCGGCGCGCACTGCCGCTGGCTGCTGCTGCGCCGCTACCGGCGCTTCCGGGACCTGTACCTCACCATGCGGAGGGCGTACGGACCCAAGGTACTATACCAGGGGGCTCATTGTATAACTATAACATCTGCCTCGGCGCGCACTGCCGCTGGCTGCTGCTGCGCCGCTACCGGCGCTTCCGGGACCTGTACCTCACCATGCGGAGGGCGTACGGACCCAAGGTACTATACCAGGGGGCTCATTGTATAACTATAACATCTGCCTCGGCGCGCACTGCCGCTGGCTGCTGCTGCGCCGCTACCGGCGCTTCCGGGACCTGTACCTCACCATGCGGAGGGCGTACGGACCCAAGGTACTATACCAGGGGGCTCATTGTATAACTATAACATCTGCCTCGGCGCGCACTGCCGCTGGCTGCTGCTGCGCCGCTACCGGCGCTTCCGGGACCTGTACCTCACCATGCGGAGGGCGTACGGACCCAAGGTACTATACCAGGGGGCTCATTGTATAACTATAACATCTGCCTCGGCGCGCACTGCCGCTGGCTGCTGCTGCGCCGCTACCGGCGCTTCCGGGACCTGTACCTCACCATGCGGAGGGCGTACGGACCCAAGGTACTATACCAGGGGGCTCATTGTATAACTATAACATCTGCCTCGGCGCGCACTGCCGCTGGCTGCTGCTGCGCCGCTACCGGCGCTTCCGGGACCTGTACCTCACCATGCGGAGGGCGTACGGACCCAAGGTACTATACCAGGGGGCTCATTGTATAACTATAACATCTGCCTCGGCGCGCACTGCCGCTGGCTGCTGCTGCGCCGCTACCGGCGCTTCCGGGACCTGTACCTCACCATGCGGAGGGCGTACGGACCCAAGGTACTATACCAGGGGGCTCATTGTATAACTATAACATCTGCCTCGGCGCGCACTGCCGCTGGCTGCTGCTGCGCCGCTACCGGCGCTTCCGGGACCTGTACCTCACCATGCGGAGGGCGTACGGACCCAAGGTACTATACCAGGGGGCTCATTGTATAACTATAACATCTGCCTCGGCGCGCACTGCCGCTGGCTGCTGCTGCGCCAACTTGCTCAAACTTTAGCATTTATTATATTAGTAGGAAGTAGGTTAGTAGGATGCGAAAGTTTGTATGTAATTGTGTTTGTTACTTCTTCACGCTGTAACGGCTCAACGGATTTGAGTGAAATTCGGAATGGAGATAGCTTACACTCTGGAGTAATGCATGGCTAATACCTGGAGTCATACTTTTTATCCCAGGAATCCCGTGTGAAGTCGTGGAATGTAGCTAGTTTTATTACAATGCAAATTGAATGAATATATTGAATCCAGGTGGCGTCGATCCCGTTCCCGTCCCGGCAGCTGTGGTCCTCGGAGGCGGTGGCGCGCGCGCGGCGCGGCCAGCTGGAGGCCTTCCTGCGGCGGCTGCTCACCGTGTGCTCCGCCGACCGGCGCTGCCCCTTCCACGGCGCGCCGCTCACCCGGGACGCGCTCGTCAGCTTCTCGCCTTTTTTTAGAAAGGTACGTAATCATGCCGCAGCAACAGATGCGTAGCTCTTGCAGAGATTGTGTCACGTTCGTCAGAAGCCGTGCCCCGATTGTCAGAGGCTGTGGCTCGGTCATCAGAGGTCGTGGCTCGGTAAGGAGGCGAGAGCTTTTAAAGTATACTTGACTATAAGGTATCAACGGTTAGCTCAGGCCGTGTCTTGATCATAAGAAGCTGTGCTCTGATTCTTAGGAGCCTTAGCAGGGGCCGTCCCCGCTGGTTAAAGACCGTGCCTCGGTCATCAGAGGCTGTGGCTCGATAAGGAGGCGAGAGCTTAAGGAACGTACTTGTCAATAAGGTAGCTACAGGTAGCAGAGGCCGCGCCCCGATCGTCAGAGGCAGCGCCCCGATCGTCAGAGGCAGCGCCCCGATCGTCAGAGTCAGCGCCCCGATTATCAGAGGCCTTAGCAGGGGCCGTGCCTTAGTCAACAGAGGTCGTGGCTAGTAAGGGGACGAGAGCTCTGATCGTTAAGTCTTGACTAAAATATCCGCTGATAGCTCTGGCCATCTATTATTAAAGCTACATGTAAATCATGCTTATTTCATAACAAATGTGTCATGTACAACCCATCACAGTTCAAGTTTTGATTTCAAAGTTAAAAAGTTAATTATTCAATTTTGGCATCACTTACGTACTTATTTATGAACGTCAATTATTACAATGACTCCCAGCGCGAGTTCCGCGATTATTATTACCTATGCGACGCTAGTTAGTCAAAAGTCAAAACGTCAAAAGATATTTAAAGAGGCACAAAAAATGCAATTTTAAACGTCATATACAACCTAATATTCGCGTCGTTCGTGTGGCGACGTCTGGCACTGCCACAAGTATTTCAGAACTCGGAGCTTTTGGTGGTTGATCGGCGCTTAATTTAGAAGCGTGTATGTCCGCAGGGCGTGTTCGAAAGCGGCAAATGCGGCACGGGATGATGCCGCGCGGAGCTCGCCACGCGGCGTGCGCTCGCGGCGGCGGGCGCGCGGCTACTGCGCCTGTGCGCCGCCGCCGCGCTGGCGCTCTACCACTGTCTGCTGCTGGGCATGCTGCTCGTGTACCTGGCGGCCAGGCGACGGAGGTAGAGGGGACCGGGGGGTTGTAGAATACAGACCGGTGATTGGTGTAACGGCTTAACGCGAGCGTCGCTTGTTTCTAGCGCGCGCTCTGTGTTGCTCCAAATTTGAAATAGCAGGGGCCCCTATCCGACTAGTAATTACGATCTTCGGATGAAAGGGACAGCGCTATACAACAGGCGAAAGAGCATCTCTTTCAGTCCGCACGACCGAAAGCAACTCGGAGGAGGCTCCTCCGCCGCTAGTAAGCGACGATATACGTCTTCCTAAGTCAAAGGCTTCGCTGAGCCTCGCGTCTGCGATGAGCGGGACGAAACGGAAAGCGAATGAGATAGTACGAGCGTGAATATTTTTGTGTAAATTTGATTCATCCGTGCGTACTACCGCCCTGTGCTCACGATTCCTGACCGGAACTATATCGCGGTCGTCTCAACGTGGCAAACTATTGCGGCGATTGATTCTGCTTCCGCTGGTCGCCTCCGTTTTCCGCAATCGCGCCAGCATGGCCGAAATTTGAACCTGTCGCACAGAGCGCGCGCGCTTGATTCGTGAATAGGTCAACCAAATTGTAGGTAAGGGTGACCTTTACCAACCTACCCCTACACCAGCCCCCTGCACCAGCCAGCGGCGCGACCGAGGGTGCCTTTGGTAACGTAGCTCGGGACTGTCCTTATTTGAAGCTGTTCGACGTGTTGATCTGTTGCGTGCGACTTGTAAACGACGGTCGTACTTCAAGTTACGTAATACACAAGCTGGATAGATTGGCTTTTTTATTAACCGACTTCAAAAAGGAGAAAGCTCTGTTCGATTGTATTTTTTTTTTAATTTTTATTTAATCTTTGTAACCTCAGATCTCCGTCATTTATGAACCGATTTGGAAAATTATTTTTGCGTTGGGTTCAGTATAGCTACGAAGAGGTCCCATAAAAATTTAATCGATATTTGACCTTGGATTTCGAAGATACATTGAAGTCGGTTTTTGTTTTTTTCTAAAAATTTATCTTAACAAAGTCCAAAAGTTTTTCAATGTTGGTATTACAGACGCTTATAAATGTCAGTCTTATTCTGTCTTACAGCTGAGCAAAACAAACTTTATAATGTTAAACTTTATAACCTTATCGCAAAACGCAATATCTTTCAAAACTATGGAAATTAGTGAGTTGTATCAATGTAATTTTGATTCATAGTGTTCCGCCACGGGACAGGATTATTCATTTATTTCTTTGTAAGAAATGTTTTGCTTAAAGATTGTTATTTGATTTGATTTCATTATATAATTAGGACCAAACAAGGTCCTACAACAATCATCCTGTCAAAAATGTTTGAGCTTTTTACAAATGTTTGTTGTAAGGCAAGAATAATTCACTTAGTTATTAAATAAAAAATAAATACGCCCAACGATCACAAACATAGATCCCGGCCCCTAACTAGGATTCCCTGTATCTAGGGAACAAGTATGAGGACCATGGTCACACAACACCAAACAATTGAAAATTAGAGTCTAAATGTGTGTTGGTAGCTTGAACTACGATCAGCGGTGTAGCATTTAAGACATGACAAGACAAATTATTTCCACTACACTTTATAATATTTTAACGGGCGGGACCCAACGCCGCCCACAGACTTGTGTCGTTCGATTTGTAAGAACGCGACGAAGCGTATCGTCGATACGTAACAATGGTATTGTTGCAGTGGTATAGGGCCATGTCTATTTATAGTATTTGAAATTATTTTTTTTATATTGCGGCCAAAAGTGCACTCTTGGGCCACACGTCGATCATTATTTGTTGATTATTAATTGCGTATTTCCGAAGCACTGGTAGAGTCAGTTTTCGCATTTCTTTTCAGCACTCAGACTTCAATTTGAGTATAGGAAAGAAATGGGTAAACATACTTACCTTTTTTTCAAAGTCATGTCAACATAAGTTACAATTTTTAACATTTTTTATTTGTATCATGTGTTTATGACCTTTAAAAATGCACTTTTGTGCCTATTTAATAAATGATATTTGACTTTGACATTAATGATCAGATAACAGTTATGAAAAAATGAAAGTCGTATTAAAAATGTTTAGCAAATTGACACAAAAAGACACTTTAAACGTGGTAAAAATAAGAAAAATTAATTGTCTGTGTCTTTAATACAAGAGTAAACAGGTTTCTTGTAGGCTAGTGTGCTACATCTTCGACCGCATCGACACTTAACAGGTGAGATAGCGGTCAAACGCAAGCCTATAACTAATTAAAAAAAAATTAGACCAATAGTGGAGTAGCACTACCACTGTTACAGTATCAGGATACGCTTCGTTGCACTATAAGTGACTGACGTATACGTCCTTAAGGACTTGAAGGACTTTTAAGTTTCCATGTATGGTCGCCGCAAGAGAAGAACTTTGATTCCACAGACGAAACAAGCGATTGTAGGAGTAAGACAACAAGACTGTTTGCCTCTCTTTCATACTTAGAAGCGGTTCATGATTAAGAAGGCTGACTTGGCGTATTCGTGAAGACCTCTCGTCGGAACACTTGGCTAAGGTACAATAACCAATCAGGACTCCGCATTACACGCATGCGTGCAAATGAGGAGTTCTCATTGGTTGGGATGACGAGACGGTAAAGTCCAAAAATGTCGAGGCTTATTCTTAGCTCGAGAGAGATAAACAAACACCGCTCGAAGAGGCTCCAACACCTTCCAATTAAATAAACAAGATTTACAGAGAGAGAGGGTTGTTTGCCTCTCTTTCCTACGTAAGCTATTGTGTACTGTGTGTCCAAGCTCCTTGCGGCGACCACTTTGAAGTGTTAGCTATATTTCAGTGTTTCCTATAAGTTGTGGTTGTTTTTGTATATTTTGTGCAATGATTACTTTAGATTCGTTTGGCGGGCTTCCCTTAGTTCTGCGTGTTAAACTTCTGTCATTTGAGGACACTCTCCCTTCGTTTTACTGATAGATATACAGAGTACAAATGAATTAACATAGATTTTAATTAATTAGAAAGGTAATTTTTGTATATTTGTGCTTTTTAATGTTTGATAAAACTTTGAATAATAAATATGAAATGTCGTGCGTGATTATAAATATTTCTAAAATTCAATATACATTGTTAAAATATTATTTTTCTACGTGTTAATATATAATGAAGTTTATGGAAATTAAATTTTCGTTTACTATTGTCTATTGTAAAATAAGAGATCCTTGTAATTTGTATAATTCTTTTTATTTCAACCAATTTTATGAGCATTTTATTTAATAAAAATATAATTAATTTGTACATAATTAAGGTCTAATTTTACTTGCTAGCACCTGTATATCTATTTGTAAGACGCCATAGACAACACCCCCAAGTTAGTGTGAAAGTATGACCCCCATGTGGCGAGCTCCATAGTTAGACAGCTCGATAGAGCTCTTAGATAATAGTACCATTTAGTTTAGTAGACATTTTGTAGTTTATTTCCGGGAATTGATACGGTCTGATGTGAAAAGAAGTTGATGAGAGAGAGTAGTCTATGGTTATGTTACATATTGGCCCCAGATAGCTAAATTGATCGATTTTTTTAGAGAAATGTAAATTGATTGAATGACATTGAATCTTTGTGTATGGGCTAATATGTAACCGAACTTTTAAGGTTTGAACAGATTTAGTCCGTTTTTGAACCACTTTTCCAGACGCTGGTTAAAGAATGGACGATATTTTCGATGTATCCAATGTAGCCAAGGTTTTCGAATTAGTCGTATGTCTGATATCATTTCGGAGTGTGCAATATTTTAACTATTAATATTAGAACGCAATAATAAATTAAATTTGAAGCTGTGAGGTAAAACTTCAGTAGCTTCTCGTTCAACTTGGCCAGTTATCTTCAAGTGTCAATCTGTCACTTCGTCGAAGGATCTGTTCTCCTCTTACGTAAGATTAAAAATAGATTTTATAATACGACAGATATGTCCTAAATGTCATAAAACGCGTTTACTAGATAAATATAACTGCAAAGAACAAATAAGACGATTTGGGACCACTTTGTCTTAAAGACTGTCAATAAAAATGATTTATTAAAAAGAAATTTCGCGAACATCAGCGTTCGATAACGTGGTCCCTATATTTAATTAATAATTGATTGCATAAATTTATTAATTAGCGAGAAATAAAAAGACTACTCGATAACTTAGAGCTTCTTTCTAAAATAATATATCAGTTTAATTTGATATTTTCACATGTTAGTGTATGTCCCGTATGTTAGGTTAAGGATTACTAATGTGATATTAGCACAGTGGTTCACATCTGATTATTTATTTTACACTTAATGCAATATATTTTATTCGTAACAAAAATCATTAACAATAATAACTCGTCCTTAGTAAACTATAACAATAATTTAATAGAACTTTTTTAACAAACCGGCCTCTGAGTATCTGCTACTCTATTAACGCCTATCAAGATCCAAAAAGGTTAAAAGCCATTAAAAACAATTTAATGAAATTTTCATAAAATAACTACTTTCATATGTTATGTACTTTTAACCTTTTTAATATAATTGTATATTTATATTTAAATATTTTTAGTTTGAAAATATATAGGTATTTATATGTGAAATTATATTATATTACCATAATTATAGTGCCTTCCCCATTGCTTTACACGGCACGCTCATCATGGCCTGCTACAGTGCTGGCGCAAAAATTACCCCATGACAAAGAAAATCTTTAAAAATGTCTAGCTCTGTTATACTAATTAAATATTTATATTTGTAGCAAAACTTTCTCTAATATTATTAAATTAACTTATTAATTAATAATATATATATTTATTTTCTATATATTTGTACTATATTACTATTATTAACATGTTAATAAAGCCTAAACTGGCCTCTTCAGATAACTTCATATTAATGTAGAATTGTACAGCTAAAGCTATGACTACATTGAAGAAAATACTCCGTATTTAATCAAATGTAATGATATATCTGGTGTTTCGTCTCTCAGTGTGTAGGTATTTAATTATTACAATTATAATAAATTAATAATTCTTCAGTGTAGTTATGCCTCTAAAGACACCCTAAAAGACATTTATTTGTTGTTACGGTTGTGATCTTTTATTCCTTACGTTTGCGATTATTACTTTTTGAGCGTTAGATTGAGCACAACTTAATTATATTTTTTAAAGAAGAATATGGTAGCATGCATATTTATTATTTATCGAAAAAATAACGATTTAACTCCACCGAAAGTTTTGTTAATAGATGTCTGATTACTTTTATTTCAAAATATTTCTATAAAACTTCTTTTAGATACATTTTCTATAAATTGTTTTTATTAAAGCTTGACTGCGGTAAACTTATATTTCTCTGTAAAAAGGACACGTTGATTCTCTTACCTACAAACATGCGTATCAGTATGCGTATCTTTGAAACGATACGAATTTGCCGTAAGAAAGTGCCCATCTTAATAAGGTACACATGTAAGTTTATGACTAGTTTACACCGTCAAGCTGTATTTTTTTTTATTCGTCCGTATCGCAGCGATGGTATCGCTTCTGTCCGCTTTCTACCACTGCTGAAAGCCATCACGCATGCGTACCAGCTCGCGCACAAATATAGCGCCTTTTATTTATCGCTTTTTTGTATCAAATATTAGCTAAGCTTTAGATCATCATTTATTATTATTTTTGCGACTACATTTGCCTTTTGGAACTTTACTTTTATTTTTTAAACAAGCTTAAGTGTAGTCTCAAAAAGTTAATACTTTATCGGCTTGCGAGCCACCCCAGATTAGAAAACATGGCCTTGTAGATAGACCCTAATAAATATTAGCTAGTTTTATTCAAAAATAATTAATTTTAAGGTGTTGGAAGAGTTTAGATAGTTGTTAGAGAGAGAAGTCGAATATGTTCGATTTAAATACCTAAATTGTTTTAGTACAAATGAATTGTATTTTTTCCTCATCCCTCGACAAGGTAATGAAATAGTGGTGACTTTTAGGGTGCATCTACACGCGTAATATATTTCTAAAACGTATCAAGACGTCTAACAGTCCGCGTTTCATAAATGATACGCAGATACGTTCCGTGTGGTTGCACCATTACTTTTCCAATCTACATGTATTTTAATAATAAAAACCATAGGTATTTAAAAACCAAATCTTTCAATTTTTATCATTAAGAGTACTGATGAATTTATCTCTATGAATGTAAGGAAAATTATTTATTGTATCGTAGTATGAGAAATGTAAGTTATAAATGAAATGTCCATGGTAATAATTGTTCATCACATAGGGCCCCGTGTGCTACTTACTTCATTCATGTACAGGCCCTAACTAATTATACTTATGCGAAATATTTTTATGTGTTTAGAATGTTATGTATTCATAGTATGATGGCTAATTTGGTATTCAAAATACTAGAGACAGTTTAATAAACCCGAAGTCCATTATTGAGCGTGCCACTTACGCATCCCAGCCACAGTTTCGCTTTGTATCAAGAGTGCGGCGTATCGTGCTCAACAATGGGCTATCCGCCTTAAAAATTCTCCTTATGATTTTGGTATCGAATTATTGTTCGGCAATTTTTTATGATTTCGCAAAGAGTGTGTGATTCTGTTAAGACCGCACAAATTCTTTGTGAGTAAAAGATTGCTAGATTTTTGTGTCCGTTTTAAGTTTTTTGTTTATTCAATGTTATGTAGAGTATTTGAAACAAAGTAATATCCACAATAATATGTATTTCAAATATCTTTCTGGATGTGATATTCGGGATTTAGATTTCAGTCTTAGCAAGTACAGGGATTTTTTTAAATAGTATAATCAAACAATGAAAGTCCTGACTGCAATATCAAAAGTAGTTAATTTAAAATATCCCTGTACAGGATGTAAGTGTTTGATTCAGGCTCAAAGAAAATCTGTTCACTAGATTATAAGTCATCATACTATACATGTATTTGTTAAATGAAGCATAAATATATTAAATTGTAGCGAAATTATATCAATTCGAAAGACTAAAATGAATAAAAAATGTTAACCAGCATAATGTATTGTAACAAAGTACTAGTTTTGTTAAGAACAATAAAATGCGAAATGTTTTATAGAAGTTGTTTTATTTCATCATAAATATCAATGTTACAATAATTGTATTATGCTTACATACAAAATAACAAGTTCTATGAGCAATAGAATTATAATAGTTTAATGATTACACCTTTTACGAGTTCATTTGTAGGAGCTGGTTATCATGGGCGCTTATCAACAGATGTTTGCAGTAAGGAGATTTGAAAACTGAATTTATATTTGCATATGGAAATTGAATGTCCACCAACATCCAAAATAGTTATTATCACCTCAGTACACCATCAAGATCAAAATTAGCATAACACGAAAACTCATTCGCCAAGTTGTTCCTATGATGGGGTTGGAACTCGCACTGTTTCAAATTCAGCAGTTCCTCCACATGCTCTTTCATTATTGCTCCGGTACAGACTACTATACTTCCTTTCGCCATCAGTTTTATTGTCTCTGCAGTCTTTGTAATACACTCTTCAGATAAGAATGGAGGGTCAGCGACAACTAAGTCGTACGACTGAAGAGCCTCCGGTGGAAGCTTGTCAGGGGAGTTGTAGTCGTAGAATATGAAGTCTGGAGCGTGGACTTCAAATCTTCTATCATACTCCAGAAGAGTTACTAAAAATGAAAAATTTGACTATTTTACTAACTAATTTTTAAAGTGAGTTACAAACAGTAGAACAAAGAGTAAATTGGTCTATCTAATTGCGTAACTAATAAAAATTCAAACCAAGATTTGAATCCTCATCTCATAATTCATTCATACACAAGTTACATTGTTATCCAAATCTGGTTTTGTGACTGATGAACGGATAAGACAAGAGACTAGTAAATAAAGAAAATAGTTACCAGTAGCCCTATTCCCAATATGCCTCTTGACTGGAACAAATAGAGTGGGACAGGATATCAGTGCAACTCTGCCACCGTTCGCAACTGTCTTATCAATTACTTTCACAAGAGATTGTACTGTCCTTTCATCATACCAAAACTGACTCAGTTGCTGTAAAAAAAAGAGAATGAATTGAAAAATATTGACCAATTATAATCTACTCGAGATTGAGACACTAGTAGGTAATAATGTATATTTTTTCATGGTTTTCAACTGCCATAATTAAAATATGGGGGAAAATGTAATACTAAAATCAAACGAAACTTAGTTTACAGACTATGTAGAAGATTTAATATACCCTAACACACTACTAATATTATAAATGAGGCAGTTTGTATGTTATGGTGAAGTGTGTTTGTTACGTCTTCTCACTGCAACAACTCAACGGATTTAAGTGGAATTCAGACTGGAGATAGCTTATGCCCTGGATTAACACTTAGGCTACCTTCTATTCCGGAAAACCATGGGGCGCAGCTAGCTATTTTATATATTTTATGTGTGTTTGCTCACCCAATTCTCATCAAACAAAATGTTTTCTTTCAACTTGTTATCAGCTTCTAGTTTCTCCAATATTTCTTGCCTTTTCTGCTGCTCAATATAGAACTCTTGTAAGGCTGCAAATGTTTCCGCAGACAGGGATGGGACATCTTCATCATTTTCCATTTTCGGCCTACAAATAAAAGTTCCATGTAGGTAAATAAAAGTTTGTTTACTTCTTTGGCGCATTATAAATATCGCAGAAAAGCTTAAAAAACACGCACAATGTCTTAAAATAAGATAATAGGGAACTTCACATTTCCCAACAAACATATTAACTCATGAACTCCTGTCTTTTGACCGTGACAGATAAAAATAGGTTAGTCCCATTGAGGAATAAGACCTCAATGGTTAGTCCGGCTTCAGCGTTCGCAAGTAAGACCGCACGCGAAATAATGTGATAAAAAATGGACTTACCACTCGAAACAACGAATTAATTGCACATGAAACACTTTTGAAAACACAGGTGAGTAACTTATTTATATGTATATTTAATTTTTGAAGCTGATTCTTGATTTTTTTATTGTTTTTTAGGAAAATTCGATAAAATCGTAAGCTCAGCTGAGATAACCTAAAAAAATTGACATAACACAAATACGCTAGAAACTGTCAATGTCAAAAACGACAGTAGTTGTGTTGCTATATATTGACAATTTTAATTCTACCAAAACTTACACAACTAATGCAGCTGTATAATTAGTTTGTTCTTGTTTTAGATGAAGCATGGACAGACAAAACCTACAAGTATTACCTCTTCACAAACACCCAGAGTATTTAAAAGCATGCTGTGATCTCATAAACGACGAATGGCCGCGAAGTGAAACTGCCAGAATGATGTCATTGCAGGCCTCATGCGACGAATTACCAACTAGCTTAATTTTAGTTAATAACGAAAAACATATTTTAGGGCACTGTAAGCTCACGCCAATACCAAGTATACCTGAAAGCTGTTTTTTAGAAGCAGTTGTTATAAATAAGTCAATGCGAGGAATGAGATTAGGAAGTTTCCTCATGCAATATGTAGAAGATTACTGCCGGAATTTACTCAGACTGAAAATGATACATTTGTCAACGAAGGGTCAGGAGAATTTTTACGCTAAATTAGGATATGTTGGTTGCGCGCCAGTATCCATTTATGGCGTTCGAGTGCCAAATAATTATAAGTCTACGCAGTTAAGTCCTAAAATCGAAAGTCATATGCCACCTCCTGTTCAAAGTAAGACGGGGCCTACACCTCCACCACCCCCACCGATGCCGAAAGCCGATGTGTTCAATAGCAACAACACAATGAAGAGTAGCAAGACCTTTATGTTCAAATATTTATAGTGTACCTACAGATTCTACAAAATACATTTTTGAAAAAAATGTTAGCTGCATTTTTCTACAAAACCCGTAACCATCTACTTATCTTATTTATGATGTAACTAAAGTAGAAAAATAATAACAACAGATTTAAGCGTAATCAATATCTCGATTTATTTAAAACTTGGCTTTTTCTATGAACTCCATAGCGCGTTGACGGATGCTCTCCACCTGGGTTTCATTTCCATACTTCTCCTCGACCTCGATCCACTTCTTGTATAGAATCTTCATCTTGCGCGCAGGTAGCTTCTGCGAGGTCATCCTCTCCATAACTTGCCTGTGGAAAAATATATTTATGAATGGTAGTTTTTCACTTTGTTTCGAAGAAATATAAATGTACAATGCGTACAAAAGGCTCGCCCTCACCTGGCTTGCTCGACGTCGCCGCCCTTGATGAGCATGTCGACGTAGACGGCGCACACATCCACACGCTGCGGGTACACCGCCAGCACCTGCTCGAACAGCGCCTCCGCGCGCTCCCGCCCCGCGCCGCCGCCCCCGCCGCCCGAGCGCTCCAGTAGCGCGAATTGGACCAGCACGTTCACATCTGAAAGAGAACAATTAGCTAATCTTTCGTATCTGTAAATTCACTACGAAGTAACTTTCATAAAATGAAAAAATATTGGTAAAACTATTTTTGAAAGTCAGAAATAGAAGTTAAAAAAAAAAGACCAAGAAACTTCAAGTTGAAACTTCTAAGCTCCTGTTTAAGGAAAATCATAACGTTTAGGCGTTTAGGATACGCAACATTTATAATTCCAACATATGCATCTAGACATAACGGTGAAGATTACCTGCAAGCGCCCGCGTTACGAGAGAGTTACGGGGAATTGCGGATCCGGGCTGATAGGTTTCACCCCTAAACCCGCTAGCTACTGCCGGCAGGTGCGATGACCTCGCGTTACTTATAATAGCTACTATAAGGAGGTCAACACAAAGGTAGACACCGGAGGTGCTACGGAGGGGCGCGGGCGACGCGGAAGCATGCAGGTCGCTCGCGCGATACGGCGGCCATGACACTCGACGAACATCGACAGTTGACAGCGCACGTGCCGTTCACTCCAAATTTATATTAATTACATTTTGCAAATTATTATTGTTTGTCTCATTTCTGGACACCTCTAACACTACCTATTTTATATTTTACGTAATTTGGTAGAATTTTGTGGTCTAACAAAATATCATACAGGGGCTTTAACCAGTAATTCTTGCACTACCCGGGTATACCTTGGTCTCCATGAGGATTACCCCGTCTGCCCAATAAAAAAAAACCCGAAAGGGGAGTTCTTTGTGAAAAGGTAAAATGGAATAAAAGAACATGCTGATTTCACTAAACTAAAATCTAAAACTTGACTACGATATAAAAATGCCGAAACAGTTCAACGAATCGATTGACACCTCGTTCATCAAAGTCGGATGAGTAATCTAAGCACTACGGTGGTGGAACATACGTAAAAACATACAGACTGCTAAAACATAACCTTTCCTTATGGCTTTGCCGTAGTAGAGGAAAATGGTGTGATGTTCCGGATATCCGTATCCGCGGGAGAAATAAGGTCCGTGTTCGTATCCGTCACTTTTCTCGTGGATCTTTTACGGATCTTTTATTAATTTTCAAATTCAATTGACAGAATAAAATGCTGCATAATAATTTAGATTATGTAATTAAGTAGTATCATTTAAAAAAATCCATTCAGAGAATTTTTTATTTCTTAAAATCAAATATTTGGCACCTTCTATTGCAAACATATATTCTAGTCAGTTACCATGCCAATAGTATATTATAAGCAATGCAAGTCGAAACCTATCCTGCCTGTCGTTGCGGCGGGCGAGACGTTAACTATAGTTTCAAGGTCACGCACCGATTGAGTGAGAAAACAAAGATCCGTATCCGTGTCCGTCTCCGCGGATCTCGACACTAAATATCCGTATCCGGATCCGTGTCCGCGGATATTCATTTTTGACGATCCGCCACAGCACTAGTAAAAAGACACAATGACTAGATGAAACAATATACTCACGTTCTTTCTTGTCGAGTACAGCGATCGCCTTCTGCATGACTTGCCGCGCCTTCTCCACCAGCCCCAGCTTGAAGCACGCGCCGCCCGCCTGCGCGACACAACGCAATACAATACATTACAACACAATATTGCACTTTAGTCTTCAAATGCAATGAGGTAGAAAAGAAAACACTTTATTGCACTTAAGAAGGAATTACATTTCGAACATACTTTCTTATGATAAGTACAATAGGCGGTCTTATCGCTAAACAGCGATCTCTTCCAGAAAACTGTATGCTATAAAGAGATGATATTAAAATTTAGACGATAGTGTGCAGACATAAGAACTTAAGGTACTTTTATGTTAGTGAGAGTAAGGTCTCGTGACACGCTCCTGATGGTCTCTTTCTTTGCCGCGTAATATGTGAGTGAAAAAAGATTCGCTTTAAAAAAGTGACAATATAAAATTATAAACTATTTGTGGGATATGTTGGGAACTGGGATCCCACAAATCGAATCCTATTTAATATATGTCGCATCTAAAACCAGATTATTTTGAGCTATTAACCAATTCCAATTAAATTTTATGACCGTTTTTGCATACATGACTTTGTAAATATCTAAAACAGCGCAACATATTTGATGCGCTATAATTTGCTTTTATTTGAAACATGTTCGCGTCCCTTTTACAAGTAAATAAAAAATGTTTGGGCGAAATTAATTTTTAACCTGTGATCTAGCCAAAAGAAAAAAATTTATAAATAAAATAAATAAAGGGTAAATTTTGTCGATAACCCCGTCCATATATGTTTTTGGCTACACTCCATTTCTGGTTTGTCTGGAAGAGATCGCTTTGAGCGATAAGACCGCCCATTGTGACACTAGTATTACGAGTAAGTTATTTGTTATTTTAGTTTTAATTGTTTCTGTATCTTGGTGTTATACCAGGCTAGCGCACTCCACACTGTAGGTACGAAGCTACAAGTACATAGCCGGACACCGACGGCGGGTCGCGCGTCGTTACACGTGCCGCGTCAGAAGAGATAAGAGCGGCGCGATAGAAAGAGAGGCGCTCTGTAGGTTAATATGACTGGTAGGTATGCAGCGCTACGCGAGCTGAATTGAATTATATTGCGTCATAGCAAGAGTCGCTATTTGTTTAAATTTCTTTGCGGAGTGATGCTTCTGTCCCTTAGTATTCTGTGGTTATACTTACAAAAAAAATGAATATCATAGATTTATGTCAAATAATACAAAAATAATACATGCAGGTCATAAAATTATTAATTTACAATATCGATAATTACTTAGTCAATATATTTAATTAGAATTACAATTTCATAATAGGGTCAAAAATATACTGGCCTCAATAACATACTGGCCTCAATAATTATACAAACACAACAGTTTACACTAGCAGTTGTTGAACCTCAGATGCCTAAGCTAGGCGTATGCCTGTTACAACAAAGCTAGATTGTAATGGTAATGTGGTCTTTGAGATACGTAATTTAAAAGTATTAAAGTAATCTGTGGTTATAATAAAGAGTTATTCTATTCTTGTCTATTCTAGCCCAATCTGACCAACCATACCTGTATATACATATTGGGGTCCCGCTTGTACTTCCTCAGCATGAGGTCGACGAGCGCGCACAGGTCGCGCGGCGCGCCGCACTCTGCGAGCGTGCCGAGCAGCGCACAGTGCACCTTGTACGGGTCGTTCATCTGAAGGGCCTCTTCTAGCGTCTTCTGTTGGGACTCCTGCGGAAAAATTCAAAATGCAAAAACTCTTTTTCCAGTTGCTACATTACAGACGCCTATAAAGATTTAAAAAAAGATAAATTGCAGCAGTGTTTCTTGGTGCTATCTTCTCTAGCGGGCGTAATGCCGAAGCACTGGTAGAGTCAGTTTTCGCATTTATTTCCTGGGCCCGGACTTAAATTTGTGTATGGGAAAGACATGGGTAAACATGCTTACCCTCTTTTTTCAAAGTATGATATTTTAAGTTACACTTTCTAACGTATTTTAATTAATTTGTATTTTAAAATTTTAAAACTTTTTATTATATTTTTTTAATTATTTATTTAATTTTTTATAACTTCTACTTCTTGTACCTACATACCAAATTTAATCAAAATCGGTTTGGTAGTTTTTGCGTGAAAAAGTAACAAACATCTATACATGTATATAACTATCGCGTTTATATTAGTAAGGAAGTAAGGATGAGACTTATCTGATGTCTCGGGGTGATGAGCGCCATGCGAAGTCCTACGCAGTGTTTTTTATGGTATTAAAAGTTCTGGGTGGCACTGCAATTGTTTGCAGGCGTGGCGTTTACCATCAGACGAACGAAATGCTCGTCTCATCACTCAGTTTTTTTCTTAATTATTTATAGGCTTGCGTTTGACTGCTATCTCGCCTGTTGTTAAGTGACGATGCGGTCGAAGATGAAGCACGCTCGCCTAGAAGAAACCTGTTCACTCTTGTCTTAAAGACACCCAGATTATGGAAACACAGACGCCGGCAGAGAGTTCAATAATAAAATGAACATGAAAATAATAGTAGACATTTGTAGTTATGCTATGGCAACATTTTATATATAGGGGTTGGCACTATTGCTTCCGCCCTCTCTCCATTTTTTCCTAATACTCTGGACAGTGTCTCGATTACAAATAAATAATTTTACTGTTTAAAACCACCCCGCATGTTTTACTTTACACAGAGAGTTCCACTCCTTGGCCGTTCGATAAAATAACATACCTTAGTCCCAAACCGTTGTTCCAAGTTGACGAGCGCGAGCCACACGTTCAGCTTCTCCTGCTCCTCTCTGAACTCAATAGTGTTCAACGCTTTCCGTGCGACGGCGCGCGCTTTTTCTATTTCCGTCGCCTGTGGACATTGACACAATAAACCAGCGCTTAAGTTAAAACCCAGTCCTTCGTTACGTCCGGAAAAGTATAGGCATATACCGGAGTCCGCGTGAGGAGCCCATCAACGTGAGTTTGGCTCGGCTGGAGCAGACCAGGGCTCTAATAGGGAATATGCATGTATTTTTTTAATGCATGAATCGATTTATTACTGAATCATATTACTGAAAAAAAAAGTTTAAAAATTATACGGCATAATTTGTCAATAATATAACTAAATGAAAATTTGAAACAATTTAAATTAACACAACGTGACGTCACAACGTGGGGACCTAGAATCTTCTCATTGGTCTATCTATGCTACATGTGTGTGTCAATAATTTACCAATAGGGCGGGCTCTATGTCAAAAATTGACCAATAAGCAGCGAGGCGCGTGACGTCAGATAGTGGTTGCACGTACTCAAACGTTTTGCAATTACGTTCCGTTTCTCCAAAAATAAGAAAAAAACCTTTGAAATACAAATAAAACTACGCAATTAATAATAATATTATATCACTACTAAATGTTTAAAGGAGATCTATCGTAAAAAGTAATTTCCAGATTTTTCGACAACACATGCATATTCCCCATTTTGTAAATAAATTATGTGTTCAGACACCCACACCTGAAGATCATCAGTTACCTGCAGGTGGAAGGCCATGTACGCGATCCACAGCTGGCTGCAGTTGGGGTGCGCGAGCACCTGCCGCGAGAACTGGTCCACCGACCGCGGCTGCGCCTCGCTCTCGATGGCTGACGCCTCCATGGCTCTCACTCGCTCTTCCTCTTCGCGGAGTTTGGCCAGTTTCTCCGCTACGGTGAGCTTCTTGCGCTTCTTTTTGGGCTGGTCTTGGGACTGCAAACCGAGACATACATTACAATGCATATAGCCAGTGAAATTACTAAACATTATTAGACTGAGCTAATTGTCACAGGGTGACGAGCGCAGTGCAGTGCCGCGCAGAATTTTGCAACAAAATAATCTGGGTGGCGCTGCAATTTTTATGGGCAAGCGTATTGCTTACCATCAAGCAAACGACCTGCATGTCCAGTCAATCATTTTACATAAAAAAAATACATAAATAAATACAACTTACCTCTTCTTCACTACTGCTAGATTCTTCCTCCTGCACAGCCTTTGAAAGGTTATCAGCGTTGGCTGACCAGAAATCCTTTGCACTCGGCACTTCGAGCGCCGGCTCTAAGCTTTCCACCACTTTAATCTGCTTCATATTATCTTTCCTTTCTTCTTTTGCATCTCTCTTCTTTTTACCATCATTCTTCTCTTGTACATCTTCCTTTTCTGATGCATCTTTCTTTGCCTTCTTTATTAATGCCCTATTTTCTTTCTCCGCTTCTTTTCTTTCCTTCTTTCTTTTCTTCTGTTCTTCTTTGTAATCTTCTTTCTTTTCGTAGCCCATTTCTTTTAGCTTTTCTTGTGCCGTGTTCAAAGCTTCTAACAGTTTTTTTGTACGTTCCTGAGCGACCAGTTTTTCTGATTGCATAGCCGTATGGTATTTTTTATTCTTTGCAGTTAATCCTTTTTCTTCTATTGATTCTATTTTGCTATCGATGACGTCTATTCTTCTGGCTCTCGCGTCTATAGCTTTAAGTATAGCTACTACGCGTTTCTTGTATTCTTTTAAGGTGGAGCAATCAGACATATCTAGTAAACCTTGTTCATACGGTGTTAAGATTTCCTCTTGTTCGTTAAAATCTGTTTCTATAGCGTCACTTTCTTCAGATGTACTGATTTTCTTCTTTTTCTTTTTATTATCTTTTTCTGAGTCGTGTGTGTCATTTATTTCTTGTGTGTCGTCTTTTGTGTCATTCTTTTGTCCTTTTCTCTTTTTCTTAGCTTTAGCATTGGATTCATCTACATTTTCTTCGTTTTGTTTGTTCTTATTTTTCCTAGGTTCTTCTTCATTTTCTTCGACTTCTTGCTTGTTCTTCTTTTTCTTTTTGGTTTCTGGCACTTCATCTGGGTCTTCTTGCTTTTGCTTGCGTTTCATCGGATGTTTTGGCTCTCGGTTTGCCTGTGAAAAAGATTTAATTATAAACGTTACAGCGTCTTGGCTGATCCGGTCAAAAGCAGTATTGACTGAAATATTCCGGTCAGAAGTCCAATAACTTCATACTTTTTAACCCAAAGACCAGGAGATATTCATATCCCTTGGTGTTTATTTGGGTGCTTCAGTAGGCTCCACCAGAAGTTTCGCTTATCGCTCCTCCATTTCGCTTCACCTACTTGAACCTCGCTCCACTCAGGACTTCCTTCGCGAGCTCCTGGCTCCACGCTTTTTATAAACACTAGGGGTAAGAGCGACAATGACTAAGAGATTGTTAATAATCTGGTATTGAATGTAACCTGCTATCCTACCATCTCGACAAAAACCAGTTCGAGTACCGGTGGAAATTGAAACCTTGCGCAAACAGCGCTGCGTTCTCATCTACGATGATCACAGCACATGCTGGATTTACTCCGGTTGCACTCTGACTTATGTACATTGCTTATGTATAGTTTTAATTAGATACAAAGTACTCAATAAAGCTATGTATCTGTTATTTGTTGTTGCAACAAAGAATTTCTTATCTTATCTAAGAGAGTACTCCATTTTCCAAGTCAGTTTATAAATGACGAAATTCTGAGGTAACAAACATAAAAAAAAACAATCGAATTAAGAACCTTTTTGTTTTTTGAAGTCGGTTAAAAAACTTAGTACTGATCAATTAAAAATTTCGACTGCAATAATCATTCCGCCACAAATGACTTACATCGGGAGTGAAGGGCGCTGTGATGAGACTGGCGGTCATTTTCTTCTCTTCTGGCTTGACGCTGACCGCCGTGCAGGTGAGGATCTGCCCCGCGTGGAACGAGTCGGCGGGCGCGGGCTGCGCGTGCGCCGAGATGAACCAGCGCGGGATGAACGCCGTCACGTGGTTGAAGAACGAGACCAACAGGTAGTCGCGGACTAGCTGTTAACCGTATCAATTAATTAATGAATAACTCTTTATTGGCAACACCACAATACAAAATAAATAACACATAAAATAAATAGTACACTGGTGGTAGGTTTCTCGGGTGCGAGAGGCCGTCTGGGTGGGTACCACCACTTTGCCAGTTATTCAGCCGCCAAGCAGTAGTGCGTAAGCATTAGCACACTAATAAAATAGTCAATAATTTTAATACATACAAAACAATTAAAATATAATAAACCTACATGAACATTAAAATAAAAATCGTTCATTACAGAAATAAAACCCATATGAAAATGAATAAAAATTAAACAATAATTGAAATCTATAATGACTTGGCAAAACGTCTGGTGGAGGCGACGTGTGACCAGAATGCTGGCTCGTATTAGGGTTAGATTAGGTTAGCGAAAGGGACATTCTGCGACAGAACAATCCATGGTGATTGGTGGTTGGCATCATGGAGTTCTTTTGTGTTGGCATGCTTTTGAATTTCATGATTGTTGTAGATGCATGCGGTTTCCTTGTAGTGTTTTAACCATTTCAGAGGCATCCTGTATCAATTACATTTCACGATACAGGAGAGTGGGGCAAAGTGGGCCAGACGGATCTCAACAATGAGGCCTTATCCAACTGGATAGTTGGACACTATAATATTATGAATGCCAATTTTTTTGAGGATGGATGGATAGATAGATGGATGTTTGTAAATAAATCACTCATATACTACTAAAGGGATTTTAATAAAATTTGGAATGTAGGTACTTTAGGTTCTGGAAAAGATCATAGGCTACTTTTTATCCCGAGAAATCGCGTGTGAAACCATGAGACGCAGCTAGTCTTACATAACAAGGTTTTTGCTGTCATAACTGCATTACCATAGATAAAAGTATAGCCGGTTCTTACCCTGACAACACCAACGTATGCCTTCCCGATTTCCACTTCTTCGTAGCTCTTGAGTACGTGGAGGTCGGGAGACAGCAGCGACGGCTTCAGGGTCAGAGTCAGGGACTGCTTGGCGGGGTCCACGGCCAGCACGCGCGCTGTCACGCACTGCCCCACCTTACCGATACATACAAAAGATCATTAAGTTTTAATAAATAAACAAGTGACATATTAAAACAAATCTAAATCCACGTTTTTATGCGCCTTTTGAGGTTAAGTTTAAAGTTCTTTATTCTATTTTGGCATCACAGACACATTATGAACGTGAATTAGTACAACGACTCTACCACCGTATCGGAAAAAGAACCACTACTCAGAAGATACGACAAAAAACTGAGAGGCATTTTTTTTAGAACTTTTGTTACCATATTTTATGTTTGTTTTTGATATTATGTTTCTTATGTGCCAGTTGGCTACTTGGCAGATGCGGAATGTTCCATGCATCTTTGTCTTCTTTTAGGTCTGCATTGCAGGATGGAATGATGGATGGAAATGGATTTAGATTGCATTGTCATCGAGTTGTGAGCTACCCTGAAAGTTTCAGCCGGATAACTAATCGGGAAGTGCTCGGAATTTGAGTTCCAAGATTCCACACGGAACGACAGATAGACAGACAGAAAGTGACTTAATAAAAAGTATGTGGTAAAACAAACAATAAATAAATTAAGCGAGTGTGGCTCAGTGGGAGCAATGTGCAAATTTCGATCCAATTCTAACTCTCTCAAAATGTCTCAAAATGTAACAATAAACAATGAAATATTTTAATTTATATTTCATTGTTTATTGTTAGATTTTGAGACATTTTTACATTAACAAAATGTCAAACTAGAAGTGCGAGTGAGATGTCCAATTGTCATAGTGTCACTCACAGAAAAATATGAAGGATGAGCATATACTACAGACGAACCGAAAAATGTTAGCCAGTTAACCGAGAATGGCTACGTTTATATTTTCTTATAGAAGTGTAGATGTTTTTATGTGACTTACCTTGAATTTCTTCTGCGGCAATTTGGAAGTGCGGGCCTTTTTGGGATCGACGAACAATGCAGTTTCAGTCAAATGCGTCTGTGGCACGAAACCTGTAGTACAGAACCGTAATTACGATGGATTTAAAATTTTCATTTAATTTGCAATGTTTGGATCAAATCATCAAAGTCATGCTTGTCAAAGTCCTATGACAATGCAATATTATGGTGACAGTCAGCTGATCTGATGATGGAGACGGAAGGTGGGCAATGGAACTCCTTGACGGATAATCGTAAACTATTAGTGTTTGGGCTAATTTTAATTTGCTCCCGGTTGGAGTACGAATCTGTTACGAGTTTGTTTTTGTCAAAACAAACTTTTATTTTGTTTTGAAAAAAATATTTTTCAACAGATAACTTATTATTATATCAACTAATTGTGTCTCACTGCTGGGCAAAGGTCTACTTTATCACTTTTCAAACATCTCTGACTAAAAAAATCTAAAGAAACTTATTATGGAACAAAATAGAGACGAACGGGTCGTTCACCTCCAGGAGTCAGCTGGCAAGCCTGCACCAGACTATACCTGCTAATCCCAGCTCCTCACCTTTGACCCTGCCGACGTTGAGTTCCACGACCTTTTCGGAGACAGTCCTGACGGTGGCCGGCACCAGGTCTCCAGGCGCCAGCTGGTGGATGCTGAAGTACTGCTCGTTGACGACGTCCGGCTGGTCCGTCACAGAATACACGTAGTCAGAGAGATTGTAGCACAGGACGCGGACTTTGTGCGTACTTCCTGGGAGGGACGAATGGACTTTTATAAATATAGCTCGATACATAATAACGATAATAACTTCCAGGCGGGGTGAGTCGTTTCACCCGTACGTCGTTAATATCCCACCTATCCGTACTAAGCGTTTCGCAGATTCCTTCATCATGCGAACTGCTGAGGAGTGGAACGCTCTACCAGCGTCTTTGTTCCCAAACGGATACAACTTGTGTCTCTTTAAGTCTAGAGTGAATAGGCATCTCATGGGCAAGCGTGTTCCATCTTAGGCCGCATCTTCGCTTTCCATCAGGCGAGATGTCGTCAAACGTATGCCTATTTACCAATTAAAAAAAACACCTACCGCCTAGAAAATGTGTAAGTTTCACTAGGTAAGTTCTCTCGTATGCAGTATATATTTTAAAAGGGAATAATGCCCGTCAAAATAATCTTTGAGATCCCCATACACTTCTATCCAAAATTGTATCAACAGATCAAATTTAGTAAATGACTTCGAATTGACAACCTCATTCTTCCGTAGTCCAACTCGCTTTTACACCGCACCTCACTCTTCCTTGGTTGCTCTGGCTCTTACCCCTAGAGTGTATATAAAAATCACAGAGCCAGGAGCTCGCGAAGGAGGCCCTGAATGAAGCGAGCCTACGAGGCCGAGGGGAGCGAAGGGGGGAGGTGGCGAGAAAAGCGAGCCGGCGACTTCCGCAGCGGAGCGAAGGTCAAGTAGGGGAAGCGACATGAAGGGTTGACGAGCGAGACTTAAGGTGGAGCCTTCTTTGGGAACCATTTACTATTTTTAGTGATCATTTACTATTCTGTTGGTAATTAAATTTTTTTATTTGGTCATATTTTTTGGTGATCATTTACTATTTTTGGCAATATAAAGTGATTTTTTGCCGTTAAATTTTACTAGATACTAGAGACTGGTGGTTAGTTAAACATAAGCCTTTTAAAAGTTTTGGAATTCTCAAAAGATATTTAGGATTCCCTGAGTTCCTTTAATATCGCTTATATGGGCACGCTGATAAGGTCCAGACAGTGATAAGGACACTCACCTACAGGATACGACTTGGAGATCACCTCCTCATCCTCCAGGTCCTCATGCACTTGTACCCGGCGCAGGCTCATGACGCCGGTCGCGCCGGCACCCAGCTTGAAGTGGACCGACCGACCGATGATTTTTAGTACCTGTGAGTCAAGATTTAGTCTCAGTTTACAAACAACCGGATCGACATTAAAAACACCACACTGCGCTCCCAAACTCAAATTATAGACGGAGATGGCGGGGTGACCTGGACTCCTTCATGAAAGGCTGGACGACAATTGCGAAGAGCCGTGAAACGTGGAAGAATGAAAGGGAGGCCTTTGCCCTGCAGTGGGACAGTTTAAGCTCTAAATAATAATAATAATGTAGGTATATGTTAGTTTAGTGGGATCTGGTTTTACCTGCGCCTCCTCGACGATATCTCCGTCGCGGTACTTCTGTTCGGCGCCGAGGTCGGGGTGCGAGCTCTCGAAGATGTTCCGCATCGTCAGGAACGGACAGTTCCGAGTCGGCAACACGTACAGGACGCGCGCACGGATCTAATAACAATTATTACATTTTATAAATGTTTGTAATATTTTTTAAGAGCGAGTGTGGCTCAGCGGGAACTCGTGCGCCTTTCGATCCGACGCACCTGGGTTCGAATCCCGACTCGGCCCTGCACCAATGACTTATAGTTAAGTGCAGATTTTGCACGCTCGCTCTAAAACGGTGAAGAAAACATCGTGATGAAACGTGACGCTTTGGAGTGGTAGGCTCTGGCCGTGGTAGTAATACCACCCACCGAACAAAGCCATGCCGTCAAAGCGACCTAGTCGTGTTTCGGGATGATGTTCGGTGAACCATCGGAGAGACGGGTCTGAGCAGCCGCTCAACTGCCGTCTCTCTCTAGATCTATGTGCTCCACCTTAGGCCACATCATCGCTTCACATCAGGCGAGATAGTGGCCAAACATAGATCTATTAAGCGTAAAAAAAAAAAAAAAACGGTTGTAATGGGTGACCCAAAATTAACGCAACATTTGAATTTGCCATTTGTGCAGGAAATTGTTGGCAACCCTGAAATAAAAACCCATTTGAAAGCTGAGAGTTTAGGGTTAGTAAAAATGCTAACGTCGCGGCTAACGGCTAGTAGAGACGCACTCGTCTCGTAAGAACAACTCAAATAATACATTATATAAAAAAATATAACCGACTTGAATTCTGATGTATCTTCGAAGTCCAAAGTCAAATATCGATGAAATTTATATGAGACCACCTCGTAGCTAAACTGAACCCAATGAAAGTTAAGTATTTTTTTTCAAATCCGTTTATAAATGATGGAGTTTTAAATAAAAATAAATACAACCGAATTGAGAATGTCCTCCTTTTTTATAAGTCAATTAACAAAGGGGTCAAGTCAAGTTAAAAGATATTAATTTATTAAATAAGCACAAAAAATGCTATAATAATTCTAATATTTTTTTTTTACAAAAAAACAAAAACCGACTTCAATGTATCTTCGAAGTCCAAGGTCAAATATCGATGAAATTTATATGGGACCACTTCATAGCTATACTGAACCCAACGCAAAAAGAATTTACCAAATCGGTTCATAAATGACGGAGTTCTGAGGCAACTTACATTAAAAAAATACAATCGAACAGAGAACCTTCTCCTTTTTGAAGTCGGTTAAAAATGATTTAGGGTTCCTTAAGTTCTCACCTTCTGTCCAAGCGCAGGTTTCTTCCCTTTGAACTTGTCGACGTGTTGTCTCTGTATGTAGCAAGTTGTGTCGCCGAATATAGTGCCTTCGATACCGTTGTCTAGAGGCTGGAACAAATCATATTTATAGTTTAGAAGACAGGGGTCCAAATATTAAGCCTAGCCTAAAAAGCCTAAGGAACAACCTATCTTGTTATGTAACCTAATTAGCTTAAGTAGCTTTTAAAATTTAATTTAGATGTTACCTTGATTACCCATGTTACATAAGGCTTTTGATTTTAATAAATATATTTAAAAAAATATATAAAAAAAATATATTAACACCAGGGATTCGGATCTGAGCAGTTACATAAGTGCTCCTCTGTACCAGTATATGGAAATTATTGCTATTTTTCATTAATTTCATTAGCAGGTAATATATTACTCGTTAGCATGCTACTTGTTATTGCGATGCTAATTGCTAATATGAAATTTCGCAGTTGTGAATTCACAATTTTCATGCGATATTTCATTATTAAATATGATTCGCAATCAAAAATCAAAATCTCCTTAATCATTTTGGCATCACAGACGCACTTATGAATGTCAAATTATCACCAAGACTCTACCACCGTATCGGAAAAAGAACCACTACTCAGAAGATACGGCAAGAAACTAAGGGGCATATTTTTTAGAGATTTTGTTATAATTTGTTGGGTTTTTACAATGTTATGTTTCTTATGTACCAGTTGGTTACTTTGCAGAAGTGGAATGTTCCAAGCATCTGTGTCTTCTATGTAATTACGAACAGTATAGTATGCTTTTCTCATTAGAACATTCTTAACGCGTAATTTGAATTTACTTTCTGTGAGCTCCGTTATACATTTTGGAATTTAATTATAAAAACATCAATCGCAACAGCACTAGCATAAGAAGACCGCCGCAGTTCGCATCCATGTGGGAATGAAGGTGCATGCATGCTGCCGTACGTCGCATGTTAAACGATAAATTTAAGCATTCGTCGTTTTTTTTTATGATACTGAGTGAAGAGACGAGCAAGTCGTCCGCCTGATGGTAAGCGCCACACCTGCCCATAACAAATGCAGTGCAACTCAGAACTTTCAATACCATAAAAAGCACTGTTTACTAGCACTGCATTGCTCATCACCCCGAGACATCAGATATTAAGTCTCATAATGCCCAGTAATATCGCTGGCTACAATGCCCTTCAAACCGGAACACGGTAATACTTGCGCACTACTGCTTGGCCGCAGAACAACTGGCAAAGCTGTGGAATTTTGCAACTACAATTAATTTTACTAATGCTAAAATTAATTTAACGGCCTATTAATGCTGCGAATGCTAATAAATCCACCATTACTCAGTACATTGTCCTTACCGTGTCCACAGTAAATTCAACCGTAGTCCCAGGCAATAGAGGAGTGTTTTGCTTGTGCCGCAGCACGCCGCCTTGCACGTAGTTCGGCGTAGTGGAGAGGGTGACGATGCTGTTGCCTGAAGACTCGGATGTTGACTTGACGGCACACCACGTGACCATGCCGACGTCTGCCACACAAGAAAGTAAGCAAATATGTCATCGCTATATCGCATAGATAGAAAACACTTTCACCATCATCATCATCATCGGCATGTACGAGTCCACTGCTGGACATAGGCCTCTCTCAATGCACGCCACTGAGCCCGATCCTCGGCTCTTCGCATGTAATTACTGCCAGCCACTTTACGCAGATCGTCGCTCCATCTGGTCGGAGTTCGTCCTACACTACGTTTGCCTAAACGTGGTCTCTACTCTAGAAATCGTTTACCCCATCGGTTATCGGTTCTTCGACATATGTGACCGGCCCATTGCCACTTTAGCTTACTTATTCGGAGAGCTATGTCGGTTACTTTGGTTCTCTGTCGGATTACCTCGTTGCGGATTCGATCCTTCAGAGAAACCCCGAGCATAGCTCGTTCCATGGCTCGCTGAGCGACTTTAAACTTATGAACCAAGAGAAAACACTTTATTGCACTTAAAAATAAAATAAAAAGAATTACTAACTGTTGGTAATACATAATTTCCTATAAGTATACAATAGGCGGTCTTATTGCTAAGCAGAGATCTCTTCCAGATAACCAAAGGTAAGGCAATCATCACTTTAATGACGATAGAGTGCGGTCACGACGTCGGGGTGGAAAAGGTGGGGGGAGTTCGAGGTCCGTCTGGCACGTCGTATGTACGACCGCACCGATAACAGACCACACCCCCTGCAAGCGACATCGCACCCCTCTACGCGACACCCCCCGACAAACCTCCGAAACGCGCCCTGCCCCGCGACATTCGCCCGCCGCCAGAAGAAGACAAAGAGGGCAGAGGTGACAGCTACCGCCAAATAAAAAAGAAGTCCAACACAGGGCCGCTGAGAGGCACACCGACTAGGGGGCACCCAAACGATTTTGACTTATAATCTATTGCTACTAAACCCTAAAAACAGCATTAAAATCTGTTAAAATTAATTTAAATCATCATATAATTATCATTTAAATCAGCAGTTTCCAAGTCTAGATAGAACAAACATACAAACAAACAGACAAAAATTAAAGAATCTGGACTTGTCCAAATAAATATAAGGACGGGAGCATTTTAACTTATGTTGCAGTGGAAATGTAGAAGCTCATGATAACACCTACCTAATTCCAACTCCGGATTCATCTCATTCTTTGGCAAGAATGTCCTGGTGTTTGGGATGCCAATGTCCATCACATAGCCATGGTCCTCTATAGACGACACCGCTGCTTGGAATAAGGCACCTGGAGGCAACATATCAATATTAGGATTATCAAGAATATGAAACTTAAAGTATATAAATGAGAGTAAAAACATTTTGTTTAGGAACTTGGTGACTGCAATTATTTTTGGGCAAGCGTGGCGCTTCAGACCATCAGGCGAAAAACCTGCTCATCTCCCGTAAAAAAGTTTTATTACCTTTAACCAAATCGGACTGTTGTTTCCCTCCGTTGATGTCCTGAGGCATGGTAGACAGCATGAGGCTTTGCCCTTGGGCTTCAAGGACTTTGACGGCGACATACTGTCCAGGTCTGAACATCTGAGACAGCTCTCGAACTGATTCTGTCTGTGGAATAGATATGTCTTAAATAAATATTATTATTATATATGATGCACTAGCAGCTTGTTGAGCTGATGCGTGCATATCGTTGCACTTGTGATTTATTTTTGAATGTTTGTCAAGTCTGTTTTTAAAACTGTTCACTAATGGCGCACTGATCACTGACTGGTAGATTATTATTTAAATATTTGTTTCTTGTCTGGGTGTTTTGGGACCATGGTCCTCATAGTTACCTATAGAATTCCTAGTTAGGGGCCAGCATCTATGTGTGTGATTACTGAGCATAAATGAAAAGATATGTATCAAAATAACATAAGTTTAAACAACACACCATTTAACCTATTGAAACATACATAGTTTGTGCTATAGCACAGAATACTAAGGGACAGAAATATCACTCCTCAAAGAAATTTAAGCAAATAGTGACTCTTGCTATGACGCAATAAAATTCAATTCAGCTCGCGTAGCGCTGCATACCTACTATTCATATTAACCTACAGAGCACCTCTTTTTCTATTGCATAGCTCTTATCTCTTCTGACGTGGCACGTACAACGACCTTCGACCCACCATCGGTGTCCGGCAATGTATTTGTAGCTTCATACCTATAGTGCGGAGTGCACTAGGCCTGCTATAGTAAGGAATTCACTCACAATGCTGATGGGTTCAAAGTAAAACCAACTATATAGTAATAGGAGTAGATAATTACCTGATCGTTGACATAAGCTTCTAACACTTTGTTGTACGGCTCACTGATGTGACATGCCATAATGTTGCCGATCATACGGCAAGGCAGCATCACTATCACCTTTGTTTCGTGCACTTGACGCACTCTGCCCAACACTAGGACTCCTTGTTTTATTGTCTAGAAAAGTAAAAAAATTTTATATGAATTGTAAGGTGAAATAAATAATAAAAAAGTGATATGTAAAATGTAACTAGACAAAGATGGTTTTGAAAATATGAGATGTCAGTAATTAGAGATTAAATTTTACATGTTTTTAATGATTATGCCTTTTAGAAGGCTAGTTTTGAGATTATTAACAGTCTAAACAGAAGAATAGCAATGAATGGTTATTTTTTAATGTAAGCAGTACAGGAAAATTCTTATGCCCTTACAATATCCATGGAATCGTGGCAAAGACAACAATTAGACAATTATTATGCTTTAATTACGTATCATACCTAAATAACAATTAATTTTATAGAAAATCATGAATCAATCACGAATTGTTCGCACCTTGTAGCTAAGACCAATAGCACAATTTCTTGCAGATACGTCAATTTCTCTCGTTTCTTCGTCTGACAGATATCCATCATCACCGTCTGCTTTCTTTTTCGGCCTTTTCTTCTTTTTTTCTGTCTTTTCAGGTGCTCCCAAAAACTGAATAGAATAATACAAAAATCAGCTGAGCCTAATAGAATAAATCAACATTATAAAATGACAAAGAAAAGAAACTCACGTTAGCACTCTTTTTAAATAAAACTGTGGGTTTTTTCCCTCCACGGGGAAAGTATTCTTCTGTATCTGCCATTATTACTTATTTGTTTTAAATAAAATCATAAAATATGTCGCACCACCACATCTGTTTAGTCTGTTTACGCATGAGTTTTTGAGGTTATTTGCGTTTTGTTTCTTCCGTCGATGACAGATTATAGTTTATATTATTTGACATTACTTGGCATCACTTTCACAAGTTTGGCACCATCAGAAACGAAACGCACAACGCAGCTTATGATAGCTTGACTTGATTAGCTTGATAGCTTGGTTGAGCTTTAGTAACTTTAGTTAGCACAGTGGTTCGTAAGCTACCTGAGAAGACTAGTAACTTTACTAAGTTACGAGTTTACTAAGTTTACAGACACTGTTATCCGCTTTGTCCGTATTATATTATCCGTATTCTATGCTGTTAGACTGTGGATAATGGTAGTAGTATCAATATCAACTTAACATTATCAATCAATAATGGGGCGATGCCAATCTTGTGCAATTTAACGCCAAGAAAACGCAAGCATGTCTGTTCACCGCTAAAAAGAACCAATTCTCTCTCTCTCCTACCTTCCGAGATGTGCCTTTAGCAATGACAGACCACCTGGAGCTTTTAGGCCTTACCCTTTCTCCTACGCTCAACTTCGGCACGTACTTAGACTCCAAAGCTAAGCTTGCAGGCAAGAAGCTTGGTATCCTAAATAAGGTGAGGCGGTACTTCACACCGGGACAGCTTTTGAACCTCTATCAAGGTCAGGTCCGTTCGTGTGTGGAGTACTGTTGCCATCTATGGGACGGATCGGCCAAGTACCAGCTGGCAGCATTGGAGGCTGTAGATCGACGTGCGAAGCGACTTATTGGGGACGAAAAACTAGTCGCTACCAAGATGTATAGTCTTGAGCATCGACGTAAGGTAGCATGTCTGTCAATCTTCTATAGGATACATTTCGGGGAATGTGCACAGGAACTTCACGACCTAATTCCACCCTCCCCCTTCCATCACAGGACGAGCAGAAAGTCGGCCAAATATCATCCCTATATAGTAGACATTCCGCCAATTCGAACGAAGCGTTTTGGTTCCACGTTTATAGTGCGTACTGCTAAGGAATGGAACTCCTTGCCGTCTTCTCTGTTTCCTGAAAACTATAATTTGGGCGTCTTCAAGGCTAGAGTGAATAGGTATCTTCTAGATCTACGTGCTCCATCTTCGGCTACATCGTCGCTTATCATCAGGCGAGATGGTGGTCAAACGTAGATTTATAACAAATAAAAAAAAAAACAATAATAGTTGGATAATTTATGAATTTGTATTATTTTGAATATTTGAATTATATAATCTGTGCATTGCTTGGTCGGTAATCTGTGCAATTCAATTCAAATTCAATATTTTAGTGTTCTGTGTCTGTGATTCTGGTTTTGTTACTTTTGTATCTGTTTCATTATCAATTTGGTTACATCACGCACGGCACGGACGTACCGGTATGTTAACAAATTAACTTATTATAAATTATGTTTATTAGCGAATAGGTACAAAAAATAATTTATGTGATACCGGTTTAATTAGTCTACACATGAAAAATCGACACAATTGAATTGCTAATTTCGTGCTGAAAAGCGGAAATCGTGCTTAATTCCTAAATAATTACCGGGCCGGAAAGTTTTATGATCAATTTTTGTCTGAATGAGTGAGTAGAGTAGTAGGTATAAATGTATGATAGGTACCTAGAAAATTTTGAGTTATTTTGCGATAATTATCATAATATAATGATTTACTTAACTAAAATTCTATTTGATAAATTGATTTATTTTGCTTTCGCAGCATTATTCTATGTGAAGTATGTCAATGCCACTTTCCGCAAACAGGTTTAAAGGTTGCTCCACACGGGTCTTCACGCGGACCATAGTACCTATTGGCCATTTGGCCAGGCATTAATATTGGCTAGGGTTATAGCATTCCCTAACCATAGTTAGGAACTGTTTTGTAAGTCTGGAATGCGTCTACCAGCAGTGTGTGCCATCGTGTTTTGATGACGTTCAAGTGCTGAAATGAAGAGCTGACTTTTTGCGGTTCTCCAATACCTATAAAGCTGACCGACTGCTTAGAACCGCTGGCCAAGTAATTGGCCAGCATGTAGAGAAACCTTTTACGTGTTCGTAATTTAATCTAGTGATAGGAAACTGGACAGTTACTGCCATTTTTTTATTTTGCTACTCTCCTTATTGCTACACGCTATCGGATTAAATCATGTACGCGAAGCACGGAAGCACCATCAACAAACAAATAAACAGACAAATAACACTTTCGCAGTACAGTAGGTATATACCTAATATAAATAACTTCCGAAAATACACAAAAATAAGCATTTTTTAATAAACTAAGAAATCAACCCACAATTTATGCGAGAACTTACCCATTTATATGAGAAAAGGCTTCAAGTAATGTACCTATGTATGTAGTTATCACTGATCCTATTGTTTATAGGATCAATGTTAGTTATGTACTATGTGCTACGTAATCTCATTCACCACACCACTGAGGTTACGGATTCGATTCCCGCGACAGGACAAATTTTTGACAAAAAACGCAAGCATTTGTTTCTTGTTTGGGTGTTATGTATGGGACCATGGTTCTCATAGTTCATGGTTCCCTAGATACAGGGAATTCTATAGGAAAAAACCAAAATGGAGAAAATTTACATTTAAATTAATTAATATATTTTAATTGATTTTAATTTATAAAATGCCGAAGTACCTTCCCACATTAAATATGTAGGTAGTTAGGTACCTACTTCGACATCTTATAAATTTAATTATGTAGGTACCTAAGCTACCTGTTGTCGGTTGACTTAAAAACCCACACTGTATTGTATAATTATTGCATCGCATAAAGAGTATTTATTTAACTGAGTGATGAGCAAGTCCTGATGGTAAGAGCCACGCCTGCCCATAACAATTACAGTACCACCCAGAACTTTTAAAGATATAAAACGCGCTGCATAGCACTGCGTTGCGCTCATCACCCCGAGACATTAGATAATAATTTCGCTGGCTACAATGCTAAAAAACCGGTACACAATAATGCTTGCGCACTACTGCTTGGCGGCAGAATAATTGGCAAAGCTATGGTACTTGCTCAGAAGGCCGCCCGCATACGAGAGACCTACCACGCGTATAATTATTGCATCGCATAAAAAGCAAATATTTACTTATGTATACTCTAAGTACACTGCACATTCAGTTTTCTAAAACAGGTTTTGCATTATGCTATTCCTGCTCAAGCGGATGTTATCATTATATTACTCTGCGTACTTACGACTCATAATAATTATTGTACCTTTGCTGTAGTTATATCTATATATGTACTACGTAATACTACTAAACATTTAACTGTGCTACTACGCCTCTACATACCTACATAATTAGGTATCTAGCCCGCGATACAACTTACCTTGAATTATAATGACGTCAATCGGTCAAATCATATTCGAAAGAAGACACCTCATCGGAGACAGCAACAATATACTTACCTAACGTTCCGATAAAGTGTAGTGTTGTAAATTCTCGATAAAGTTTTCTTATCTCCGTTTGTTGACGATCACACACATCTTTAGTTAGTTAACCAGCCAGTTGGTATAGCTGTCTCGAATGGTCTCGACTCTCGATCAATAGCGATCGTACTATAAGTTATAACCCTCTCTAATTTAGGTAAATACCTGATCTACTTAGGTTTATGTGCCCTTTTATATCTTGTTTTTGTTTTGCATTTCTTGCCTGTTTTTTTATACTTAAGTATTATATATTCACAGCGGACTGCAGCGATAAAATTGTGTAAAACTCACTGAACCGTTTTGTTTCTTTGCAGATAAGTACATAATGAAGAAAATCGTGATCTTTGGTTCGACAGGCGTGACCGGCCTTTGCGCCACCGAGGCTGCAGTAAAAAAAGGTGATAATATAATGATAAGCAATTTTTGAGCGGTCTTATCGCTTGGCTCATAAGCAAGAAAGCTATGCTTGGGATTTCTTTGCGAGATAAAATCCGGAATGTGGAAATCCGCAAAAGAACGAAGGTTACCGATATAGCTCTCAAAAATTTGCTAGTTGAAGTGGCAATGAGCTCGTAGAACCGATAACCGTTGGGGTAAAAAGGTTCTCGAGTGGCGACCACGGACCGGAAGGCGGAGCGTAGGACGGCCCCCCGCAAGGTGGACCGACGACCTGGTGAGAGTCGCGAGAGCTGGATGCATACAGCGAGCAACTGCTCGTTCTGACGACCTATGGGGTGGCTTATGTTCAGCAGTGGACGTCTTCCGGCTGACAATGATGATCGCTTGGCTTAGAATGATCTCTTCCAGACAACTTGGATAGACAGTATCGGAAAGAAAGGAGTATTACGATTACGATTTTCTTATTATCTTCTCATCATCATCATCAGCAGCCTGCATCAGTCCACTGCTGGACATATGCCCACCACTAAGCCCGATCTTCGGCTTTCCTTCTCCAGTCGCTACCAGCAACCCTGCATATATCGTCGCTCCTTCTATTCGCAGGGTGTCCTACACTAAGTTTGCCTTCTATCTTGTTGCTATTATTAGAGCGTTACTTCTTCCCCAGGTCTATCAGTGCGTGCGTTCGTCCGCGACCCTGCCAAGGTCCCGGAGCACCTTCAAGACAAGGTGGAAGTCTTCTCAGGCAATGTGCTGGAGCCCGACTCGGTCAACTACGCGGTGGAAGGCATGGACGGGGTGGTCATAGCGTTAGGGACGAGGAACGCCTTGGAACCGACTACGGACCTGTCTGAGGTACTACAGCTTTCTTTTCCAGTTCAGGGGTTTCAGACTCCGTTATCATGAGGATTATACCTACTGGTAAGAGAGAAAGCAAGTCCTTAGTGATGATTGGAATGTCATGAAAGTTACTTCTTATAACAAAGATGGGTTTTTAACCCCCGACGCAAAAGGGAGGGGTGTTATAAGTTTGATGTGTGTCAGTCTGTGGCACCGTAGCTATTAAACGGGTGAACCGAATTGAATGCGGTTTTTTTTATTTGAAAGCAGGTTTATGTTACATGTTTTATCAAAATCGGGTCAGTCGTTTTTTACTTTTTATAGATTTTTTATGTCGAGGGTTATGTAAATTTTATTTTATTGAGTCTCGCACTATTACAATAATATTATAAATTCGAAGTTCGTTGTTGATGATGTTCGTGTGTTTGTTACGTATTCACGCTGTAACGGCTCAATTGATTTGAGTGAAATTTGTGTTTTTTCTTTATTTATTTATTTATTTTATATTTATTTATTTATTTCAGGCAGTATTAATGTACAATAAAGTAATATTAACAGAGGCCCATAGAATATATACCTTATAGACTACTAGCGCACTACTGCTTGGTGCCAGAATAACTGGCAAAGCTGTGGTCCAGACGGCTTCCCGCATACCAGAGACCTACCACGAGTAGAATGGAGATAGCTGGATTAACACATAAGCTACTTCTTATTCCGGGAAACCGCGAGTGAAGTCGCGGGGCGCGTCTTAGCTTGTTAAAATGTTCCACCTACCTCTGCAATTTCTTGACACTTATTATAAAAACGGCATGTGGACAAAGCGTATGTCATAAAAACTGCAATATTGAAGTTTTACTTTGTATAACAAAATTACAATAGTAATAGTTTATTACATAACTTTGGAGCGAGTGTGGCTCAGTGGGAGCTCGTGTGACTTTCGATCCGACGCACCCGAGTTCGAATTCCGCTGACCCCGCACCACTGACTATCTTAAGCTATGTGCGGATTTAACACTCGCTCTAAAACGGTGAAGGAAAACATCGTGAGGAAACCGGCATGTCCAAGAATTTTTCACAAAAAGTCAAGGACATGTGACATTCACTACCCCGCATTGGGCCAGCGTGGTGGATTATGGCCTTTTCTTTCTCTATGAGAGAAGGCCGTGTCCCAGCAGTGGGAATGTGATGGGCTGATGATGATGATGATGACATAACTTTGTTTGTTGTAATTTTGTTTTTTTCTGTGTATTGTACCTGCACATAACTGCAATAAAAAACATTTTCATTTCAAGGGAACGAAAAACATAATCGAAGCGATGCGAGCGAAGAACGTCAAGATAGTATCGTGCTGCCTCTCCGCATTCCTGTTCTGGGCGCCGGAGAAGGTGCCTCCGAGGTTTGTGGACCTCAACGACGACCACAAGAGGATGGACGAGGCTCTGAAGGAGAGCGGCTTGAATTATATCAACGTTTACCCGCCGCATATTGCTGGTAAGTAATTTTACAATACACCACCACTGGATCAGATATAATCGAGACTTTGACTTTGGCTTCGAGCGAATGTGGCTTAGTGGGGGAACGTGCGACTTTCGATCCGACGCACCCGAGTTCGAATTCCGCTGGCTCCGCACCACTGGCTTAAGTTATGTGCGGATTTAATACTCGCTCTGAAAACGGTGAAGGAAAACATCGTAAAACCGGTATGTTCAAGAATCACGAAATTCAAGGACATGTGACATCCACCAACCCGCACTAGGCCAGCGTGGTGGATTATAGCCCATACTCTATTTGAGGGAAGGCCCATGTCCCAGCAGTGGGAGCGTTATGGGCTGATGATGATGGACCAATTTATCTATGACTGCACATAAGCTACCAGCGACCCACAGATGCACAGATGGTCTTCTTCAAGCAATTCGTAAATGATGGTGAAAACCGCATCAAATTCCATAAAGCAGTTTAGAAATACTAAGCCAATAAACAGACAAACGTGGATGAGAAAGAAATAAGTAACATTTATTCTACACTCAGGTAAACAAATTTTAAAAATAAAATAACTGTAACGTTACCCCGTTATTTTAAAAGTAGGTTAATAATAATAATAAAAGTTAATAGTTATTACGGCGAACGGCCTTAAAGCACGCTTGGATCAAGGGTCAGATGCATGCGGCAGAACTCCTTGACACGGCACGTATTGTCAGGAGGTTCCTCACTCTGCACCAACGGTAGTTTGATCCGTCCCGCTGCCGGCGGCACACTAAGTTTAGGTATTTTGTAACATTTTTGAATTTTTTAGAAATATTATAAAAAAACTTGGCTCAATTTCGATTTTTTTCAATGTAACTGAATGACGAGAGGAGCTGGTCGTTTGCGTGATGGTAAGCAATACGCCAGCCCATAACGATAACAGCACCACCCAGAACTCTGTTTTGCAAAATCCTGCGGGGTGCTGCACTGCGCTCGTCACCCTGAGACAATTAGCTCAATCAAATCAATAATTATAATTTGATCAAATAAATAAATCAAAATCTCTTTATTCAATTTTGGCATCACAGACGCACATATAAACGTCAAATTATAACCATGACTCTACCACCGAATCGGAAAAAGAACCACTACTCAGAAGATACGACAAGAAACTGCATTTTTTTTAGATAATAATTAAATATATATGTGTGTCAAATCAAATGCAATGTAAAATAAATAATAATAAATATACCCGACGATCACATACATAGATCCCGGCCCCTAACTAGGATTCCCTGTATCTAGGGAACCAGGAACTATGAGGACCATGCTCCCACAGCACCCAGACACGAAACAAATGGTTAAGCAATGTTTTTTCGGTCACAAACAACTTTTTCGTAATTGTGTGCTAAAAAGCTGTCACGGCTCAAAAGCAAATATGATGTAATGCTTGTAATGTTTGCATTTAATCTTAGAGTAGATAGTAGGTACCTATAGAAGATAGGTAGTAGGTATAAATAACCGGCCAAGTGCGAGTCGGACTCGCGCACGAAGGGTTCCGTATCATTGTCTATGAAAAGGGCAAAAAATCATGTCTGTTGTATGGGAGCCCCCTTAAATATTTATTTTATTGTTTTTAGTATTTGTTGTTATAGCGGCAACAGAAATTCGTCATCTGTGAAAATTTCCACTGTCTAACTATCACGGTTCATGAGATACATGCCTAGCGATAGACAGACAGACAAACGGACGGACAGCGGAGTCTTAGTAATAGGGTCCCGTTTTACCCTTTGGGTACGGAACCCTAAAAAATCATATAATGGACCCTGTTTTAGGCTACAATATAAATAATCTAATCAGATAACTTAGGTACAACTTGTTATATACGTACTGATTAGATTACCTACCTAGTTATATTCATGGATGATGTCAAATCCACAAACTTATCTTACTGATTCTTACCTGAGATCTTACAGTCGATGAGCAATTGATAAAGTTACGATAATAATAATAAACCGGTAAAAATTGTTTGTGAATTTTTAGTCTCTTTCAATCCAATAGTTCTTTATTTCAATTTTGTCGTCACAGACAAACTTATGAACGTCAATTATTACAATGACTCTACCACCGTATCGGAAAAAGAACCACTACTCCATTGAGGAATGCACTACTCAGAAGATACGGCAAGAAACTGAGGGGGATATTTAATAGAACTTTTGTAACAATATTTTGTTTGTTTTTGACAATATTATGTTTCTTATGTGCCAGTTGGCTACTTGGCAGAAGCGGAATGTTCCATGCATCTTTGTCTTCTATGTAATTATGAACTGTATAGTATGCTTTTGTCATTAGAATATTTTTCTCACTCAATTTGAATCTACTTTCTGTGAGCTCCGTTATACATTTTGGAATTTTATTGTAATAACGTACACAATTGCCCATGAAGGACTTATTCGTTTTACTCAGTCTAAACCTAGGTACTGCAATTCTATCCTTATTTCTAGTGTTTATGTTGTGGTGGTCACTATTCACTTTGAATTTGTGCAGATTTTTACGAACATGCATTATATTTTCATAAATATACAGAGATTTTCATAAACATACTTTAAATTTTTTATTACATTTTGCCGAAGAAAGCCTATAAAATATAGTGAAAATAGCGCATCAAAATTCTTCTAATACTCGTATCTACTTGGTTTAGAAGACATTATTCCATAATTTTTTTGGAATATCATTTTTGCGTTTGCTAGATTTATTTTAATGAAAAGTTGAATAGAACTAATGTTAATTAGCATTGAAAATGCTATCGAAAGCAATTTTTATGTTCGATATTTCTAAAGTCTACTCTTAAATTTGAATTCCGAACCACTGTGCGGCGTCAGAAGAGTTAAGAGCTACGCGATAGAAAGAGGCAATCTGTAGGTTCAATATACGAGGTAGGTACGCAGCGCTATGCGAGCTGAATTGGACTTTATTGCGTCGTATCAAGAGTCGGTATTTATATAAATGTCTTTGTCTTCTTAATGATGCACATAGAGAGAGTCCTCGATAAGTGTTGCCCATTACATATCTAAATTAAATGTTCTAAGAGGCCTCTACGTGTTGGACTCATGTCCCCGCGCAAGCCTTCCAAAGGACCGGGTGTATAACCCGTGAGAATGAGCGACAATAATAATAATAAAAATAATAAAAAACCATAGACTGTATAATATAGTGTATAGTGTTGTATTTTTTAACGCATGTAACCTTTTTTAGTCTACGCCAGCAATAGTAGCTCTGAACTTAAGAAAAATCTCGTATAGCTGCTCTGGTCTCATCAAACTGAGACAGTCTCATGCCCAACAAATCGGCCGACTTATTCAACAAACCTTTCTCTTCCAGACGAACCTAGTCGCGAGGTCATCGCCACCATCAACCCAGAGAACGGTCCGGGGCGCACAATCTCCAAGTGGGACCTGGGTTCATTCCTTGTAGATTCGCTAGACGACCCTAAGTACTACAAGACTGTTGTGGGCATCGCCAACGCGCCTAAAGCTTAGGGGGCAAAAAAGCAGGTTGGCACTGTTTTCCAAGGCATCATCTGTTCAGCTGTTCACTCACGAAGGCGCACCCCTTCACAGTTCGTTTATCTGTCTCGTAGGCGGGAGGCCGTCTGGGTAGGTACCACAACTTTGCCAGTTATTCTGTCGCCAAGGAGTAGTGCGCAAGCATTACTGTGTTCCGGTTTGAAGGGCATTGCAGCCAGCGAAATTACTGGGCAGATGAGACTTAATCTGATGTCTCAGAGTGATGACCGCAATGCAGTGCATTTTAAAGGTTGTTATGGGCAGGCAAGGCGCTTACCATCAGGCGAACGACATGCTCGTCTCATCACTCAGTACCATAAAAGAAGCATTTATTTGTACGCGTAAAACTCGTGTTTACAAGATGTCTATGTGTGTGTAAAGTCTCAATATAGCAAGAACAAATGCTAGATAAATGATATGTTAGAATTTGATTTAGAAACGAGATATATACCATGTACAAGCACCATGATAGCACGAAGATACTAATAGTAAGATACATACATAAGATGCTAAAGTTTTTGCGCAATAATCCGCAAAATATTTAGTATCTTCGTGCTATTATGGTGCTTTTAACAGTGCCGAAATATTGAGAACTCAACAAATTACATGGTAAATATCCCAATTCTAAATCAAATTCTAGTGGCAGTGACCATGATAGTTTAAAAATGATATTGCTACATATGCAATATTCATAAGTAGTGGTGGGGCGCCCCTTCGTGAACGAACTGTAAAGTCACTATTATGATCCTGCAGTCTGTGACATAAGACTGTGGTAGTGACAAGAATAGATTTCGAAAAGCGACAAAAGTCGCAACGATAAACTTATTTGAAGTTTTAATTTTGAGAAAATAATACTTCATTTTACGAACTTTCCTATTCTCTGATTCTTTTTCTACTATCCTCATAGATTGGTCATTTTGGGATATTGACATTTTAGTAAGTGAAAATCTGATAATTTTGGCAATTATCCATTATAGAAACCATTTAAATTATTGGGAATTTGTACATTATGAACATAAATGCTTCTGCAGACAGGCCTTTTGAACGACAGTTTGCCCTAGTGATCAGTGTGAATCTTGCAGATTCTTTTAGTAAACTCCTTGCAGTGGGAAATCATTACTTCTTGCCCCGTTGCTGTTGTGTTGCGAGCAGCTATATTTTAAGATCGTTATTATTTTAATTAACGAATGGGCAAATTTGTGATTCAAATGCAATATCTGTAGAACACAGTTCTCGAATTTTACTCGGGGGGCCTATTCTGAGATGCTTCCGTTAGTACATTCGTGCGGACTAAAAGAGACTCTTTTGCCTGTTGCATAGCGCTGTCTCTGTCTTTCTACGGAATGAAGGTTATTACGAATCAGAGTAAGGTCCCTGTTAATAATAAGCAATAGACGTCCCACAGTCTCACTCTTTTAAAAGTATTTATGATAATTTAATTATCATTTAAGATAATGTTGGGGTCGAGGGCTTAGTTTTGGTTATAAGTGTATGCAGTTGTTTTTTAGACAGGAATGATAATGCCATACATTCCAACTCTATATTTCGAATTTTCCTGAAAACTTTCTTAGATTTTGAATTATCGAAACACGCACATTCAAGTAGATCGTTTTTAGCACATGAGTTATCAAATAAATTTGAAGAACGATGGTCAGCTGCGTGTGCGAATTTAATAGGCAATGGTGTAGCGCTTTTTATATTGATAGCTGTGTACCTACCTATGTACCCATGTATGTTATACCTTAACCTTTATAAAAACTAGTTAAGACAAATAAGAGACTTGTATAATGGCAAATAAATATTTTAATTGTTTTTACTATTTTTTTTATTTTACCCTATATGCCATAAATAGAACCTCTCCTTTTTGACCAAAGTCCAATCCAATAACTGAAGCTCATCCAGTTTAGGACCTAGAAACACGTAGTTCAGCGGGGACAGCGAGGTTTTCTCATCTTTAATGCTAATCGTTTCCTTGCTCCCTCTTCGAGATGTCACAGTCGTGGGATACGAGTCCGTAAGGTCACAACAGCTCGCGTAAGTAAGGGGGCTCCACGGGTACCTCACTTTGACGTTAGGGAACACAGGCGTTGAATGCTTTGTTGTGCCGGTACTCGTGAATGACTCCATAGTCCACATGCTGCAGTTTTCTAAGTCCTCATAAAAACCACATGGTTTTGTATTGATGATCTGACTAGGACACTCTGAAGAATTTGATAACATGGTCACTGTGATCCTGCTGGTGCTCTTCAATTCTGGACTTGGTATCCCGTAAGTGGTCGTTGAATTTGGCGCTACGGTTTCTGTGGCGCCGGTGCTGTCTGCGTTCAACCAGGAGAGCAACGAAAGAGATATTTCTGAATAGTCTGATGAACTACCGCTAGTTATGGTAGTCCAGGACTCTGTGCTCCAGGGAGAAGTGATCATGTTCAGAGTACCGTCTGCGGACGACGTAGTAAGTTCAAGAGCTTCGGCAGAAGTGGAGTGCGTAGTAAGTGACGTAATCGATCCGGTTGATAACTTATATTCGGGAATTGGCCTCATCCGCCTAGTGGTGTTGGAGTAACTACCGCGTGCAGGTTTCTGTAACAACATATTCAGCTGTTGTTTTTGAACTTGGGATCTATCATCAAAATTGAATTTGGGAAGGTATTCATTTCAGTAGGTAGGTTCGTTTTGAAATTGATCGTTTTTTATTGGTACCTACGGGAATACGGGGATGTAGGTAGGTATCTATAGAGAGTGGATTGTTTGCATAGTAGGTATCTGTTTTCAGATGTTTTATTAAGCGGTATGTATTTTGGCCATCACGGCGAAGGGGTAGCAGTGGTTAGCCAGCTCTATGAGCCACTGGTATTCGTGTATGGAGTCCACGAACGTTTCAAAGTACTTGAGAGGATTCATCTTCAGCTGGACAGCCAGAGTTGAGCTGTATCTCTTCTGTTGCTTAAAACATTATTGCACACAGAGAAAGCAATACTTATTGCCTTATATAATATACAGAATTTATTTTGTTTATTATTATTAGTGACATTTGCTGACGTCTTCTTTATGGCCCATTGAAGGCCAACGACAATTATAAAAAAAATAGGTGCAATGTCAATTTACATTGATGAGGTCTTATTAGTAATGACTCTGAGGCTTAAACCTTATTAGGCTTAAACCGCAGAGTAATGACTCTGAGGCTTAAATCTCAGAGTAATGACTCTGAGGCTTAAACCTTGTTAGGCTTAAACCTCAGAGTAATGACTCTGAGGCTTAAACATTATTAGGCTTAAGCCTCAGAGTAATGACTCTGAGGCTTAAGCCTAATTAGGTATCCTATTTATGTATTGATAGCTCACTTATTAATTAAATTGTTTATTTTATTCTATAATGTAATTAAATGGTTTAAAAATACAGTTCACTATACACCCTGTTAGGCGCAGCAATTAGCAGAGAGGAAGACTATTTGTGAGTTAAATTAAACATGTCAAATATATTAAAAATGTATAACAAATACTAAAAAATATCATAGAAATGAGAATGAGAAAATTAATGTCAATTTCATTATAAAATATGGTTAATTATTATAAGTCGAGTGTGCGACGGAATTACATAAACTTATTCCGCCATCTCCATTCTATCACCGGACGACCAGACGTACGGCAAGCTGTCATCAATGTAAGGTTGACATCCCTCCTGCTCGCACCGAGCGCTTCGCTTCGACCTTCATAATGCGAACGGCCAAGGAGTGGAACTCTCTGCCGGCATCTGTGTTTCCGGATAGCTATAATCTGGGTGTCTTTAAGACAAGAGTGAACAGGTTTCTTCTAGGCGAGCGTGCTACATCTTCGACCGCATCCTCACTTAACAACAGGTAAGATAGCAGTCTAACGCAAGCATATAATAAATTAAAAAAAAATAAAAATGTTTTTTTTAAAATAATGGTAAATTCAATTCAGTTCTGTGGTGTAGTGGTTGGGCGGGTCAGCTCAAATATCATACACCACTGAGGTTGCGGGTTCGATTCCAGGGACGGGACAAATGTTTGCACAAAAAAAAGCGCAATCGTCTGGGTGTTTTCGGGCCATGGTCCTCATAGTTCCTGGTTCCCTAGATACAGGGAGACCTTGTTAGGGGCCAATATGTCCGTAAGTGATCGTTCGGCCTAAAAAAATAGAATTCATTATTGTCATGTTTCTTATTAATTTATCATTCAAATATTTCTTAATTGTATAATAGGTTTTGTTAATTAGTAATTGTTTTATTATATTGTCCGTCATTATTGTCGTTTTGATGCCACCCAGGGTGGATGTACATACATGATCCCGGGATCCCAGCGAATTTCAAAACTTCTAAGTAATAAATAATAATAATTTATCATATTAATTTGATCTTACTGCATAAATAATACCTAATTAGATGTCATTACTTTAGTATCTCTCAACGCACTTCTGCTTAAACGTAGCTGCACACCCACTATATTTCTTTCACGACCTGGAAGACTGGTAGATAATGCTAAATAGCATTAAGTCATTCCTTGTAACATTTTTGTGCAAAACTAGAAATAAATAACTTCTGTTAAATTATATCAAAGATTCATTTACCTATTCAATTCAATTATTTATTGCAATCCATAATGTAATTAGATGGTAGGTAAAATAAAAATACAGTTCATCATGGACCCTGTTGGGCGCAGCAATTTGGAGAGAGGAGGACTATTTGTGCATTGTATTAAAACATGTCAAATTAATTAAGAAATAAAAAAAAACCTACGCCAGGCTTTTGCATTCCTGACATCTTAAATCCAATATCTCGAAACTTCCAAGTAATACCTGAAATGGAATTCTAGTCCAGACACTTGCCACATAAATAGGGTAATAATTACCGGTTACCGGTCATTGTATATCATTAGCCTATTGCCATATTTGAATAAAATAGGCAATTTGGTAGTCAAATCCTTCGACCGAGTTTAATAACAAATCATAGTGTAACATTTGAAACTCATATTTCAACAGGCTCTGACTTACAAAACTAAAAACTTAAATACCTATTACTATTATTTACAAAAGTACTTACAAGTATAAGGTACCTATTAACTACCTACATTATGCTATGCATCTTATAAAAAAATATATAGATAAAAAAGCAGTTTTCGCGCTGTCTGTATAGACGCAGACCAGCGCATCACGTGACCTGCGCGACAAATATAACAAAAATCAATATTGTTCTGTTGGTTTTTTAAATGGTAAACTTTATCCATCCTAAAACGATTGGTAAAGTACTTGTCCATCAGTGGACTAACAATGATGATCACACACACATCTTTGACATCTTTTTGACGCGTTTCGCTTCCACTTTTATGCGCACTGGTAAGGACTGGAATCTTGCCGGGGTCAGTCTTTCCCGATATTTACAATCTCGGATTCTTCAAATCTCGAGTGAACAGGTACATTCAGCGACATAAGTAGCTAAACTTTTACAATCTTTCAATTGTTAATAACACCGGATATATACATATTATATGCAATTTTTTGCAATTTCCCTATCGGTACAGCATATTAACAGACTTTTTAAATGCAACATTCAGTGAAATAAGACAAATATTAAAGGTGTAGTCCATCAAAGATGCACAAATGTTCAGCTACTTTCGTCGCTGACCGTACTATCTTGGCAAGCATGCTACAACGTTGACCACATAGTCGCTTATTGTCACATGAGATAGTGGTCAAATCCAGCCAAAAAAGATAACTAAAAAAAAAAACACTTTTTCTCTCGTGTGTGTGTGTGTGTGGCCAACCATAGTGTCAGAGTTATCGGCCACCCGAAGTCTTCCGACATGGCCTAATGACTGTTGTCACAACTGGGACCATTGGCTTAAAGTGCCCTCCGATGCCCAAAAGCTAATTACATGTGAACAATCACTGAGTATTAAATAGATGCTGTATCTACGCTAGAACCCTTTCTTTTTCTTTTGGCCTGTCATTTAAAAGGTCTACATCCAGCATCATGTTGCCTAGTTCTCCGGTCCGGAACGCCTTAATCATAGTTTTTGCAGTCTCGAGGAAGTCAGGCACTTGACGGAGGCTGCCGTCGAAGTCACGAGTCTGACGGATGCGGTTGAACTTCTTGGCACCAGCTAGCAGCACCTGGAAATAGAGGGGGATTTCAAATGAGAATTTGATAGGTTACAAACTATGCTTAATCTTTAATTTTACCTAACTTGGGTCCTAGCGATTTCTTCTGATGTTGAGTATATTTTTTTGGGTTGATCTTCTCGTTGGTGTGTGGCCAACCCTGGTATCGAGTTATAGACCGCATGAAGGCCTAATGCCCTCCAATAGGGCCTAATGACTATTCTCTTAAGGCAATAACTGGGACCCATGTGCCCTCTGATGCATGGAACGCTGACATCAGGCCAGATAGTAGCAACAAATGTAAAAGAAATAATAAAATTACCTGATTAATATCATCACATGGTTCATCCAGACCCATGTAATAGACATAGCTGAACTTCTTATGCCTATTCAGCCAGTAGAGAAGGTAGTCCGCAATGGCCTCCTCTCCGACCAGATGGTCTAGTAACGATGCACACAGGGCAAGTTTTAGGCCCATCTCCACATTTGTGACTGATGGTTCTAGAATACCTGAAAATGTTTCATATTTTTATAAAACACAAATTAATCATAGATACTCAGAAGGATGTAAAGTAAGATTGGGCCGGCAACATCTGCCTTTCAGTTGAATCATAGGCAAAAGGAGCATGAGAGTAGATCCTACAGAATTTATCAAGACACCAGACCCAAAAACAATCCCAGATTTCCTCAAATTGGGATAGGTGATGAAAGGATAAGAGGATCTTAGCTCAAAATAAGAAATAAAAGATGAGCAAAAGGCTAATGTCTCCAAAATACCTTTTCCTGACAACGCACAACATTCCATTATACTATAATTATATTATGTATTTATTATAAATATGTTATTACATGTGTTATCTTTTTCTGTTATATGTATAGTATTATTTGTTATGTGTAGTATAGTAACTAGTTATAGTTTAATGTAATGTTGCATGTATCTGTCTTGAATAAATGTATTTTCTTTCTTTCTTTCTTTCAAATACTCACCAGGTGTATCAAACATGAAGATTTTGGGATCATTATTTATCCTAATTTTCGTCAGTAAGCTCCTCGTCACGCCAGCAACGGCTCCGACCGGCAGCGCGTGTCTTATTCTCATATTACTTGACCGCAACATGTTGATGAGAGATGATTTACCCACATTAGGCACTCCGATGATCATTACATTGTATTCTAGCTCTTCACTGCGGTTGTATCTATTTGAATCTTTAATTATGTCAACCATTAATGGTTTTAGAGTCTTCAGACCCCGGCAATGCTGGTCCTTACTGTTCGTAAACACAACATTTTTAATACCTTGCTCTGCTGTTAGCTGGTCCTTTACGCGAGGTATAAGCGACGGTACAGTCAGGTCTTTCTTATTTAGAACTAGTATATGAGGCTTGGCACTTGTTAAAGTACTGGTAAATATAGGATTTCGGCCTGTGAAGGGTATTCTTGCATCGTGAACTTCTATGACGCAATCGACGCTCTTTAACTTGCGTTGCATTTGTTTTAAGCCCTTGTTCATGTGACCTGGGAACCACCGGAGCAGATCCTTGCCGATGTAGGGGCATTTCTTACGGAAATTGTAAGCGGCAGCGTCGAATTTCATTGCCATCGTGAAGATACAACAAATTGTTTTGTTTTGAGGTTATGTTTAAAGATAACGTAAAATTAGTATTTATAGGTTAGAGATTGCAAATTATTTTACCGAATTAATTTCGCACATTTTCAAGAATTAAACACAAAAGGATTTGTTTGATAATTGCTACATTAAAAATCTGAAATATGTAAACAAACTTTTCTGACAGCTAATTCTTATCACATTGACACTGACAGTGACACCCACGTGACAGATAATATTTTTTTTCATTATGGCTGCGTTCAAAAAATGCGAATTTGATTTCACACTAGCACCAATGTCGCATCAAATAAAAGTGTCAATTTTCTAGTTACACCTTTTTAGTGCACAAAAACTACCTATCGCATTGCGGTCTCACATCTATCGTTTGCTTTGTTTGACACGTTGTCATTCATTATTTTGGTGATTTGTGGCTATTATTATTATTATAAATCTTATAAAAAATTCAGATATTATTTCAGCTGCATCAAGTTAAACTCCCAAAATGTCTAACTTTCTCCTAGAACCGGATATAATAGATTTAACCCAGAATGTTATGCCCGAACTCAATACCGATTTGGTGCTGGCCAAAAACTTCTTGAAGCAGCAGAGCGCCGCGACTGGGGACACTTTGTAAGGATAATAAATTCAATTGTAATGATACCCAACACCACCCATTATAACGAGGCTCTGATCTGATATAAGACTTCTAATTATACAACACACCCGGACCTGAAAATGCTCATTTCAAATTTTCCCGCAGCGAGAATCGAACCCACCATGGTCTCTTTACATGCACGGGCACTCTTTTTATTGAATTTTAATATGTATCTTTTTAGGACACGTACCTATATCGTATATGTGTCTAAGCACTTTATTGCTGGATATAATTCTACTTTAAATACACGATTATGCCCCATGCAGATATGACCACCTAGTAGACATAGTCCACAAGATCCTGTCACAAAAGCCACCGGATGTAGTGGACAATCTCGAGCAGTACTCCTGGGAGGTGAAACAGGAGAAGTTCCGGCCCAACTTCGACTTGTTGAACGATTTGTACATGGCGCCGCCGCAGCTGTCGCTCGTTAGGAGACAGGAAGAGATGTACAAAGTAAGACCTCGGAACGTATTGATAGAAAGAAATAAGATACATTTACCTATTCAAGACAGATAAGCTAGTTCTTGTTCGATAAGTTGAGTCGGTAATTTTTTGACGAGGTAAGCGGTAATGTTAAGCGCCAAGCATGCGCAGTGCGCACTTGCGTCGGTATGCTGAATGCATTACCAGTACCACGTAGAACTTTGAAGTCTTGCGCGACTCCTTGTGCATCAGGTAATTATTTTCCCCGCAACTTCTGCGTAGACTACAAAGCCCAATATAGTCTTCTCCACACCGCTATTTTAGTTAGATCTCCCCAATATATAGGAGAGCTTTCGAGATAGATACCTACTAAGGGAAGCTCAAGCTGAATATTCGTCTGTCGATCCGTTATCCAACCGATTACGATGTAACAATATCTACTTGATTTTATTTTAAATTGTGACTTATGTTACCGAACCTCGAAATTCCCATCAAAATCAGTTTAGCAGTTTTTGAGTGTTGAGTAACAAACATCGATACTATTTTGTTTGTGAGGCTGGAGGTAGGGCATCCAGCCTCACACTCACTTTACTTAACCCCTTATAGGCTATAGCCGATCTTGGCGGTTAAGGGGTAAGGCGTCTATAGACGACAAACAATAAACTGTTCCTCCCTTACCCCCTTTACCGACAAGTTCGGCTACAGCCGACTAAAACGTATGAAAATTGCGTAGCTTGACGCGGGGAGCATGGCTTAGCGTGCCGCTGAAGAGTTTAAGTTGACTATTCTCGTATTCTTAGATGGTGGCCCACAAGTACGCAGTAAAAGAAAATATGGGAGAAGAAGAGCAAGAGCTGGATTTGGAGGAAGAAAGTTTGAAGCCGAGGATTGCAGATTTCATCGATCATAACTACTACTTCCGAGAGGTTTGTTTATGACATACTAACTATGCTTAGGGACCTACATTACTAGCATATTTATTAATACCTTACCTTGCCATCACTGCGTTGGAAGAGGCCTACGTCCAAAGGAAAGTGAACTTTAAAAGGCATATTAAAAGAGTTGAAAAAAGAGATATCTCCTTAGAGTTTCTTGGTGCTATCTTCTCTAGCGGGCGTATTTCCGAAGCACTGGTAGAGACAGTTTTCGCATTTCTTTTCTGAGCCCGGACTTCAAACTGAGTATGGCAAAGAAATGGGTAGACATGCACATCTCTTTTTTTTAAAGTCAATACATCTTACGTTACAGTCTTAACTTATTTTTATTGATTAGTGTTATGGTGTATTTGACATTTAAAAGTGCATTTTTTGTGCCTATTTAATGAATATCTTTTGACTTTTTAACTGATTGTTGTCAGTAATGATCGGCTCCAAGACTTCTAGGTATAGGCTTGTAATAGTTACTGTGTGGTATAGGTTGAACTACTATTTATTCTGTCATATACGTACTTAATTACGATATGTTTAATCAAGTCTAGTGCCAACCTTGCAAGACTGTGGATGGCAGGAAATCAGAAGATTGGAGAATATGATGGCCAATGGCGATATTCGTCAAGCCCCACCAAATCTGCGTGCACAGTGTTTAACACTCTTTTATAAGGTCCATATCCCAACAATAGGCATAATGATGATGATTAGTACCTGAGGCACACTTTCTTTAACAGGCGGGCTATGGACTTCCAAACTGCGAAGCGTACGCGCTCTACATTGCTCTCAACATGCTGGCCATTAAAGAACCGGTTGCGACAGTCAGGTAACTCTGTTTCTCTACTGCACATTTAAAAGTCGTCGGGCAATGTCGGCACACCACTTCTGCCTAATATCACAGAATACTAAGAGACAGAAGCATCACTCCGCAAAGAAATTTAAATAAATAGCGACTCTTGCTATCATCATCATCATCATCATCATCATCATCATCAGCAGCCCATCACGTGCCCACTGCTTGGACACGGGCCTTCTCTCATAGAGAGAGAATGAATCCACCACCCTGGCCTTTGTGAAAAATTCTTGAACATGCCGGTTTCCTCACGATGTTTTCCTTCACCGTTTTTAGAGCGAGTGTTAAATCCGCACATAACTTAAGAAAGTCAGGGTTGCGGGGTCAGCGGAATTTGAACTCGGGTGCGTCGGATCGAAAGTCGCACGAGCTCCCGCTAATTTCGCTAACTATATGCATGATTTTGTCATAGAATAACAATGGGCTGACATTTTAGATTCTTCGGAAAGATATTTGGCACCAAAGCGAACTACTACGTGGCTGAAACCGATCTGACGATTGAAGAACTTGACAAGAGGATCAGGGTATGACAATGACCTTCACACAGTTTAAGAACGTTTCAACGTGGAGATTCATCACTACGGTCACAGTTTGACAATTATTACTTGTTTGTCATAGTTCAGCAATCCTTTTTACAATTTTATGACTGTTAAAGTGTGCTGCGGTTGACGATGTCGACGATGTATCATCCTTGCTAGGAAGATACCGATTCACTCTGGACTTGAAGACACCTAGATTATAATGAGAATCGGGAAACAAAGACGCTGGTAAGGTTTTCCACTCCTTACCTGTTCTCATTATGAAGTGTTTAGCGAAACGCTTTGTTTAGTGCAAAAATAACTTCAAGCAGAAGGCTGATGGTATTATGGTGTTCGTTTTTTTAGGAGTTCGAAATGAAAGACATGCCCGGGGAGGGCGAAGGTTTAGATGAAAATCCCCCAGCAGAAGCCGAAGAGCATAAAGAGCTTGGTAAGTTTAATCCTCCAACCTAAAATAGTAGAAAAGTAAGTAAGTAGTAGAAGTAAAGCAGTAGTATTGTTTGAGTTAAAATACTTAGTAGAGGTAACAAGATGAATATATTTTTATAACACTGAGAAAAACAAGCATTTGATTCATGTCTGGGTGTTGTGGGAACACGGTCCTCATAGTTCCTGGTTCCCTAGATACAGGAAACCCTAGTTAGGGGCCGGGATCTATGTATGTGATGCGTATTTATTTATTATTATTAGGTATATACACTTGGTTAGTGGCGAAACGTCTGCCCATATTTATAACAGTTGCACCTAGTTTTAGGAATCGCAGAATTTTATATCGTAGCGGAATAGAATAGAATAATTTGAGTAAAATAGATGTAAACAATGCAAAGAACCAGACACATTTCAGCAACTGAGCAGCATGCAAAAAATTTAAATTTAAATCAACAACCTCACGCAACACGCAACCGAACAACGCGTGTTATGTACCGCCTTGCTCACACCATACCACAGAGGTTGTCTTTCGCAAATACGTCTTCTTCTCTAGTGTGGGTGTGTAGCCAGTGTAACAAGTGTGTAATAAGTGTTTAAATTGTTTTGTTGTTCTTAGTCCTAGGTTAGCGACTAATGTATTGTATCTGCCCGTAGTCCACGTCACGTGTCGCAAGTGTATAGGTACTAGTGTTGCCGATCGATAGTCGACTATCGATGATTAATAGATAGCCCATCGATAGAAAATTAAATAAACAAATTTATTAATTAATAAAATTTTAAATAATACGTACTTACCTTGTTATCTACACTTATAAATTTTCCATGTTATGTATCTATCTTATTAACTATCCTTCATGTATCTTAGCATATATCCTTCTTCAGTGTGTCTTAGTGTTAATATATGAGTATCTATTTAGTATCTATTCGTGAGTACCTGTAATTGGCTTTCTATTACCTATCATTCTGTATATTCTTATTGTAAGAGCCAAAAATAAATAAACAAATAGATAGCCAACCAATCGCAACATTATCGATAGTATCGATACTCTAATGGTCCTCGTTTAATTACATTACTGTTAAAACAAACCCAATACTATTGCAAATTGGCAGACTATCGATCGTCTAAAATAATCGATACTATCGATAGCTTATTCTTCCCGAGCAACAATACTATTGATAGTATCGATAGTATTGCACTCATTCGATAGTGTTGCCTCGTTCTGAGCTATCGATAGTATCGATATACATACTATAGTTCAGTAACACTAGTGTTTACCTACTACTCAGATCTCTATGGTTTACCTATTGCCTATACTTACGCAACGTATGTAACCGGGTGTATTTGACATGGTCGCACTGCGTCACGTTGTCGTAGTGGGTAAAGTTCTAAAACAAAACGCGCTAAGGTCTAACCAGTGGTTCCCAAACTTATTTTGTCTACTGCCCACTTTGAGAATAAATATTTTTTTAGCGCCCCCATTTTTTTACCTATTTAAAAACCACTATAACTTCAAATTAAATTAATTGATTATTGTGACCTATATATGTATATTATGTATATTAACGGAGAATTCTAAACGAAACTTTTACTATAACCCGCAACTTGAAACCTGAGCGCAGTAGGTAACATACAACGGCGCTTAGGTCTCAAGTTAACTCTTACGGGCTCCACCTGCCAATAAGAATGATTATTGAAACGCAACTTTATAGTATTAAAACAGAGTATCTTTTATTAAAAATATAACTAAAATAATCAATCCTTATATAAAAACTAATGTGAAGGATGAATCTGATGCTGTTTAATAAGTTTGTTGATATCAGGTTCCAATTTACTCAAGAACAGTCGCAAGTCGCCACGTTCGGTAACAAGCGAACGATTTCTCTTTTTAGTAAGCAGTGTTGTCACAGCACTAAATCCACGTTCACACAAATATGACGATGGGAATGCTATCAAGAATCGTTGAACGATTGACCACAATCCAGGGTACAATTGCGGGATCGGTTTTTGTAGCCAAAATTCTTGGTAACCATTTTTGAACTTGATTTTTATTTCCTCGTTTGTTGTCAATTCTATAAGTTTTCAGCCGAGGCTGAAGTGACATTGCTGTGTTGACATTTGAAAACGGATCCAACACCCAGTCTGGTATTTCCAAGTTCAAAATGTCCTGGTATCGTTCGGTGAAGTCAATGTGGAGGTTTTCCAAATGTTGGCAGTAGGCAAACAATTCGTCGTTACTGCATGATACTGATAAATTTGGAAAATTGTGAAATCACGTCTGCCCAGATTCTTTTTGTGTAGAAGCAGTTTGGCTGCGAAAGCAGCAACGACGTTTTTTGTTTTAATTAAATTTAGTTTATCGCCTTGCAGTTGGAGATTCATGTCGTTGAACAATTTATACAGGTCTGTCATGTAAGCTATATCATTCTTTGATGTTATGAGCTTGTCGTGCAATTCTGTATCTTTAGTTTCCAAGAACTCTATAACAGAGTCAAACAGGTTGTAAAATCGAGTCAGACAATTGCCTCTTGATAGCCAACGACCTTCAGTATGAAACAACAAACGGTTGAAATCCTCGTCATTAGTAACACAAAGCTGATGAAATAATCTATCATTCAAAGAGCTGTTGCGGATTTTATTGACTGCTTTGATGACATATTGCAGTGATTGAAATAGTTTTTCACTTAAGTTTCTAGCAACTAAATGTTGTCTATGAATAACGCAATGTACGCCAAGGACATCTGGAATTTGTTGAGAGTCGAGAGCTCTTGCAGTCGTTGTTTAAGAGGCCTCCTAGCTAAATAAAATTACAAATCAGCCCCCCCCCCGCCTCTACACAACGCCCCCATTTTCTTTCTGGGTCTCTTACAGCCCCCCTTGAGACCTGCAGCGCCCACAAGGGGGCGTTATCGCCCACTTTGGGAAAGACTGGTCTAAACCCTCGCGTCTATCCGTCTTCCAAAACTACTTGCATTTCAGAGGGCGAAGGCGAGGCCAGAGAGGAGAAGTCTAAAGAGCCAGTGCCTCCTAAACTGCCGCCCGAGCCGGTGTCGACCTGGCAGCCGCCCCCGATTATACCCGTTGAGAGACCAGGACAGGGCGTCAATAAGAAGGTAAGGATGTAATAGCCCGTCTCCCTTTCCCCTATTATCCCATTCTTACAGGGTCGGCCGCGCCGCGGGATAATCTGCCGCCAAGCAGTAGTGCGCTAGCATTACAGTGTTTCGGTTTGAAGAGCATTAATTGTAGCCAACAAAATTACTGGGCATTATATTGCTGGATAATTGGGTATTTGGTCTGTCGACTCTGTGCCTGTTACAAGATATGTACAAAATCATGCCAAGCTTCCTTTGCCACAAGATGATGACGCGTCTAAAGCCCGACTAAGTCTGTGACAGGAGAGACAGCATCACCTATTTCACTATCTAAAAAACTCCCCCCTGGACACACAATGCTGTGCTTGTGGCAGAGTACTGGTCCAAAAAAA